>CM042073.1:12305657-13524115 GCA_023512825.1 Liposcelis brunnea
TTTTATTAATTATTTTCTGATGTGATGAATTTGAAGTTTCTATTATCGATAACGGCTGCCTGGATGAATTTTGAACTGGATGAATATTCCTATGCAAATTATTATCCCCAGCCATCGAAGGTAAAGATCGGTAATAAGTCTCGGAAAGTGACGAATCGTTTAAAGGTCCTGAAGGATTTTGAAAAGAAGTTTCACTAATTCCAGGATTAGAATTTTTGAAGGGATTAGGCGATGAAGTATTTCTATGAGACAAAGGTTCGAATCTTTTAGTAGGAAAATAATGGATGTGTACAGAAGGTTCTAGGGAATTAGGACTAGCTGTCCTACGCAAATTTGCATAGACAGAAGGATCTATTGGACTTCGGCATTTTAATTCGATCGGAGAAGATCGGCGATATCTAGAATGTTCCACAGCCGGCGAGACTCTTCCCAGTTTGGCCAATGGACAAACCATCGGAGATTTTTTCCCGGTGAATTGATTCGTTCTCGGTGGAGTTACTGGCACTGATTTTACGGGTAGAGGAACGTGCGCCATCTTATATGGCATTTATTTCCTAAAACAGTAAAATGTGTTTATGTTAATGAAATTCTAAAATGATTAAGCCTGAACTTCTTATCTTAATAGCTCTGGTATGCATCAACCAACAAATAAATTTTTAGGTTATGGATTTTTTCGAAGAGCACTCGTCTTTCGTGAGCACAGTCAATCATTGACTTAGTAGTTGGGTCGCCAAAGGGAGCTAGGCATGGTCAAGTGCCTCCGCTAGAAAAAGGCTGATCGGAATGTCTAGTCTTCATCCTATCTATAAAGGTCTTAGATTTAAACCCTTTTCTAGATATTTTGTATAGCGGCACCTGTGCAGCCAACTATGAATTTTTTGTTTTTTGCTTTAGGAAAGCAAGTAATTATTAAGACCACGAGTTGATAATTTACTCAAAATTTCGCCATATTGCTCCTCGGACTTTAAAAATTTTTCTCGTGTTATAAAATATCTGTCTTTAAATTAAATTTTTCTTACTTTTTTAAAAATAATTTTACCACAAAATTCACTTCACAACTTCATTGACATCTTTAATCCACCATGATTAATTTAAAAATTTAAATCTCTTTGTCTTCTGACATTTTTTATCTTAAATCTAAAAAACTCACCTTCAACTATAACTTGAAGAAAATCCAATGTCAAATAAGACTGCACGGTTCATCTGGTGAGATGAGCCGGAAAATCTCCGGCGATAATCTTGAAAAGATTTCCATAAATAACCTCCTCAACACGGTCAAAGACTTCTTTCGATTTTTTTTCTTTTATGTAATTCTCACATAATACATAAAAATTAATTAATAAATGTTCATGGGAATCACATTTACATGGTAAACAATCCTGATTCCGTGTGGCTGTTGATCTTGATAAAATGACGAAAAAATGTTTGAAAGAATTTGTAGAATGTTTTCACCTTATAAATACATTTCTCCAGCTGCAACACTCCATCTTGTTTTTGCATCCTACAGGTACATCTTCATTAAAAGAAATCATGACTAACAAAAAACCACTTTCAACCACTTGATATCACTCTTTTGGTGTCATACCGATTTACTTATCATGAATAAAGTTTTTTAATAAGTTCGCATTTTTTAACCTTAAAAATTTTTGGACGATAAAATAAAATAAAAAAAAAATGCTACCGTGGCAACCTCGAGGACTCACATACAAGTCAACAATGGATGACCTCTCGATCTGAATGCAGCACAGGCTCGGACTGATCAAAGCAGGTTTCTTATTTCATGGTCCAAAGACTCCAGTAAGGTGTTCAGGTCGTGTTTCTTACACTTTGTTGACATCGGTTGTTGACATTATTTTACTTTTTTTTTTTTATTTTTTATTATTTTCGTTCATGATTCAATTTTTCATGTATCTTTATCCAATGACTATCTGAACTTTATTTGTTAATATTTCCAATTCCAAACAAAAATTTAAGTAAAAAAATAATCAGGGAAAAAAAAGGATTTTTTGAATGACGTCAGTCATCGTCTTAATACCAAACCAAAAGACGGGAATGCCACACCTTACTAGGAAATTGTAGTGCTTTTAAAAATGTGTAAACGATTATGTACTGTACCTGAAGGCATTTTTAAAAGTACGAGCTGGCACACTCTAGCGACATTCTTTGCAACTATTCAATTGTTTTTGAGGTTGCCTACCCTACCCGTACTTTCTAAAACGGGTTTTTAAATACAGTACCTGTCTAAAGTTTAGAGCCATTTAACTTTTATAATTGGTCTCAATACTTTTCACATTTTTGCCATTTTATGTAAAGAAAAAATGGGCTTGATTTTCGCGATTCGGAAATAGCTTACTGAAACATTATATTTTTTTATTAGTAATCATTCATTAAAGAGACCAAAATTTTGGCGAAATGGATTTTACAATCAAAATTAATAAAAATCAAGCTGGAAAACATTTTTTTACAATTAAAAAAAACCTCTTTCAAATTAAGAATGGATGGTTTTAAAATTTGAGTTTTATTACAACAAAAAAAATTTCCTATGATAAAAAATTATATCTAAAATTATGACTTAACAGCTTCACAAATTCTTCCACATTAAATAAAAATTCTTAAGAACTCTTCTTTTTTTTCATATTTTGCAACTTTGCTATTTCTGTTTCCAAATTAACACAAGCTTGCTCAATATCATAGTTTTTAGACACTAACTGTACCCAAGTAGCCTCAAGATTAATGAGTTTGTCACCTGAATTAGTTTGAGAACTTTTTCTTTCCCAATTAATATCTTGAATATCCCTCCTAATGATTTGTAGCTTTTTCTGAGCTTTTGCGACTTCAGAAACTAATAATTCTAAATAGCTCTTCCACGCATCACATCCATATTCCAGCATTAGTTCTAAATTTTCCACCCTGAAACATTAAACAATTAATTGAAAATATGTTCTTTAAAAATTAGTAAAAGAAAAATTAATTTCATACCTAGTAGCCTGATGTTCTAGTTGAGCCATTGAATTATCTACACACTCAGACCAAGCTGACATGTCAGTAAGTTTACCAGGAGGCGGTGGTGGCAATTCATATCTTCTCATGCTTAATACATCCATTGGTTGTCGTTGCTGCATTCTTTCATGTTCATTTTTCATAATCTCAGTCTGTAAATGCAAGAATCCATGACAGCACAGCAACAGCAGTATTGCAATGAAATTTTAATAACGGTCAGTGACTTACCTCAAATTGTGTTAAATTTAATGGCGGTAAATGTTCCAAATAATTTTTCGTTGGTCTGTACCGTCTGGTTTCTTCATCTACCATAGATAACGCCTGAAAATTAATAATAAAAACAATCAAATGCCGGAACTCTACCGCACTTTTCTTCTTACATTAAATTTTAAAAACTTACGGCTTCGCGAACTCCTGGTTCATCGTAGCCCTGATCTATATAAGGTAGAGCATCAACTACCACATCACTTGTTTGCGGCATTTTAATATTTCAACAATAAATTGCTGATAATAAATAAAAAAATCCAGCCAAAAATCACGAAATCAATTTATTTTGACGTGGAAGGAGCAAACATGGCGTCTATTTTGTCGTGGTATCAACAACTTTTTTTTTACCGGTTTTTGTTGTTTATTTACTGAAAATGTCAGATTTTTTTTGAAAATATTAAAATTCTTCAGCTTATACTTGAAATAATGGACTGGAACGATGATTTCAACTGCGATTGGAATAATGATGATGATGATATGCCCAGGATAGATTATGACGCGCCAATGGTAAACAATGTAAGTAATTGCCTCCCCTTAGCTAATTTTTGCCCCAATTTTTGATTAATGGCATTATTAATGTTTTTGTAGGATGAAGCTGAAGAAGATTATAATATTTCTCATTTTTCTTCACCGCAAACTCCCAAGAAAACACCGGTACTAAAACCGTTAGACAGCCCTGAAGTAGATCCTTTAATTGAAAGTTTTCAATCTTATAAAAATGACAGCTCACAAAAACTCTCAGACCCTGATGATGATTCAAAGGATGCAAAAACAAAAAAGAGAAAAAAAAATCAGGCTAGTCCAAAGAAAAGGAAAATACCTGCTAAAAATGCTGAGAAAGAAGAGGCTAAGGAAGCCAAAAAGAAAAAGAGTGAAGAGTTGAAAAGACAGCGAGAAGAAAAAAAAGCTGCATTACTTCAGCAGAAAGCTGAGAAAGCAGCGTTGTTAGAAAAGCAAAGAAGTATAAAACCAGATGAAAATATTAAGTTTTTAAAAGTTCATTTAGACAATAATGTAATCAATTCTGTATATGGTGGCAATCTTATAATGGCTTTACAGCAAGCTGATATTCAGTTTGTAGTTGAAAGTCAAATTAAGCCAAATACCATTATATGGAGTAGAACAAATAATGAATCAGGAGGTGAAAATCAATTAATGTACATTTTAAATTGGCAAACTGTTATTGAGCTTGTGAGTAAAAAAGAATTATTGACTCACCTGGAAACAATCAAAAGTGCTTTTCATAATAAAAAATTGACATTTATTATTTATGGTATTGAAAAATATTTTAATTATCAGAAAATTAAAAGGAATAGAGATTTAAAGGCAGCTGCTAATGAAAAAAATCCCCAGAAGCCAAAAAAGAGTGAAGCAGAATATGAGAATGCACCGCATGTTTCAAGAGATGATTTGGAGTATTCACTGACTGAAATTCAAATTTTTGGAAAATTTAATAATAGGTGCGTAGAAAGTAATAAAAAAAAATAAATTATGATTTGTGAGGAATTGTCTAATGAAATTATTTTGTTTACAGGTTAATAGAAACTCCTGAAGAATTATCTTCAATAATAGTCCAGGCAACAAAATCCATATCACAATACACTTATAAATTAGAAAAACAGAAACGAGAAGAAACACATTTAGACTGGTTTGCAAAAGCTGATTCTAAAAGTGGTGTAAAAGTAGATAAGAATGGTCTTGGACTTTCAAACCTGTGGCTACAGCAATTATGTCAATTTAATCTAGTGGGGCTAGAAACAGCTCAAGCAATTGTTTCTCAGTATAATTCTCCAGTAGCGTTGGTGAATGAATACAAGCAATGCTCGACAACTAATCAAAAGGAACTTCTACTTCAGAATATTCCAATTAGGAGAAACGCAGGGATATTATCATCTGTGAAAAGAGTGGGACCTGAATTAAGTAAAAAGGTATTTCATTTTTTTAATTACGATAATCCATTTGTAGAATTGTGATGCTTTATATTATTAAATTAAATGGCTACAAAATTTAGCTTTGGGTGAAATATTTAATATTTTATCCTGGTAATGGGTTTAGAAAGATCAGACTTTTAAAACGGTTAAATCTGCATGACTCGAGGATTCATAATGGGGGTGGCAGCGGGTGGCAGTTACCGCTGCAGGGGGTTTCAGCCTCATTCGTGTAATAAGTGCGAGGGAGGTGATATGTGAAAATGATTTCTGGTTAAATTATGAAATCATCAAAGACAATTAAATTTCTGAAATCCATAAATATTTTTAAATAAAAATTTATTTCCAATTTTAAACTAAAACATTGTTCTGAAGATAAAATTTAAAACCGCCTTAAAAATTTTAAAAACATTTTGACCTAACGAATTAATTGATTGATCGAATGGCTTTCTGGTAAATAAATAATTTTTTTAAAAAACTCTAATTCTTGGAAATTTGACGGTTATATCCACACAAAGCCCCAGTAAAGTATGTTGAAGAAAATAAAAGACGCGGGAAAAACCACTCGACTTCTTCGATCAATCCAATTTGCAATTTCTTGAGGTGTCATCGTTGTAAAACCTTTTTCTGGATTATTCGGATTCGTAGGAACTGGAATGACTACGTTTTGGCAATCGTCTCTATTATCAGCCATCATTGTGTTTGTTGAGGGGTATTCCCCTATTCCTTGGCTAATTGATTCGATTGAATTCACGCTTAGCTCGTTTTGGTTTGACTGCAAAAAAAAATTTTTTTTAAATTTCTTTCTTGAAATTTTTGAGTGCATTAATTGAGACTTACGTTACTGATATAAAACATATTCTCCTTTCCTTTGTTATCCTCGTCGACTACAGAAGGCCAAGACTGACATCTATCCATGTTGTTCTGAAGATTTTTACGACTTAGCCTTGGAGTAACGGATTTTAAAATATATTTGCTATTAACTCTTTTTAAAACGACGTTTTGTCTGAAACGGAAATTTTTACTCTTCATTTTGATGGAAAATCTTCATATTTAAAAAAACCAAATGAATGTCAATCCTTACTTTCTTCTCCAAATTGTATTCACAAATGCGAACTCCACTAAAGAGCCAAATATAAAAGCAGTGCAGACAATAAACCAAACTTCGGTGGCTTTTATATAAGAAACTTTAGGCAGAGAACTTCCAGTGTTTCTCGTCAGTGTGATAAAAGTTAGCATCGTGCTTGTACCTGAAGGAATACAAAAATTTAGAATCTAACAAGAGTAAAAAAACTAGAGAAGACATGACATAAACAGAAGAAATTTGAATTTTTGGAGTATAGGAAAGATTGAAGCCAAACTCATCAGCTAGGATCGCTAGTGAGAGAATATTATCTGCTGGCGGCCATTTTAATAAAATCCAATCAAGTTGAAAGTAAACAATAGCTCTAATTGGATGACAACAATAGGATTGCTGTAGCAGACAACATTCACTCACTAGCGATCCCGGCGGATAAGTTTTGCGTCAGCTTGTTCTACTTAGCAAATGGAGTTCCTTGTTTAGCTCTTACGTACAGTTTTTTTTAACTTTACCTAATGTTGTTCTTCCTGGTACCGCATTAGGATCCAACCAGAATGAAACCCACGACACCACCACCAAAAGAATACTCGGCATATAATAATCCATGATGTAGTGACCAACTTCTCTCGCCAACTGAAACTTCACCGTTAGCGAACTAAAATTGCCAGCTGTATAAAAAATATTTTTTTATAGCCTAAAGCCTACAGCCTATAAAAATAAAATTCAGAAAAAAAGACTGAAAGATATAAATTTGAAAAATAAAATGGGGGCCCTTTTCTTATTTTTTATAGGGAAACCTCTTACCGAATTTCCCGTAATGAGCTTTCGAATCGTTTTGTTCGCTTTCTCTGGCGTAAGTTACCTCCGTTGAGTTCGGCCATGTTTTAATAAGGCTGTATTCTGTTAAATGTAAATGTTCGTTTACTATAACAGGTTCTTTAGGTTCCCAAGCCAGGATTAATTCCGTCATGTTGTACGTCCCTGTAAATTTAAATTTTGCAAAATAAATTCTGGAGTTGTGAGGATTCGGTTTGCAGTGGTTGTTATACTTACAACTTTCTAAAACCAGAGGACATTCCTGTTGGTCAAAGGGGAATTTCTGAAGGTTCATCAAACAAAATAGAGTGACTTTCATTCTAAACAAAAACGGAGCTTGAGCGAATGATACGTTTCTTCGGTTTAATTGTCGCCAAAAGATTTTCACTTACCTGGTTGAGTAAAGTATTGTTCCATCCGGTTGAACGGTTACTAAAACATCATGCTGATCTGCCCCCATCATTTTTGATTCGTGTTCGTTGACAAGATATACATGAGGTACCCAAATGTGATTTCGAAGTGTTCCTTCTCCGACTACTCTGTCCACATCTGAGATAATATTTCGGTATTCTAAACGTGGGTCTCGCCATCGGAATCTGACTAGAATATGAGCCGTAAATTGCTGGAAAAAAATTATAAAATTTAAAAATTTGTGGATAAAAGTGTGAAATTAAAGTATAAATATTCTTCAGAGTGATGAACAACGCAAAAGAGGCTGAGAATATGAAGAGTTTGGAAAACCCGACGTATGGTCCCAGGCCGAATCGCGGCTCAACAATTTTGCAATTGTAATTCTGGGTTTTTTTCTGGAAGCGCTGCTACGTTCTCGAACTATGGGATAGCACGACATCGAAATAGGAGTCGCCACGATAATCTCGGCGATAATCACATCGTGGCGATAGCAAACCCATATTCCTATAACATGGCAGCTTTAAAAATTGCAAATGGCGATCCTAGCAGACGACTCGACTCACTGAAGTGTTTACTCTGTTTACTCCCTAATTGAAACCTAATTTAACTTTAGACAAAATTTAAAAATTCTAACTTACCAAATTGTGTGCTTCTATAGACCCCAGAAAATAAACATAAATTCGGGTATGTATCAAAAGCGGCTCATCTACAGACGGTCGAGGTCTCGTCCAACGATCATACCTGCAAGAATCCGCCAATCGCAGCAGCCGATCCGTATTACTTTTAATATCCGAACCATTTACATCAGGACAACTAAAAGATAATTATTACAATAAAAATTATTGAACTTTAACTTGAGAATCGTGCATCGCGAAAACCGCATTTTCGACTAAAATGCACGTGTAAAGTCCTCCGCCGGGGAAATTTTCGCTCCGGCAGCTAACAATTAAAATTTTTAATCGGGGCTTTTCGGCCGATTTGTTGATCCTTTTCTGTCGACCTTTTTTGTTTGTCCCTTGTCCTTTTTCGGCCCTTTCTTTGATCCTTTTTGAGCCATACTGGACTACCCCTGGCTCTTCGCTGGCTTAACTTTTTTAATTTTAGCTGGCAACCGCAACTAGTTTCTTCGTGCTCCCCAAAAAAACATGAGCTTAGAAGTCGCCGCTAGTTCAAATTTTTTTAGAAGTAATGCGAGGGCTCTTAAAAGACTCAAAAATAGTCGGTGGCGAGGCGCATTGCTCTACATGCACGTGCATGAAAAAAAAATAGACTATGAAAAGAGTTAATTTAGAAAAGACAAAAGATTGAGATGAGGAAGCCATCCGCTTTGAGTTAATCATACGAAATATTCATTATCATTAAGAAATGAATATGCACGGATTCAGTAGACAATGCGACTAAATATCCTTCGCTAAAGTTATGAATATTCTGAAAGTCTGTCAACTTGTGACAACTTTTGTTTATCAAATAGTATTGTTTTCATTAATACCTAAAAGCAAACTGTTTTTCCTATTATGCGAGAATATTGGCGCACGGTGTGTGGCTGCATGATGCTGATGACGATGACACAAACAAGGCCTGAGTTCGGAGAAATTAAAAGAATGAAAAAAACTTTTTTAAGAACTTTGAGGTGATGGCGGGGAAGGCCGAAAAAAAGAGCCAGGCGAACTCGATCGTTAGGGTTAAGATTAATTTTGTTTGAACTGTTATGTTTTCATTTCATTAATGCAATAACAATGTAGAAATACATTTTATGGCGCCATTAGATGTTTTATCTTTGGAATAAGCCGTATAATAATTGTTTATTCATTATTATGTACGGTTATAAATTATGTAATCTTGCAAAAATTATTTTATTTGCTTTGGATTTCAATCCGTTTATCTGATCAAACCCTAAAGATGTTTGCATATAAAGAAAAAAAGGGTTGAGATGATACATGTTTTAATTTGGCCCCCAACTAAAGTTCTTTTTCCTTGTGCGAAGGGAAACTGTTTGGCTGTAACTGACAAATATGGCTCAAAATTCGGAGTATTGTGACTTAGTGAATAATCTACCCTTGATGCCTACAAATTTATTTTTCGCTAGGACAAATTTCCTTTTGATTTTTTTCCTGCTGCTACTACTTAACAAGTTGCAACAACCTGTTTATAATATTTCACACCATTTTTTTGTATTTAGACCTGAAAGTCATGAAATACCTAACTACCCGCGGCTCAGGAAGAGCCTCATTACTCCTGAGAAAGGCTTTCTGGAACATTCCAGAGATCTTTTCCCCAGTTACCAACGTGTACAGTTCGTAACCATTTTGGAAAAAACCTATAGTGTGGTGTCAAAGTATCACTTTTAATGGTCGGCTTTTGCTACCCATTTGTAAGAGAAGTTTTGGCAAGAACAGCTTCGAGTGTTTTATGCATTGTGTAAAACTCGACATTGTGAATTATTAGTTATGAATGTTGACCTATGATCTTTTATTTTAATTGGTTTAAATAAAGTGGACACATAATTGACTTGCATGATTCACTTTATTTAAGTCGATTAATTAATCGTGATCAATGAAGTGGTAACTTTGCCTAATGTACCTTTTGATTTACCCAGCAAGAAAATACTTGAATCTATGTTAACTTTAAAAAGCTTATGATTAATGGCGTTTGAGGATGTTTGCAGAATGCAAAAAAAAAACTGTGCAAAGAAAGCAAAGATCTGCACGTATAAGTAATTTTTGCATTATTTTGTGCACTTTTTACACAGCTATGAAGACTTTTGGTTGAAATAAAAAATTGAAGTATTCCTAGCAAAATAAGATTGACTTTAATTAAGCCATCCTTATTTTGCAGAACTACGGGATTTTACTCAACAGGAAAACTGAAAAAAAAAATCACTGGCTATGACCCCGGGACATTATATACCTCTCGTCGAGGACTCGCGAGTTGAGGATTAAAGGCTATCATTTCTGGTTTTGAATAAAGGCTAGTTCTTTATGTTTACCTTGTGTACTGCTCGGTCAAAAATAAAGTTGAAGTAGAAAATTTTCCGGGGCAGTAAAATCCTACTGGAATCTTCAGGCTCAGCGGAATTTAGTCATAGAACATTTGAAAAGACCGGCACATTGTTTAATATTTGGGAGATAAATTACACTTTGAAGGATCAAGATGCAGCATAACTCATTTTCTCAAAAATTGAATGCTCCATCTTTAGCTACATAAGCGTCTTCAATGTTCCTAAAATGGACATTTATAAGAAAGTCCAGCGCCAGCTGAAGGCCAAAAAATTGAATTTCAGGTTGCTGAAAATTGTTTTAAATTTGTTGGAGCAACCCTAGCAATAATTTTTTTGGATCGGGTTTATGCTCGCCTAAAAATCGAAAATTTTCAGGGTTTATCCAGTGCAGGGATCTGCAATGAGCAATCACCTGAATAATACTGCTACAGGAACTATTGCAATTTTTTGCAAAAAAAAAAATTCTACTATGTACATGTCTATTCATCTTTTTTATAAAGATCATTAATTAAAATTTGGTTCTACGTTATTATAAAAACCATTAATATTTCAAATCCTTGCAAGTCGCATTATTTACAACTTAAGCACATGGAGTTATTACTTAAAGCGACCTTAACATTAACAGAGAAAACCTGCTCATTGTTTAAAAAATCAGCATGAAAATAAATATATAAATAAATGACTCATACACTTACTTTACCTTTTCAAAAGATAAAAGAAAATGATTTTTTTACTTACTTGTTCGAATCTCCTTTTACTAAATCACTCCTCCCCAACAAATACAAAACACTAATAAAAACGAAGAAAGCATAACAAGGAACAAACATATTTCTTATCAAACTATTTTTTTTATAATTATTCTTTTAAAACTATTAATTTTACTATTTGAATAATACAGCACGACTACCGATCATCGTAACCGAAACGAATCAAATTCCATCAGAACGAGATCCCCGTGTGGCAAACAATTCCGACAATAGTCATCTGCACTTGGTCGCAAGCGTACTTTCCCGAGACTGAATCCGTCTAGAATCATAAACCGCATGCGTCTTGAAAAGACAATACGTCATACTAAAACCGTACCTAAACACCCGCAAACAGACGTGCATCAACGTGCATCTTTTTTTTTTCTTCTTTCAAACAAAATCAACCCCAAATATTAAGCATTTTATTATTTCGCGTGTAAATGAGCTTTTTATTAAAGGGCACAACATTTTTTTTTAGTTTTTATTTTATTATTTTCCGTAGCTTTTATCAAACACAAAAGATTCTTTGATTATCGGCTTTACGTGTTTACACGATCTCGGAATTGAAATTTATTGAAGTTATTCAAATTGCAATTTAAAAAGGTAAATATTAGCTTATTAGCGTAAGATATATCAAGGTAAATAATAAAGCGATTTATATGTATGCGGCCTTCCAGTATTGATAGGGTTCGGAGCCATATGCGAGGAAGTACCTAAAATTTTCCAACATTGTAATTATACCCTTTTAAAAGGAAAGTGGTGTATTTCATACAGAAAACTTTTGTTTCAAGTCCAGGGCAAAGGTGTACACACTTTCCTTTAGCAACAGCATCTAATGTGGAGGCGCAAACTCATCCGCTGGGTCGCTAGTGAATATCGTCTGCTATAGCAGTCAAATAGTGTGACGTCAAAATGACGTAAATTCGTCTGCTGGTGTCCTAGTTCCCCATTCCTGATTGGTCCTAGCAGACGCCGCTTACGTAATTTTTAGCTAAAAACGTCATCACTATTTGAGTCTATGGCGGGGACATTGTTGTGGTCCAATCAGGTGTAAAGTAAACGAAAGCTCTAATTATGGTGGGCCAGTGCGAAGTGTAAAAAAGATCTGCACTTCGATGAGAGAAACTATAATTCAATTTTGATGACCTGAAACTAATTGGAAATAGTTTGCCAACAAAATAATCTAAATTGCTACCTTTTCTGAGAAAGGCAAATGAGGGTGTGTTTATTGAAAAATTTTGATACCCACAAATCTGATGGATTCAGGTTGTTTGCTGGCAAATATAGAATCCAGCCTCCAAACTTAGTCGTTTTTATCTAAATCTTTATTTAAATGCCACAGTAAAGAATCATGGCTATATCACAGATTATAATCTGTGGCTACGCTATCATTTATTTTCTTTTGGGAGTCATTTTTCCAAGAAAAATGATTCTATGCTGAATGTTAATATTGTAAAATTGAAAAGCCACCAGAAATAGCGTAGCTTATTAAGACGGGAACTTGTTCATTGTCGTTTTTGCTTGGAAAAGTAACTGAAGGGAGGATGAATGAAAATATTATAAAGGAAAGCTTTTCGTCAGATGATAAACTGAAGTGGATATGATGCCCGTTGTAGGGAAAATAACGGGGTAGAATTTCAAAGTCTCGGCGATATTTACTATGATTATAATCTTTATTTAGACCTGTATGTATTAAAGCATAAGAGGAGGGATAAGTTATTTGTAAAAAAAAGAGTTTTGTAGATAAAATGCATAATAGTGATCGAATTTGTTATTTTAATGTACACGAGTTTCGAATTAACAATAGGCCGTTTGGCCAAAAACTGGCCCCTTTACTATCATCTATATTATTTCGCGGATCCGGGGGAAAGCCCCTCCCTTTCCTGCTTCGTCGGTGGACCAGAAATGTATCACGAGCACAGCCGAATACAATTTATAGATCTTATCGTTTTCCCGATCTCAAATAATAACCCTCTAGCATATGTTATGACCTAGCTATAGCTTCTTCAAGCTTTATTATATGACAGCTATTTCTTCTTTCTTTATGCAGCGCAGCCAGAAAAATGGTTATTTTAAAAAAATGTGCCCTAAAAACTGTAAAAATAAGGTGCGTATAGTCATTACCAAGATATTAGGTATACGCCACTGTAAAATATACTTTAGATCATGATCGTCCGAATTGCGATCATGGTCGATGGCTCTTTATCCTTGGATCTAAGGTCCAAGGTCTTAGATACCTACGGCAAATTTGGTTCGTAGTTAATTGTCCACATATAGCAAAAGATTATTTTGTAACCCCAAATAAGTACAAAGTTCGATCATTGAAAGTAAAGCTACTAAATGAACGTTTGATTGCAGCTCATGATACCAAGAATTCGATTTGCGCACACACAAAAATTTTCGCGATCTAAAGTTCACTCGCGAAATCTTAACCCCGCGCGCAAAGAAAAGTCAAAGCCGATCAACAAAAAGGAATGAAAAAATTTTTGAGAACTCGAAATAAATTCATCACTACTGTAAATAAAAAATAAATCGTTTAATAATAAACGAATAACTTATCAATTTTGAATCTTTACACATTTTACAATTTTGACCTTTTTACTTAATTTTTTAACAATTTTTAACCAAAGCGCATTTACCAAGGAAAAATAATTAAAAAGTCCATAAAATAATTGTGATTTTAATGTGTAGTCTAAGCAAAAATTTGATTCAAATCAAGAACTTTGTGCTGGTGATGCTGAATGATTTCGGATATTTCTTAATTCAGCTGTTATATGAGTTTGTTCTTCTTCAGACTTTTGTGTCTAAACCTATTAAAAAAATGAATCCACTTAAAACCTACGCTAGTACCTCGGCAAACACACCAGATTTTCAAATGGCTAAGAAAACACGCCTGTAAAATTTATCGGAAGTTATCCGCAAAGTAAAAGTGAAACTAATTCTTTACCTGTATGTAATCTTAACAGACATAAACTTCTGCCTTCTTCGTCGGAATACTTTGGCCTTGACTGAATTTACTGAAGCTAAAACCTCGGCTAAAAGTTTAGCTCAAAACCTAAAAGCTTTGCAGACGACTTTACTTGTGCTACCTGGGTTAGTTTACTGCCACGTCATTGTTGAAAACATGATGGCGACGACGTCACGACTTTCTTTAGCCATTTTAAAATCTAGTGCTTTGCCTTTGACCTCTCTAATTAATAAATTAATTAATTACCTAAATTCTTAACAAAGAGAGTGGCACTGAATCGGATGAAGTGACCCTGTATCGATGCATCTTCGAAAACAACCCGGATTCCTTTTGACAGCATGGAAAAGATCTTGCCTTCGTGTATGGATCAAATCATTATCTGTAGCATGGAACGAATCTCTTTGTGTCGCGTGAATTAAGTTTCTATTGCTTGCTAATACTAAGTCTTTTCTAATTGTTTGAAAAATCACTGAAAAAAAAATATTAAAAAAACTCAATTAAAATTTATTATAATAATAGCCGGTGTCTTTTTAGAAAACAGAGGGTTCCTGTTGAGCTAGGAGGTTGAGTAAAAAACCGTTTTTAAGCAAATTACTAAATAAAATTTCTAAAAATAATTTCACTTCTCGGAAAAGTCGCAGTTTTTCTAAAAACCGGGAAATGATGACTTTTTAAGAAAATTTTCTCTGTCCGCGTCTGAAAAACTACTTTCCTGTTGAAGTAAAACATAATGTGACCCCTTTTTCTGTTTTCTAAAATTCAAGTAAGAATAGGAAAAATATAATAATTTTTCGGAAAGTCCCAGTATTTTTGGAAAATCGGAAAAACATTTTTTTTAAAATCAAAATTTGGAATTTTTTTTATAAAAGCCACAAATAGATTACGAATTGATAATTAAGGTTTAGGGCGTCCTGAATGATATTCGTAATAGATGCCGTAATTAATTAATTACGCGTGATTAAAAAAAAATTTTAAAGGCGGAAAATTAAAAATTTTAAAAATGGGAGGAGCAGACTGAGATGTAAGATCCCGAGAGTTACGCGTGATTGAAAAAATAAAAATTTTAGAAGGGCCGAAAATGAAAAGGGCTGAAAACGAAAAGGGTCGAAAACGAAACGGGTCGAAAATGAAAAGGGCCGAAAACGAAACGGGTCGAAAATGAAGAGGACTGAAAACGAAAAAATTGGAAAGGGCCGAAAACGAAAAGGGCCGAAAACGAAAAGGGCCGAAAACGAAAAGGGTGGAAAACGAAATAGGGCCGAAAATAAAAAGGGCCGAAAATAAAAAGGGTCGAAAACGAAACGGGTCGAAAATGAAAGGGGCCGAAAACGAAACGGGTCGAAAATGAAGAGGACCGAAAACGAAAAAATTGGAAAGGGCCGAAAACGAAAAGGGTGGAAAACGAAACGGGTCGAAAATGAAAAGGGCCGAAAACGAAAAGGGTGGAAAACGAAATAGGGCCGAAAATAAAAAGGGCCGAAAATAAAAAGGGCCGAAAATAAAAAGGGCCGAAAACGAAAAGGGTGGAAAACGAAATAGGGCCGAAAATAAAAAGGGCCGAAAATAAAAAGGGTCGAAAACGAAACGGGTCGAAAATGAAAAAGGCCGAAAATGAAAAGGGCCGAAAACGAAAAGGGTCGAAAATGAAAAGGCCGAAAATGAAAAAAAATTTGAAAGGGCCGAAAACGAAAAGGGCCGAAAATAAAAAAAATTGGAAAGGGCCGAAAATGAAAAAAATTGGAAAGGGCCGAAAACGAAAAGGGTGGAAAACGAAACGGGTCGAAAATGAAAAGGGCCGAAAACGAAAAGGGTCGAAAACGAAACGGGCCGAAGGTAGGAAGGTTATTAGAAACCTGGATGCCACGAAAGGTTTATGTAACGGTACAAGACTTTTGGTAAAAGACCTATTTTCAAATTTTATATACGCCCAAATCTTAACCGGAACTCACAAGGATGAAGACGTTTACCTCCCGCGCCTGAACATTACCCCGTCCGAGGCAGATCTACCCTTCACCCTAAAAAGACGGCAATTCCCGATAATACCGGCCTTCAGTATTACCATCAATAAATCTCAAGGCCAATCTTTTAACTCTGTTGGGATCTACTTGCCGGAACCGGTATTTGGCCATGGTCAACTCTACATCGCTCTTTCTCGGACCAAAAAAATGAAAACTTAAAAATTCAAATTATAGAAGGGGCAAAGCAAGGAAAACTATTACAAACTGACCAAGTTTTTACCAAAAACGTAGTATATCCGGAAATTTTTTTGTAAATGAATTTCAATTTAACGATGGTTGCCAAGCCAAGTCAAGCTAGCGTTGTGCATGAACATCTTACCATCGCCCAGGTGCTTCGCTTGGTACCCTTTGTAAATTCATTTTCAGAGGCGCCATTTATGGAGAACCCCCCTGGCATTTTGGATTCTATAAACTAAAAATTGCGGATTGCGGGAAATTTCGCCCTTCTAAACTCCAAAATTTTTAGACCCCCTCCCCCTAAAGTTTTGGTGAAATAACGCCACTGTTCACTTTCAAAATCATAAAAGAAACCATCTGATTTATCTGTTGATTTTTCAACGGGTTACCACTAGTTAAATATATAATGATTCTTAAGTACTTGATCCTACCTGTTTTTTCCTTTGGGATTTCCTTTGACTATTCTACGATCTTACCTTTGTTGTTGAAACAGCGCGCATCGGTAATTAATTTCATGCGTGTGAGATAAGTTCATTGAAAAGTGCGACATTGAGCTTTCAAATAATTGTCTGATTGAATCATTCGTTATTAATTCCACATGCCTCGAAGGCACGTCGTGAATATTTTTCATTTGGCAGAATCATCATCGTATTGTAGTATTGTAAAATACTTCAGTTTTGATTATGCCAAATGGAAAGAATTTTTTCAAACATGATTAAAATTTTTTAAATGTGCAGGTGAGTATATGAAGATGATTTCCAAGCACTTTTAGCTTTCGTACAATTACCGCTTAAAATAAAAGCAATGGGTTTTCTGGAAGAGGGACAGAATATCGTGTAAGAGTTATAAATGCATTAAAACATAATCATTATTTCATTATCAGAAAGAAATCAATACTTTGGTTAATTAACGAAACCCAGTTTCATTGCAATTTTTCAAGCACAAAATCAAGATGGCGCCTAGTCCGTTTCAGCCCTATACTATAGACTCTCTATCAAAGTGAAGTCAGGCAGGTGAGGCATCAATATTGCTGAATTAACTATACTTTTCTGAAAGTTAGAACAAATATAGCTGGATTAAAGATTTCACAAATTTTTAGGCAGCAATTTTGAGTAGGGCTTTGATTTTTAAAAAATATAAGGTAGACACTTAAAATATAAAAATTAATATTTTATATGGTTTCCTTGAAACCTACTCTACTATGCTTATTTTCTAAATTGATAATATCATATTTCTATGTAAAGTTGATTCATCCATTCAAAATAAAATAAACTTCACGTTACAGCCCCGTGACTGAGAGGCTGCCTATCTTTTTTTTATACACATATAGCAAGCAGTTTATGATTTATTGCTGTTGCAATTGCCAATGTTACATATATAAAGCGGCAAACTTTTAATATCTGTTTGCTATATAAAGCCTCTTATCTATTATTATTCATAGGGAGATAGGTCATGGGTTTTTCAACAATTTGACAAAACTGCAAAGAATAAAAGTTGCCGTTAGAAAAAAACTTTGGTTATTAAATTTTCTTTAAAAAATTTTCGTAAGAATGCGACTTCATTTCCATCGTCAGAATATGCGCCCAATCAAGTTTTATTTTATTTACTTTTCGTAGGCTGAAAAGTTTTCTCTATTCTTCCCACACGTAAGAAAAACTGAAAACGTCGTTGTGAAACTATTTGCTGCTTTAAAAGCTTGCAAGCACCCTTAATCATACAATTCGAATAATACTAATTTATTGTAATTAAGAGAAATTATGAAGGGAAACTAACGAAGTCTGTATATCCTTTACTTTATTACATTCTTTGTTAACTTTTCCCATTCAGTTTTATTAAAAGGAAAATGTTAAATACATTAATAATAATAACGTTAAGATTTCTTTTTAAAGTATTAAAATATGATTATTATAATTGTATTAACACGGTTTTCTTTTCCAAATGATTTCTATATGCTTTTTTTACTGAAACCATAGAAAATAAAGAAATAAATGTATATTCTGATTTTTAAAATTTTTTTTTGGAATTTTTCCCTTCATCGCTTCCTTAACCACTCACCTTTCCGGCATGATATTGCCTTAAGTACTTACTTCCCAAGTTACTAATTTTTTAAAACTTCACTTTACTGGAAAAAAATAATAACAAAAATGGATGTCACTGAATTTCAAAAAAAAAAAAAAAATTAAAAAAGGGGAAAAAGTAGATTAGGAATATTGATAAAAAATCACCTTTCGTTTTGCGATGACCGGAAGGTGATTTTTTTTACTCGCCTATGTTACAAATATTTATTTTTTAATATTCCTAATTAAATTGGCCAGTGGAGGCCCAACAAAAAGAATTCATCGAAACAAAAATTAAGATCATGTATGGAAAGTTTAAAAAATTCACTACACACAAGTTTAAAAATTAAATAAGATCGAAAAAAAAATAAAATTAGTGAGAGTAATTTTGAAAAAAAAATCCGCGATAAGGATAGTCGGAGGATTCAATCCCGAATGAACTTTCACGTGAGCCGCGACTCCTATTTAAATAATATCTCTTATACATGCGTTTTGGGTTGAGAATGAAATAAAAATTTTTTAAAATATATTTTATATTCAGTCATTTTTTGTGAGAAGGAAATACTGTATATTTAATTTAAACAAGCATTCAATTAGGTATTGTTTTTCAACTCGCGGGCATTTTACTAATACAAGTAAAAAACTCAGCTCAGCTTAAGTTGTAAAGTGTGGGTGACTTGGGGGTGTTCCAGGAGTTGGGGGTGTTGTGGAATCAGGACAAAACCATTTGTTTAGCTTTTGTTTTTATTTACCAATTTGTCAAATACTTTAAGGGCGTGCGGTTCATTTCCTAAATTTCGATTCTCATGAATCAAAATGAGTTAGTTCGAAAAACTGTGCAGTACTAAGAATCAAAATGAATGATTGGAAGCTGTCACCGCTAAAATATTATAAACTCCCTGGACCAATGAACAGCTCCCTTGCCGTTTAAAAAAGGATAGAAAAATCTATAAAACATTTTTTTTACAATTAATTCTATATTAATGCATCACATGATCCGCAGTAAAATTAGTACGATTTTCCAAATTGTTTTATGGATTGAATATTAACTTAAATACCTTAACAAATAAGATCCTAATAATTAATCGAATTCTAGTCGTTTTAAAACGCGATCATATTGCTCTTCCAATTCTTTGTACGATTTTTCTAAATTCGATAATCTCTGTTCATCGCTTAAAGTAATAGCCGCTTTCATTTCTGCAAAATCTTGAGGTTTCATAAAAGCTTCTAATTTTTTCAACTTGTTTTGTTCGTGTTGAAACGGAACATTAAGACGCTTTTTAATTTCTAGCCGATACTGCTTATATTGATTAGCGTTATTCTTGTTAACGGTTTTTAGTTTAAGTATTTCGTAAACTCGACGAGCTTGTTTCTGAAACAAATAAATAAAAAAATTAGGCATGTTTTAAAAAATAAAAATTTTCTTTCAAGAATTTTTACCTTATTGATTTTAAAATTAGTAGCAGCTTCCTGAACCATCTCAGCATTAAATCCTTTGCTCCATAACTCATCACTCTGAAATGATTTTAATCCCAAACAATTTTTGCAATCTACATAATCTCTCACCAGCTGCAAATCCTCAGAAGGATCTTCAACTGTAATGTCTGTGACATTGCTCACAAGTTTATAATGATTATAAATAGCAGTTAACAAGCTTGCCCCTAACCCCCGCCGTTGGAATGGGGGAAGCACTAATACTTGACTTATTCGGGGGCGAATATTCATAGGGTATGCATAATATTCATAAACAGTAGCATACCCGACAATTGCATACATGATTCCTGCATCACTCTTATATTTTTCAAACATCAAAAAAAATTTCCACTTTTCATCATCTGTGTCAATGTAACTTGCAGCATCAATAAACCACAAAATAAAAGTCTGCAGTCTCTTATGATAATGCAATAGTCCTGGTGTTGAAATTTCACAATAATAAACTTCATATGTTTTTTCTTGGACTGCTCCATTTGTAATGCCATTTTCCTCCATATCAAACGTGAAAGTTTCTTTTAATTGCCCAGGAGGTTTAAATTTAACTTCCTTTTCTAATGATCTTAGGAAATCATCTAAATTGTCACTAAATGATATTTCTAATTTTTGAGTTAGAATATCGTGAATGTTGTCAGCTTCTATGCTTTCTTGCGAATTCTGATGTACTTTTTCAGTGTAAGTTATTCCTAAATATGGATTTAATTGTGCAGCACTAAAGTAAATTGATATTTTTAAATTTTTATACCCAAATATTTTTTCTTTTGATCCAAATATTTGATGTGACATGAGAGGTTTGAAAGTGATTGAGTTATCTTCAATGTCTGATGCATTTCGAATTAGTTTAAATTGGATTACTTCATTGCTGTCAGCCACCATATCCTCTGACGTATCCATTTTGGGGAATGACTCTGGAGTACCTGATCTGGAAAGAGAATGACAAAATGATTTTATTAACCAACACTATTTTTTAAAGGTACTACTTTCACTGACAGGTGACATTAGTTAAATAAACAGAACCTTTGCTTATCATGAGAAAAAAATGATCATTTACACAAATTTTGTTATACCGTTTATTTTTATTTGAATTATAAAACATTTATTTTATATTAATAATACTTTTAGTTTTAATCCTAAATTTTATACGAGAAAAAACAAATGTTATAATTCTAACCTTATCTTGTGAGGTGAGTTCATTTCAGTTTTACGCATTGAAGACTAATACAGGAACGTTGTAATATGGTATACGATAATCCTCCGTAAAGCCTCTTGAATTTTATTAAGTATTTTTAAATTAATCACTCCAACACTAAAAATAAAACCTTTTTTTATAAAGACACTTGCCAAATACCAGAGGACGCCGCAAATGGCTCCAAAAGAAAAAAAACCATAGAGTTAACATAAAAAAAGATGGAACCGGTTGTCGCCGATTTTTAAAATTTTATTCTGCTGACACTATATCAAAATTTTATTTTTACAAAAAATGTGTTTTTTGATTTAGAATTATATGATTAATTATCATAGATTATTTGTTCAATGAACTTTCTTTAATAATAGTAAGTTGTTTGTCTAAATAATTTATCTAAATTGCCTTTATTTTTGAGTAGTTGGAACACCGCGTGACTAAGTTAGGTTATGTTATAATTTTTTTGTTTCAGCAAATAATGGAGAATCAAACAGAAGTTAAACAAGAAGAGAATGAAGGTATCTTGTATATTAAACCTGAATTTGTGGTGAAAGTAGAAGGGAATGAAGAATCACCATCCAAGAAGCCAAAATTGGATGGAGAAGTTAAAGTCAAAGCAAAGGGTCAGTTTAAAAACAGATACAATAAAAATAAATTAAACTTTGATCCAAAACAAAACTTATGCAATGTATTGATTGATGTACCTGAAGATGCTGAAATATTACCAGAATGTAAAAATTCTAATTGCAAACACTTGCATGATGTAGGTGAATATTTAAAAAGTAAACCACCCGACATTGCAGATGAGTGTTACATTTTTAAAGCAAGGGGACATTGTCCTAGAGGGTTAACTTGTCGTTATGGAAAATGTCACATCACTGAAAATGGTAGAAACAGAAAAAATGAAAATTTCAAAGAGGGTGAAATTAGCACAAAAAATTTTATTACAAAAGAGGTCCAAACAAAGTTATGGAAAAAAACCTATGATTTTTCTAAATCATCAGAAATACTCAAAAATTTACCAAATTATAGAGATAATTCAAAATTAAAAGATAAAAATTTAGATTTAAAAAATGGAACTGAAAAACCGGTTGGTTTTAGTTTTGATGATGATCTATTTAAACTTCATTTAGCTGAGAAGAAAAAAATTGATTGGAAAAATAAATTGTATTTATCACCACTTACCACATTAGGAAATATGCCTTTCAGAAGAATTTGTAAAGAGTTTGGTGCTGATGTAACATGTTCTGAAATGGCAATGTCTTCCTCTATAATTCAGTGTTTACAATATGAATGGGCCTTATTAAAACGTCACTCTTCCGAAGATTTATTCGGCGTGCAGTTATGCGGGAATAATCCTTATATAATGACAAAATGCGCTCAACTTTTAGAAGAAGCAACAGAAATCGATTTTATCGATATTAATCTCGGATGCCCTATCGATTTAGTTTATCAAAAAGGAGGCGGGAGCGGTTTACTAAGACGAGAAAAAGTTCTAGAAAATATCGTGCACTGTATGTCGCGAGTAATGAATTTACCGTTGACTCTTAAAACAAGAACAGGGGTGTACACTTATAAAAACTCAGCTCATAAATTAATGCCGGTTTTTAATGCTGCTGGAGTTTCTTTAATAACGATCCACGGGAGATCACGAGAACAAAGATATACGAAAACTCCTGATTGGGATTATGTTAACGAATGCGCTAAAATCGCATCTCCCACGCCTGTTTTTGGTAACGGTGATGTCTTATCATATCACGACTACAATAAAGCAATTAGCACTTATCAAAATTTATCAGGTGTTATGATCGGTAGAGGAGCTTTGTATAAACCATGGATTTTTAAAGAAATAAAAGAGCAGAAAGATTGGGATATCTCATCATCGGAACGATTGGAAATAATAAAAAAGTTTGTTAATTATGGTTTGGATCACTGGGGAAGTGATTCGAAAGGAGTTGAAATGACTAGGAAATTCGCATTAGAATGGTTATCGTTTTTATATAGATACGTACCGTTAGGTTTGTTGGAAAAGCCTCCTCAGAAAATAAATGAGAGACCTCCGAAATTCGTCGGGAGAGACGATATGGAAACTTTAATGGCTAGTCCGAATTGCGCGGATTGGATTAAAATAACGGAATTGTTTTTGGGTCCTGTGCCTGAGAATTTTCATTTCTTACCGAAACATAAAGCTAATTCATGGGTCGGTTAAGAAAGAGAAAATGTATGAATGAATATACGTTTAAAATAAATAAATTGTTTAATTTTTGAAAATTTTTTCCTAACCAGGATTTTTTTTTAAAGACAAAAAAAGTATTAGACACATTTTGACGAAATAATATACATATTTAAATTAAATAAGAACACTTCACCGGATCACTTTTTTTAAAAAAAGAAAAAGGAATTAACAAATTAATGATCCCTTTCTTCGGGTGTTTTATACTCTAACCCCAAGGCATTAAATATGTCGTGCTCGGTTGGTGTAGGCAGAAGCTGACCTTCATTGATTTTATCCGAACCCTGAATAATTTTTATAAAATAAGAATTAATGATCATTTTAGGCAGTTTAAAAATTTTAGCCACTGGTGTCGCTTAAGTGGGATTAAGTATAGTCAGACTTCACCGACAACAAAACGTACAGTAACCTTACAGTAAAGAGTTGTTTTCTCACTTGACTTTAAAGATAGCTCCACTACGCTTAAGATAACTTATGGCGAGTGGGGCGATATCTTCACGTCCAAACGGGAAACCAACTCTTTATCGTAAATCATAACTTCATTTTGTTCAGCGATATAAGAGGATGAAATTTTTCTCTCTTCCTTCTTCATTAAAATTTCATCAATTTACTAACACTTTGAAACAAAATGGCTTCGTAGACAATAAAATTAATTTTTACCTTTCGAACTATTCCTGTAAAAAGTCCACGCTCTGTCAGAGTCATATCTTTCTTCGCAGCTAGCAGTCTTATTGATCTATTAAACATGGCAGAGCCAGTGTAATGCATCAGTGCAGCAGCATATTCCGATTCAGGCACAACAAATATATCAATGCGTCTGTTAATATTATCTTCTCCGAGTAGTTTAAACATTCCTAAATATTTTCTATGGTGCCCTTCCTCTTCCAACATAACCAAATCATCAGTTACATAACCTTAAAAAAAAAAAGCAACTTAAAAAAAATTGTAAAATTCAATTGAAAAAAACTTCAAAAATACCTTGAGCTTTAAGTCTTTCTATAAGTTGAACTAAAATATCATTATTCGTTAAAAATCCAGGATTGACAAGCATAAGATCGATATCTCCACACGAAGACTTGCCCCTTCTAAACGATCCTACCAATTCCAATTTCAAAGTGCTGCTGATCATTTTCGTTTCAATTTCAACGATTTTCGCAATCTCTATAACTTCCTCTCGAGGTATTCTTTTTTGGATATCATCATAATACTTTAAACCGACTAATTGTTGTTTAGTTAATTTCGCTTTGGTCTTCAAATCTTCTAAAGTGCGAAAACCTTGCCGGTACCAGTTTTCGGCAGTCGACGGTCCGACTCCCCATATTTTACAAAAATGATCAAGGACGATAGTTTTCTCATCGTTGCATATTTCGTCGACTTTTTTCAACTTCCCGGATTCGATGATTTCCATAATTTTACGCGCCATTTTGTCTCCGATTCCAGGGATGTTACTCGCTTCCTGGAAGTTGGTAATTGCTTTATTGTGATTGGTGATTGCTCGTATGGCTTTTGTGTAGCCATAATGCCTCCAAGTATCATTCCGGATTCGGTAAGCGTCGGCTAGTTTTTGAAGCTCTTCGATTACTTTTTGATTACTTGATACACTTGAATCGGGATTGCTGCTAGATTGCGTGCAAAGGAATTTCTGGAAAAAACCAAAAAATTAAATATTTTTATTTGTCCTTTTATTCTCCTCTTATTCCTGTTCCCACATTCACTTATGGGCAAAAAAGACCATTGCCCCTTTCTTTTTGCCCCACCTTTATCCCCTTAACCCAGATTTGAGGGCTAACTTAAAATTAAAAGTTTTAAACCCTAAAAACAAATAAAGAGTTAAAAATCTTACCTTCTCATCCAATTTTTGTTTTTTCGGAGACGTGCCCTCCCCAGAGCTCTCCCCACTTTTCTTTTTCACCGAGTCTTTTTCTGACGCTGTACAAATTACATCCTTAATAATCCACGATATTCGAAAGGGTTCAATGTCACCGTAAACTTGCTCCGCAAAGCATTTACTCAACCATTTAGTCGTTAAATATTTCACATCAGTTTTAATAACCACTTTATGAGTTTTAATAGCCGATAAACACTTTTCCTTATTTTCACTAACCGACTCTTCAATAATAATATGTTCAGCATTTTCAGCCTTCACCACCGCACCATTAAATTTTTTAATTTGAGTTTCAAAAAATTCACGTCTCTTAGCTCCTAAACCCAACGGTAAAATAAAAAAACTTTTCCCTTTAAAAAAATCCGCCATCATAAAAAAAAGAAAAATAAAAAAATAAAATAAAAAGAAATCACAAAAAAAACAGAAATTCAAGACAAAATTGTAATTAATAGTTTCACTGGAATTATTTTTCCTATTAGTTTGATAAATAAGGCGCAAGTTTTTATATAACACCTATTTTCGAAGCTTTGATAGGTGACAACTGGATAAGCTCATTCATCGCAAAACGACAGTCGATTTTACTAATTATCAAATTCCGCAGTTTTGCAATGTCCAGTTTGATCCTCACGACATCGACGGAGTCTTCTTTTCGAAGTATTTTACTTTCTAGCGACGCTAATAATGCGTTGATCTCGTGCTGCAATAAAAAAAATTAATTAAATTCTACCAAAAATTTAATTTTAAAATTTTAAGGCATTGAGGAAATTTTTCAAAAAATTTTAGACTTGCCTAAAATCTATTTTTAAATTATAGAAAAGAATAATAATCTGATTTTCATAAAGATTGTACCTTTTTTTTTTTTTTTTTTTTTAAGAATATATTTAAAATCTCAAAATTGTTGAATTTTCAAAAGCTAAATAAAAATTTTTACAAAGTAAATTCATGTAGAGAACGACACACATTGTAAAGGTTTTTTTTTTACAATTTCTGACTTGCATTGCTGACAAGTACAGACCTGTAAGCCTTGTTTTATTAAAAATAATATAATGGATTTCAACTTATTTATCTAGCCGATTTCCTTAAAATTATTGATGAACGTTTTACTTGCAATTAATTCGTAATTCATTTGTTTTTAATACGATCTATCAAAAAGGCGGCAAAATATTTGAATTCGATTTTTAATTCTGAAAGGTCGATCGTGATTTCTCACTTTAAATTAGCGATGCACTTACGCAAGGATTGAAATCGATTTTTCTTCTCAAGTTAAGGACTTTTGGACAAAAATATAATGGCCTAATCTTTTTCCTAGGCTATGTTGCTTCAAAATGGTGGACAGCTAACCCGAGTAAAGTTTAGGATTACAGACAGAGGCATAGACATTTTTCAAAAATCTTCATTAAGCTTGAAGTTGTTATTTTTAAAAGAAGAATTCATTAACATTTTACTTACGGATTCCTTTAAAGTCACGTCAATAGTAGGCAGTACAATTAGCATTAGTTGAAGAAGATAATATGTATCGACAAGGGAAGACGACTTCTTCTTCGTTTCTTCTAAAATACGCTTCAAGTCTTTTACCTAAAATTACAAAAAAAAATTTTAGCCAATAAGCCCAAAGTACATATAAAATTACGAATTTAAAAATTTTACCTTAATAAGTGGAAAAATCTTCAAACTTTTTGGGTTGAAAATAAAATTCATAACCCTTACAATCAATTCTTGATGCAACTCTTGATTAATCGGCTGAAAAATTCTACATACTTCCACTTGAACAGCCAAAGGAGCATTTTCCAAATGCAACCAATCAATCACTTCAACCGAACCGTACTTTGGAGCAGCTTTAGCAACCAGTTTTGAAAATAAAGTTGAGTACACAATATAAACTCCGCTGTTTTTAATATTCGGATCCAACGTGATTTTAACTAAAGCTCTTATCAAATGTTTAAAATGCCAGTCAAAATTCACCAAATTATTATCAGTGTAATGAATAAGTAATTCGGCAACCATTTTAAGATTAAACAAAGGAAGCTGACGTTTTTTGTATTTCTCAGTTGCATTTTGACACTCAGGAAGATCTATTTCAAATGAGGAATCACATAATTCTTCGATTGTAGATCCAAAGTTCACTAAAACTGAAAGTATGTTATCGGAACTGATTTTAAACCTGCGATGTTTCAAAAATTTGTAGCAAGACAACACAAATTTTGCGTTGGAATGAACAGATAATAGATAAAAAACATATAAGCTTATGGGTGGGCTCTTATCTATTTCAGCAATAATGTCCCCCTGAAAAATAAAAGTAAATGTTAATGAGGGGTAATTATTTATGTCTAGAGAATGGATAAACTACTTACAGTAATTGCATGTTGAATCAGTTTCCGCAGACCATGATCTGAAAATAAATGCACTTCCTTCCCAAATACATTAGACTTTACCCCACTTTCAAGGAAAAGTTCAAGCTTGATGGTGTTTTCATCAAAATGTGAAAATAATTTCCTTTCATCAAAAATTTCAATACTTGGCGGTGTTAATGGCAGTAAATCTTTAATTAGTAATTCGGATGATATTTCAGGAGGTAATTCCAATTCCTTAGCTGGAAGTGAGTCTTCATCTGTTTAAAACGGTCCGTAATTAACAAAAATTTGGTACTTGATGAGTTTTCAATACAAAAATATTTCAAAAAACTAACCTGAATCTTGCAACAGTCTATTTATTTCCTCAAACTGAGCAGCTTCTTTTTTTTTATCTTTCCTGCTTTTTTTAATATTACTTGCAAGTCTTGCAAGCTTTTTTTCCACCTTAAACAAAAAATTTTTCCGTCAATTTCATTTTTTATCTTCAAAAACCTTGTAATTAAAAAAATCTACCTTAGCATCCATTTATGTTAAACCTTATGTATAAATTTAAATAATGAACACACTTCAAATTTATTTTTGTCTCAATCTGTTTAGGTAACTGACTAGTTCTAACTTTTTGTACTCACTAAGTCAATTTTTACTATTTTTTTTATAAAAGAACCAAAAAGAATTAACTGAATATAAACAAAATTATAATTTGAGTTTTAACAAAGAACTACGTGAATCAGAATCAGCTGCTCCACTTGGGGCTTCACTGCTTGATTCAGATTCTGAAGAAGCTCTACTAGACTGTCCAGATTGATCAGAAACAAGTTTTTTAGCTGGTTTTGGTTTATATTCTGTTATCATCACTGTTATATTATTCACTGTAACTTCCCTAGTTTCCGCTGAATTCCTATCTACGTTTTTTAACTTCCGAAGATGTTGCTTCTTTTTACTTGAGCGTCTATCGTTTGGGGATTTCTTATCTGATTTTTCTTTCTTATGGGTTTTTGGTGGGGTTGGATTGAACTGCTGAGCGACTTGTTGTGCCACTAATTGGGGATTAATCCTAGGCTTCCTAGTGGATGTTCCTTTCCTTACGTCACACATCAAGCATTTAAAGGCTTCTGCTGTATTTCTGTAAGTGCAGACACTGCAATCCCAATAATTCTCTTCTAAAGCTTTAGATTGACGTTTTGTTCTCCTGTTTGTGGGGCTTTTTTTGCGATCCATCCTTTTGCAAAATGAACTGCCTATAAAAGACAGTTCACTCCTCGTAGATGCTTCATTTTCGTTAACGACGAAATGAAACCTGAAAAGCCTTTATAGCATGTAATTGTTTAAGGAGTAAGTACAAGATAAAAAGAAATTCCTTGTTCTCCTTTTATTGTTTGCCTATTTTATCTACTTTCTGTCCGCGTGAGTAATCTAGCTCCGTTTACCTGACCGATTTTTATGAGTAATGCGTTCGTATCATTTTTAATTCGGAAAATAAAGGTGCACAAACACTTAAACACAGTAAATATATCAGGATTTTGATATGGAATTCATAAAGAATGCCGTGTTTATAAAAATTTTATCGATTGTTCGACAAAATAATGCGTTTTTAGCACAGACAACCCAATATGAAGAGAAAGCCACACAGCGGATACAAGTGATGCTGGAATGTTGGGAATTTTTTTTAACGAATTAGTGCGATGAAAAGATGCTTGGAGCGCTCTAATCGATCCCGTTCGCGCACTTTTATTAAACTTAACCTGCTGCTGAATAGATTAATGTTTCATTTGTAAGAAAATGGAAAATATTCGATGAATATTAAATGCTTTTGCGAGACAGTGTTATTGTACTTACATCTATACTGTATTTAGCTAATGCAGAACGGCTTTTTATATAAACATAAGATGGCTATTTCGAAAGAAACTGATCACACAACATGTGATGTTTACCTGCGACCTGAATTAATTTAAAAGTTAAACGTAAACCCTAGCTTCTAACTTCTAACGGACTAACGCTTCTTTTAATTGTATCAAAAAGGTGAAGCTAAACATAAGCTTTTTAGTATTTTTGGAGATATAATATTTAACGGCTAATGATAGCAGATTCCTATATTGCGACACAGTGGCTTGATGGGAGTTATGACGTATTGATACAGTCAAGGCTGCAGACGCAAGCCTGCGGCCTGCAGGTGCAGCAGATGATATTTATTAGCGACTCTGGTGGATTAGTTTTGCACTAGATCCCTTCATTTGAGACAGCTCGAAAGTTTGTACAAGCAGAACCTTTGAAATGGACAGTGGGATCAATTCTTTATATTTTCACAACATTTAGCTGTGTTTTCCGAGAATAAAGAAACAGAAAACAAATTAAATTAAATGTAAAAAGATTTAAAATATTTTTAATACATAAGAAAATTGATTTCAAATACGAATAATGTCACATAGTATAAAAAATTTTATTACAAACTGTTTTATAAATGCTTTCAATAAAAAATAAAAAAGGTAGAAAAATATTAAATACTGGAATTATGATTTGTTTTTTTAAAAGAGTAAAACTTCATTAAAAAATACAGTAATTTTAACAATACTGATTATAAAATTCTAAATTCGTCACAAAAATTTCGTAATAAAACTAATTTGATATAAATTCTTTCAAAAAAAAAAGTCCAAAATATCAATTAATTTATAACGGCAAAAAAATTGCTCTCAAATTTAAAAAAGAAAATTATATTACTGCACCTATAATGCCTTTTTGATTTAAAATTTTCCAAATTCTTCCAACTTACTTTCAAATTAATTGCACTTTCGATCTTTTATAATAAATATCAAACAGAGTACACAATAACTAATCTACTCTAACAATCCGACTTAGTACTAACTTGAGCCGACCGATGCAGTCATGTTTCCGGATTCGAGCAACAACGAAGCTTCGGCCATCATTTTAGCATTAGTTCTAACTAAAAACAACAAATGCCATTCTTCAAAAACGGTTAATTCTGCTCTTGTGCGAACTAATCCTTGAAGAACCGTTGCTCTTTCTAAATCCAACCATCTTTGCAAAGCGGATTCTCTTTCCCTAGTAGAGTTACCAAAAGCGATATCGGCAGGGCCCCAAAGTGTGAATTCTAATATAGCTTTGGCTTGAGATAAGGAAACTGCTTTTTCCTTACGTAAAACATCCGTGATAAGATTCGTCAAATCCGTAGGAGGTAGAACGTCGGTTAGTGAATTAATCACGCATTGACAAAGCGAACCTTTAAAACTATCGTCTGATCTTTCAAAAGCATGAGTGATGCAAATTCGAGGATGCGGATCTCTTTCTTCTTGACAAACAATTAAATTTGTTAGGTTTACGGGAGCTTCCTCAATTCCTTGAGCTTGCAAGCTTTTTAAGGCGTTGATTATTTGTAGAAGTACGAAGTTGATTTCTTTTTTAGTCTCATCACTGATTGCTCCTGTGCTTAAAGTTTTTCCGTATGTGTGGATGGTTTCTATTTGTAATCTCGTCAAGACTGATATTGAAGCTAAAAAAAATATTGAAACTGGTTAAAAACTCTTAGAAAGATAAAAACCCAAATTTAGCAAAAAAAAATTTTACCTTGAATCAATTCGGAGTCCTCTTTCCTCATCATGGGCAAGTAAGAAGCAGGAACTAAATCATTGAGCTCAGTTAGAGGATTCAAATTAAAAGGTCCTTTGGCATGTAAACTAGAATTTAATCCTTGTTCCGCCATTAAGCTAAGAGTGACCGGATGAATTCCCCAGTGAGCCGGGTAAAATATTCTTCGTTCGACAACAACTCCAGGACTATCTTTTGATATGCTAAAATCGCTCCAACGAAGATTAGCAGCTGTCGTTAAGGCACGTAATGCAGGAGGAGCGATAGGTCCTTGCCTCATTTGCTCCACAAATTGTGAAAGAGCTTCGTGATTAGCAACAATAACAGCTCCGTAATTATCTTCCAAATTTTTATGAACTATTGATCTACCCTTTTTCAATTTCAAGCGGCTCGACCGAAGCATACGTCCGGATGTCGGCGACCATTCGTAATCATCTTCTCCCTGCAATCAAAATTTTTTTTAGAAAAAATGTTTCGGGGGTAAAATGGGATTTTATGATGAAAATACGAACCAATTCGCTTCCGTAGAAACTGTAAGGAGAATATATTTCGGATTCTGTTTCGCTGGCGCAATACGGGAGAGAAACCGAGCGCATGAATTTCATTTTGAAGTAATCTGGCGATAAGTCAACGCTTCCGTCAGATCGTCGATGGTTGTGGTTTCGCGCATTGACGCAGCGTTTCATTTTTGTGTAGCTTGGGTTAGGCGAATCTGGGATGACGGAATCGCATTCCGGTGAACTGGAACGTTGCTGTGAAACTTGAACGCATTCGTAAACGTTGTCATCGTTATGCTGGAAATACATCAAAAAATAAAATGAAGTGAAAACGGATTTGTTTACATTTTAAGGAAAAAAAGAAAATCTTTTTAGAAACTTATTAAATTCAATTTTTTTTCGGGCAACCCTTATTTTGCTGGCCAAAGATTTACCAGGAATTTTCCAGAGATTTTTTTATAGTGCTTAAAAAAATTTCATCAAATTTTTCAAATTTTTTGGAATTTTTTTACATGTTTGGGAAAAATGTCTGTTAATTAAAAGATCTTTGAAAAATAAATAAAACCATAAAAAAATCAGAAAAAATTTTTTTTGCCACTGAAAAATTGAAAATAATTTTTTTTTAGTATTAATTTTTGGCAAAAAATGTTTTTTTTTTCCTAGTCAAACAAATTATTTTATTATTTTTTCTAGTCGAACTAATTCTTTCATTAATTTTTTTGTCAAACCAGCTGATTGTTGATTAGTTGAGAATTTTTTAAATATGTGATTTTTAGATTCCACAGTACAAGCTTGAAAACTAAAAGACTCATACCAGATTAGATTCCATTGATTGAATCGTGCTTAGCGAAACATCAAAAGACTCATATCCACTATCCTCTGGTTGAGACGAAACAGCCACGAGTCTTTTAGCATTCTCCATATTAGCTTCTCTTAAACTTCCAGTTCTCACCGGTTTATTAGGAGCCAAACCACTCCTTGCTTCTCCTGAGAAAAAAAACACGACTCACATCATTTCCTTACAACACAAATGAAACAATCACGCTCGGAAAAATAACCGGAAACGATCACAAAAACTCATCGATACTGACCCAAGTTGACGTAAACATTATCCTGTTTCGATTCCGTGGTCGGAGCCCAAGTTGAAGAATTCGACTGCCTTAAAACATCGATTGCTTTCGGAGGTGGAGGTCTAGCAGGTTTATTACTCCAGGTATCAAGCGACTGAGCACGAGGAGGTGGCGGAGGTCTCTTTGATTTTTCTATTAAAGAAATTATAAAATCCCGTCAAGGTCAGTCTCATGATTTGCATTTCTTTGGGAAAATATTTTCTAGCCTAATTAAAAATGATCTAAACTCACCGATTGTGGTATGTGAATCGTTCCCAGAACTGCTCACAGAGTGTGAAGTTGAAGAATCGGATAGGACATCGGACTCCTGAATAAAAAAAAAAAATTAACCATTAAAAAATTTTCATTCAGGTGGGATACTCATAGCGGATTCGAAAATCCCGTCCCATTAGAGGCGGATGCAAGCTACCTTTATTTTATTGATTGTGTATGATAGCCTCAGGGTTTCTAGTTACAAGTCCTGAGTTGATCGACATTTAACTACAAGTATGACTAATCTAAACGCCAAGATCTGAAGATTACATTCTTTCTTTTTTTTCTAATATTAAAAGAATACGACGCGTTTTTTTGAAATTTTTTTTTCATTACCGTTACTGATCTTTTGGTAAAAAATAAAACAAAAATAGGCTACGTACTCTTTGTTCGCCGGAGCTGGAACTTGCTGAACTTGAAGTTCGACGACTTTTAGACGAACGTAGAGGTGGAACTACTTCAACTCTGGCTCCATTTAAATCGTTAGGATGAATTATTTCCAATTTCGGTTTTGGTGCGGGGGGCAGTGTGTTCCTTTGCCGAGTCGTTAAATCTTTACTGTCCTTGTTCTTTCCTAGATGAAGAAGCTTTCGAAGTGAAAATCGACCTCGACTTGATTTTTTCTTGGCTTGCACCTCTCTAAACAAAAAAAATATTTAAAAATTTATTAAATGAATTATCGAATTATCGTAAAATGAAAAATTTTCAATTGCTTACCCTATTCCTGAAGACAATAAACTATCCTGAGACAAAGATAAACTCCTCCTCGGAACTGGTTCCGGAGCAATGACTTCTTCAGCGCCTGGCGTATCCCCATGTTTCTCTTTGGAATCAGAAATTAATTCCAGTAAATTTTCAGTGCTCCTAGAAATCCTCCTAATAGGCTCTCTTTCCTTCACAATTAAAGTATCCGCCTCTAGAAGTTTCGAGCTCGAATCATCCAAGTCCACTTCCTCAGACTTTCTCGCAATCCGTTCCTCCGGTTCTTCTTTTGGTGAAGGCGGTTTCGGCGCTGGACGTTTTTGACTTTTAACCGAATCAGTACTAGCCATCTCTTGCAAAGGAGGATGCGTTTTAATCACCACTTGTGGAGACGACGTGATATCGAGAAATTTTTCCATAGAAGGAGATTTCGGCCGTTTCTAAAACAAAAAGAAATCCCGATTGAGCAACGTCGATAAACGAAGAGATACTGAAATGACAATTACGAAAATTGGCACTTTAGCAAGGGCATCTTGTTCGCTCGTCTGGAATCGTGGTCATCCAATCTTAACACTTCTTAATAAAAACAACCTTGCAAAAAAATCTAAGACCGTAAAAAGGAATTTATAATTAGGATGTAATCAATCTCATTAATATGCATCGTAAAAACCTTTCTCTAAATCCGATCTTATTACTAAACGCTTGAAACTGCCCAAAATGCAAATTATTAGTACTGTCTTCCTTATCTTTATCCGAAAAATTCAAGTTCGCAAAATGACTGCTCAAAGAGAAAGAATAATCAACACGGCTTAACATTTACATACCTCTGGCAAAACTTTCATCCTCATCTAACACTGAATATTATTAATCTTTAATTAAAGAACTATGAATAATAATTATTGCAAACAAATCGTATGGATCCATCAAGCAGACGATTAACCGATTGATTCAAAAAAAAAAAAATTCTCTATAACGTATGACACTTAACCTCAATTGGTTAAATGAATCGATAATTATCATATGTAAACAAAAGAGTCTTAAAATAACATTTCGCATGAGAAAAGAAAACATCAATAAAAAGCTAATTAATTAATTAAAATAATTAATATGTAGGTAAAACGATTAGATTAGAAATTTAAAAAATGGTGACGGATATGCCAACCTTTAAAAACAAAGGTTGGCAATAAAAAGGAAATTTTTTTTTCTCAAAGGAAATGGACGCGATCGACTTATTGGATTTTTCTCATCCTCTTCATTAATTTTAACATTATCAGGAAACCTAAATATACTAAATTTTGGTTAATCTAAAGAATGCGATGGAATACTTTTCTTATAAATTCATTGTGTGGTATGAACGATGACGATTTTTCGGAAAAAATTTCTCACGAGGTCAGTAAGCGGGTATAGTAAATAGGGAAGAAAGCAGAAGAATTCAAAAAAATTAATTTACATTTCAAATTTTCATAATTTGATTCATTTTTTTTTTACATTTTAGTTTTTTTCTTTTTAAAAAAAAGTTCGTTTGGTCATTAACTTGTGTTTAATATATTCATAGAAGAATTTAATTTTATTATTGAATTTAGCAATATGAACTGTGAGTTTTCTTTTGTGCAATCATTAGTGATTTTAGAGAATCACATATTAACTCATGAAATGTGGTATATTCACAAAAAAATAGAGTTAAGGTAAAGAAAACAAATGGTTATTCACACGTTAATGAGAAATTATTCTTGAGAAAGGAATAATATGTAACTTTAAATGCCATAATTCTTTGAATGATGAGAATAAGTGTGTTTAAATAATTAATGTAAAAGAAGAATTATCGAGAATATATTTTGAATTTTATAATAAAATATTTTATAACTTTTGTTAGCATAATGACTCAATCAAATCATTTAAAAGTTAATAAGTATGCCGATGAAATTTATGACTTGTGGCATTTCTTAAGAGAAGTCGAGCCAGGGATGTCCCTGAGACATGTTAATTATCAGAGGAGAAATACAGTCAGAAAAATTCAAGCTGTAAATGGAATCAACCGCTAGAATGGGACTCGAGCCACGAGGCTGACTCTGTAATAATGGGCCTAACCTGAGGTAATTTCGGGCCTGTGAGTCTTAGCTTAGGTCTTAAATAATTCAAAGCAGTGCTATAGTGCCACAAAATATAAAACTAACTTACCGCATGGACAGGAGACTGAAAATTCGTCTTCTTTGATTGAATTATAATCGGTTTCGCTGGAACTTTTGGCTTTTCCCCATAAACCTTAACACTTTCCCCGCCACTAGCCAAATCATGTAAAAACGTCGCTCTTGGATCCATCGTTGGTGGAGGTTTAGTCGGCAAAGCAGGAGGCTCTGACAAATCATCCGAATCCGCTCTTCCATCCGGTTCTCCAGCAGATTCCCTACTCAATTCCGGTAATTCCTCTTCTTTCTTCACTTCCACTTTTTCTGCCACCGAATCAGTGCAATCACTATCCTTCTGAGATTTCTCGGCACTAAAAAGCGTAATCTCTTCACCTTTAATCATCCTTTCAAAATTTTCATAACTCTCAAATGATGTTTTCGTAAAATTTTCTTCATTTTGAGCATTATTAGTCTCTGTTGTTGAGCAATTATTATTTTCAGTTACTTCCGATAAATTATCAGTCAGGATTATTGTATTTGGTACGAATGTTTCGACTTTCTTCTGAGGTTTTTTACTATTCGCTTGTAAATCATCGTTGAACTTACAAACGATATTCGGAACGATCGATATAGAAGTACTTAAATTTTCTTCAGTTTTAAGCGGTACCTCTTCCGGATTTTTATTTTCAACTTCTTCAACCTTACTCACATTTTTGTTGTATTGACGATATAACGATGAAACGTTTGGTACGAGCTTGTTCCGTTCTGAAACAGGCTTAACCTCGATTTTCTTTTCAGTTACTTCCAGCATCGAAGAATTAATTTTTAATTCTGAAGATAAAAATTTATTCCTCATTTCTGGAGAAAGCAAAATCGACTTCATAGTTTTTTCTTCATTCTTTTCGTTATTCGTTTTAACTTCTTCATTTTCTTTCAACTGGTAAATATCTAACAAAACGGGTTTTTTCTCTGGAGTCGTTCCCGTTGATTTTTTATTCGAAAAATCCTTCGTTTTAAATTTAATAGTAGGCGCATCTGCTAAAACAGGAAGATGATTAACTTTCTTCTTAGCTTTATCGATTAGATTCGTTACTCTTTCTGCCGTTGTTATTTTTTCGTTGATCTTAATTCGATTTTTATCATCGTCTTGAGTATTTCCGTTCATTTCATTAGAATTCTTCTCGTTTTCTTTTAACAAATCTTTATTCAGTCGAATTTTCGAATTTTTATCTAAAGGCTGACTTCTTTTAATACTTTTATCGATAGTCGTTTTCGTAGAAGCGTCTTCGATATTGATTTGAGCAATTTCAACTGGTTTTGAGTATTTCTGAACCTCAGTCTCACTATTTACACTTTCCGGGATTTTGTTGTTTTGTACAATTTCAGTCTTTTCATCGGCAGGTTTAACCTCCTTGACTGTACGGAAACCATTTTCGACGATTGCCTGAGGCTTTTCAGCCGCCTCACACGATTCCACATCTGTTTTCGTTTCTTTGATATTAGGCACGTTAACCTTACAGCTATTTACGTTTATTTTATTTTTAACCGAATTTAAGTTCTGACCGCCGAAGGGCGTCACGGTCACTAATAAAGTCTTTTTATTTCCTTTATCGTCTACAAGTTGTTTCCCTAATTTGAGCGGTTCGATTAATTTCTTAACTTCTCCGTTTTTAGGTTCTTGGAGATTTTCCGGGATGGAATTGTAATCCGTGTTGGTTTTTGTTAGTTTTTGAAAAGCTCGATCTTCTTCGTTGTCGTAATCATCGTCGTCATCGGTGTTGCCGTTGTTAGGAGCGTCTGGGTAATCATCTTCGTCTGAATATACGTCGTCACCGCCGAAACCGATTACTTCGAATTCGGTGTTGTGGAAAAGGACTTTGTTTGCTTTTGCGTTTTGACTGAGGCATTTCGTTCCTTTTAGTATTCCCTGCAAATAAAAAAAAATTAGAACTATATATTGTACTGTAATTTTAAGAGTGAAGGTTTTGGCAAAAATCATACTTCAGCTTGAGTAAGCAATCAGTGCACAAACAGGCCAGGACTGACTTTTATAAAGAGCGCAAGTAATAAAAGAAAACGGGAAGGTTGAATTGGCGGTGGAACTCGTCTTTTCCTTCAGTTTTCGAGTCTTTAGGGTCTTCCAAGGAGGAAAATTTTTTCAAAACTTATTGAATACAAAAAATTTTTGGCCTAATTTCATTTTTTAAATTTTTTGGTTTTCGACAAATTTATTTCAAATTTTCAGTCATCCAAATTTTTAATTATTATAGGCCTAATCAAACTTTTTTCAAAATTTTTAAAGTCAAACAAACCATCAAGTAATTCTTTTTTGTTGAACAAAGCTTTAGATAAATATTTCTTGTCGAACAAATCTTTTAATAAATTTTCCTTTTCGGACAAATCTTTTAATAAATTTTTCTTGTTAAATAAGTTTTTTAATCAATTTCTCATGTCGAACAAACCTTTTAATAATTTTCATTTGTAGAACAAATCTTTTGATAAATTTTTCTTGTCGAACAAATCTTTTTATAATTTTCATTTGTGGAACAAACCTTTTGATAATTCTTTCTGGTTAAATTATTTTTTCAAGGGAAAACATAAAAAATACTAAAAAAAAATTAATAAGCATAACAAATGTTGAAAAAATTCTTGAAAAGAAAATTTTAAAAAATGTTTTAACACCTAAAAATTGTGAATTTATTTCCATAAAAATAACCAAGACTTATAGTTTCAAAAAAAAAGAACTTTCATGAGAACTAAATCGATCTTTGCTCTGTTTAGTCCATAAGCCCCGTTTTCTTATGATTCGGATGGATTTCTTTAATTGATTAAAAAACTCTAGTACACAGAAGGGCGCATTAATTTAAAAGGCGCACTGAGATTTGCCTGGTAGCACGGCCGGAGACACTGACTCCTACCGGTTGTCTGCAATTAATTGAGAACTTCAGCCTTTGTAGAAACCATTTGCGGTAATATTCACAGGGATACTTGAATTTGAAAAACATTGTAGTAAATAACTACAGAACAATGTTTTCTCTACCACTCCTCAACACTCACCTCTTTAGGCGGATCCGGTAATTTCGTTGGAATTTTGATGACATCCCCGTTCTTGATCTGATGCTCTTCTTTGCTTTTAAAGCAATTCAAGCACAAATCTTTCTTCCAGGCATTCCCCACAAAGTTATCGCATTGAGGAGTCGATGCCATTTTCGACGTTCATCAAATCATTTCAACCTGAAAATAAAAAAAAAAAACCCCCGTGAAATTTTTCAAAACATTAAAATGACCGGACATTCCCCTCGTGTGTTTCAAAACGATAGGAAGCAAGTGTGGACTAATTGTGATCAAATTAAAAAATAATTCTGACACGATCCTCTATATAACATATCATTACCAAGACGAACGGAAATTCTATCATAGACATCGAAATCACGATAATGACCGGCCTAAATCATCTCTTAAAGTTAAAATAAAGTGTCTGCTACCATATCAATTCATTATACTTTTTTTTTCTTTCCGTTTAATTAGTCATTACTTTCACCTCCCGTTTGTGAAATCATTTTGTTAAGAGAAGAAAAAAAAAATCAAACGCACACAATAATCTATTTCATGTAATATGTACCGCTAATAGTCGTGATTATGTTTGTATTACACCATCTCGGATGTTACTAATTGCTTGGATATGTGAATGGTGATGCGATTTCCATCTAACTAAAAACTCTTAACACACTGGGGAAAAAAAATTGTTATTGTCTCATTTCTTTGTTCAAATAACAATTTCATCCTCGTCGGCGAGATTTACGATAATGATCATACCTCGTTTATATAAAAAGCTAAATTTCATACCTGTTATGAATGTTTAATGGGGCTGATGTAAAACCGAATCACGATTTTACGTTTAAACCATTTTTTTTTTCTGAGAAGAATGTAAGATTTTTAAGCGTGAATTATTTCCAAGCAAAAGATTTATTTTTCTTATTATTGGATTGAGATTAGGAGGTTTTAATCTCAGAAATGAAAACTTAAGCTAATAATTTTAAGCTACAACTTTTAAAGCGGTTTCTGTGTCTAGAAGCTTGAACTAACAAATCGAAGTGAAAGGGTAGGTCTAGTTCAAACTCATCCCCTAGGGTCGCTAGTGAGCACCGCCAGCTATAGCGGTCAGGTGGCGGTCACATTGTTGTCATCCAATCAGAGATATTGTTTACTTTCAACTTGATTAGATGACAACAATGTAGCCGCCATCTGACCGTTAAAGCAGACGATGCTCACTAGCGACCCTAGCGGATGAGTTTGCATTAGACCTCTTCATTGACTTTAGTTTAGATTTCCCCGTTGACTCTAAACTTGAGATTTAAGGTTAAAGGTTTAGGTAAATCTCAGAATCTTGAGGCGTGATTGAGAGAAAAATTGACGAGGAGTATTATTATTATTATTTCCCGTAGCTTGAAATAAAGGGGGAGATCGCAACTATAAGAAGGGTGAGCCAAAGGAAAACTCTTTAACGCTTTAAGGGATTGGATTCATTAGTTCTTTTTCTTTGCCTCACCGGCGGCAGCCGCAGAGGCCGCAGACCATCTCTGTCTCTCTTCCACTCATGTTGTTAGAAAGAATTAGAGATAGTCCATGGCTGCCGCAGATGAGCTAACGAACAAAGCTAATGAGATCGTTCCGAGGTACGGATCCAAAGTTAAGATGGCAGGAGTAATTACTAGTTTTTGTTGCGGAGGAGAAACATGAAGAAGAAGACAACCCGTTGAAACGCGGCCTTTCCATGCGTCTTGGACTTGATGGGCGGTTACCAGAACCCTCCAAACAGCCTTTGTTAAAGCCCACGTGCAACATGTATCAACATGAAACCTCCACGATTTAATCACACTCGTGATGGGAGGCTGATCGGTGAGACTTCGGATTTATTCGTTTGTCTTTACTTGCAAAAATGCAGAAGGCCTTTAATGACGGCAGTCACTTCTGCACTTGGTTTAAGTCCACGTCTGACAGCCGACCGTGCAAGTCGGCGAGAAGGTAACGGAGTTTTAGATGGCCAATAGGATCCGAACAGGAAGAGGTGTCCAGAGCAGATAAACCGATTGAAAACATGAGCAAAGCTCGGGTAAGTCCTACAAATTTTCTTAACAGCTCAAAAGCCTCGAGGCTTTGTATACTAAAGCAACATTTCATACGGCTTGAATCCTTAATCTGGTACTTTGCACGGGCCCAAATTCAGGACAATTGCAGTGGGCGGCCGATTTTTTTACCTTATTCAGAAATCTGCTTAGCTCTCACCAAATTCTATACGCCACTGCTCAGATATCTCGTTAAGACACAAAACTCATAAAACTAAATAATCTGATAAGATTCCAAAAGACCTTTATAAAACAAATTTTTCCCGTTGATTTCTACTTGGTTTCATTCATTCGATTCACGAAAAAAAAAAAAAAATGCGAACATCTGCTATAAGATCACCAAAACCATACTTTCTCTAACTCCTTGAATATCAAAAGAAAATCCTAATCAACAATATAATACTTAACTTTAATTTTTACAATAAATCAAGTAAGGAAATAAACAGGATATGTGTGCCTCAAGAAAAGAAGAATATAAAAAAAGACGAATGATGCAAAAAAGTCATTTATTACGCACCGGTGACATTAACTATGTTAAAGAACTTGGTTTTCTCTACGATAGAGTTCAAGGACTTACTGCACCCGAAGCAAAATTTCTTCAATAATTAAACCGCCTGGGTTTTTAATACTTCATAAGGAATTCAGTTATTAAAAGGGAAAGTATCAGGACAGAAGAAGAAAAAAAACGGAAGGAAAAGATGCTTCAACGATCAGGCATTTAATTTTGTCAATATCGTGTAATTAAGTAATACATCCTCGTAAAAAAAAGAAAAATCTATGAATTAAGTAAAAGGTGTGAATAATTAATTAAAGGAGTGGAGTTTAAAAAAAAAGAGCCTTGTTTGCGCTTTCTCATTTTACCCAAAAGGGTGGTCTTCTGCTTGGGGCTATTAAAATCCAGGTTATTATGTTTAATTATGATATTATGACGGACAAGTATTGAAATGTTATCAAGGGCCCGTGTATGTCTGCAAGGTCGTCGCGGAATGTAATCTTATTAGGAAAACGCCCTTTTCGATTTGAGATAAAAATCCGAAATTTCTATATCGGGGATTTGATCCCCTTCAGCAAGATATGACAAAGAATTGTAAAAAAAAACATTCTTGACTAATCGCTGGTGGAGATAAAGAAAAAGTCGACAATGAAATATGGGAAGGGGATATACAGAAATAGTTGAGGATTGATAAAAAGTTATACAGAGAATCTTGATAAAATGTTTTTAACTGCTAAGTGAAAATAAACAAGGAGTAAAAAGCGAGGAAAATATGAAAATTTCATGGTTTTAAGATTAGATCGTTTTTAACGAATATCACAAAGGAAATAAAAGTTATCTGATCTCGTTCGGTTTTATTACTCTACACCTAATCAAAAAACACTAAGGGAAGGATGGAATTTTTAACACGTGGAAATTGTTACATCTTCCTTTGAAATTCAATATTAGTCTGTGTAAAATTCCATTGAAAAACTTCCTATATTTATACAGCGAAACCTGTCTATAGTGACCATCTCCAGTGCAAAGTATTTTGGTCAACATACAAAGGGTGGTCCGGTTATATATTGATTGAAAGATTGTAAAAGCTAGAGACCCTAAATTAAAAGAAACTGGCAATCTGTCAGTCATTAAAAAATTTGAACGCCATATTGAGCAAGATGGCGTTCAAGCTGACACAAGGAGTACGTGGTCTTCCGAATTCAGCAGAAAAAAGCACAGCTTCATCGTTTTACGAAGGCCTTGTTCTAAAATATCTTCTGCTTCTTCTGCTTCCACTTAGGAAAATTTATAAGGTAGAAGAAGCAGAAGACATTTTAGAACAAAGTCACCACAAACAATGCAGCTGTGCCTTTTTCTGCTGAATTCGGAAGGCCACGTACTCCTTGTGTAGCTCGCCATCTTGCTCAATATGGCGTTCAAATTTTTTAATGGCTGACAGATTGCCAGTCTCTTTTAATTTAGGGTCTCTAGTAAAAGCTTTTCAGAGCGTTGGATGTTGAGATTTTCCTTCACTGACAATTTCCCTTTCACTATTTTCATTAAATGTCTCAAAAATTTTAATATCATTGTTTTTCAATTCGTAAAAAAGCTATGATGTTGCAAGACACTTGCTTCACATAAATCAGGTCTCAACTTGCTAAATTGTCAACCAATTCTATCAATGGTCAACTTACAAGGTACACAAGTGGTCATGTTAAACAGGAGAAGCTATATAGAAAAGAATAGGAAAAATTTCGTTTCCTTTATTTTTGGTCAATTTAGACACTTTAGTCAACTTATACAGGTGGTCCACTAGCTCATAACCCTGAGAAGGGAGCCCACCACAGGGCAAGGGCGCCATTCTTTGAGCAAGACAAAACATGCCTCACCGGTTACCCTAGTACTGGAGGAGGTGGAGGGCAGCAGCTTCGCTAATACTGACCTAGGACTGAAGATGGTAGTAATCGGCAAGGCCTAGGCTCAGACACCGGGAGGCAGAGTTGGATCAATGGTATGGCTCCCGTACTGCGATGTGGAAGATTATGGAAAGTCACCACATTATTTGATATTCCTAGTAAAATCATCAATGGTTGGCCATGATGATGGCCAATCTCCGACGAAGAGCGGGCATTTAAAGAAGAAGATACACGTGGTCACAAAGTTAAGTTTCTCTTCTTCTAGAGGTCTTGTGGGACTGACTATGTCGACAAGGATATTTACCTATTAAGGTACCGACGATATGCACATTTGTTAATTACTTGTTCATGATCATTGATCAATACAAACTTCCGTTCTCTAAAAGCCTAATTACAGGACCACGACCCAACGAAAGTTTCAAACTCTACAATCTGCGCAAAAAATCTAAAAAGATATCTCTTCCTTCTTAATATCCGCAAAACCAGTCCTATCTCATTTCTCGCAATCTTATAATTCGCCGAAACACCACAACCGACGGATTGTGGTTTTTGTCTCAATGCTTTTTCTCTATTAAATGCTTGCCACGGTTTTTTTGTGCCAGACTTAAAAATTTTACAATAGAACAACCGTGTAATAAAAAAAAAAGGAAATATACATTTTTATACAAACGCTGAACCAAAATTATTAACATTGTCAACTAAACAAATGCCGGTCCCCCGAAATTATACCGAAAGTCGGAAATCATACATCTTACGACAAAGATTTAAGTGAACCACTTAAACTTACAATATATTGTTCTGGAGGAAGTCACGATATGTTCTACATATAGAACCTTAATCTCACAGTATGTCATCGAGATGTGCAGTATAGTGCACTGAGTTGACAATCTCTATTTATATATATAAAAAAAAAGCGTGTGATTGTTGCTCTGTTGGGAAATGGGCACAGCTAATAATTGTCGAAATTATACGATCACGTGTAATGCGGTTCAATTCGCACGTACTTTCGAGCACGTATACAACTACCGTATACGCGGTCTCGAAAATTTCGCGATAATAAAAGGCAAAAAAGTAGATCAGAAAAAGTAATATTATATGGACAGCGTGATATTGTGGGCAGTTAAACCTCAAACGTCCTAAAATGTCTCGCCAATTTTTTCACTTCATGACAGTTAATGGCTTCGAGGTAAAAAAAACAATTTCGCGTGATTTTGAAATCACCTGATCTTTTCGAAAATGCGGAAAATCTCTGTCACTTTCACACTAACATCGCGTGTTTACTTAAAATCGTCTTGTTAGTCAATGTAATCGACGATTTCTGGTATGCCATCACTTTTGTACGTTGTCCGTAATGTAATGAAAGGTTAGTAGGGAAATTGATTGAAAAATGAGCATCCGTTTTAGGCGAAAAAATATTAAAAACGATTATAAGGTTCATATTTTGTACATAACCTAACCTTGGCAATGATTTTCTTAATGACCTTTTAATATTATAATTTTTGTACGTGCGCGCCTCACTATTATTAATAATAAAAGATTCTTATGCTATTGTTTAAATGTGCATGACTAGTATAAATAGGCAGTAGCGTAACTATACGGTAAGTAAGTAAATGATAATGTGCTTGTGCCACATCCCTGGAAAATAAGGTGGGTTTGGGAAATGAGTATGCGATTTCAAGTATTAAAGAGCTTTAAATTGAAGTTCAAGAATTGAAGACTTCCTGGCTACAAGTCTTTAGGAATGGTTTCGGAAAAGTACCAGATCCTTGTTCTGGGTCGCAGTTTATAAAGTACAAATCGCTACGATGATCGCTGATCTCCATAGGAGAGGCAAATGAAGAAGAAGAAATTGAGGTGTTGTTAGTGACTGTATCTTTTTCAAGTAATTGGCAGCACCACTATCTTAGATTAAGTCAAACAGCGGTAGGAATAGTCGTGGGGTCAGAATTTTGTCGACGTCCCACCGCTATATTGACGTTAATCCAATGTCGACCAGAAGATAGTTGCCGCAACACTAGAATTACCATTCAGCAACCAAATTTAAGTACATCCCAGCAAGTCATTAGATGCTGATAGTGTCGGCAGTTCCTTACAAGATATTCTCTCAATCTATACCCGTCCACTTTTGGACGAAGATCTCTCTCTCAAACCTTGCCACCACACCTTCTTGTCTTGGGCTCTTTGCAACCATTTCAGTCCCGCCACCCTCTTAAGGTCGTCGTACCATCTCTTCTGTGGCCTACCGACGCTTCTTTTCGACGCTCGAGGTCTCCATCTTACCGCACGTGCCGTCCACCTATCCGGATCTTCCCTGACGACATGATACAAGATATTATTAAGTGTAAATAGGGCGCGTGAAAAGTCCCACTTCAGACTAGCTCAGCAATAAAAGAATCTTTAGCTGCGATCCCCTAAGCACGCACCTCGAATGCATCCACGCATGTACTGTCAACTAAGTCAGCAAGGAACGAGCTAGATAGATCGCACCGGTCACTCGCGATTTGTACGCGCGCACACACGTGGGCTTCGTACAGGGTACGAAGCCCTATTGCCGCATCATGAACGCCTTGTCCTGGCAGGTGGCCCACCAATCAGGGATCCCCAGACACCTTGCCCATCTGTACTGTACATGATTCTCCCGGCGAACCCGTCGGATGTCCAGTCCATCCAGGACCTACCGAGCCCTCAGTGTCGGGGGCGCTCGCTCTTCATGTCCTTCCCATTGAAGTCTGCGAGCCGTGATCACACTATTAATCAATAACTGTTCAGTAAGCCTTTGGATCCCTTCGTTAGAGAGTAACCAGTCATAGGCAACCGTTGGGAGTACGACTGCATTGTATGCGATGGGTTTTGCGATTCCAGAAATGTGTTACCATTATCTTAATCTATACTGAAGCACTACATGTACTAATGTGAAAGCTTTTCTTAGCTTCTCTAAAACTTCTTCTGCTTCCTGTACACGAGCGCGTCCATACGATTCAACCTTTGTTAGAAATTGCCATCACCAAAACTGAAATACTTTACAGATTCCCGCCAGCTATCAAAACTGACCAAGATGTTTCACCAATTACCACGGCTATCCAAAACACTCATGGGAATCAAATCACAAAGAAAGCGGCTTTATCAAAGAGAACCCGCCGCATCTTTACAACTGCTAAAATCCATGTAAACCTCTTTATCACGGATCACGCCAAACAACAAAACCCGGATCAGGAACCGACATTCATAGCAAAATTCCCCTCGCACTATAAACAGCGATAAAAGAAAAATGACATCATTTAAAATCAGTAGTCTGATTGGTTTTCAACCGCGAAACAATGTCAAACCAGACGGACGTGACACGATCTATAGAAAATGGGCGTGTTACAACTTGATATATGAAATCAAGTAATATATTCCTCGACAGATATATAATATTCAAATCCTGAATATTATATGAATAAATTTCACACGATCGATGAAAAAAGCAATGCAGGTATGCGATCCCGTTTTCACTCTTTCATACAAGTTCACTAATCTTTTCTTTTTCGCACTAACACAAGGAGAGTGCAAGACGCATAATTAAACGACAGAGCGAAGGAAAGTCATCCTTGAAATTATTTAGTAACAAAACCAAACACAAACGATCAGTGAAAACGGTGAGATAATGAAAATGAAAACCTTGGAATAATGAACACAATATGAATAACCGTGCGAAATTTTAGGATTAATTAAAAAATAATAGTGTGTGATAAGAGTAAGATGGGTTTGTTTTACGTCATTCCACCAAGAAAGAAAGTGTTATCAAAGAAGAAGAGGGACCAACATCCGATGATTGGGATATGATCTCTAATCGTAAATGTGGTAATATAATAAAAGTGTTGAAATAAATCGATTTAAAAGGACAGGTTCAGACGTAATCGGGGAGGATAATGAGTTTTTAATAGTATTTGCTAAAAAAAAATCTAATGTGAAATCGCCACGTTCAATGACATTACGCCTATCGGCTTCCTGCCTCACTCTATAGCACGTTGTTATTTACATAAAATAGGCTTGTTTATTGATATCATTCTGGCAAGGTTGAATGTTGTCGTACAACACCTTGCCAGAGATCACACTATATCAGGATTATTAAGAAGCTTTCTCTTGGTTGTATACATAGGTGATGATAATGTGTAAATGAAATGTTGACGCTATGGGGCCATTTTTGTACGTGACGTTTATCCGGATGAGAATTAATGAAAGTGGAAGATTATAGGCTCGTGCTGAAAAGAGTTAGGTGCGAGCGTTTCTGGATAAGAAAAATTACCTAACAAAAGGGAAGAAGAAAAAATAAAGACGTTGATAATGGTTGTATATGTGCGTTTTGTTGATAGACGACTTTCTCTACCTCCTCTCGCGTGGTTTTAGCCTTTCAATTAAGCGTGTATCTTGTTAACCTTTATGTCTTCACCTTCCAGATGTTCGGCGAAATGTTGACAAATCGATTTGTTGTTGAGTGATTGAGCGTGTTGCGAAATTTGAGATATGCTACTGGATTAGGTTTAGTAATTATAGGGGGGAAATGAATATAATTAAATTTTGGCGGATTGGTAGTTTGGGTTTAATTCGACGTGGGATTGGTTTTATTTGGGTAGATGTCGGTTGAGCGTGGTAGTTTCAATTTAAGAAAAAATCTACCTAAAACCTTTCTTTTTTTTTTTTTTCTTTAACACAAGCAGAGCTGGGGTAAGAAGCCCGACACGGAAGCGATTTACTCGCTTATTGTATCTTCCCTGCTTGGTAGTTTTAGATGACCAGATCAGCCTCTTTGATGAGGTTAAGTAGACTGGTTATCATATTTTTTGTGGGGAATTCCTTATCCAGTGCAATGGGGCCTGGAAGAGTCGTTCTCCACCTATTTAATGCCTCGCACTCAAAAATTAGGTGCAAGGGGGTTTCATCATCTTCTAGACATAGTCTGCACAATGGTTCATCTTTGTATAGACCGATTGTGTGAAGATGTTTTCTGAGAGTGCAGTGGCCTGTTATTAGGCCTGTTACTACCCTCAATTGTTGCCTGCTTAGTAGCAATGCATCTTTGGTAAGTTTAGCAGAGATAGTTCTCAGCATTAACTTACTACCTAAAACCTTTAAAGCAAATGCTCAAAGTGTCGCCCTTTTTATTTTCGAGCTCCCTAGAGTGAGGAAGTATTGCGGTCGTGTCAAAAATGAAATTTCGCCTAACTGCGTATTTTGCCGTGAAATGGCGAGAAATGACCAGAAAAATGGTTTTTGGGCTGACGTCCGTCCGTTCGTGCACTTTCGTTTTTTGCCTGTGTTTCCGGAACCGAAAAAACCAGCGCAACGAAAATTGGCAACCGCCTTCCTCGAGAAGAGGGAAAATTGTTATTCCATCATCAAGGCCATCCGACCAAATTTACGGCACATAGTTTTATTTTTAAAAACTGGAAAAGCAAAAGGAAGCTTTTATTTGAGCGGTGTATCGGGGTTTTTCCTGGCATCCCGTTGGGCCAATCCACGCCTTATTCGCAAGAGCCAGAAAAGAAGCTAACAAACGGACTTCAATGTGAAAATAATCCACATCTCGTTCTTGAAAACAACACACCTGTAATTTAAACGGTAACAATGCTTCCAACCACGCACCGCCTTAAAAACTACATTAAAACAATGAAAAAAACCAGCGGTAGACTTTTAAATTAGGTGTAAGAATGCCAGACAGAAAAAGACTGACGACCTACACCTGACAGGCAAATCGTCTGTATCTCTAAATACAATAGCTGGAAGCTACCCGGTGGGTCGAAGATCAAATATAACAGTCCAAGAAAAAAAAATTAACATATCTTGTCACGATTCACCAGCAAACGACCGACCTTCGAGATCGCGAGGTCGGCCGGTCAAACGTAAAAGTCGACGATCGGAATAAGTAAAAAAAGCAGAAAAGAAAGAATTTATTGGCTCCTGTAAAGAAACACGCGAGAGATCTAAGCGAACCCTACCGGAAGTGCATTTCGTGGGAACGCAGGGGAATGTTACTATTTTTATGAAAAGCAAGACCCGTTTATATTTTTTTATTTCGATATAATCAAGGTCCAAATGACTAACAAGATCCCTATCGTGCCGTGGCAAGTTTCTTGTATAGTTTAGATCCTCGAATCTGTTGACCGTGCATTCACTCGTGGAATTGGACGAAAATAAAATAAAGAAATAAATACTCTTGCCTTCAATGACAATGACCTTCACGTTTAAATCCGAATCATGGTGAGCTACGGCTTGGAATTTCATTCCTGGTTTATGTAACTTTTTTTTGAAAAATTATATTGGATTTCTCCTCCGGCTTTTTGATAAGTGTTAGTTATTGCCATTGGAAAACTGAACACCGTAATCAAATTACCTTTTGATTCCGCCGTGATTTTGTTCGGAGAAAGCGTGAAGTGTCCTTTTTGTTAAGACGAACAAAATATTTTATAAGATTCTTATAAGAATGATAAAGCATTCGTAATTTTGGTCAAAGATCAATGATGTTCTCTGTTGATGATGAACAATGATTACCGGGTAGCAACATCAATAACTTCTCGTAATTGCTTACATTGTATGTGATATGTAAGATTATTGAATGTCAACTACAGTTAAGGTTTAAAGTCCGTTCGTATGCAAAAAAATCACCTGGAAGTTCAATGGCGCGACTTTACTAACGTTGAGATTTAAAAGGAAAAAATTAAGGATAAGCTTAAGTATCGGATATCTCATGAAGTCGTGAAGTTTTTTTTTTTATGAATGTCACTACCACTTTTAAAAATTCTTTCGTGCTCATTGATATCTCACAAACTGCCTTTGGCTGGGTCATCATCTTGAACCTCAGTTTATATTAATAGTTTTAAATCCAGAATGTTATTTAAACTGCGGTCATCAACATTTCTCATTTTCATTATGAGATGGGTTTTTTATCCGTGTGGATATCGCACATACTGTTAGTTGACAGTGTAGACTCAACAAATAGTGAATAAAGATTTTAAGAGGTTTGATCAATGAATGTACTTAGGCGGTAGCCGATGGAGTCTTAACGCGAGTCTGTAGACGGCGCGACCACGAGTGACCTCGATGATGCAAGCGGCGGAAGAAATAAAGTAGATACCAAATGTTTGGAAAACGTTTGCCAGGAACTAGGGAGCCTAGTAGGGAGTGGACACTTCGACAAGTCGTCTGCTACATAGAACTGGAAGCTGCCATGATCTCGAATTTGGTGGCCGCCATTCTCGAATTGAAGAATCTGCCAATCGCGATGTTCGCTTTTCAATTCGAGAATGGCGGCCGTCAAATTCGAGATCATGGCAGTTTCCAGTTTTCAAAATGGCATAACCCTATGTAGAAGACGACTCATCGAAGTGTCCACTCCCTACTAGGCTCCCTACCAGGAACTGTTGAAAAGGATACAGCTTTATATGCCAAAACTAGGGGAATAGCAGTCTGGGGAGGACTACTCACTTTCTCGCTCAGTCGGGGTGTAGCTTCATTCGATTAAGGCATCATTTGGGACTTGGGAGGTCGGGCGGTGGCTTGAAATCAGGAAATGGCGTTATGAGGATGGCTAATTATCTTCTTAATTATCCTCATATCGCTCCTAGTCCCATCTCCTACAGGGGTACGGGATATATTTTGACCCATACGAACTCTTAGGCTCTTCGGCTCCCGGCAATAATTTTTCCAGCTCTCCCATCCTCTCTGCTATTCATGCGAATTCATTCAAATCACAGCCGGCCCAATTTTTTTTTTTACATTTACCGTTCGAAACCATGATGCGATAATGAAGTGTGAACTGTTTACAACGTAATTTACCAGACTCATAATGACCAACTGTGCAAATTCCCAAATATTTTCCTACTTCCAACCCAAAATCCGTTATGCAAACCACTTTACAAAAACACTAAACACGAGTATCAATCGATGAACCAAACATGCTAATCAATCGTTTTACGCAATTAAAGAAGAATTAATACTAATGAATATTACTTCAACATTATGACATATCCGTTGTTTGCAACTTGTTATTATTACCGTTAGCTTCAAAAGATGCGCAAGGTGTTTTTACGCTCTGCGTAACATGAAAATCATGTTAGATGGTCTTACAATGATAAAAAAAAACAAAGTTATTTTAATCTCTTTAGTCGTTAATACATTTTTTAGAGTTATGTAAAAGGACATTTTCCATATCCCGTTTGAAGTACATTCGCCTCATTCTCGGAGCTGGGGCTATTTACTGTTTATTGAACAACTGTCACGAAAAAGTTCTGGTTCCTAATCGATTAATGTACGAATTTTATTTTTATTTTTTACAGTTCAGCTTGAGTGAAGGACCGTAGTCTGTTTGCGCAGCATGATTGTTGTGTGCTATGATTTCGCTTGAGTGGATGTAATCCTTGAATAGTTCAATTTGACAGTGAGCTGTTGGCGACAGTTGTTATTTTATTTCCGGATTTGTAGGTTTGCTTACATCCCACTAGAAAATATGACGTGAATTAATCAAAGGAAATCGTGTAACAAGGAACAAATCGTGAAACATGGTAGATACATATCGGATTCGATTATGTGATCAGTTTACAATATGCAAAGTATTCATACTGTAAAATGATACCGATTGATGTCGATATTGTACACCTTTGTTGTGTTTGACTTTGATGCCAATAGATAATTTTCGTCACTCCTTTTGCATTTAATGATCATACTTCTTCGTCTTTAGTCTAAAGACGTCCACTCCTGAATAAAGAACTCTTTTAATTCTTTCCAAGTCGTGCTCTTCTCTGCTCTCTGGAACCAATTCCTTTCCACGGTGTGATCATGTTATCAAGTCACCTTTTGCGGTCTTCCTCAGCTTTTCGCCGATTGTCGTGGTTTTCATGGCGTGATTCTCGTTGTTCACCGCTCTTAACCTTGCCTTGCCAACTTATATTTATTTCAACTAAATCTAAGAAAAAGTTAGGTGCGCCGAAGACGAGCCATTTAATGACTTAAACCAACTACGTGAAAAAATTTTAAAGTGATTCAGGTTTGCATAATTAGCAAGGACATACAGTCCAACCTGTGGGAGATTTCTAATAAAAACTCAACCGCGGTTGAGTGAATCTTTCCAGACAAACGTGATTCCTTCTTTTCCATGAAACCGAACGATTTAATTTTCTTTTCCTTAATCAGACAGCTCTTATCCAACAACTGCTCATTAAACTGTCTCACCTTTACCGGTAACCATTTTTCCCTCCCTTAAATATCAAATTCCCAACCTTGAGATGTAACCAAAAAAGGAACCCAAAGCAAATACTCGAATAGACGTAGACGTTTGAAAAAGGAAAAAAAAACAAAACTATTATTATCCAATGATCTCGAAACGGAAAAAAAAATCAGGTGGATACATTTTAAAAAGAGAAGGATGAAATTGATTCCCTGATACTCATATGCAATCAAATAAGGTATCGGATATTGGTAACTCTTAAACAAAGATCGATAACTAAAACGAGAAATGGAGGTTACAATATTCTCATATACAGGTTTTCGTTCCGAGTGTACCTGTTAATTCATATGTATAAAATGCATATCATCATATTCATCTCCAGTCGTTTACTTTCTTTTTTTCCCTCCGAGAAATAACTCGTCGAAACGTTCACCTCGTCTCGGAGTATATGCACTTTCCGCGAATAATCCGAAAGCAGGCTTATGTTTTTTTTTTTAGCCCTTTAACCTTATTTTGCGAGCGAGCCTAATGAAACCGTTTCGACAGGTTTTGACGTGTAAATATCCATTAAGTCGACTTGTATTGCTAACAGTTGTCGCGATAAGGAAATGGATGGCAAGTTTTTCTTGTCACTTTTCCTTAACGTGAGATGATTAGTAGGCTGGGGAAGGATTCACGATTAACAAAAATTAAAATAAATGAAATTAGGATTTTATGGGTTTAGGGTCAGAAAGGTCGCAAAGGTAAGGGGCGTGAGAAAGTGGTTTAAGGGTGTAGGATGGCTCATCGATTTTTTGAAATTTTTTAACAGTATTGTATTTTTTTAATTAGGTTAGTGCAGTGGCGGAATGTTTTTTTGTAGGGCATGTGCAAACAACGAAAGTTCTGTAAGATAGATTCCTCGAGCGTCTAAAAGAAGTGTCGCAAGGCCACAAAAGAGGCGGTATGACGACATTAAGAAGGTGGTGGGACTTAAATGGTTGCAAAGAGCCCAAGACAAGGAAATGTGGCAAATGTAGTGGGAGATTTTTGCTCATGAGTGGAGTGACATATGTTGGACGAAGAAGAAGAAGAGCAAGCCACCGAGACTGCAGTGATTCGGCCTTAATTTCCAGAAAGAGAAGTGACGCTTTCTGCGATTGGGACTGCCACTGCAAGGAGCCAAGATCGGAATGTCGTTAACATTCCTGGTAAGGGGCAGTAGCCCTACCAATAATGGCTTCAGGCTAAAGGCAATATTGTTTGGCTAGGATTAAGATCAGGTAGTGGAAGGCATAGTATATATGGCTCCTGTATGCGATAATATTGACATTCTATTCGAGAATTCGAGAAGTCTTTTGAATAAAAGAAAAAAAACATTAGAAGTGTTTTTTTTTTGTTTCGGTTTTGTAGTCTGCATCTTTTTTGTAAATTTGTCTCATATAAAAGTCCACATATAAAGTTCTTTAACCCTTTGCCTACCGAGGGTTCGTATACGAACCCTTCGAAAAAAGTGCGTTCCCTACCGAGGGTTCGTATACGAACCCTTAATAAAAAAATTGATTCCCGTTTTATTTTCTATCCGATTTGCATTAAAATTTCAGTTTAGGGGTATTTTTGGGTCTAGATTTCGAATATTAAGTCAGAATTTCAAAAAAATGTAAATTCAAGATGGCGGAAGGCCTTTTTCAAGAGTACCACTGTAATGTCTTAATTTGTTCATTATTGTGACTTCATCAGTTTTTTTATGTCAATACCCGTTGCTATCAAGCCCTGGTTACCATCCAGAAGCAAAATAGTGTGTAAAAAAGAGCGTTGGCAATGAAAAAACACATGGTATATTTATCCTATATTCAACTTATGGCAGGTAAAATTTTTTAAAGGAATCGGTGTAATACATTTTTTCAAAGTATCATAAGTCAATAACTCCATTGTAACACAAAAGGTTGGCATGTTTAGGCACCAAAAGATTGCTCTATTGAAATTGTCTCACCTATGTTTAGCTTATGAAGCGCTTATAAAAAATTTCTATCGGCTTTTTTCCAATTTTTGGGTTATATTTTTGAATTGAATATGGTTTTTTATGAATCTTATTTATTTAGAAATGCAATATATTTGATTTAAAAAATTGGGGATCCAGTTTAGTGGCTTCCAGCTGCCCCCCACATGAAAATTATTGCGAGATTTGAATTCTACGACCTCGAAAACCTAATAAAAGAATACTATGAAGGATTTTATAAATTCTAAAAATTGGGGGGCCCTGCTTAGTGACTTATATTGGGCCCCCACATAAAAATTAATGTCAGATTTAAAATTTACAACCTTGACAACGTAGAACTTACTTACTTTTGAATATTCTACCACGAAAACAAGATTTCCTAATTTTTTTTAGGTCACAACTCGATATTTTTAGTCCGAATTGTCGGCCATATTGGATCGGCCATTTTGAATTATTGAAATTTGACATCAGATTCGAAAATAGAGACCCTAATAATTCTTCAAACCCCTTAGAAAAATTTTATTTAAGAAAAAAGACATTTTAGAGCAAAAAACCCGATTACGGTGTATTGATGGTTGCCTAATTGAAGAGATTTAGGAGTTTTAGATATTCAATTTTTTTTTCCGGCACTAAGCTTTACTATAGAGGGCTAAAGGTGAAAATATAAAATTTGGCTGGAGTGACCCACACTTCATTCAAAAAAATGGTAGTAAAAGGGTTAAATTGTTAAGACACATAAAAGAAACTTTCTGCTTCGTCCTTTTTTGACTTTCTTCCTCTTTTATCATTTTTATTGCACTTTGATTGTCCACTTTGAGTTGCACGAGTTCTTTCAGATCCAGAATTCCTAATCCATTGTGACCACTCCCTCCCGCAGGCCCTCAGCTCCAGCTACGTACTCGGCTTCGGCCGTCGACAATGCCACAACCATTTGCCTGCGTGAGAACCAATCGATAGCCGTACCATTGTACAACATTACAAAACCTGACGTCGACCTTCTCGTTACTGAACATCCAGCAAAATCAGCATCGGTATACAATTCCATGAAGTCCTTCCTTTTTCTCCTGAACAGTAGCCCTTTTTGTTTTGTCCTTTTTAAATACCTGAAAACTCGCTTCAGATAAGCCGAAAGACTTGAATAGCCACAGCATTGGTTTTGGTTCTACAGTCTCCACGGCTGAGAGTTTGCTGCGCAAAATTCAAAACAGTCGATTCGTCCGAGGCATCTTGTGAGGAGCATCATGCGCTTCAGACATGATGGTTTCTAAATTCCCCAGCGGAGGAGCATTATGAGAAGTGATCACTAATTAGGGGACTTTTAGTCGACCCGCAACCCTTGATACATTGTCGCCAAGAACTCGCTGTCTATTTCTAGAGGTCTTTGACTCGTAAGGCAGAAGAGCTTTTGTTTACAATCAACTTGATTGGATTACAACGATGCAGCTGCCATTTCACCGCTCTAGCAGACGATATTCACTAGCGACCCCAGCGGATAAGCTTGGTCTAAGCTTGGAATAAGATCTCCTTATTCTACATCACTTGGTCTTGCAACTCTTTAACCCCTTAAACGCCCGAACCGCCCCGGGGCGGTTGGGAGAAAAATTCCATTTAACGCCCAAACCGCCCTGGGGACGTCATAAGTCCATAAGTATTACATTATCAAAAAAATTGGGCGATACGGAGAGTAAGGCCGAAATTTGATCGGGCGGTTAAAGGGTTAAATCAACATGTCCTCATCTCACATCTCAAAGAGATTGTCTCGGTCTCGCACTATATTGTAATTTCGTAAAACACGAGTCCATCAGGGACAAAATACTTTCAGTCCTCATCTAATCTGATCCTCCAGTCGCAGATCGATCTTCATATTAGCCAATTCTCTGAAAAAATTCATCAACACTGAACAAACCAAAAATATTCATAAAATCTCATTGCAAAATATTTTCTAACCGCATTTTGGATACAGAATGATGAGAATAACCTCAGTCACTCAACAAAGATACTTCATGCAAAAACCTCTCATTTACATGGCCTTTACGTAACCCGACTAATTTGTTCGAGCGGGGTATATTATAACTTCATCCTTGGCGGCGCTGAATAACCGTGACCAAGATACCGACCAAACCAAGGAAACTTAAACCGTCAGCTATTGGCCATCGCACTTTGCTCGATATAAATCTAACCGGGTTTTTTGATATACCATCCAATCACTACTCGGCCTAATGAAATTACTAGACCATGTGAAAAAAAGAAGCCTGAGTAATTGATAGCCGCCACTCGATTCCAACTCCAGTTTTTTTTTAAATATCACAAACCGATTTTAATCCAATCTTTACTAAACCATTAAGAATAGATATTAGCACCTTCCCGGTATAAAGAAATGTGGTTACGGTTTAGCGAAGTGGAATGGAATGTCAAAACGCATCAAAACAAAGTAAACACATACAACAAAGACATCAAGTAGTCAGGTGTCGTGCCTGAGAAATGAAGTAGAACAGCCAGTTTTCGTTTGACATCGATAGACCTACTTAATCACGCAGGTATACATCTTCAGAGCTTGCCGTATATAGAAAAACAAAAGCATCTTTTTTTTTTTAAGGAAAAAAATTAATTTACACCTAAAACGCATCTTCCTATAAAAAGACGCTGACTAAGCTGCGAGAACGATTTATTTTTTTGTTTGGAAAAAAATGAATAATTCCTTATTTATGCATCATTCATTTACTTTCTATAGAATTCAATGACTTGCCAATTTACAAGAAGCTACTCGTGGTAAGAAGTAAAACAAAAAAAAAGTTTCACTAAAAAAAAAACCAGCCTTGAATGACTGTCACGACCGGTGACCCCGAAAAGCTGATGCTAGATGAAGAATGAAGACTCTATGTCGTTAAAGGTCAAGGGTCGAGTCCTAATTACCCTGATTCATTTTTTTTTAAAACGCATCTTCAAGTAGCTTTGCATGCATTCTTATTCAATTTGTTAAATTATTATTTATGACTGATGCGTTTCCTTTTTCCTTTTAAAAGGATCATTGGCGGACTGGGAGCAGTAAAATGTGTGGACAAGTTTGCGGCCATTAAATTGGAAAAGTGGCAGCTTCCAGTTTTCAAAATGGCGTACCCTTAAATAGCAGACGACTCATCGACTAAAATAATCGCGCTATTAATTATTATGGCGTCACTAAAAAGAAGACTAAGCGATGCTTCTTCTTGTACAATGCTTTCCATGCCGCACAACCCGACTGCCGCCTGCGCTCTCATCTTCTTGTGCCAAAATACTTAGAGTTAATTATCTTGAAGAATTTTGCTTGGAATAGACTGGAAACTCCAAAAATGGGTTCCTGTTGCTTTTTCTAATACTTCTAAAGGATTTGCAAATTGGAAACATAAGAAGACCGAGTTTCTCATATGGTAAACATGTGTAACTAGGTTCTTCTTACAATTCGGGACTAGTAGCTCAATACGAATAATTGAAAAGTTTTTAGTTGGATTGGAACTTGCATGTCTGGATTTTTGGTTTTAGTATGGATTGGTTATTTATTATGGAACTTGATGAACAGGCGTTGCTAAAATTTAAAAGTTTGGGTTTTTTGGTTTTAATTCCTCATCCCCTGAATCTTTAGAAGAGTAACAACCTGTTTGGCTCTAGCCATCTCCAGTTAATTAGTTTTCCCCTCATTCTGCTAAAGTCCAACTCTTCAGTAGCTCAAAGCTCTGCGAGTTTAGCAGATTTAGCTCAGGATGACTAATTATCAACTATTTGCCATTTAGAAATTATTTCAAAAATCACCTTCGTTGCCTATTCCCCTACAAACCTAAATCTTAATTGTGCTAGGTGCAGGGTATTGTTCTCTTAAACCGAAGCTATATTTCAGTGGCTTCACCACCCACATCTCCAGTTTTTGAATCATATCTCACGATCCGTTCGGGCCGAGCCAGAAAAATAAAACGATTATTACTTATTTATATAAAAAGAAATTTTCAATTCACGATGTAGGTGGAGTCATTGAAATATAGCACATTGTCGGATATTGTTTTTAATGCCGCCGATGTTTTATAACGGTTTTTAAAAATCGTCCGAACCATAACTTTGAATAAGTTAATATGAACTGTGAGAACTATTATGTATGCGAATTGTGTTTTTTACCTTTTTATTAGAGTCCATTATCGTCTACGGGCTTGTCCGATTTCTTCCGCTTCTGGAACCAAAAAATAACGATGAATTAAAAACTTTAACAAAAAAAAAATTTTTACATGCAAGGGCAAGTTTTTTTTGTTGGTAGTGAAGTCATACGTAGAGGGATTAATTGGTGGGCGGACGCAATAAAATGCGTGAAAGTATAGAAAAAACGTTTTAAGATGAAGGCCCCCCCATGCAAATCATGCAAAATAAATTAAAATTCGTTTGCCTTCAATTTATCGAGTACATTCGACATTGTAATGGCGTATGAGTAAATTGAGTAAGCGATTTTGCGGTTTTAGTGATTGACACCGACATTTTTAAAGGGGTAATGGGTTGTCGAGAGGTAATTGATGACCAAAAATGAGTAAAAATTATGGGAAGTAGGAGAGTAATGACAAAAATAAATAGCTTAGACGTATTAGGGCTTAAAGAGAGATATTACTTAAGCGAAAAATACTTTAAGTGGGAAATTAGTTAGAAGAGAAGTTTTTTTTTGAAATTTTTGAAGATTGTGCTCTAATTGCATTGAAGGTTTTGAATCTTTTACTTTGCCAATGAACCGAAATCGAAACTACTGCAGATTTACAAGCTTCGATTCTAGAGACAGTGATCAAATCACTCAGAAATCAAGTCTGGATTCCTTCCCAAATTTTAGGAACTTCAGAATATTGAGGGGAAAAATAAGAACTATTTTGGGATTTACTAAACCCGAAAATTTTAATAGTCGAACAAATCATTTAATAATTTTGATAGTCGAACAAATCATTTAATAATTTTGATAGTCGAACAAATCTTTTAATAATTTTAGTAGTCGAATAAATTTTTTGGGAATTTTTACTTGTTAATTAAAAAATTTCAAAAGAATTTACAAACAAAATAAGTTTTGAAAAAATTTTTGAAAAGAAAGTGCTAAGCAATATTTTGACGCCTAAAAAATTATGGATAAATGTTTCTTGCCAAGGAAACATTTTGTTAAAAATTTTCACAACTTGTGAAAATAGGGACTTGACCAAAATTTTAGCAAAAGTAGTAATCTTCAAAGCCTTAGTTCAAAAAAAGAGATTTTCAGGAACCAACTTCAAACTTTGTAAAGACTGATTATCAAACGATCACCGCTTTTTACCAGAAAAAAAATGAAGGCCGCATAAAATTTACATCTGCTTTCTATTAAGCAAAAAAAAAATTAAATGCATTCCCTTAGGGGGATCTTGCGATAATTAAAAATCCTGTAATCTTGCTTAATTCGCCATCTTGTCGACTTCATTCAAACAAAAAAAGCAATCTCGTCTGCAACCCCGGGGGTAAGATTTCACTTTCAAATTTAAAAAAAAAAAATATTTCTGCGGGTAAATCGTATATGTATCCAATGAAGCTTATCATGTGTAAAACTATAATTGTAACTGTCTAAAGTAGTTCACGCCATATTTAAATGCACGATTTTAACTTGAAAGGAACAAGATCAAGTTTCCAAACCATCATTAATATTTCAGATTTCTTCACGGCTTCAAGCGATCCACATTTTTATTTTAAGCGATAATGTTGCTATGATGCAATTCTACTTCCATCCACGGATCGGAATTTTTTTCCTTCCATATATTAAAATGTCTCTTGAATTTAATTTTTTTTTAATATATATTTTAAAGGCTTTCCCTTTCTCGCACGATAGAAGCAAATGGCGAAAAATCCTCACCATTCGTATACTTGATGAAAATGCTTTCCGAGCTAATGATAATAATTACATTAGTTCATTGTAAGCAAATGGCACGTCTTAAGAAAGACAATAATAAGTAAGTTTCATCTTCAACGAGTTGAATATAATTGATTTCATGCAAGTGATATTCATTATATTCGCACGCCGATTTCATTCTCGTTGAATAATTCACAGAAACAAAAAAAAATTTCTCAGCCTCTGAAAGATGGAATTAAAAGTATACGAATTTTTCGTACGGGCTATGACGTGGATCGAGAAAATATAATAAATACACAACCGGATTTTTTCATGGTATTTCTTTTTAATAATAAATCTTGTATAGGAAAATAGGTATGAATTATTTGAAAATTGCCGAACTATCATAAATTGGTTGATCACGACTCAAAAAAGAAGTTTCTTGCATGATTTTTGGCCTCGTCAATTTTACAGCAACAAAACGGTTTTTATAAAGAAAAATCGTGGGAATTTCCCGGGTGGTTTTTTCTTGTGTAAAAAAAAAATAATATATAAGAATGCGCGAATGACTTTCCGCCGTTTAAACAGGGACTTAACTGTAATCTGTTAATGAGTGAATCAAAAGTTGCAGTTAAGATCATTAATCATGAGATTGATTTGTGCCACATTTGTTGTTATTTATGTTCGTCATTTGATTAAGGTCGTTAACTTGAAAAATATTCGGTGTTTTTGTTTTTCAAAAGAAAAAAAAATGTATTAGCTGAGATTTTTGTTTTAAAAAGTTTCTTATAAATCTTAAAAAAAATATTATTTCATAATCTCTGTAAGCTCATGCAAATGCTGTCGCTCGGTTAACAATCACCCATAAAGATGGCAAAAAAATATTAAGAGCAATAGAAACGATTTCATGCATTCATCTCATTTGCCGAAAAAAGTTTTAAAATAAAAAAATTTTACCCGCATTCTAAGAAGACCGGGGACTTATGAACTAGTCAATAGCTCACCCCGTCTTCTTAGAATGTGAGCCAAATTTTTTAAACCAAAGAAAACACTTCTACTGAAATGTTGTAGCCACCTTAGAGCGCTGCTGATATTTTTACCCGCTCCCTCCGGAAGAGCCAGCCCCGGCCTGCTACCTATAAAGTTTAACTACATAATGCTCTCCTCTCATAGTCATACACTTAATTCAAAACACGAGAAAGTTGATCGGGCGAGAAAAGAAAATAAAATACTCGCCAATGTTAGGAGCACGACAATTAAACTGCCACGCTGATTGGATTTATTAGCTGGCGATGGAAAGCATAGGAGGAAAAACTTAATTGTTTTTTTTTTTAAAATCTACTAATGTTTAAGTAATTCAATGTGGGATCGAGCGAGGCGAAAGGAAATGAATATAAATTACTAACTTTAATGAGCTTTTATGTTTCATAATAAACGAAACCAAATCAATAGCTCTTAGCTAAAATTAAGTGAGCACATTGAAACGATAACTATTACCGGACCTTTTGCGTCATGTTTACATGCTTTACGGATTATAAGCTTAAGCTTGAAGCCATTATTGCACTAATTAAGAGTGTAAAGGAAACGCAATCGAACGGAGAAGTATGTAAGATAGCAAACTGGCGAAAGTCTTGAGTTTTGATGCAGTGGTGGCGGGTTTGGGGCTATGATTGTCTCTAAAGCTCTTCTTTCATTAAATTAGAGGTTACATTTAAATTTTTATAAAATGAGAAGATGGGTGCCTAGTGAGTATATCAGTAGCATCTATCTGCCTGTTCATTCACTGTTGAGCTCTCCCATTTCGTGGAGAAGCTTCAAAATCTCCCCAGCTCTGAAATACGCAAGGGTTTCCCATAAAACGATGCCACCCATCTCAAAGAGACAAAGATCAAGGGTTTTTTTCGTGGGTGCAAAAAAAACTTCTAAAATCAGTAAAAAAGAAATAATTAGTTGATTATTAGTTAATCAAACTTGTATAATTTCTTTTTTAATTTTCTTATACTCATTTCTAATCACGTACCCGCAGGAAAAAAAATTGCAAGTCAGTAACTCATACCCAATCAACCTTTATTAAGCCGGAAGCGAAATTCTCAATAGCTCTCATTAACTTACCCACCATTTTACCACTCAAAGCTTCTGTCTCAAAGTCCTTGACAGGCAAAAAATCAATTTAAAAACAAGCAAACGGCCGTTTTAAATATCGGATATAAATCCGAGGCTATTACCATAGAATAGAAGGAGGAGTAACAATATTATTTTTTTTTTCCGTACCTGTTTCATTCAACTTAAAATAATAAAATGAATGAATGGCAGAGGCGATCGAAATGCTCTTCTTAAGGACATCACACTATTTATTCCATCGCGTTATTTAATTCAACCTACAGAATCCCATTCCAAAACAGAAAGGGATAATCATTTCCTCTTAAATCGTTGGAGCCTGAATTTTTTTTTTCCAACATTGTTATTTTGTTATCTAGCAAAGGGGATCTCCCTCAGGGCCGAATCAACCACGACGCCATAGTGAAAGTTATATTAGCCATCTTTCTGCGAACGGAAGTTTACTTTCGTGAAAATGGATTGATTCAACAAGAATCGATACTTTCGTTTAAGATTCGGGTAAAGGACTTGTTTATTAAACCGCCTAATTTAATTCAAAAAAAAAAAAAATTATGGATCGAGTTTAACTTCATCGAAAACATTCCTTGAAACTGCACATCTTGTCCGACTTGTTTTTTTTTTTTTTTTTTACAACGTCCGTGCTGACATCGATCGCCCAATAGTGAAAGCAAAGTCAACACTTAATATAGGCATAAAATTTTAGGGAAAGTAGACTGTCTTATTTTTTTAAAAGTAATTTTAATTTAGTGCTCCCCAAAGTCGGAGATGGTACAAAAAAAAAAAATAAGAACAGACTATGAATAGTAAATTAAATTGGCGATGCCTCAAGTCTAAATATGCTCGAAACATGCCCGGAGGTATGAGAAAGGTAGAGCTATAATGTTTCTTACAATGTTTTCTAAAGTATCGAATTACGTTTAAAAGGGGTTAAGTTTACTTATTTTTAAAATTCTTTGATGGGTTTTTAAGTGATATTTTAAGTTTTATTTGTAGATTTGGGGAAAGTGAGGAAGAGTTTTTACCTCGAATTCCGATTGTTTGATGAAGTCTGAGAAATTACTGTTGCAGTTTTAGAATTTTTGGGTATATGGACGCCATGCATTCAAAAATTAGAACCATCTAGAGACCTTAAATTAAAAGAGACTGGCAAACTGTCCGCCATTAAAAAATTTGAACGCCATTTTGAGCAACTACATAGAAGAAAATTTGGCAGCCATGGCAGTGCACGTGGCCATAGTCATTCTTTAAAGTATCTTTGTCTCATAAAACTGAGATGTCAATAAAGTTTTATATGAATTAAAATTATTATCATAGAATAACAATATTAGGCACTGAACTCGCTATCACATTTAAACTGGCATCAGAATCAATATTTAGAAGAGTTCCGCTGCGGGTAATGAATTTCACAAAATTTATAGTCATTTGCACTGACCATAGGACTATTTTGCAGCCCAGCAAAATGGCAACCAAACTTAACATTTATGAGCTCGAAGCAAATTTCAACAAATAATTTCAAAAACAGAAACTAAACTCTTTCACGAAATCTCTCAAAATGATCATCAAAGCACTTCAGAAATTAATTTCCATCAAACATCAAAATTATCGATATAGAAAAAAGTCATCACGACAAAATCGAACACCCAATTAACCATTCTTATTTTTTTCTCCTCTTCCCTGTCAACAAATAAAAGTTTACGATAATATGAAACCAGTCATGTATGAAGTATTAAAGCATTCGATTAACCGGCATTAGATTCTTAAATGAACTCAACTGGAACTTAATGTGTGTGGCCATCAAACTAGGAATCCCTTTTATTTTCAGTAACCAAAGACGGTAATCATTCAATTAACTTCCGATAGTTTTTTTGTCCTGGAATCGAAATCGGAACAAAAAAAAACTTAAAGTCTCGCTTGTAGAAATCTCTGGCATCTCTCCAAAAGTTAAGAGGGAGATTTTTAAAATGCAGCATCTATTGCTTTTAAGATCAGATTATAATCAACAATGAAAAAAAAGAAACTTTTTTTGTATTTTTTTAAAAATAACTGGAGGGTCTGTCATTGTAATTTATTAGAGAACCGTCTGCTAAAGCTCCGGACTTCCGGTTGACTGAAAGCATCAGCTGATTTTTTCTTGCAAGGAAGGATGCTACTCATTACAAAAAATTAAACATGGCCTTAGCCTAGTTTTTGAGGCACAAAAGAATAATCAAAGAAGCATGAAAATTATGTAATTTCGCCACGGCATAAAACACCACTAACTGTAACAAAAAACTACAAATAAAAAACATGTTTTAATTTTAGGTAATAAAATGGATGACTTGAGATGCCCCTTATTTATTAACCTAGGACTTAATTTTAAAAATTTTTATAATCAGGCACAAAAAATAAAGGGCAGATGCCCTTTGAACATATTGCAAGAAATAATTATTAGATGATTTCTCGGTGAATCAGCTATTAGAAATGAATTTTGCCTTAGGGTTTCCCTTAAAAATAGGAGTGACAATTTCCGTTGTTCAACCTTGAAAACAAAACAATCCCTTTGGGAAAACAAGCATTGTTTCCTTTTTAATAAGATGAATCATATGTTCGATAGACTTAATTATGAGGTTTTAATTATTTCAGCTGTGTTTGTGATGTTACATCAAAAAATCCCAGCTTTTATTTTTTTTCTTATGTTTATATTGATGGTTATTTTGTAAATAAATTAACAGTCATGCACATTAAAAAATTTTTGAATATGATTAGAATGTCAGTAAATGAGGGTAAATTTAATTATTTATAATGACCCCAATGATTTTCCTAGATTGAAAAAATTAGTGGTACTCACCAAAGAGAAAATTTTCCAACGGCCATCCAAGAAATATATCCGTTTTGTTTAGGTTTTCATAGATCAATTCCAAAATATGCCAAAAGGATATAACACTTTACTCGAAAAGAAACACGACCCGACACAATCCGACAACAATAACCTCGACTAGCCGCAAACTGAACATTTGATTGGTGTATAAAAAAAACAACTTGTTGATCAGTCACCCACCTCCAGTTTTATCGTGGCAGGAGAATGTAGTTCGGTGATTCACCGCAGCGCCACCGTACGGTTCTTCTCTTCGCGGCCGTTAACCTAACCAGTAATTTTTTATTTTATTCATTCATTCGTTTTCTTTCAAGAAATTTTATGAAGAAAAATGAAATAAAGAAATAAGAAAGGAAGCAGGCTTTAGCTAAAGCTTGTTAGACTTAAAATCTATGAGACTCTATGGTTTGAGCACATTTAGATTTATAAATCCCATGTGAAGAGAAAAAACGGTTGTTATAATGGTTTTGCAGTTGTACGAGCAGATTTGTCTGAAAGATGAGAAAGACTTTTGTAAATTCTTGTTAATGTTGATTTAGAGATATTTTTGTAGACAAAGATAATAAAATAAAAAAATTATATTTAAAAAAAATTAATTCAAAGAAATTAACATTAAGTCTTTTTATCACAGTTCTTTAAAGCTTTTAAAAAAGGGTTGCATTCATCTTCTGAATCAGACTCTTTTTTTGAAAGCCCTGAGTTTTCAGTCAATGCAGAAATGAAAGCAGAAGCAAGTTGATCAGTAAGGTCAGACACGGCTGATTTTTCAGGCTGAACAATTACTTTTTCTTCTTCTTCTTCTTCCTCTTCTTCTTTTTTTTCTGGCTCTGAGATTAATTCCTGAAATTTCTTTTTGGCATCTGTGTAATTCTCCATGACAGCTTCATAGCGAGCCTGAAATAAATAAAAAGGATTGCTCGTAAAAATTATTCAGAAAACGTAAATCAGTTGTGCCTTATAATTTTATTACCAGTGCTCCCTCGCAGTTTAAAATGGCAAATGCGCTAACTGGTACTTTCTTTTTCGTGAGATAACCTAACTTCCGCCTATCAAGTGCGAAAATACATGGCACATTTTGCAACGCAGCTCCTTCTTTTAATTCGTAAACGAAATCAAAGATGCTATCTAAAAGAAAAATATACGCAATCTACTATTATCGATTTTCTTGCGTTTAATATTAATCAATGACGTTATTTAATAAATAATTTTAAAACAACGTCATACACACGTAAAAGATAACCTTTTGATTCTGATTTTTCCAAATCCGGAGCAATAATTATAATTTTAGCTTTCTTCAACGTAAGATATTTTCTCACCTCTCGAAAACCAGTAACGTGACGCTTTTTAGCATGAGCTTTTATTGGATCTCTTGCAAACATACGATCTTGTAAATAAATAATATCCTTAATTAAATCCGCTACGGATGTATCTAATGACGGTGTTAATATATTATCACAGTACCTAAAAATAATAAATTTTATAAATTTTTTGAGAAATAAAAATGACTTAAAAAAAATAAAATTGGCATACTCTCGAAATTTTGAAGAAAATCTTAATGCTTTGGGCGCAACATTAGATTGCACAATGTTGGCAGGATTGACAGCATTTGTAGCTTCTGGCATTTCGTTTTTCTTCCGTTTCCCAGCATTTTTCCTTTCATTCTCTTTCCTCTCATTTTTCCTCGCATTTAAATTCTCTAAATATTTTTCAACTTCAATTTTAAAATCAATTTCTTCATTTAAATTAACCTCTGAATTTTTAAATGCTAATTCCACGGCTTTCTCCTTCGATTTCGATTTAATAATCCTTTCTTTTATAATCGCTAATTTCAAATTGCTTAATCTCTTTTTTTTAATTTCCCTGTGCTTTCCTCGATTCCTACGAGGATTTGAAGAATCTAAAATATTTCCAGACAAAATTTCCTTTTCCGTCCGCCTGCGAAATTTGCTTCCAAGAACTTGAATTCTTTTATTGTCTTTCTTAACTGATTTTTTAGCCTGAAAAAAATTCTTTCCTCAGTATTGTTCTAATAATAAAAAAAAAATGGAACAATCGCGAAGGGTCATGCGGAAATGGATCGTTTAAAATTTTACAACACGTGGATGAGATTTCATGATCTTTATTGATCCTATCGACCTTCCTTCGTAGGTTTGGCTTCAACTGATATCATTTTTTAGCAAAGATTTCTTTTTTCCTTCGTTTTTCCCTAGGAGGATTAAGTAACAAGGTCCTCTATTAAAATTAATTGAACTCGTGCCTGTTATCGTTTTATCGAGAAGCATACGAGACATAGAGGAAACAATGAGCGATAAAATTTTGTTTTATCTCAATCGGATAATCGATTAATATACGTAAGGTCAATATTAAGTAATGGTTCTTAATTTCGTACAAGGTTTTATAATACGCAAATAGGGGTTTGTCATTTTTGAGATGGAAGAGAGATATATTATTTTTTTGGAGTTGAAAACTTACGATTAGAACTTCTTTTAAATCAAGCACGACTGGATCTTTATGTTTTTTTTTCTTTGAGCTTTTTTCTGGCGGCTGAGGAGTATTTTTTGTTTGTTGTAGAATCTGTTTTTGTTTTTCAATTTTTTGTGCGTCATTTTCTTGTCTTGATGAATCTGAAACAAATATTTTGAATAGATTAACTTTATTCTAAACTGCGTTTTAATGTAAAAGGGAGTCTTTGTAATTTAAAGGTAAAGTGACGCAGGGACCGAACTTGATTTTTTCCCACACATTAGAGACTTTAGGGACCAAACGAAAATTTTTTGACCAGTCTGGATTTTGCTCTCTTATACTATCAAATCCATTCGTAATTTTGAAACAAGAATTTTTAAGGAAATTGCTAAAAAAAATTTTCAAAATAATTTTTTTTGTCTTTTTCAAATTTTTTTAAAATATCTTTTAACGTTAAGAAAAGTTTGTTAAAGGATATAATTATCGAAGAGGTTTGCTATAGATTTTTTTAACAAACAAATTGTCCAGATTTTTTTTTGTCAAGCAACTTTTTTTTAGAACTTTTGAGGTGTAACAAAAGTTTTTTCAGAGTTATTTAATGTCAAGAGAAGTTTCTCAAAATTTTCTCTAAATCCTATTCCACCCCAAGTATAGACTTTTAATTCTTAAAAAAATATAATTAACGACTTCTCGTATACCTACCATTACCTAGCAATGTCATGGGAGCAGCTAAACTCTCCCCTGAAATATCCTGAACATTAACCTGAGGCTTTTTCCTAATCCTATTAAAAGTACTTTCTAAACTCGGAAAAGAATCTTTAGAATTTCCATTTTTCAAAGTTCCCGCAATCGGCTGCCAACACCAAGAAGACTGAGATAGATGCGAAACTCTTTTCCTACTCTTCCTTTCTTGCTCCACTTCATTTGTTTCCACTTTCTTCTGAGGAGAGCTTTTTAATTCCGGAAAATCGCTCGGACTAATTGAAGAAGACGCCACATTTGATTTTTCCACTTTCCCAATCCCTGATTTTTTATTAAAAGACTCAAACGTCGCCTTATCAATAACCACAACTTTTGAATCTCTGCTCATAAGATTTTTTCTCACTTCCTCTTCTTTTTTCTGTTTTTTTAATTCCTTCATCTTCCTCCTCCATTCTTGATTTCTAGCCCTTTTCGTTTCTCTTTCCGCCGTATTTTTCTCAGTCGCATTATCCATTTTTCGAACCTTTAAAAAGAAAACAAAGACATCTTGCAAAATATTACAGAATTTTCAAACAAAGGAAACAAAAAAAAAAAAAAATTTCGCACAGCGAATAATCAGGCGAACTTTTAGGAAGCTTATCAGATAAGATAAAATAAAATTCACAAGCATTCTGTATCAGTTTTTATCGAAAGTGGCCGATGCATGGTCATAACTATTATTGGGAATAGAAATTATGGCTAGTGAAAAAAAAAATAGTGTAAAGAAAGCTCGCGAAGAATTTTTAAAAAAATCAGATACAGATTCTCGTCGTTCGTCACAACAGCAATTCGATGAAAAAATGTCTAGGATACGTTATTTAAGTGTTGGAGAACCGGAAAATGAGCCGGAAAAGGGTGAATTTCGTAAAAGGTCAAATTCATACGGACACGCGGTTTCGCCCAAGCTTACAAAAATTAAAGAATTTTTGATACCAAAATCAAAGCAATCAAGTAGTTCGGATTCAGTGTCTAAATCACCTCCAAATAAAAATTATTTTCTTACGCCGTGGAGGACTCCTCCAGTTAGTAAGAAACAAAGTATCTCTCCGGATAGTTCTTTTAGATCTTCACCGTCTTTACCATCAAGACCGATGAGACCAACTCATTCAAGGTAAAAAATTATGAATATTAATTTTAAAGGAAAATCAAATGGAGGTGAGGAATTAAATGATAAATTTCTTAGAACTACTGAAGTGATTACTTAAACGGGCTTAAGGGGATATCTACATCCGTATTAATTTTATCTGACACGTTTCGAGGTAAAATCTTGGCCTGGCATAAAATGAATGAAGGGTGTTAATATTTTTCAATTAAAGGGGGTGCAAGAAAAGTGCAGATGTTTGATCAGGGTTCTTGAAGCCACCAAAATGGTTTTCTGGGGTGGAAAAAATTCGCGATTCGATTATTATAACTAGTGGACAACAAATCAGAAAATAAATTAAGAAGATAAAAGTGCCAATGACGAATATGAATCACGATGCGATGAATCAAAATTTTTACTGATAATTTACCTATTCAATTTTCATCAGTTAATATTAATTCAATTTTTCCTCGAGTTTCTTTGGCCAAAATAATTTTTTTTTGCATTAGCATCTACAGTAGTACTATTAATTTAAAACTGTCTTTCAGCCCCATTAAAAATTTTTTAAATCCGGCCAAAAATGATAATTTAGATTGAACCTGAAATAATAAAAAACAGTAAAATACTCTTCAAAAATTTTTTTCGATTTTTCTTTGGTAACTTACCAAAAAAATTATTTCTTAAAATCCAGTTGTAAAATTTGAGTCCAAGTTAATCAGCTAAATGAATTAAATTTTCGTCAATACCAAAATCAGCAAAAACTTTCCAAAATACTCCCATTTTCCCCTAAAACAAAAGAATTAAAATTATTTTTTGAGACTAACATTTCAGCTTCATAAAAATTTTAATCTCGTCATTTTTTAGACAAAACAGCCAAGAGCTCGTCAGACTTCCTGGAATCCACGATGATCAATACTACATGGACCACAAGTACAGAGGAAAAGCTGTAATTTTCAATCATAAAAATTTTCAAGATGATGATTTACCCGAAAGAGAAGGGGCAGAAATCGACGTTCAACGCCTGAAATCAACCTTATTAAAACTAGGCTTCCTTGAAAAGGAAATAGAGGTTCTAACAGATCCCTCAGTCTCAGACATAACGAAAAAACTGGAAATTTGTGAGTTACCATCGAAATTAGGTTAGACTTTTTTTCCATTAAAAATTAATTTACAAATAAAATTTTAGTGGGACAAGAGGATCACTCAGACAATGATCTGCTCATGGTATTTGTGTTAACACATGGAGAGAAAGACGACAGAATTCATGCATATGATATTGAATATCAAGTTAGTAAATTGTGGAAGCCTTTCACAGCTGAGAAATGTAAAACATTGGCAGGGAAACCAAAGATATTTTTCATAGTTGTAAGTATTAACCTATGAGTCAGTCCATACCAAATCGACCAACTCGTGCGCTGACCATCTCCGATTTTTTTTCTACTCTAGTATTTTTTAGTACTACTAGTGGATAGAAAAAAACCGTATGAAAAAATTTCCTATCTCAACCCGTTCAGAGGTAGAAGCAGCTAAAAGCCAAAAAAGTGGAGAAAAATCGGTATTTTTTAGCTATTCTTTGAAGTCCAATAACTTTATTCCTTCGAAATATTCAGGAGTCTAATTGTGTCTGCTAATACCTCATAGGTAGAGCTTCTTAAAGCCGCAATTGGACAAAAAAAATTTTTCGTGGTGGTTCGGGAAAAAAATCTTAAAGTTAGCCAGAAAAATCAAAAAATTCCTTAATTTTAGCCTCTGCTGCACCGGAACACGTTCGACGCAGAAAAAATGAAACTGGTCTAACTTACAGCTATTTATATGTACTTTCTTCCCACCATTGGGTTTTTCCCAAAATTAAGCTTTTGGTACTTTTCCAGCCCCCCAAAATTTGAAAAAATCGAAAAAAACGTGTTTTTTCCGTTTTTTAACGCCTCATATCTCAAAAACATATGCTCAAAATTTTTTAAAAATTTTTTTAGGATAAGACCTTTATATGTGTAGCTAATATCCGGAATAAAACTTGTTGACATCAGCTTGTGGTAAGAACGGCAGGTACTTGAACTTGGCCATAGCCATATGTTCAGAGAGCTATGAAGCGTACTTCTATTTGAACAACTCATCGTAAAAATGTGATTAGTTTACTTCTTTTAGTTATTTAAAATCAAAAAAGTCGTTTACTATTGCCCTTTTACTGATTTAGGGGCTTAATTTGGGGAAAAACCGTTATTTTAGGCCATTAATACATTCGTTCATAAGAACGAACGACTTACTTTTTTATTCTCGACGAACTCTTACTGAAATGCATTTTCCTAGTATTTTCGAGGTCGCTGAATTCATTTTTACAAAAATTTTTAATGGGGGACCAGCCTAAAGCCCTTTTTTGGGGACGTTCAAAAAATTTTTTTTAAATATATTGACATTATACTTGATTTATACGTTTCTAAAGCCGCCGAATTTAAATTCCCAACACATTTCAACTGGGGGATAGGCCTAACGTCGTTAGCTAAATTCCTACCCGTTCGGGGGGGGAGGGGGGTGGGGGGTAATTATTGAAATTTCGAATTTATCAATATTATACTCGATTTCTAGGTTTTCGAGGTTGGAAAACTCAAATTTTATAAAATCGGTTTCGTGAGAAAAACCATTTGTGGCCTTTTGCAAAGTAGCGAGTAAATAGACCCTTAAATATTAGTGTACGCAGCTCAATGGCCAAATCTGCCTTTATAACCTTATTCTCAAGGCCTTATAATTCACCTCACAAAACAAATATTATAAAATTTGAGTTCTCCGACCTCGAAAACCTAGAAATCGAGTATAATATTGATAAATTCGAAATTTCAATAATTACCCCCCACCCCCCTCCCCCCCCGAACGGGTAGGAATTTAGCTAACGACGTTAGGCCTATCCCCCAGTTGAAATGTGTTGGGAATTTAAATTCGGCGGCTTTAGAAACGTATAAATCAAGTATAATGTCAATATATTTAAAAAAAATTTTTTGAACGTCCCCAAAAAAGGGCTTTAGGCTGGTCCCCCATTAAAAATTTTTGTAAAAATGAATTCAGCGACCTCGAAAATACTAGGAAAATGCATTTCAGTAAGAGTTCGTCGAGAATAAAAAAGTAAGTCGTTCGTTCTTATGAACGAATGTATTAATGGCCTAAAATAACGGTTTTTCCCCAAATTAAGCCCCTAAATCAGTAAAAGGGCAATAGTAAACGACTTTTTTGATTTTAAATAACTAAAAGAAGTAAACTAATCACATTTTTACGATGAGTTGTTCAAATAGAAGTACGCTTCATAGCTCTCTGAACATATGGCTATGGCCAAGTTCAAGTACCTGCCGTTCTTACCACAAGCTGATGTCAACAAGTTTTATTCCGGATATTAGCTACACATATAAAGGTCTTATCCTAAAAAAATTTTTAAAAAATTTTGAGCATATGTTTTTGAGATATGAGGCGTTAAAAAACGGAAAAAACACGTTTTTTTCGATTTTTTCAAATTTTGGGGGGCTGGAAAAGTACCAAAAGCTTAATTTTGGGAAAAACCCAATGGTGGGAAGAAAGTACATATAAATAGCTGTAAGTTAGACCAGTTTCATTTTTTCTGCGTCGAACGTGTTCCGGTGCAGCAGAGGCTAAAATTAAGGAATTTTTTGATTTTTCTGGCTAACTTTAAGATTTTTTTCCCGAACCACCACGAAAAATTTTTTTTGTCCAATTGCGGCTTTAAGAAGCTCTACCTATGAGGTATTAGCAGACACAATTAGACTCCTGAATATTTCGAAGGAATAAAGTTATTGGACTTCAAAGAATAGCTAAAAAATACCGATTTTTCTCCACTTTTTTGGCTTTTAGCTGCTTCTACCTCTGAACGGGTTGAGATAGGAAATTTTTTCATACGGTTTTTTTCTATCCACTAGTAGTACTAAAAAATACTAGAGTAGAAAAAAAATCGGAGATGGTCAGCGCACGAGTTGGTCGATTTGGTATGGACTGACTCCTATTATAAAAAATATTTGTTTAAAAACTGTTATTTAAATGAAATTTGTTTTGAAATAAGGCTTGTAGAGGTGATTCAGCTGATAGTGGCACTCAACTTATGATTCAGCCGAATAGAAGAAAGCAATCATTAAATACAGAAACTGATGCAGCTTTAATGGGGCCAGTGGTATCTTATACAATTCCAGTTTGGGCTGATTTCCTCACTGTTTACAGTACATTCCAGGGTAAGAAAACATTTCCACTTCATCTTGTTCAAGTATTGATTTTCAATTTTGATTTTTAGGATTTTATTCATACAGAGATGCAGATGATGGAACATGGTACATAAAAGCCTTGTGTGAAGAAATCAATAAAATTCAAAAGAAACCTTTCCATTTTACTGATATGCTAGTAAGAGTTAACAGAAAAGTAGCAATATCGTATGAAACTTTCCACGAGAATCCATTAGCAAGTAGGAAGAAACAATGTCCCTTTATTAGTTCAACTTTAACACGAGTTATTTATATAGATGATAAAAAATAATTAATAGTCAAGCAGTAGATATTAAAATACAAAAAGAAATTAATTGATCGATAACGCTTGGTAAAGAGTAACATTTTGACTGTGATATTTATAAAAAAGTGATTTGAAAAACCATTTTGTAAAGCAATTCATTTGTAAGCACCAAAAAATTAAATATAAGTTTTAGGCTATATTTACCATTATTAACTTCCTCCAAACATATTTCTGAATCAAACATCTTTTCATCGAAGGAAATAGGCACTCGTAAGTTCAATCACATCTCTTATCAGAAAGATTACTTTTAAAATTGTTTAGTTGTCAGACAAAATAATCAATAAAAGCCCATTTTGCATCTGCCACTCATAAGACTAGGGTGATCCTTTCCCGGATTTATCCCATATTTAATAATTCAACTCAAATAACTGATATCCTCCTCCTTTTTCAATAATTTTTAGTTTTAATTTCAATAATTTCTCTTTTTATCACAATCACCTACCGTTTATATTTTTTTTTATTCAATGACAAACGTGTCAGCAAGTTTTGTCGCAAAGTTAAAATCCCCTGCTGCCACGTTAATGGCGTCCTTCAATTATTGTTTTCCTATTTTTTAACGTATCACGCCGTTTTCTTTCCGTGAAGATAATGGAAGATAGCCAAGTTTCTATCGAAGGCCGTTTAATTGACATTGTAGATAACGCCTGGAGAGAAGAGAAGTTACCGAAAGAACAAATTGATGTACCTGCGAATGAATTACCAGACCCGGAAGCTGACAACGGTGATTCTCATATGACAGTTAAAGAACAAGAACAAAAGTGGTTGGATTTAGCTCTTGGTACATTAAGCGAGCAGCACCAAAGCTTTTCTACATTTTAACATGGAGTTTCCAGATTTAGGCACTAACTGCAGCTGGCCACCTTGCAAAACTTTAGATTTTCTTCCGTTCACTTGTACATATTGCAAGTTGATATTTTGTAAGGAGCATTATCATTTTGCTACTCATGAATGTAAGTTGGCTGAAGGTGCGGCTATTGATGGAGGTGAAGTCAAGACATTTACTTGTTCAATTAATGACTGCGGGAGTACTAGTCCTGTGGAAATGATTTGTCCGAAATGTAATAAGCATTTTTGTTTACAACATCGATATCATTCTTGTTTTAACGTTTCTGAAAAAGAGCTGGAGGAGAAAAGACTAATTTGGAATGCTCCCAAAGAACAGTTTGCTGAGTCAATCAAAGAAGTTAATGCTATTGTAAGTAAAAATGTTTGCAAATACATTTTTTCAGGGAAAAAATAAGTAATGTCATTTCTTGTAAATTTTGCAGGTGAGCAAAGGAATTGAAAAGGCTAAGCAGAATCCAAAAAAACAATCAACAGCTTTAAAGATCCAGCTTATGAGATTAAAAGGAAAAGCCAAAGGTTCATCTGGAATACCAACAACTGACAGGCTATATTTTTTAATTTTATTACCTAAAAAAATGAATAATGCAAAATGTAAAGCAGTTTTTGTCTCAAAAGACTGGTCTGTTGGAAAAGTTGTAGATTCAGTGTCAACCATTTGTGATGTTGTTAATAAAAATAATGAAATGAAAGCTCCAAAATTAAGACTGTTCAGAAAAATTGATGGTACTCAAATTTCATCTGATATGAATACTATAATAAATGATTTAGTTGTTAATAACAGCATTGCAAATGGTGAAAGTCTTATTTTAGAGTATGTAGATCCGAGTGAAGATCTGATAGAATTTAATTTGAGCAGTTATGATGAATATGCTGAAGGTGAATTTTAGTTTGTGCCTTGTAATTTAAAGTAATTAAAAAATTAAAAAAAATAAATCTACTTTTTAAAATAAACCTGATCAAGTTCACACCAAACAAAAAAAATTTAACCATTTTAGCTGAAAGTTAAGCAAGGTTCAGTCTTTTTACAAGGTCGATGTAATTTGTATTTCGGTGAAGTGTGAATGTTTGCCTGATAATTCTTAGAGTAATTTTTGTAATGGATTCTATGGCCAAGCCCTTAAAAGATTTTTTTAATTCTAAATTCTGATGATTCATTTTTGTAAAGTGAATTACCCAAGGACAGATGAGGTCTAGCTATCTGCATATTTCTGATAAAAAGCTGACACCTTAAATTTGGGTAATTTGAAAAAATCATTTCTTCGAAAAAATGTTAGAAAATTTTTTTTGGTAGTTTAAGGGGAAAAATCGGGTCGTCATTTTGGGAAATTAAATTCGGAACCGTTTTCTCGCATTTCGAATTCGAGATATTATATGTTCAGGAAGTTGAATCCTCGAAACTGACACTGAATCCCGCTTACTCTGCATCTTTATTTATTATATCGCACTTTCCTTTCTTCTCTTACAAAATCAGCATTTTTATTTCCTTCCTGACCCGGATACCTTTTTCAATCACGATAACTAATAAGGAAAAGAATGATAAAATTTACAAAAAGGCGCATCTGTTTCCAAAAAACGAGTTTTTCCGGTCATTTCGAATTAATTAATTTTAAAGGATAACCTTGAAATTTTCATAATGAACATCGACAATTATTTGTAAATATAGTTATTTTATTTACTTTTTCAAAGGCGCTTGTGCATACAAATGATCAGACTACTGACTACTTAAAAAATGCTCTTATGGTACTTCTAAAATCCTTTTAACTTCTCTGCTAACAATTAATAATTAATCAGTTACAATAATAATACAAAAAATATATATAAGACTAGGAAACGATTGATTTTTAATGAACAGAAAAAGCTGTCTTTTCTACTTTTTTTTCAATCATTTCTCTTTTCCTAGTGACGAAGTAACTGTTATAGATCAAACAGGTTTAAGTTTTAAAAAACCCCTTGTATGCAAAGTTGCATCATAACCGCTTCGGTGATTTCCTACACATTTCTTGCGAAAAAATATTATTTACAAAATGAAAAATGATTGTAGAAAAAACAATGAAGAGGTGCTTAAATTAAATAACGATAGATAACAATAATAACAATAACATTTTTCGATTTTTCTCAACTTCTTTCCGTTATCTTCCATCGCAGCCTCCTCGAAGGTCTAAGAATTACCTCTGGAACAACCTTTACTGATTCTCTCGGATCTAAGGATTCCACTTTATATTTTTTAAGGATCGCGGATGCAATAACCAACATTTGAAGCATTGCAAATTTTTGCCCAACGCAATTTCTTTGGCCTGCACTGAAAGGAACGTAAGCGAACGGATGTCTTTTCTCCGTGGCTTCAGGTAAAAATCTATCTGGGTCGAAAGCGTTGGGATCCGGGTAAATTTCCGGGTTTCGGTGTATGGAATATAAAACGAGCACCATTTCGGTATTGGCTGGAACTAGATAATTTTCTAGAAAACAAAAAAAAATTGTTGGAGATTATTTTTTTAAGAAATTTATGAAAATGGCTCAAACTTACTTAATTGTAAATCTACGTTGAATTTTCTCGATATAATTGGGACGCTAGGGTAAAGTCGTAAAGTTTCTTGAAGAACTCGTTTTAAATAAGACATTTCCATTAAGTCTTGATATGTTGGTTGTCTATCGGAATCGCCGAAGATTTTCTGCATTTCTTCGTAAACTTTATCTTGGACGTCTTGATGGTGGCCGAGTTCAAAAAAAGCCCACGTCAAAGCTGCTGATGTTGTATCATGGCCCTGCATGTCATAAGCACGTAAATTAATGGCAATGTCACCAAATCACGCGAGCTAAGGCAATAAAATTTGAGTGAGACTACTAACCGCCATTAAAAACGTATCAACTTCCTCTCTAATGTCTTTATCGCTCAAAGAGTTTGTCTCTTGCTTTTCCAATAACATTTCTAAGAAGGATTTTCTTTTCGTAGAATTTTCTGCGTCTTCTTGATCTTTCGTTTCATCGGATACTTTGACTGACATTAATTGTTTCCTATCTTGAATAATCTGAAAAGTGTTAAAGAGGTGAGCCCAAGAAATCCAATATGGCGACGGCGAACATTTTTTTCTGTTACTACAAAAATTTGGATGCTCACCTTTGACGTAAATCCGTGAAGAACCTTTAATAATTTAGCTTGTTCCCTTCCCAAAGAACTCAACCAAAAATTATGATCAGTAAACAAAACAGGAGAAAACATTCTTTCCACGATAATTTTCCCAATTCGAAATATTGCCTGAACGTACTCGCTCTCTGCTTTTGTTATTTGTGAATTTATACAAGTTCCCATGGCTGTCTCTATAAAGAAGAAGGCAAAATCTTCATACAACCATAATTTTAACATTTTATTTTAAGGACAAATACAAAATCACTTTAAAACGTAGAAAAGGTTTAACCAGGTAGGGTTATTTAGCACTTTTGGTTAGGCAAGCCGTGAAGGACAAGATAATTTAAATGATAAAAACTCCTCAACGTCCTTCAAATTCATTTTCAATTAAATATTCATTACTTTAATGGTATAAGCGTGGAAAATGCGGAAAAGATAGGGTTAGTTTTTTCCTGGAGTACTTTTTCCGAATAAAGTCTCGCAATTTTATCTCCACGTGCTTTTAAAAGGTGGCAATGACATTCACTTTACTTTCTTATGATATAACACTAGACGTTTTACAAATAAAAAACATAACAGGTTTGATCTCTACTTCTGGTTCTACTTACCGCAAACATTGTCGAGGGCGCAATACGTAACGAAATTGTTAAGGTCGCAATCCTCTTTATTCGTCTGATTTTTTAGAAGGTTTAACATGATCGCTGTGTTTTTATTAAAAGTTTCCACGAAATCTTGCAATATGGAAAAATGAAACGTCGGGGTTATGATTCTCCTCATTGTATGCCATTTCTGTCCGGCGCTTGTTAACAATCCGGTGCCTAACCATGGAATAATGTTCTTGTACATTAACCCCTTTGTGTAACTTAATCTGCTTCCAAGTACGGTCTGGATATCTTCGATATTGGACACGACTACGACAGCAACTCCGCTGTACCAGTATCTAAAGGTTGATCCGTAGGTTTTTAAATCGTTGAGCATGTCCGGTAACATTTCTGGAATAAATTTTTTTTTGCTTGTGCTCAAGGATTTTCTAATTTTCAGCCTGGCTTAAAATTATAATTTGGCAGCAGAGCCTTGTTTAAGATCCTGAGCATTCAGGGCAAAAACAAAAAATCTTTTCTGGCAATTTTTTCTTTTACTTCCTTTAAGCCATGTTAGTCAGTTATTGTAAAAATTATCACCAGTGAACCCGATTGGCTATCTTGAGACCGAGTGAAACATTTTCCAGCAACCCATTTTTTTTTACAAATTTTGGTTTGGTGATCTGAATTCGGATCTGATGTCAAGAGTCTAAGAGGTGCTTCCAGCTAGTTAAGGGGGCAGGTGGAATAGAAAAAGTTTCACTTGCGATGCTAAGATTTCAAATAGGGCATTATCTGGCAATTTTTACAGATGCAGCAGGCTGACCCAGGGCACCAAGGGGCAGTGGCGTAGTAACCACACCTGCGACGGCGGGGATCGCGACCGGGGTCTATCAGCAGGAAAGTAATTTTGCATTAGATAAAAAGCTGTAAAAAAATTAAGAAGGGACCTCGAGTAAAAATTCTTCGGGGGGCCTCTCCTAACATTGCTACACCACTGTAAAAGGTGAAAAAGTGTAAAGGGGGAGGATTGATTAATGTTAGTTGAAACCATTAATCAGAATCTGGGCTTACTAGCAAAGCAAGAAGCCGTTAAGGATTAAGATCATGGCTAGTCTGTAAAAGAATTGGATTCTGCTATTTTTACAACTTGTATGAAAAAAATTGCGAGTGAAGCTTAAACTGGCATAAAATTTAAAAAAATACTTCAAGTCTGGAATATACATCAAAAGACGATTTAAAAAATTTATTAGAATATGTAGCAGTTAGTTTCAGAATTTTTTAAGCAATAAAAACTGTTGGTCCATTGGTCCACGGTGCTCCAGCAAAAAAGCTAATTAATAAAAACTATGGATACTACCAAGGCTCACTGCCAAAAATTTACACTGCGTGCCTAAAAATTTTAAAATTGGTTTGTACTAAAGTTTTATATGAGCTTAAATACCACAAAAACTAAATAGCAAACATTTTAGTTACTTATGAAAAAATCATTTTTTAAAAGAAAACTTCTTCCAAAAAGTTTAATATCCAATTAAGCACTTCAACTTTTAAAAAATATAAATAATTTTCCATAAATTTTTACTTACCTTCATGCTTCAATTTGTAAAATCTAAGCGTGGAACCAAAATACACTAAATCTTCCGGCCCCGGTATTTTATTAATAGTTTTTACATATTTTGGCCAATTATATCTATGATAAATAAATATATGAAAAATAATTACAACGATTAAACATAAAACCAAAAGGTGGTACATTTTCTCGGAAACTTAGGGAAACGAATGAATGCTTAGGCGAAACAGTTTCTCATAACTTTTAACTGACAACTGGAGGGAGTTGCTAACAACCGCTCACCACTTCTATTATTACCTAACCAAAAACTACTAGTACCCGTTTTCAGTGGCCAATGCGAATGTACTTTCTTGTTGCCTAGTCTTTATTAAACAATGTCAAGGTCTTTACTTTTTTTTTTGCATTTCTTTCTATCACGAAGAGCCGCGGACGCCTATTTGATCCGGAAATTCTTTCATTTACCCGGCGATTTTTTTTCATAGTATCATTCGTAATTTATTCTTATGGACAAGAAAATCAAGTTTCTCTGTAAATGTTTTTATCTTTTTTCTTTGATGTTAGAAATGTATATCAATTGTGGGTATGTGGATGAGAAGGAAAACATTTCGAAGTGGAGGTATTGACATTCTTGAACTTTTTTCATAAGGATTTAAAAGGTAGTCCTCGAAAAGGAAAAGAAATAACAATCGCAGAGTCATGATTAACCGAGAATAATAGATTGTGCAATGAAAGTCTTTGTTAGCTTCGACGGTCCTAAAAGATTCTATTGTGGAATATAACAAGAGGTAAAAACCTTGTAGGTAAGATTTACCGTAAATCACGTTTTTTTTATCGATTTCAGAGGGATGAGAAAAATGTTGCAAAATTTAAAAAAAATGGCGAAATTTTTTACCTAATTTTTGACGATGACGGTGACGATAGCTATGATGATGATATTGCACAGGATAACACAAAATTGTAAGAGACATGTCTTGTAAAAAAAAAGCACGATAAAAAATTTTCAGGCTAATAAAATGGATGTTGCCAACATGACCAACATTGTAAAGGAAAATTGTCGTGGAAATAGAAATTTCGGTAATTTGGGCGTGGCCACTACAGATAGGACACAACTCGATTTTGAAGCATGAATTCCCGTAGAATGTTACATTTTGTTTTGTCCAAAATGATACTAAATAATGCCACTGTTTGTGGAAATCATTTAAGGATAATATATTTAATTTTAGTCATGACGACTTAAGGTAAAACAAATAAAAAATAAAAGAATTGTGGGAAAGCAATAAACCTTGATTAATAGATTCGTCAGTAGTTGCATTTCTAGGAATAATTCACATTATTACGCTTTTGATTAAATAAGAGGAAATCTCAGGAAAATATTTATCCTTATTCTCTTTTGAATATGCCTTCGGATTATTTAACTTCCAACCAGTAAAACTAAAGCTGACGAAAAGAAATAAAAGAATAAATCCTCGAGTTCGAGCTTAAAAATGTTTCTTTGGTTAAAGCAGGTCTAAAAAAAATTTGTTTTAGCGACTGATCTTACAAACTAGGCCAATATTGGGCTTATTTGAAGCACCAGTATTATCATGGCGTGTGGGGAATCGGTAGATTCGATTTAAAAGTGTTCAGACCACCGTATTATATTACTTTAAAAGAGCCCAAAAGGCCCCACGAAATTTTAGTTGTAAGTGGAATTTTCAACATTTTCTAGGTAATTTGTAAAAGAAAACAAAGGCTTCAAGAATAAATAGCATGAGCTTCGAATGAAATGAAAAAATCAAGATTCTCAAAAAACCATAAAGACTCTTTAAAAGCGAAATCAGCATCCGAATTTTTTAAAACCTCAAAAAATTCATTTCAGCTTTTTGGATTTAGAGGAGGGAGAGCATATTTGAGAACAATGGATCTATAATTTAATGAAAAATTCAGCAGCTAATTATCCTGCCATAATAAAGGACTCCAGCACCAGTCGGCTTTTAAAAAAAATTTTCAACGACAAAAATTTAACAAGAATAATTTTTATTATGATTATCAAATCGCATTACCACTGCTTAAATATAAGCATATTTAATTGCATTAATTACTCCTAAATAAGATTTATGAAAATCTCAAAAAATGGAATGGACATTATTATATATTCTCGTTCTCAGAGATCTTCATATTTTCAATTAAAAATTGAATCCCAATAATATAATTAAATTAATTATAAAGGTCATAAAAATATTTAAATAGGGGTTAGCCCAAATTTTCATAACCACAAAAAAATATTAACTAAAGTAATAGGAACACTTTTTAGCAACGCTTTGTTATCTTCCACCTTAATTTTTGATAAGGTCGAAGAATCAATTCCGGAACAACCTTTATCGTATCCCTAACATCCAAAGACTCAATTTTATATTGCCTGATAACTGACGATAAAACTACCAATTCCTCTAACATTGCAAATCTTTGACCTAGAAAAAATCAACAACCAAATAAGTTGCGAGAGTAAATAAAAAATTCACGCCGGGACCCGATTAGTTAATTAAAATATTTTTTTGGCGGACAAACTTCTTAACATAATTAAAAAAAATTATGCTTTCATTTCAGAAGATTTTCCTGAGACAATTGATCAAAAATTCAACTCACCAACGCAATTCCGTTGTCCAGCGCTAAACGGGATATAAGCGAACGGGTGCCTTTTCTCAACTGCTTCTGGTAAAAATCTATCTGGATCAAATTTCTCCGGATCTGGGAAAATTTCCGGGTTTCTGTGTATATGGTAAATAATTAAAACTATTTCTGTGTCAGCTGGCACAAAATAATCACCTGGAAAAAAAAAAAATACAATAATTTGGCTAACTGCGAAATAATATTTTTTTAAAAAATGAACACTTACGTAACTGAAGGTCAACATCGAATTTCCTAGAGATAACTGGAACGCTTGGATGGAGTCTTAATGCCTCTTGAATGACCCTCTTTAAATAAGACATTTCCATCAAATCCTGATAAGTGGGTGGCCTATCTGAATCACCGAATATTTTATACATTTCGTCATAAACTTTTTCTTGTACATCGGGATGATGCCCGAGTTCGAACAAAGACCATGTTAATGCTGCAGCGGTCGTGTCGTGGCCCTAATGAAAAAAAAATTGCGTATTAAAATAGGTCACGTCTAAATTTCGGTAATGATTTTATTAAAATTCATTTTGCGTAGTTAAGTATATTTACTTCGAACATAAAGGTGTCCACTTCTTCTCTAATATCCTTGGCGGTTAATGAATGTTTTTCTTGGTTCTCAAGTAGCATCTCTAAAAATGAACATCTTCGTTTATAAACATTTGTTTCGTCCATATCAATGTATTCATCGATGGTGTTGTCTTTTTCAATGCCTTTTACGGAATGAAGTTCTTTTTTTTCTTCGATAATCTGAAACAAAAAAATAAGAGATTTTTGATTAATTGTCAAGCTCTCCGATTACAAATTTCGTCCATTACAAAAAAATCAAATATAATCAAGCAATGAGAATGGCGCAGCCCTGTAGCAAATGCGACCTTTACAGGGGACAAATTTTTTTTTTACTATATATCAGTGTAATCAACTTAAATCAGCCAATGGCTAATGAGTAGCTTAAGGATATTTCAAGTTGTGGAATTATCAATGGATATTTGAGGTCGTGGCTTCAGTTAGGCCCCTAGTTAGAAGGAATCTAGATTGACGCTAAAGCAAAAAAAAATTGATGTCAAAAGGACATGATTGGCACTGAAGCAAGAAATTCGGCGCTAAAGAGAGAACGTAGCTACTAAAACGGTTAAGTTGAAGCTAAAGCAACTCTAAACTAATGTTCCAGTAGGTAAGTAGGCGCTAAAACAAAAAAATTGCTATTAAAACGCTCCAGACTGACTTTTCCAGAAAAAGCGGGTAAAAATACCAGAAGCGGCGCTCTAAAGTAACTACAGAACTCCATCAGAGCTGTTCTTATTTATTTAAAGAAACACACACACTTTAAGAAGACGGGGTGAACTAGTGACAGTCCACAAGTGCCCAGACTTCTTAGAATTCAAGTAAACTTTTTTTCCATGTAAAAACTAATATTTCAAAAAGTTGTCGCATTCTTCTTTGAAAAATACGCCGATTCAGCTTTGATTTTAATTTTTATTCCACAAAAAAATCACAAAGATTTTCGACAAAAAACATACATCTGCACGGCAAAAGGGCGCTTTTGTTTGAGGGGCACACCGGGATTTTTTCCGGTAGCCCGGTGGGCCAATCTTTGGTTGAAGCGCTCCTACCCTGACGATATGGCAACGTGGTAAAACACATGCCCCTAGTTGACGCAAAAGCAAAATCTAGATCGACTCTCACAAAATCTAACAACTTAGCAAAAAAAGGAATTGTGCATTGAGGATTAAGGATTTTAAAGCCACCTCTCGGTTTACTTCAAAATATTTCCTCCCATTCACAATATCTGAAATTCTCTTTAACCAAACCCCGACTAAAACGATTTACCCATCCCCATTTCATTTTAAAATAGCAAAAACAAAATACAAGAATAACTTTTCTAAGATATTCCATGCCAATACTTTTGCATGACGGAAAAGTCAGAAACCTCGACTTAACACATTACGATTCCGAAGCATATCATTACATAGGCAACTCCTTCTCTTCTCCGGTCACGTTCACTTGTGCGACGCACGAGTAAAACATATTGCATAACCCAAAATTTTCTTTCTTCAACTTGGAAATTTTCTTAGAAATTTTCTTTCTTACCTTGGACGTGAATCCATGCAAAATATTTAACAATTTCGAATGTTCTCTTCCCATCGAACTCATCCAAAAATTATGATCGGTGAAATAAAACGGCGAAAACATTCTTTGGACTACGATTTTTCCAAGCCGGAAAACTGCGTATACGTATTCGTTGTCATCTTTCGTTAGTTGGGAATTCAATGATGTGCCCATTGCAGTTTCTAAAAAAAAGGAAAAATATTATTTTTTTTAAAAAAGTACAAACAATTTCTAACGGCGTCGTTAGTGTTCATAGAAGTCACATTGTCGTCGATTCGTGTAAACATCAATGATGTCGACGTGACACTATTCGGTTAATATGTTGCTAATAATAGTGTTCTACGTCTTAAAAAGCATTTTAGGCAGAGGAGTCAGCTAAAGAGATCCGGTTTTAATTCGTTGGTTTTTAGACTGTTCAAATTTTGACAACAGAGCTCTAATAGAGACTCTAGATAGGAAGTTAATTGATTTAAAACTCCATGCAGAAATTTCTTGTTTCGTTAATGCATAGGACTATTTTCTGAACTAGGAGATTGGTGGCATTATTAATCAGAATGCTCTGCTGAGGTCTCACTCATAAGAAAGAACTCTAATTCCCCTGCGTATTTGTAAGTTTTTATGCTTGGCTTATAAAATAAGGGACGCTGATGCAAAACTCATTCACCAGAGTCGCTAGTGAACATTAGAGAGACTAGACCGAGAAGGAGGGAGCACTCTTGCACCGCGTTATGGATTAATTAACATTCTGCCACCATGTTGCATGTTTAAAAACCAATATGGATGTGGGCTCCAACATTTAGCTTGTGCATAATCCCACCGCCCCAACATGCAACATGACGAATTTCCAAAATGGCGCAGCCAACAACCTTCTGCTGCAACCGGAGTGCTCTCTCCTTTTTTATCTAGTCTCTCTAGTGAACATGGTCTGCTACAGCAATAACGTTGCTGACTACCAATCAAGCTAAATGTAAAAAAAAGCTCTAATGGCTTAACAACAATCTGACCACTACATCAGACGATATTCACAAACGACCCTGGTGGAAGAATTAGGCGCCGGTCTCCCCCTTTACAACAAAGACATGCCGCAACATGATTTTTCTGCACACGCCCTCATTCTTAAACATACTCACCACAAACATTATCCAGAGCACAGTATGTAACCGGCTTTGCTAAATCGCAATCATCCTTATTTACTTCCTCCAAGACCTTCAGCAAAGTCCTCGAATTCTTATTAAATATATCAATGTATCCTTGAAGGATTGAAAAATGAAAAGTAGGAGTGATTATTTTCCTCATAGTATGCCATTTTTGACCGCTGCTCGTTAGCAATCCACTTCCCAGCCACGGTAGTATGTTTTTATATAATACTCCTTTCCTATTGTTTAATCGGCTACTTAGCACGGTCTACAACAAAAAAATTTATAATTAAATCATGCGTGTTCTAAAAAAAATTAACAAGGACAACGAGACTAGCTATTAAATAATAGATCAGAACCTGAACATCTTCGATGTTAGACACAAACACGACGGCCATTCCACTGTACCAGTGCCTATAGGTGGACCCATATTTTTTGAAACCTTCGACGAGATCTGGTAGTAGCTCTGAAACAGGAAAAATGGAACCACTTGACAAACAAGCTTTTTCTAAAAATTTTGTTACATAGACTTTTTAGCAAAAACTGGATGTTGGCCAAATATGATTTAACTGAGATCATTTCAAATTCTGGGAGCTTGCATAATAATTCATAAAAAAATAAAATAGTTAAAATAGTTGTGAAAAAATTTATACGGTTTATGAGCAGTTATAAAAAGTTGTAAGACAACTTCCATACAGTATATCGACTTCCGACTAATATTGCCAATTTGATTTTTTACAAAAAATATGAACAGGTTTTATGGTATAAAGCTGGATGAGCTCAAGATAGAGAAGAATTATGCGTATGAAGCATCGTGCTTTTTCAAAGTTCGAAAACGGATTATTATGATTGAGGAAAAATCAACACTAAAAAATGACATATAATCATACTTAGGATGAGAGTTCAGGGCGGGTAAATATGTAAACAAGGTGCGTTCGGAAAAAAAAATGAGCAAAGTAATTAGGAGTAATAATTATTGTGCCGGTATCTCTAAATGATGAAAACGAATTGGCCTTGAATTAAAATAATCGAAAATGAAGGGCTGTAAAATATAGCTTAGAGCTGATTTTAAAAATTCCGAATTTTTTGCAGCCCTCTCGATCCTGTGTCCGTCACTATAATGGACGTAAGAGGCAGCCGAGAGCCCGGTTCTCGATGTGGTTCTCGCTGCAGGAGCAGGACTCAACGACGCGGCTAACAGACGTGACACTAGGTTGATGGAAAACCAAAATCTCTTGGGGACAGCATTGACTGCCATCGGAGCCATATTATCACCTCTGCTTCTGAACTCGACAGAGTTAATGGAGTAAGTACTGCCATACTGCCATGCAGATCTAATCTCTGATTACTCGAATACTAAGTAGACTGTTTTTAGCCGGGTAGAATTGGCGGAACGTCTTTCGGACGCAGCTCATGCTGTGGCTTTTAATTTTCATCAAATTTCAAAAGTCCGCATGTCTTTTATTGATCCGTTGATACCAAAAGACATTCTTCAGGCGTTGAAGGCCAAGCCTCCAGGAAAATACCTGTATGCAGAAAACGCAACGGAGATCATTTAACAAACGCGATCAGTTCGCAAGATTGGCATGTCGGTCTCTCGGCTTCCTAAAAGCCTTATGTTCCACTTAAAAACGAAAGGACCTGATGATGTTGATGATGACACATAGGGTGACTAAGAGGATCTCGACTGGGGGGGTCGAAAAAACACCCATTACTCAGAATAGCTGCTGGGCCAGTGTCAGCTGACTGCCTTATGTGAAGAAATAGAAAACCTTGAACGAAAAATCTCGTAATCCACGGCGGCAGGCGGCAGCCCCACTTCAAGGCTAGGGTCCTATGGGCTAATCATCAATACACATCAAAAACTAAATCTGATAGAAAGTAAAAGGAGTCTGAAGATAGATGACAGCCAGACAGATATGTAAATGGCAGAAAAGCCGAAATGGCAGAAATGGCCGAAAAGCCTTATGTTCCACTTAAGGACCTGATGATGTTGATGGTGTCACATGATACTGCATTAAAACGTCCCCATAGCTCAGTCAATAGCTATGGCACAGAGCCCGGCACTCTGTACTACTATAGCTTAATGTTAATCCGAACGAAGTAGTAGAAATGGAATTTGACAGGTTTTGGGCAAACGTAAAAAGAAGGCTTTAAGCCCAAATTATATGATAGAGGATTTTCTGTTCCCTTTTTTTTTGAAAGGGCTACGACGTAAGTATAAAATCATTTTGAGAATTTTTGAATAGAGCTATTTGCTCCAGAATACTTGATGACAGAAATCGTCATCAAAATCTTTGAAAACGGATGTAACTTTTCCTTTTCCTTTGCTCAATTTTTCGACCTAAGTCATCTTTAATCACCCGCCATCTCCAGTATGTTTACTTTCTGCTTTTTTGAACAGTCAAGGCCAAGGACTGCTTTTAAAAGACTTGTATAAACAATCCAGGTTGATCAACTATAAGTTTGTTATTCTGTTAAATCTTTTAAAAATGGATTTATCATTCCAAGACCTAACCTAACCAAACCTGTTTAAGAAAACATCAGATCCTTCTCTAACCCGAAATCGAATAATCTTGACAATGAAATTTACTCCAATTATTTTTCCATTCTTGATAAAAGACAAAAAAAAACAACCTAATTTACATGATTGCATGATTTCACTGATCTAGATCTTTGAGGAAAAAGTGAATAGATCTCATAATCGAGTTATAAAAAAATCCAGTCATAACCTTCAAGGTCAAGAGTAAGACAGAAGCAAATTTTGTCGCTCATTCGGAAAGTTTAACGATAAAATCGTTTTACGATTCAAATGCAATCATTATGCAATTTCCGTACCCTTCTTTTTTATTAAGTTCAATTTAAATGCTCTTTGTGTACCTCTCGTACTTTTACTAATTGTCGATGATGTCATGTCCAGTGACATTTTTTTCAAGGTTATGGGCTATTGAAATTCTTCCAAATGTGAAACTGGGAAGTGAATATGACCTAGGATATACCCGTTACCATTTTCTTATTTAAATGATTAGTTTTTAATGACTAACACTGATGAGATTTAAATAAAAAAAGGATGTACGGTACACATGAAGCGGGTTTGAACTGGTCAGTGACCACTTTGTTTTATAGGTCATCAAATTTTCCATCCATTTGCTATTTGATTAAAGAATGCGTTGGCGTAGTATAAGATTCATTCAAAGGTGTAGTCAGGTTAGACCCGTGCGCCGATCAATTTTCGATCTGCGGCCTGTCCACCGAAAGTGGCCCGATTAGCGCCCAGAGCCACCTTTGTTTGCAGCAGCGGTGGCGCTGTCGGTGCCGCTCACGTCGCGAAATCAACGGATTTCTAAGGCGGTTTATGAAAGAATTCTTACGATCTTTGAAGCATCAGAAGCCGAATAAGTTGGGAGACCATGGGCTAGGCAGAGAAACCGCTGAAGACAGATAATTAGGCGATGTGATGGCATCAATAAGGTTGAGGAGTTACATTGGATGAGAACAGAGATAGATGGCATCAACTGAGAGAGGCCTATACGTTCAACAAATGGATGCAAAGAGGCTGGAAATAAAAACAAGTCATAGAAGGGGCTTCATCTTCCAGTTTGTTCCATTGCGATCGGTCCTCCGCTCTCCGGGAGCAGCCCTTCCTGCTGTTTTAATCATGTCATACACCCAGTGGTTTTAATTCTTGCTGATGGTCATGGTCTTCATGAAATTTATCTTAGTGCCCACCACTCATGAGCCTCTCTTACTATTGAACCATAGCCCGCAGACATTATTATCACTGAAGCCTAACTATGGCCTTTGAAAGATTTGAAAATCCATCGCCGAATCATCATACATTCCTGGCTCGTTCATACACTTTCATACACTGTCGTCTTCCCATTGGGTCCACGGACTGCCTTGAAATCTGGTACTAGTAAATCTTTCATCCAGGACCTTAATAAGCACTAATCTCTCCGCCGCGCATTTCGAGTAAGCGAGGCGCACAAGAAGGCCATTTGAAAGATGATCTTGTTTTTTACAGTTATGTGGGGGTTGGTCACACTCTCCAGGATTTGGGCAATGTCTTAAAAAAGCAAAAAAAAGTAATCAAAACTGTGCCAATGTCAACCACCAAACCTAATTTTTTGATCATTTTCAAATTTTTTTTCAATCAGACGATTCCGGTACGCCGGGCTTAAAAAAACTAATTTCTCAAGAAAAGTAATATCTTCCAAGGTTAATTCCACATTTAGCCATTTCATAAAAACCGTTATGCTTTTTAAAAAAATATAAAATTAATTTTTTAACGGGACCACTTTTTACTAAAATTTTGGGCAATCCCGTAAATTTCAACATTCTGTACATCCCAAAAACAGGATTGCACGAATGAAAAAGCTCGAAAAAAAAAGTGAAAAGACCTTCGTAAAATCAAGCCGCGTGATTAATTTATCACTATTTTTAATGTCAATCCACTTTTTTCGAGCTAAAATTCAAAATTTAGATTTTTATTAATTCAACAAAATTGAAATAAGTCCTTCGAAGCAAAAACGCAACTGAAATCGGGTGCGATTGTACTGAAGGAAGTGAAAATATTCAAGCATTAAAAGGCCGAAAATTATATAAGTGCATAGGGTGCCAAAAATAGTCAATAAAACCTTGACAATGATATTGCTGGAAAAAATCGTTACAAAATAGTTAATCTATACATGTTGATTAACATTTCCAACGGGATAAACTAGTTTTCTTGCTTAGAGTTTGACCAATAACCCACACAATGAAGAGAAAAAAAAGTTGTGCATTACATAATTAATCAAAAACGTGTTGTTCACCTTTGCAATATCTTTCGCACATGGAAATTAAATTTTAATCAATGTCAAGGATCTATTTTATCTAAAATAGTTGCCCGACGAGAAAATAACTAATCAAGAATTTAGTAAAACAAAATACAAAAAGTTTCATCTTTAATCAGTCATAGTGACGCCTAGGGAGCCTAGTAGGGAGTGGACACTTCGATGAGTCGTCTGCTCCACAGGGGTACGTCATATAGAAAACTGGTAGCTACCATTCCCGAATTACAAAGCAAACAGATTTGGTAGATTTTTTAATTCGAGAATGGTGGCTGTCGAATTAGAGATCATGGCCTTCCTGGCATTTCCAGTTTTCAAAATGGTGTACCTCTATGTTGCAGACGACTCGTCGAAGTGCTCACTCCCCATTAAGATCCCAAGTGACGCCCAATAAAATTTTTGAATTAGGTTTGAATGCAAGATTATGAATGCAAGAGCTGCTCTGCAATCATCAAAAGCAAGACTAATTGCTATGCTCATCTCCAGAGCAGCGCTTGTTCTTTCGCGGAAAAAGCCAGAGTGACATGCAATGTTTGCCTGAGCAGTTTCACAAGAAGATCTTTGCTTAATCTGATTTTGTAAAACAAGTAAATAAATCTGTACGCCCGAAATTTTGAATTTGAATATTTTTGTAAAGAAACTTTTAACAAAAAAAGTCACGTGAGTGATCACATTATGACTCATTTAAAACAGAAAAATTTCGAATGCTCAGAATGTGGTAAACGATTTTTGCTGAAAAATTATTTAAAAAAACATTTATATGTACATCAGCCCAAAAGGTTTGAATGTAATGTCTGTAGAATGATGATGATAGGCAAGAACAAACAAAAAAACCGCAAAAGTTTTTCGAACTGTGCCCCGCTGACCAATAATTTTTGATAGAGAAGATTCGAATGATTTCACCTTCCGGTCAACGATTTAATGCATTGACCGGAAGATGAAATAATTGAGTATTTTTTAGGTTAGAATTTTTTTTACTGCTTATTTCTTAAAAACAAAAAATGAACAACAGAAAAATATGAAATCTTTTGATTGATATGCCTGAGCAATTTTTTAATTTCCATACTAAACTTTTGTTGTCGACTTGTCAATTTTCCGGAAAATCTACCAGACTATTCATATCTGGAAAATCTACCTGACTGTTCATTTATCTTCAACGAAGAGTAAAGTTTTTTCAAGCAAAAAATTAATTTCTATGGATGATTTCTATGCAAGAAATTTTACATTGAAAGTTGATGAGGGAAAATGCATTCATGGGAAATTTCTTTAAGGTCAACTTAAGGACATGCATAAAAAATTTCTTTGAAGTTTCCAGCGAGAAAAAAAAAGATAAGAACAAGAAAAGACCAGAATTACACACTGTAGCAAATGTGTTTTAAAATTTTTAAGGAGCTGCAACTTCAAATGTCTGTGAACTAGAAGCCAAAACTGAGCTTTCAAAATTAAAAAGTGTAGTAACGTCGTATATCACCAAAATATGGCAAGCAATGTCAACAACGAACTACGTTTCAATCACCAATAAATTTTTAAAAACTAAAAGATTTTTGATTTATTTTTCTAAGAGAACATTGACCCCTTTTTGGGGTCTTTTCTTATCAGCAGGTCAACTTTCCAACATTAACAATGCCTTTAAAAAGCTAACATCTCTTTATTTATCAAACTATATGTTTGTATGTCAGTGGTGAATTCAAAAATTTGGTAAGTTGAAGCACAAAATCATACCTTCATGTTTCAACGTGTAAAACCTGAGCGTTGAACCAAAATAAAACAACCCGGGAGGCCCTGGTATCTTATTAATTGTTCTCACATAACCAGGCCAATTGTATTTATGAAACACCAAAATGTGAAAAATAATCACTAAAATAATTAAAGCAATTATAATTTGAAACATGTTTGTTCGCACTGCACACCAGACACATTCACGACTAAAAAAATAAATCCCGCCAAGAAAAGCGTTTAAAATTCGAAACGGTCCCGCGCGATGAACTATTCAACACTTCCTCATGATTGGTTAAACCCGAGTGTTGAGGTACCACAACTGTAACTGATCGAATGATGATTAAGATTTTTCCAACGACATCGTGGTTTTCTTCTGAATAGCGAATGTCTGTCTACCAGCTCGTCTGTCAAGGCTATATTACAATATCATTCATCAAAAAATAATGGAGAATGGTCAGTGAAGTTTAACTGGGTTGACGAAATATGTTTGGATAGTTTTTTTTTTTCGATACTCCCCCCATCGGTATCGTTTGTATTTAATTGTTACAGGCGTGTCGGGATGTTTTTTTACGTTTTAAGATTATAATCTTGAACAGGTTCTTAGCACATGGTCGAAAATTGCGATACCGGTATTTTTTTTAATAATTTGCCGATGTGCCATCAATTGTTCTTAATTTCAAGTTTTAAAAAACCAAAATCCAAATAATTCGTTCCACTTGGGAACGGGGGGTTAACGGAGTTCCTTGTGAAACCTCAATCACAAAGTGTTTCCTAACCCACTTGAGTGAACTCCTGACCTAAAAAGCTAATCTGGTTTCCATTTTTTTTATGTGAAAGTCTATTTAACTCAAAAGTACGGTACTATAAAAATAATTGAGAAAATAAGGGCAGAACCAAAAATTACATTAATTATTGAATTGACTTCTCCGCTTGAATTGTCTTCTCCGTCTCCTGGCACTTAAAAACCCACAACAAGTCCATAAACCTTCGACTTGTGGAGGTCTTGGGCAACCACAGCCACAGAGAAGACGAAATGAGTTCAATTTTGGGAAAAAATGCAAATGGTCACCGGTACTTCCAAAGAATATTCAAGTTCAGCCAAAATTTTGTGGCTGCATAGTTGACATCTAATTAAATTGAAAGTAAACAAAAGCTCTGATTGAATCACAACAATGTAGCTGCCATTTGACCTTTAAAGCATACGATATTCACTAGTGACTATAGGGGATGAGTTTCCGTCCGGGTACCGTATTGTTTCGAAAGTATAATGTATTGCAGTGGTTACTGCCATAATTTCAAAACTCCGACTAAAATAATTCAAAATGGCATATTCTTCATTTTTTTTTACAACAAAGTGCAGTGTTATTAATTTGGCATTGAAAAGTAAAATAAATAAATCTAACCAAGGCCGGAATGCTGCAGACAAGATAAATTCGAAAACATATATTGAAAAACTAACTCGTTTACCAAGCAAAAAATTAGTTCTAAACACATGGCTTCACATGCTCACACTATCTCCGCTAATTAAAAAATGAACACCATCTTATCACTTCAATTTTGATTCATATCATGAAAATTAATTTTGTTAAATTCAATTTTTGGTTTTCAAGCTTTTTGCTATAGAACAGTAAAGTGGAAGGCATATCCTAACCTCAAACCTAATGTAAAAATCAAGCATACTTTGGAAAACCAACGACTTAGATCAGATGAAAGAAAGTCACAAATTAACTTCAGAATCTTGAGTTCAAAAGAATTTTTTTTAACTTTTTCGTGACTATTATACTGTGTAGACATTGAAAAAAAGGATGGATTCTAACTGTTCAGCAAATGGCGAAAAAAGAAAATTTTAGGCAGGTACGTTAAAAACTATCTGGATTTATCAGTAACAACTTTTACTGTGTTAATGGTCTTCTTCCAATTTTTTTCCAACATATTTTCATCTTGTCACTATGGAATCCTGTTTTACTTCCGTTCGACTTTATCTGGAATTTCAAGTTTCCACTTTACCTCGTGGAAATATAATCAGAGTTACGTCAGATTACTTTAAAATTGCCGACGATCGACGCCTCCTCCTTTTCGTTGTCTTAGATCTTTCGATTATTTAAATCTTGAATTTGTTTACCTCTTTAAGTTTTTCAATGAAATTCAAATTATATCGGACCCTTCAGTAATTTTCCATCCTGGCAAGATTTATACATTTTTTAAAACGATGGTATCAGGGTTCAGTTTTTTCATAAATCTTGAAACAACTATTCTGTTCTCTTTTCAATTTCGTATGGCGAAATTAATGACCAAAGTAACAAAAAAATCTTGACCTTCCATTTACATTGATTGTCCATTGCATTAAGTAAAAAGTCTTATTTGGTCAAGTCTTGTTCGGCGGGAGACCGGCAAGCTTTTTTTTTTTTTTTTTAGCAAATCTCCACAAAAAAGAGGAAAGCATAAAAACCAGATTAATTTTCATTGTAAGGAGAATACTTTCAACTTTTTTGAGCAAAAAATTGATTTAATTATGCGTTGTAAAAAAATTTCTCAAACTTGAAACTGAAAACTGCCTAAAATTTTATTTTACCAACAACAATTGGTAGCATGACACATGATGAGGCTATGCGACAAACGACATAATCATACCTTAGACTACATATTTTAAAGAAATAATTACGTGTAATTAATGGTACAATAAGTAATAATTATAAATGACTACTAATTTAGTTGGAAAAATCGAATCCGTTTTGTGGCAGGAACCAAATAAAAATGAAGGAAATCGTTTTGGGCCTTTTTGCAGTTTGTGGCCTTCGAAGGTTGATAAGGATACCAAGCCTCTAAGGCTACAAGGCAACAATACGAACGATAAGAGAAGGAAAAATGATTATTCGGAAGAACTGCCTCTGCTGAACAGCCGAACTCCCTCTAGGTCGCCTACGGAGGCACTGGGAAGACATGTTTCGGTAGGCGTGGACATATCAGGTGTGAACATAGGGCGTGTCAGGATAAAACTGGATGTAGGATGATTTGCAATATGGCGGCAGGTAACCTAACTTCATATGGGAACTAATACAGCACACTAAAACTCTGGAAGAGTGCAAGGCATCAGACTAGACGCAAAGGTAATTAATCTCCTTTGTCCCAAAGAATCAAGTACCCCAGCTGCTCTAAAAATCTAAGACCATATCAACTTATCAAGTTATTCTTTTCCTCACCTGATAACATTTTATTCAATGAGATAATCGATAATATTCTGAGGTGACAATTCATTTATCGGTTAGTCAGTTTCAATATTTGTGCGACAATTATACGGAAAGAAAATGAATCGACTTAATTACGCTTTTGTAATCTCAATAGCTTTCGCATTTATAATCAGCAGTAAGTATCCGGATTTAAACAATAAAAAAAAAGTTTTCTTTCAATTGCACATTCCTCGTAATAATGACAACAGTACGACCAACTGCAATTTAATAAATAACTGTTATTTTTTAGCGGATTAAAGTTAAAGAAAATTTATATACTCACGCAATACGTTTAATTGTTTGCACACATGCGTCTCTAGATAGTAAAAAAAAATGCAGGTGTTAAGATTACAACTGATAACAGTCTATTCCCGGTTTTTTTAATTGTTATTTTTTATGTGTCAGATTCACCTTTGACCCCAAGTGAAAGAAAAATTAGAGCTTGATCAGTAGATATATTATTATTCTTCTTCTCCCTTCCGGTAAAAGGTTATAAAAACTGCTTTCGAAACACGCAACAATTTCAGGATTACATGGGGTTAAATTTCTTCAACGCAAAACATCCCCCTTTTTTCCGTATAATTTGTGTAAACGTAAAACATTCTCCCAAGAACAATGTTATTATTGCGTAACAATTCGAGCAACCTGAAATTTCCAATTCATGTTAGTGGAATTAATCCCATTTTCTTACTTCCAAATAAGTGCGTGTTTCCTGTTTTTTTTTCTTTTTCGTTAGCAAAACACGCCTTGTCTTGGAAAAAAAAATTCCAACCAGATTTTATTCGCATTGTTAAAAACGAAACAAGACATGTTACCTGGATGGCTAAATTTTATGTTGTTTGTGTTTACAAATGGAATCAGAAAATTCATTAATCAATCGTCTGTTACGCAATTAGCGTAACGAGTTTAACTCTCGGTTTCAACTTTAAAGTGGTAAATGAATGGTCATCAAATTTTAAGAATTGGGGAAGGTAAAGAACAGCCTTGAGAAAAATAGTTCATCTAATTATTCCACGAAAAAATTTTTTTCAGCCTATAGCCGGCCACTACACTCCGATTAAGACTCAATTAGTGATCGAGCTAAATCCCTTTCCAAATTTTCGGGGTTTTGGGGTCTTCCAAGGAGAAAAATAAATTTTTCAGAGATTTATTAAAGCCAAAGAATTTTCTGGCTTTGAGCAAGTTTTTTTTCAAAATTCTATAGGGTAGGCCTTCTTTAAAAACTTTTCTTGTTGAACAAACCTTTTGATTTTTCTTGTCGAACAAATCTTTTGATTTTTCTTGTCGAACAAATCTTTTGATTCTTCTTGTCGAACAAATCTTTTGATTTTTCTTGTGGAACAAATCTTTTGATTTTTCTTGTGGAACAATCTTTTGATTCTTCTTGTCGAACAAATCTTTTGATTTTTCTTGTCGAACAAATCTTTTGATTTTTCTTGTCGAACAAATCTTTTGATTCTTCTTGTCGAACAAATCTTTTGATTTTTCTTGTCAAACAATCTTTTGATTCTTCTTGTCGAACAAATCTTTTGATTTTTCTTGTCGAACAAATCTTTTGAATTTTCTTGTCGAACAAATCTTTTGATTTTTCTTGTCGAACAAATTTTTAAAAGGGATTACATCCAAAAAAATTCAGAAAAAACCCCCTAAGCATAAAAATTTTTGGAAGAAAAGAGGGAGGGGAAATTATCCATGGCAACAGACTGTACCATTTCCCATTCCGCAAATTGCAAGTAAAAACTGATTTTTACAAGTCTCGACTAAAAATATTTTTCCATGTTTAGGCACCAAAGCTCAAACGGACCTCAGCTGCGAAAAAGACGAAGAATGCCTTACATTTATAGAAAACTCAGTTTGCATTAATAAATTGTGCACTTGCTCAGATGACCGAATATTAAGCAGCGATCGAAGTCGATGCCTGCCCATCGCTGAAGACTTTGAATCATCCTGCGACGAAAACGTTCAATGTTCCGCGAGATTATCCACAGGTGGCATCTGTTCAGATAACAAATGCATATGTGCAGATGATTTTCATTACTTAAAAGGTCTTTGCTGGAAAAGTGCAGGTTTAAACGAGCCATGTTACCAAAAAGAACAATGCTACGCTGAGTATGAATACATCGGGTTTGATTGTGTCGACAATAAATGTCAATGCAGAACAGGTTTCTATGAAAGATATTCTGGCTGCAGAAGAATAATGCACGAAGGTGAAATTTGTTCCGTTGATAGTGATTGTCAATGTGATAATGGGGCTTCGCCTAAATGTAGCACCACGTGCACTTGCGGAAATAAAGAAACGAAAGGAATTTTTGAAGAATATGGCGAAGCAGAAGAAGATAAAATCTTGAAAGAAATTTGTAAACCGGGTACATTTGGAGATGGCTGCAAATCTGAATTGGGAATGAAGTGTAGTGATGAAACCGAGTGCAGCGCAATTACAGGTCCTAAAAGCTGCTATGAAAATACATGTTCTTGCGTCAGGACGAAAGAAAGCTCTGGACAGCAATTAATTTCACAATTATTTGTCGCAAGCCAGAACAACAGAAAATGTTTAAGAAGTAAGTATTTATCCTTCTCGAAATTCATCACTCAAATCGTTGAACTGATTTTAACCACAAAGAAATGTCGCTTAAAAAAAGAACGCATAATAACATTCAACCACAAAAACAATAAATATCTCTGCTTGGTTGGTCCACCGAAACCTTGAGCTTTACTGGTTCCATTTGAGAAATAATCCTCTGCCGAATGAAAATATGGAAATTAAAACGTTCTAAATTCTTTTAATTTTAATAGATAAATGGCTATTTTGAATTACATTATTGTCTTACTTTTTCCAGCCTATTCCGACATAACAGCCCCTGGATGCTCAGAAAACGTACAATGCGTCGTATTCGGCAGCAACGCTATATGCAAAGACACTCACTGCACATGCACAGGCGCTTCTCATTGGCTTGAAGAGGAACGCTTTTGTTGGCCTACAACAAAACTGGGAGATCCATGCATGAGTGAAAAGGATTGCTACGTGGAAAGTGGCTTGGTTGAATGCACGGGTTCACCCACTAAATGTTCTTGTAAACAGGGGTATCATCCTCGCGATGGTGATTGTTTTCTTGACGCTACTCGTAAGTATTCATATATTAAAATTCGTCAAATCAACGACACGAAAATTCTTAACAATGTATTATTTTAGATGTTGGGGAAAGTTGCACAGTTGACGATGATTGCGTATTCGATAACAGCAAATGCGACATTGCTAGTAAAAAATGCATTTGTAAAGAACATTATTTCGAAAATAATGAGATTTGTATTGCTGGTTTAAACAGCACTTGTGAGGACAATCAACAATGCAGCCATATCGAACATGCGATTTGTAATGTTGATGACAAATATTGTGATTGCGAAAATGATTTTGTTCAAAGTGAGAGTCAAGAAATCTGCTTACCAGGTAAGAAAAACTGATTTCATACGCCCACTCAGTACAAGAATAAATGGAAAAAGTTGAAAAGCATTTCATCTTTTGTTAATATTTGAAAACATTTTTAGTTACAAATTACTCGGGAAATTGCATCGAAACAGTTCAATGTAGCGGAGATTTGGGAGAGTTGAAAGAATGCAGGAATGGTTTGTGTTTGTGCAACCAAACTGCCCATTATTTCAGCGGGAAATGTTTCGAAACAAAAAGTAATTACTTTTAAATTCGTTAAAAAAAATTTTTAAAGAAAATAAATAACATTAAATCTCTATTTTTTTAGATTTAGGAGAAAAATGTACTAATAAAATTGAATGCATAGATGGACAAGATTTGGATTCCATAGTCTGTTTAAACGGAATGTGCGCTTGCCAATACGACTACGCCAGGAACAGTGAAAATAAATGCGTAAAAGATAATGGAAATAATTCAGGAAAGGCTGAATTTTCAATTTTACTTATATTAAGTACGACGTTACTTTTAGTTGTAAAAAACGTAGAAACATTTTAAAATTTTTGCAGATTTTTATACAATGAAAATTAAGTTACTTGTAAAATAAGATTTTATTTTCCAGTGTCTGACATTCGTTCTTTTAACTTGTAATAACTCTCTCTAAAATGGCGATATGCTCACGCAAAAAATAAGAAAATAAAATTATTAACGCATTTGGAAAATTACAAATGGGAGTTTGCATGCGAAACGAAATAAGTCGTTTGTCATGGTGTTTAATAAATAGAACTTCTATGGGGCCTACCTTTAATAATTTTAACACCGGAGTGTGATGGACTATTGATCCAGATTGAGGTTAAAGTTGGTTCGTTGGTTCGTCACCCAATAATTTAATTGATTGATTCATTTACAAACACACAGAGTTACCTTTGTAAAACGTTTTGTCTCTAGTGATAAGCGGAAAATTCTAAAAGAGCTAGATTTCCTTTAGAGCAAAATATTACTCATGACTATAATGCTTGCCTCAACTTTTACGTCAAGTTGCCGCACTTTCCACTAACTTTAAAAAAAGTTCAAGATTAGTTTTTACATTAAAAAAAAGACCGCTTCTTGTGGTCTATAAATTCGAATGCTGATGGAGTTACCAAAATTTGTAGAACTTGAAACAATAATTCCAATACTTATTTTTTTCAAGAATGGAGCCGACTGACAGGGCAATGGAACCGGCCGAAAAATTTTTTATCCATTGGTCAAAACGGCTGGAAGCGAAAGGAAGCAAGCAGAAAAATTCTAATTTCTGTACCTCAGAGCTAGAACGTCGAATTTGAAAACCCCAAGATGGCCGATTTTCATAAGGTAAACACGAAAAATCGCCATTTTGAGATTTTCAAATTCGACGTTTTAGCTCTGAGGTACAGATTTATTTGTTTACTCGTCAAGCCGTCTTATTTAGCCTATGATTCAATTTTCAGTTGTCTACAAAGAATTCACAGAATCGGTGTTAAAATGGGGCGAGGAAGCAGCCAGGGCGTTAATTGAAAGCTTTTTTCCGGAAGCAGAAGCAAGAGCAATGGAGGCTGATACAACAGAGTGGAGAAATTTGTTAGCTGGAGCAGGAACAAGGTAATGTAAAGTAAATTTATTACATTATTCGGAAACGAGAACGAAAAATGACAGAACTTATCAGAAGAAGCGAAACGAATGAGACAATAAATTTAAAATTTATTTTAAGGCCTTGCGACATTGAGCCGAAGACTCCAAGGTCCCATCGGCCGACGTCGAGTATACTGTCGACGACACCAACCTCACTTCGAACAATGTCGAGTATTGCCATTTGTCGAGTATTGCCATCATGCCATTTGTTCGAATTTCTTCTAACAAATGGCATGATGATGATGAGCAAGGGGATGGGGAACTTGTTCTGGAATAATAAAAACATTTTCTTCAGTCGGGTTCACAGCAAAATGACTTCGAACTTTAATTATTACCTTCCAGTACTTGACGTTGGAGTCGTCGGCGGTATACTCGACGTCGGGCGATGGGACCTTAAAGTCGTCGGCTCAATGTAATTATGGATAATAGAAAAAAGAAGAAAGTAAAGCAACAATTTTTTTTACATCAACTCAGCTGGGAAATCACATTTCTAGCTTCGTGATGTAAAATACCTTACAAAATCAGGTTCGGGGTGGCTTGCACGTCTTGACTGGTTACATAAGCCCCAGTCTCGACGTGCAATAGCCAACCCCGAACCTGATATGTAATATACTATTTCAAGTTTCAAATTCAGGGAATAAATAAACTACTAATTTCGTAAAATTCAATTCAATTCAAATTCAATTTTGTGGCTTGGACGGTTAAACTCGAGGACATACCAACTTCCTTAACTATAGATGATATCGATTATTCCCTGAGAGGCGTTGTCCAGTTTTTGGATGAGGGGGTAGTCGATCCAGAGGTAGACTACGGGCATTATGTGGCCCTTTGTCGCAGAATGGACGGAACATGGGAAGAATATGATGGGTTGAAAACAAAAAAAAAAGAAATCAGTCCCCGAGCGAAAATAACGGCCCATCTTCTACTTTACACCATTTAATGAGGTACGAAACCTTGTACATTAGGATGTCCCTTATTTTGTGAAATATCCCTCAGTTGTGGGGAAAAAGTACATTACAAAATAAAAATAAAAAATAATAATTAGACACTTATCCCTCAGTTGTAGGGAAAACATTAAAAAACAATGAAAGATAATTAATTGTTAGTGATCAATTTGTAACTGTGATAATAAAAATTTTATATATGTGGAACAGATCTTGTGGGTGCACTGGGGACCTTAAGCCATATATGATAACATTGTTTAAGGTCCCCAGTGCAACCACAAGATTTGTTCCACCGTGTATACATAGAAGCATGTTCATAACAGTTTCGGTAGTTTCTCCCTTAACATATCATTAATTTCATTAATGCAAAGAGGTTATTCCTATACAAAAATGTTTCCTGCTTCCGGTACAAAACTTTTCCCTATCAGTACTAAACAGGTACAAAACGTTTCAGCCGCAATAATCACGATTCCGGCATGGCGGGGGTCCGGCATCATTTGGGACCACAATTTTCATTTTTATTTTTTCTTAAGGAAAAACGCCGGTACAAAACTTTTTTATATCGGTACTAAACACTACTAAACGAGTACTAAACGTTGACGTAATAATAATTGCGATTTCAGGAAGTGGGGGTTCCGGCATTAAATGGGACCCCCGATTTTCATTTCCATTTTCCTCCGGGAAAATGTGAGGTACAAAATTTTTCTTTTCCGGTACTAATCAGTACTAAACGAGTACAAAACGGTACCATTAATTAAAATTTAAAATATTTAATGGGGGTTCCTGATTAATATTGCCTATAAATTGAATCTTCAATCTCAGGAGGACACTTCGACCATTTAAGGTAATAAAAAATAGTCGAAAATACATACTCCTAAAATTGTCGCCGAACAATGAAGGCCTATGAACCAATCAAATCGACCTAAATCGCATATTCACAAAAAATCCTCAGATATATTTAAAAAGATCAGTGTCACCACACAGAACTTTGATCTCTGATGTAATATAAGAGAACTGTTGCAGTATACGATTGCTATTCAATCGGACTCTCTTTTTTCAAGACTACACAAAAAAAAAAATATTGGCCTACAACAACAAAGCGAAACAAATTAAAGTATAAATGCTCAATGAATTAACATTCCCAAATTAAATAATTCATCGCTCTAAACTTTTTAAAAAGGGAATAAGTAAATAATGTATCAACCTTTTTTGATGATGCTAAAGCATGTAAAAATTCATTTTGTTGTCTTCGATTGAACAGTCAGCAAAATGGGTAGACAACTTTGGTTCGATTATCTTCAAACCAACGTAAACCTTTTTTTCATGACCGGGATGCCAAGTATTTTACCTCCTAATTTTTATCAAAAAGATCTACGCTACCAAACTGCTTGGCATTATTATCAAAATTTAGCGGATATAATCACATATACAATAACAATAGCAAATCTGATCGGTACCATCATGCTGGATGAGCTTTTTCCAATGCTTGCGAGTATTCCACCTTTGCTTCATGGAATCAATATTTCGGGGAGAACCATGATACTCAAGGTAAGGATTATTTTAAAGACGCAAATAAACCAATACTCACATCGCCTAATCATTTTAGGCAAGAAAGGATTTTGTCGATGAATATATTCAAGAACTAAATCAATTACTAATCGATAATATCGACAACCCGATTGACCGGAATTTGCCATTCAAAGAAGTACACAAATTGGATTTTCAACGGAATCGATTTTTGACAGCACTCGAGTTTGTTTTTATCATCGTATCGAACGCTTTCTTCTTCATACCCGAATTATGGAAAACGACTTTTAACCCAGAAGAATCTCACACGATTATGGTTAGTTGGTATCCGTATAATGCAACTGTTTCGCCGTACAAGGAAATAACAAACATAGGGCATACGATTACATGGTTTTTGATAAATGCAAGAATTGCAGCTTGCGACACGTTATTTCAAAGTTTGCTAATACTTCATGCAAGTCAGTTCAAACATTTAAGGTATCTCTTCGCGAGACTTTTCGATGCAACAAATGATGATTTTAAATTGGGATTGTTCGGCGATTTTGAACCGAGTAAAAATGTCGAATTCGAGAAAAAATTTCAATGGTGGGTCAGACAACATCAAAATACCTTAAGGTAAGTTTACGTTTTACAATTCCTGCTTTTTCAATTTCAATGTTTTTCATAGAATTTCAGGAAAGCTCAAAGAATTATTTTCACCTCTGCTATTCTGCTCTTACATCGAATGCCTGGTCAACATGTGCCTCTGCGTCTTTTTAACAACTGTGGTAAGTGTTATGAATGTTTACACAAGTTTAAACTTGTGAAAAAATCATGATGATTTTCAGGAATCTCCTTGGACTCCAACTCAAAGATTCGCAGCTGTTTTCATCGTGGGAACTGTATTCGGACAATTGTTCGTTATATGCCGACTCGGAGATTCTTTAAACCTCACGGTTAGCAATTTATATGTAAAATCTTTATTTTTATTAATTTTTACGCGGTATTGTTTGTTGTTTTAGGCTACTACGACTGCTCAAGATGGATACACGCCAAAACTATTTCGGTACTCTCATAAAATCCAGAAAAACCTGTTAATGGTTTTTTTAAGAGTTAATAGACCTTTAAAGTTTTCTGCGTTTGGGCTTTTTCACCTGACATCAAAAAATTATGGGACAGTAAGTAGACAATCCAACAAGAAACGCAATAAAATAAAAATGTTAATTTTAAAAAAAAAAACATTTTAGCTGGTGCAGGGAGTATTTTCTTACTACATGGCTTTACATCAATTTCAAGTTCGACATTATTCTCCGGGCTAAGTGGAAGTAGAAGCAAGTTTTGAAAAACACAAAGTGTCAGTTTAACAAAATAACAAATTGCAGCCTGTCGGTCTGCCCTAATTCTTAATCCTAATGCAGAAAAATCGAACACAAGTAGTAGGATGAGACTCAGGTTTGTGTCTGCATCACCTCATTTGCGACTCAGTGGAGATAGCACAAAATAATTATCATCATTAATACTGAAAACAGGCCTTAAAATTTCGATTCATCATGAACTTTAGCTTAAGGAAAAAACCATAAGGTTGACATCTTTTTATCTTAATTTCAGCGGTTAGGGTCAACTTCATTAAACGCTGAGTGAGAAAACGGAATTTCCCATGAATCGCTTATCGAAATTTTGTTATCAATAAATTCAGCAACACTAAATCAAGGTTAACAGCAGAATTTCTTATTTTAACTACAAAACCAAAAAATGTATATTAAGGAAGTGGGGCTGTAGGTTTCTGTGCAAGATTAATCCCTTGCATGCGTGTTAATATTAAAAATCTATGAAACATCATTACACTATTTTTCCTGACTTGAGCTTTTCATACTGGGAAATGTGGAAATAATTGTGCTCCTTGATTACAGTTATAAGGGTAATTTAAAGCAATGTAAAAAATTTATTTTTTCTTATGAAATTTTTTTTTGATTTGCTTGTTTTTACGTTGTCACTGCAAACAGATTTTCTTCAACTCTTTACTAGATTTTAGGGACTCATGAAGGGAAAAATAAAGATTTTTCATGAACTTAAAAATAAAAAACAATTTTCTAGCCAAATTATATTTTTTTTAAATATTTATAGTGAAACAAGTGTTTTCAGAATTTTTTGATACATTTTTCAAGGGAAAATATTCCGAGATAATTCTGAAAAGGAAATATCTTAAGGATATTGTAAGTATCCTGTCGCCGGGATGAAGGTTTAAGCTTATAAATTGTGATCACTTTAATTCAAGTGCAATCGTCATTGTTTGAATGATCCATACTTGTTTACATAAAATCCTCTTAGTGTTGTTTATCATTCGGTGCTATTGTCATTTTTTTTATTCTCGGCATTGGTCAGAACAATGGAGTTTTCCATATCAATTTTACGGATCATTCATAAAAATAAGGAAGAGGAAAAAATAATTAAAATAAAAGGGATAAAAAGTCGTAACGGTGTATAGTAACCTTTCGTGTTGCTCAAAAAAAAGGAGACGGATATCCTTCAAAACCTCGGTCATGCGACTAGTATTCAGTAATTACCTTTTTCTTGATTCATCATTTTCGTGACCATCTTTCGAAAAGTTCTATACTGTAAAATAATAAGTAAATTATCGGGTATGTTTTCCTCTTATTGCTCCCGTTTCGTCTTTTTGGCCTTTCGTGTTAAAAAGGATTTTTGGACCAGTGACGATTTTCTTTTTCTGTAATTATACGACGTCATCAATAATCGTATTTTTTGGGTTGATTGCCAGGCGACTGACGTGCATCGCATGCAATTCGGGTAAATGTAACGTTTTCAGTTTTTTTTTTTTTTTTTTGCGTTTGCATTTAACTTTTTCTAGGACGTTTCGTATATAAGTGAGGAAAATTTAATTGTGAGAAAAGGAGGTATCAGTGAGGGGCATTGCGTGATGTGGAAAATAGAAGGAAAGATTAATGTTAGGGATGTGATAAGAAGAAAAGATAAAGGTGAACAGAAATAAATATGGAACAAACCCGAACGGTCTATGGGATAGTAAATCCTTATTTAGATTTTCAGCCGGATCGAACTCCCCGTAGAGTTTTTTGACATCCTGTGTGGGTAAAAAATTTCGTAAGGAAGCGAACGCAAAGTTCAGAGGTCGTTAGTTTTTTTTTTAAAAATTTGAAATCTGCCCTTTTTAAAAAAAATGGGTGGTGACTTTTGAGCTTATTAAAGAATTAACATTTCCCTCAGGGGATCTAAAAATGAATCTAGAAATTTGCATTTAAATACAGCGTTTAATTTTGATTTTTTTAAAAAGACTCTCCGAATTTGTAAATTTTGCAGACTCATTTGTAAACCAAAGATATCCAGCGGCAACGATATACACGATACTGTCTGTCAATGCCTCGTTGCCATGCGCTGGTGACTCACAGAATCTTCAGAATCAACCATCAGAATCAACCTAAAATTGAGCACCGGCTGATTCGACAAAGCCGTGTTAATACCTCATCAGATATCCCTATTATAGGACTCTTCTACAGACTTTTTTGCAGCCATTTCTGAATACAGGCTTCTCCCAAATTTCTCCATGCCGTACGGTTCTCCGCTCTTCGGAACCAACGTTTTTCTGCAGCTTGAATGATATCGTTGAGCCACACCGAGCGATTTTTTAGGTCTTACCCTGCTTCTCGATGTTAAACGTGGCCTTCATTGAGTTAATGTTACTGCCCACCGCTCCTAGTCCTGCCTGGCCACGTGTCCTATCCACTGCCACTTCAGCTTTGTACCTCGCCTTATTGATTCCGACAGTCGCGGGTCGTTTCATTCCTGATTCGATCTCTCGCATACTCATTCCGAAATAGGCCTCTTTATCGCACGCTACGCCACGCGGAGCTGGGTGGCACTCTTTATAGTTACAGTCATTATTTCTAGACCAAAGGTTAGTACTGGCAGGACACAAGCACAGAAGACCTTTTTCTTTAGATTCATCCGGATTTTCGACTCTAGTCTAACCGAAATCACCTTGATTTCCTAAGATCCACTTTTGATCGCAGTCTGTCTGCCTATGGTGAGGTGCCAGATATAATTTGGACTTTGATCCACTCTTCTTCGGGCATTTTCTCTCCGGCAATACGATTGAAAAGTTTTGTCAACAGGTTTACCACTCGGAGATGATTAATCAAGGGCTTTACAGGATCTACGGCCCTAAATCTACGTTACTCATATTCCTCCAACCTATCCGATATTCTACGGACTTTCTTTAACCCTCATCCCAACTGAGATACCAAAAAATCTTTGACTTGTCCATCAAAAAACTGCTTTATCATTGTCGACGGATGCGCACTTGATCCCCACTAGCTGAAGTTGGAGTGCCTCGCCCACACTGGTGACCAAAAACTCCCCAATCAACTTCCATATCTTCCCTTTGTAGCGCACCCTAAAATACCCCGCCATAAAATTCCTCCTTGGTCCCGGAAACAAGAATAAGTTTTCTTTCTTTTGCAATGAAAAATCTTCAAACAAAAATTATCTCATTGCCTCCTAAAACAAATTTCCAGCATACGACAATAATTCTCATTATCCTCCCATTTCCCTCAAGTCACGTAACCTGCAAGAGGGGCTTGACTGATGTGAAACGGAACTCTCATCCGAAGCCTCACGTTTGTCTACAAAAGGCCGATTTATAGACATTTTTATCGTTGATTCGTCCAAGTCACGTAAAAGGGGAAGGACGCACATGATTCGATTTTACTATATCCCCCTTCATACGTTTAAACTAATTGATAGCTAATCGAGTCCTTTTGATCTTGACCAAAGAAGGAAGACGAAACTCACCATTCCGCATGCATGAAATTTTGGCACTGAGTCAGCAAAGCAAACAAGTCGAATGTCATGGCGAAACAGATAGCACAGAGCTCGATATTAGGCTTAAATGAAACGGAGTAAGATGTCTATCGGCGATTTGATGGATGCCAGCCCTGATATTATAATTCAGCACATGTCATTATAATTGAATAATAAGACATCTTTTAGAACCAGATTTATTGGATAATGTTTTATCCTTTTGTATTAGAATTGCGGCGGGAGAAAAAACAAATTCAGTTCCTGTTGATTCGTTCGAATTCGCACACGAAAACGGATCAATCCTTCATTATATTAAAAAAAAAAAGAAAAAAACAGCAAAAATTTTGACGTTCGGACATGAAAGATAAACATTTACTCTTCCTGCTATCTTCAATGCTATTAATTATTCGGAATAACTGATAAGAGCGAATTTATTTTTAAATCGACCACTACGATTTAGTGACAATTTTTAGTCAAATGTTAACTTAGTTGTGCGTGGGGGTCATCATCGTTCGTTGGGAAAAATATTCGCGGGATTTAAATATAAGTGATAAGTGACATTTTTAATTTATAAATTTAAAAAAAAAGATGGCGATGCCAAAATCGAAATCGGTAGCTACAATCGATGTGACTCCACTTCCTACACACGAAAGAACTAAACTTTCTTCAAGGCCGGACTTAAAAAACATAAAACATCCAAGTACAATAAAATTAATATCGGTTGTTAAAACTACAGAAGCCCCGCCTGAGGATGATCAATGGGTTGGATTAACAAAATACGAGCTTTTGGAGTTTATAAATGACCCTTTTTGGGTTAGATTACGGAGAGTAATTATTGCCTTATTTGTTATTAGTTTTCTTGGTATTTTTTTGGCTGCTATTTTAATAATCGTCTACTCGCCGAAATGTGAGTTAATCGGGCCAGGAGGAAATTCAACGTGGATTAATTCAACGGAGACGAATTCTACTGAGAGGAATGCAACGTGGGTGAACTCAACGTGATTACCGAAAGTGAAAAATGAAACAAATATTTAATGTAAACATATGAGTGATCTTGGATCCGATTTTCGCCAAGTGAATGATAAAAGCGAAATGGGATTTCAGTGACTTATTCCGTCAAGTCAGGTGGAAATTTAGTTTAAAAATTTTTAACCAGCTGTATTGTTGGAATAGGAACTCTTACTCTAACGACGAGTGTTAATTTGGCAATTCTTAGCCAGAACTCACCACTATTACAAAGAACAGTTTTAATGTATTAATGAATTAGCAATAAAGCATCTTAGTTCTAATTCGATTTCAAAAGCCTTACAATTATTTCACCTTAAGAAGTCAAATTACCTCGACCTTAATAATAGAAAAGGTTCCATCTCCATCCGCAGGTTGATCCCTGCTAGCCGTAAGCTAAACATATGGTCTTGGTGTCAATCTACACAGTTAGATTTCAATAAAAAATTGTACACGGGCTTTATTTTGCGCTTTAAGGTACAATCCAGGGAGTGAACACAGGTAGAATTAAAGGTGCTGATGTAATTAATTATACAAAATATCCTCCAATAAGCTATCAAAGGTAAAAGACATGAGGCTAATGTGAAAGCACTGATCGGCTCCGAAATTCTTCCAACACTTGAGAATTACTCTTGTGACGTCATTAAGTGTCCCAAAAGGCCGTGGAATGGAATTCCACGGCCTTTTGGGACACTTAACCTACAAACCTTACTCCTACAAACTTTTCTCTAGACTCTAAACTTTACTCTAGACTTTTTTCTGTGTGTGGTTACGTGCAATCAAAATGATTTTTCAAGAAGCCGGAACTTTTATGCAAAACGAACCGATGCCGTTTAACACACTTATTGAACAATTGGCGGAATCGAACAAGGACGATCTAGGAGCCTTAAAAATTAAGGTTGCTCCGCATCTGGTGAAGCCGTAAGTTTGCAGATGCAACTTGCCGTCTGCAGTTAGTTGCATTTCACAAGTTCGCCTTTCTTTCTTCACAGAATATTGGATCGATTCGATAAAAACACGTTCCCACTTTTCACGCCCAGACGTCAAAAATGGACCGAAATCGGCGGAGGAGTTTACACGTTGTATCCAGAACAAAAATTGCCAGTAACTTGCATCGACAAGTTCTTCGATGCGTGCTGGGCTTCGATGCGATTTAACATTGAGCATAAACACCTTCGAATACCTTCGAAAAGGTGAGCTTCTTGGGATCAGGAACAGTAATCAAAAATCAAACGATTGACGAACGACTGTTTTATTGTGTCGTTAATGTATTAGTCTTAGGACTGAATGAATGTTTTTGTTTTAGCCTTGATAATGTCTTATTAATAAAAGACGAAACATGTTGGCTTAGATCAATCGTTTGATTTTTGATTACTGTTCCTGATCCCAAGAAGCTCACCAACTGATAAAAAGAACGGAACAAGAATTTTGTAACTACCTTCGAAAAGCTTCGAAAGCCTTCGAAACAATTTCGGACCAATGTATCCAGTTTTACGGTCCGAAATATTTCGAAGCGTTTCTGTCCGAAATTTCGGCCTGTGACTGAGGTCAGGTTTTTCCTCAACCAAAAAATTATAATTATAGCGTCTGCTTGGAAAATTTTTGCCTTAAGTATCTACAAGTTCATACATTCCAAACTATTTTAAGATACCAAACCCATTAAAAAGCCTTATGAATATAAAATAACTCTTTGAAGTGCTTAAAAAAAAAAATGAATAAAGTTTGAAAAAACAAAACTAAAAAATCGAATTTCTAAAAAGGGGTAATAAAAACCATTTTTCTTTTTCCTTTTCCAACGCTGCCGACTTTTTTTTCAACTCACGGAAAGTAAATTATCAGTACTCCACAACTTCCGTTCCAGCCATTAACATGAATCGCCTCTTTTCTAGATGCAAAGAAGATTGCGTGACCCATTTCAAATTTTAGTGTCTGTAAGAAAATACAAGATAACTGATGTGGTCTCTTTTAAATCTAACGACATCATCCCTTTCCCCCCGAATTTTGACAAAACCTCAGTCGATATTTCTCCCCCCCAAAAAAAACACTTTACGCAGTGATTTTTTAACGCTCCAAAAAAAAAATCAGAGCAGAATAGTAAATTAAGCGAACTCGGCATAAAAAGGAAATCATAAAAAAAGATAATCTTACCCAGTTTTGTTCTTCGCTTTAAGTGTTTTAACATGCAAAAGCAATAAATTTTCAAAACCTAATTATTACCCCCAAGAGCGATTGCCGATAATTGTGAAAAGAAAATTGATTTAAGTATATTTTAAACGGGTTTACGGTATGAATATTTTGCCGCATGGAAAATAATAGGGGGCTGTGGGGAATCGTATAGGTGATGCAGCCGGTGTTTTCCCGGCATCGTCTTGTCCGCTTTAATCGGATTTATTGTATTTCCTTATGCTATATGGAAGTCACGGTCATGCCATTTTTGAAATCCTTTTTCTTTTAAATCGTGACCTTGTAATGTCACTGAATCTATATGTTCCGTAAAACGTAAAGACGGGTCGGGTCGGTCACGCTTGCCTTTTTAAAAAAAAAATCAGTGGATTGGGGTGGATTGGATTGAGAAATGTCTGTATTTATTGACAAGTTAAAAGTAGTTTAAAATGCTTAAATCGTTTGAAGACACCAGAAAGCCTCTCTGTTTTTGCTTGTACACTCGTTACGCAGTTTTGTTTGAAAGGGTTTCATGTTCTTTGGGGTATGGGTTTTACGAGAAGCATCTTTGAATATTTTAGGTGGTGAGAGTCACAAAACAAAATACTTCCCGTCTTTTTACTTTCGAGGTCCCTAGAGTGAGAAAGTATTGCGGTCGTCTCAAAAATGAAATTTCGCCAAACTGCGTATTTTGCCGTGAAATGTCGAGAAATAACCGAAAAAATGGTTTTTGGGCTGACGTCCGTTCGTTCGTCCGTCCGTCTGTTCGTGCACTTTCGTTTTTCGCCTGTGTTTCCGAAACCGAAAGAGGTAGCTCAACGAAAATTGGCGACCGCCTTCCTCAGGAAGAGGGAAAACTGTCATTCCATCATCAAGGCCATCCGGCAAAATTTGCGGCTTGGCAGGGCCAAATAAGGCCAAATTTACAGTTTTCGAGAATTTTCTCAAAAACGGCTCTAACGATTTTTCTTATTTTTTGTGTGGCGATACCTGACCCTATAAGAAACAACTTTCTCCTTTGGCATTTTTTCGTGAAAAATCGCCCTCTCTGGAAAATCCGGAAAAACTAAAAATTTTTAAGTTTTACCGACAGGCCCGACATGGGACTCGATTTCGACTGAACAATGGTCGGACATTTCAAAAATTTGGCCCATTTTGTGATTTGAATGTTACTTGCCCCAGTTCACGGCTTTGGCGAGGCCAAAAAAGACCAAACAACGAATTTTTAACGATTTTCTCGAAAACGGCTCTAACGATTTTTCTTATTTTTTGGGTGGAGATACCTGACCCTATTTTGAACAACTTTTCCCTATGACATTTTTCCGTGAAAATTCGCCCTCCCCGGAAAATCCGAAAAAACCGAAAATTTTGAAGTTTTACAAATAGTGGTGATATGGGATTCAATTTCGACTAATTAATAGTTGGGTATTTTAAATTTTCGATCCATTTACTGATTTCAAGCCACCCCCGACTCCCAAACCCCCAATGATGGCTTAATCGAATGAAGCTATACCCCGACTGACCGAGAAAGTGAGTAGTTCTTCCCGGACTGCTATTCCCCTAGTTTAATTTTCGAGCGAAATGATAATATTGACGTGCCGAAGATAAATTTAGAGTTGGTTAAAAAATTTTTATAACTTTTCTTCCGCAAGACCAATATTTCTAAATTTGTATCAATCCATTTTTCTCGTTTTTTGAAAATTTTGCCTAGTCGGAATTTACGGAGTTTAACTGACGATGGAAAGATTAATCGAATTTCTGAATAGGATCAGTTTGTTTTTAAATGAAGGATCAGTGAAAATTGCGGTACTTCTTAGGTTTAACGATAACTTTTGATAGGTTTACCATAGATAGGCGAATATCGTCGATAAAGCCATCTTAACATTATCCAATTTAAAGAAAAAAAAGTTTTCTCATTCATTTTTTTATTTTATCAATCAACCGACTCGTTCACCCCGCAGACGAAAAAAAACATCATAAACTAAAAGGCATTCCAAACAAGCCAACAATAAAATGATCGCAATCTTCCTCCTTTTTAACCGTACTGATAATAAGTCCTTATTATTATTCAAAAGCTAAAAAGGTAAAAGCTCAAGAAAACTTGTAAGCGATAATAGCGTATCTAAACCGCTTGAAAACGAATCCTTAAGACAAGATTTACTTGTCAGTAGAAAAATGAAAAATAAATGTAAAACATGCAAAGGTCAAAGTGTACGCATCGCCACTGATCAAAAAGAATTATCGGATAAAGATTATCCCTAATATCGACGCCATGTCAGACGCCTATAATCATGCGGTCGAGAAGTCAGAAACCCTCAATAAAAATTTTCTTTTATGAAAACTCAGCGAAAAGTCATACAATTATTAGATTCGATGGGCGGTCAACACAACCCGCGGCTAATGATCAAGTAATGACGTCATACATTATTCGTGACGTAACAGCTATCGTGAGAAAATTTCCTTTTCTCCTCGGATTTTCTTTCACTCTTATGGTTGGGACCTGCAACCGATTGAACGGAATCGCGGACTTTAATGGCCTTGATTCCCTTTGAGAAAAATATCATTAGCAGCCTACGATTTCTCACGGTAGGGAATAATTCTTTGAATAAGCGATACGGGCCGAAAGAAAATGAAAAGAATAAATAATGCCCTTGAAAGAAGAAGAAAACAAAAGTCCTCGGTCATTTTAATCGATGTTTTTGTCATTAATCACACTTTATTTCTTGTCGGGGGGGAGAATACTGAAATCAATTTGCTTTTCGCCCCCGAAAGAAAATCATTATACTAATCCCATTATTTTTTATATGCTTAGGAAACGTTAATCATTTTTTTAAAAAAGTGTGTTAAAAGCTTTGGAAAATTCGAAAAAGGGAAAGGTCACTGGGTAACATGAAAATTGCCGCAGCAGATTTTATACCAATTGCTCAAATGATTGAATTAAGGAAAAGATTTAGTTTTTACTCAGCAACAGGCGTTAATCCTTCTCAAATTAATAAAGATTTAAAATGAGTTTGAATTTGTGATTCACGCTAGATTCTCAGAATTATTAGGGAGATTAAAATAATTGGATTTTGATAATATTTTTGTTGTTTTCTTCTAATTGTCAATTTCTCAGCCAGAGTATTTTACGGTCCCATCGACTAGATTTGCCCTCTCATTTTATGGTTGGGAGAGTGTCTAAAACTTAACACCCTCCGAAAATTTCTTTCAGCAAACTTGATTTCAGCGCCTGTAAAGAATATGAAGATTGTTAGGGCTGTTCGAGACCAGTACTCATCGGTACAAGACTATGGGCTATAAGCTTGTCAGTTCTAGCCTTCGTTTTTTTTGAAATTTTACTTCCTTTCCCCTCAAAAATACGATTAAAAGATGCCATATTTAAAATCTACCCGAATAGTCAATGACAGTATAAAGTGCTCCAGCCAATGACTTCAGTTGGACAGACTTCACAAGAAAACATTGTTTCCAACTTCTCGTAGCTGGACAGACTTCACAAGAAAACATTGTTTCCAACTTCTCGTAGCCACATTAATAGGAGGATATGGAATATGTGGGTCATTTTTGAAAGAGCAAACAACGCTCTATTAACTGCAACCACTGATCTCCTCTGGATACGGCAACTTGAACATTTTCATTGTTGAAATTGACAGTGTGTAATTAGCGACATCTGTAGTTGGAACCATAGGAACTGTTGCACTGTTGCCATGGAAATCAATAAAAATATTTACAGATTGTCGTTTGTTATATTTGTTATTGTCATTTTTTTCTATTATTAAGTGCAAATAGTTCAGCCGTACCAAAAAAAGATGTCGCTAGTTGCCATGTGTCACGAAATTTTTCAAGTTGCCGTATCCAGAGGAGATCAGTGACTGCAACTCTTAACTTCACATATTGAACCTTGCTGTCAATTGCGGAAAATAGGCGAAAGTACCTCTCGGCGACTCCAATACTTTCCCACTTCGCTCGAAAAAAGCTGGGAGGATATTCCACCTTATCTCTGAATATGCAGAACCATCCCAAAATTTTAAATAAAATAAGCGTGGCCAATTTTACAGGGTTAATCCACCCATCCCTGAGGTCTCATCCCCTTGGATGCTCATTGAAGTATAGTTTAAGTTTTTTTTTTTAAGTTTAAGTTTTGATTTTTTAAATTCGACATTCTAGCTCTGGAGTACAAAAAACTGAATAAAGGTAAATCTGGGTAAAAATAAACCAAACAGAAAAAATCAAAAGTAGAAAGAATGACAAATTCATTTGTCTTTCACTATTCGTTCTTGACAATAAAACTTTTCCTTCCTTCTCCATGTCGCTCGTTCAGCTCGAGCGTTTACAATAAATCCTACATAAAGGTGTCCGAATGACATTCAGCAAACACTGCTATTTCTTCACGTAAGCTTACTTGACCAATCATTATTTTACCCATAGTGTAGCTTTCCCTTCCGACCAGCCATTCACAAAGAATTACTCCGACTCAGTGCGTGGTCAAAGTAACGATGTTGGGTCAGATTTTTATATATAAAATATATATAAATTATATATAATTCATATATAAAATGTATATAATTTATATATAATTTGTATATATTTTATATATAAATTTATAAAAAAATCGGCCGAAAAAAATTATATATAAATTATATATAATCTATATATAAAAATCTGATCCAACATCGTTACTCTGACCGAGATGGTCTTCGCTTCTGTGCTTCTTAATTTATACCTGAGCTTCGATCTTCATTTGCGGACTGCGCATGTCTTCATTGTTATTCATTTATCTTCATTGTTCTTCATTTGTTCTCTCCGTCCATCTTTAGGTCTTCTTTTGTTTGATCTTCGTATGTTCCGTTGCTACTTTGCTCTTTTCGTTCTTGAGTTTTCTTAGGTTGGCAGCAAATTCGAATTCTTGGTAAAAATGGCGATGTTTATTTATCTTCGAGGTTATGTTTATGTTTGATTTAAGTTTATAATGTTTAATTTATCTTCGGATTATCGGAATTAATCACGTAAGTATGGTTTCCATGTTTCCATTACCCCCCCCCCCCCCCCCCCCGGTTGTACCGGGAAGGGGGAAAAATCAGGCTAGGCAATTTCTTATACACTAATCAGTGAAGTGATCCTTTTTTTCCATAAATAATAATTTTAAATGAGTTATTAGGCTCACGTTAGACGATATTTCATTAATATCATAAATTATAAAATCATCATTTCTAGTTTTAAAAATTTGACCCAACATCGTTACTCTGACCTTTTACTCTGACCGATATCTCAGTCTAATAACCAACCGCGACCAGCGTAGAAGAACAGAAGACCAAATAAGTGAAATAGTGAATTAAAAGCCTAATGCTCATAAATATCATAACGAATCGTATTATAATAGTGAATTTCAAGAATTAATTAAATAAAACGATAGTTAAACGTTACGAAAGCGGTCTCGTTACAGGGGGGGGGGGGGGGGGGGGGGGAAGAGGAGGGGGTTGCATGTATTTACATGTATGAACACAATACGTGCTGAATGGCACCAGCAAAGCCCCAAAGGGGCTTGACCGCTAGTGTTACACCGCACTTATATGCGCCACCCTCACATCATACTAACAGGTCTAGACGTGAAATCGCTTACTTTCGCCCTTTATAATGCAAAATACGATTTCCTAAAAAAAAATCAGATTCGCATTCCACAAATTTTTTAAAATTAGAATTTAAATCGATATATACTCTTGTGCCAAATTCATATTTTCATATAAATTTCGTAAAAAAAAACAGACATGCGTCCCAATTACTCCTTTGCAAAACGATTAAATATCCTTTAAAATGCAAACCATTTGCGACAATTACATCCCTTACATTTATAAACTCTCCTCGAAACTTTCCTAAAATTAATTACTTCAAAAACTCTTTTAAGCGACTTTAAAAAGCCGCCTCAATAAATTTTTAACAAATAAAAAAAAAAAAAATAAACATGCAAAAAATTAGGAAACATACATCAAAAAAGCTAAAAAGATAAGAAATCAAATTTATTACTTTACTGTGCGTTTATGGCAGGCATTCGAAAAATACACCGCGAAAGAAAATATTATTAGACAAAGAAAATTTTGCATTTTCCCCTACCGGCTTTTCTTTTTTAGATAGTTACACCTTTCTCCTGACGACGACGCCTCCCCCTCTTTTCGCAATCCTTTAAGTCACGAAAGAATGACTTGTGAGTGATTTGGCCGTTTAGCTTTAATCCGTGTTTTCCTTCGTAAACATATTTAAAGATTTTCAGTTTTTCCTCGTGCGAAGTTTTCAAAACTTTTTTTTAAAAATCATATTGGTTGGTTGATGTGATTTTACGCTAATTATAAGTGAAGTGCTCATTTTTTTTTTAAAATGAAAAAAGCTGCGAAGTTTGAACATGAGATTTTTCTAAATCTTTTTGATTAATAAATTTTAGGAAAGGGCGAAAAATTAAATTAAAATTAATTAAGGGAAAAATGAGATTATCTAAAAGCTGTTAAGAAAACGCAACTGCTGAATATTATATGCGAGTTTAAGGGGGAAGAAAACTATATTGTCGAGCTTAACGTGTTTGTTTTATAAATTTCGTGTACGCGATTTCTTCACGATATACTAAAAGGCTTATTACTTAATTTAAAAAATTATAAGTTAATACATACAATTTGACGTTTATGGGTTTTTTAAAAAAAGAAATTGCAAAAGAAGGAAATGAAGGCTTCTTCTACCAAAAAATTTCAGGGGTGAAAACATGAATGAAAGTTTTTTAAAAACGTTGAATTTAACGAATAATTATTGGCGATATTATTGAACTCCTACAGCTTTCAGCTGGCACCATAGGCGATAATCAAAACGCGATTTGAACAAATTCGGAAATAATTTTTACTCAATGACATTAATAAAATTTACAAAATTTCGAACTATGTTCCTCCAAATATTAGGCTCGAGTATTTCAAAAAAGACTCTTCTAAAAAGTCTGCAGATTCCTTATTTTCATAATAGTAAGTCCCGGCGCCCTGGCGTCACTCACGAACTAAACCAGCTAAGCTTGCCCAAACAGGGCTTTGATTAGAAAAACAAAACCTAGTGAAAAAAGTCAATTGCTATGACTTTGGATTCTCGACATGAGTTTGTATTCGACATTATTGTCGCTCGTAACGAACAAAAATGAAGATATTAAAACTGGGTGACATTCCTAAATATCATTATACATTCCAAAAACGTATCATCCCATCTACTAGTCCCCACCATTACCAAGTTTTTTCTCTTTGAGGGAAAAAAACAAGACAAACAAGACAAGCCCCAATCAACAATGCTCTACATGGCTCGAACATTTTCTCGGGTTTTCCAAAGCAAAATTGTCAGCACCGAAGCCCTTATTATGCCTTCAGCGGCAATCCATCGTTTTGGCGGGAACGATTCAAATAATATTGTCAAAACAATTTTAAAAAGAACACTGCCAGACGAAGTATGCCTCCTGTATTGTGGGCAAGAATATTCTTATAACAAAGACTTCGCGACCTCAATATTATACGTTTCCATCTCCACTGCGGAGGTTGACCCTGGCCGGTCATAAGCTAACATATGGAATTGGCGTCAAACCTTCGCAGTGAAGATAGAACCTTATAGTATTAAATCTAAATTTAATCTTTGAGTCATTGAAACGAAAATCAGAGTACAGTGAAAATTAACCATCGCTGAAAAATCAGTAAGACAAGTCAAGAACAAATCGACATTACATTCAGACATTTTTTTATAGTACAATGAAACCTAAGTTTGCAACCAACCTGTCTAATTTGACCAAAAATAAAGGCAGCGAACTTTCCCTATATCTTTTTTATGCAATTTTTCCTTTAGAACATGACCACCTGTATATCTTGTATGTTGACTAAGAAAAAAGACTACTGATCAGAATTGATGACAATTTAGCAAGTTGGGACTTGATTTATGTGATGCAAATGTCTTGCACATCATAAATTTTTCATTAATCGAGGAATATTACGTTAAAAAACGCACAAATCAATAGAGAAGGAAAATTTTCACCTCCATTTCGCAATCTTTCATACATTGTGTAACCTGACCAGTGACCATCTTTGTATGTTGACCAAAAACTTCGCACCGGAGGTGATCAACATAGTCAGGTTTCACTGTACAAGATTATTTTAAGATCTCAGTCAGATTTTTTAAATTTTAGTCAGAAAATTAAAAAATATTCGGGAGGCGTATCAATTTCTCCCCTCATATTTCTGTGTCCAGTTCAAGAAATAGGGCATGCCCCCTTTCAACCGATAGTTAACTACTCAAATTAACAATCATGTTCAAACTTTCACTCTAAATTTTACAAAATTAATAAAAAAGTGTAATTGAAATTCTCAACAGAAAATGATATCGCTGGAATTTAATCATGGTTGAATTTTTGATCAATAACTGAGACAAAATAAATCATACCAAGAGACAAATCCAAGAAAGAAAAAAACAGAAAACAAACTTTTAAAAAGTGAAAAAGAAAATGAGGAATTACACATTATTTTGCGCCTTGCTACCCGCACTTATTCTCGCCATGTGCCAGGCAGAAACTAAAAGCGCAAGATTGACCGCTTTCGGAAAAACCCCGAATCAAAACAATCATAAAAACTCAAATAAAAATAGTTTAGGTAAGTAATTTTAAATCTATTAATACAAAACACTTCAATTAATTAACAATTTTAAAAAAAAGTTATACGATTCTCTGAAGGTCGAATAATCAAAACGACGATTTAATGCTCAATTTGTTTTTTAAATCTACATTTTGTACATAAGATAGACGGTGTAAATATTTTCAAAGGGGGGATAAAGCTTGCATGAAGGGGAAGGCAAACTAAATTTTTTACGGTAGGATTTAGTAAAATTTGATAATTGTCCAGGGGCAAAAACAAGAGAATGCAAAACGAATTCGGATTGCGGCGGGATACAGAATACAACATGCATGAACGATCCTAGGGATAACAAGATGAGATGCCTCTGCTTTGACAGTTCCGCTCCCATCAACGGAGCTTGTCCGAATCGCCCTCGAGGTACCTGCCTGCAACGTACGTTGTCGTTTGTTGAAATAAGAAAAAAAAACACGAATTGGTAGCAGCCCTAGCCTGTTTTTTTTCTTGTTCGTACATTTGTGTAACCACTCAGTGTTGAAATTTCATTTTCCATAAAATCATTAATCAATCTATCGTAGGTAGATGGAAATGTTACAATCAAAGCATCATTTTTCTATAGCATAGGTACCTAAATGGGTAAACAGATATTTCCTCATTTATTTCGCATCATTGTAGACAACTTTTTTTTTTTGAAATAGTGTTAGTTTCCATTATTGGGTCCGGAGAATTTGAAAAAAATGAGTCGAAGAATACTAATTTCAAAATAAATTACGAAGAGACCATGCAAACAAATTTTACAGATAAACGGATCCTTTGTTATCCGTGTAGCACAATTTCAGGAAACTTCTGCATCCTTTTACTGGGAGCGGCAAGGCCCAGAAGTGCAGGTCTAAGATGCAAAAAAAAAAGGTTAAATAGTATTAGTTGCATTCTTCTTCTGCAAATGCTGCCTCATCGACAGATATTAGCAATCATTGTCGCAAAAGAAAACATGATAAACTAAACATGGGACACTGGAGTCAATTACAAACCAGAGATAATATAGTTTAGTCCTCAGGTCTCGAAATGGCGGTAATGCCTCATATCAAATGCATTTAACTTCCTCCTCAAAATTTCGATTAACGTTGAATATTCAGCCTGAAAAAGTTAATATAACACTGGATACCGCCAAGTTTCAGACTGAACTCAAGTCGCAACTTGGCAAAACCTGCCGGCCACGATTTCCTATTCCTGGATGTAGCTTGCTTCCTATTCAGGCAGAACCAAAAATATTTGTAACACTCCTTTAAATGAACCAACCTTCTTCTTTAGGTGCCGTGCCCGCACTGGAAGTTGGCAACAGCTATCCGCACACGAAACGGGTGTGGAACTTAAGCCAAAGCAGTTGCTATTTTCCCCACAAATTAGGCAGCAAGACTTCCACAAAACCTTTCCTCCATAATTTCTTCTGTAGTGAGGTGCGAGTGGCAATATTTTTAATTACACAGCACATGGCCAAAATATTAGACCTTCTGAAAAATCTCTTGCGACACCTCCATCTCCTTGTCCATATAATTCAGCACCCCTGTCTCTCTCTCTCAATTTATCGGTCCATGGATTGCCCAGAAAGCTGATGTAAACCACATCTCCTTAGCCAACAACGTCCCAATCTCCTGGTTAATGTTAACCCCTTAAGTTTATCAAAAAAAAGAACAAAAAAAAAACAACACCTAATACTAATGCATTGTCAGGTCGGCAGTAATATCCCTATATCACAACAGGCTTCTCTTTTTTGCAAAAATGGTAAGCAGCCTCCTGAATTATTCTATTAAACTTACAAATTCTAAGATCTCAGCTTTTGTTGCCTCATTCAAAAATAGCCCCTCCACTATAAAAAAGTTCCTCTGGCTTACTTACGCTCACTCTGCTGGCATTACAGGGCCTGAAGTCCTACCGCCGCCTCCACCAAATTCTTCCACTGACCGCGATCCAAGGCCGTAACCTGCAATCCCTGACTCCCAGGGAAAGGGCATCCTGCGCCTGCCCTGTGGCCGCCGACCAGCCACCTGATTGTATTGTACAGGGCCTTGTAAATTCCCCTTTCCACCAGCGCAAGCACCACGTGTCCTGCCCACCGCAGCCTCCTAGACTTTATCACACTAATGACTAGATGCTGAGCAGTGAGATTTCGGATATCGCGGATGTCCGGTCGCGGGGTCAAACGTGGGCCCTAGGATCATACGCGGTTCTCAAAAACGAGGAGCCTACTTCGGTCGCTCGCGGTAAGACTCCAGGTCTCGCACCCATACACGAGACGGAGCACAGCCTGCCAGATGCGTAGCTTCGTCTGCCGGGATAATAATCAGCTCACAAGTAAATGGCGCACTGCGTACAGTCCCCTGCTAGCACATAGAAGTCTGACCGTGACTTTTTGGGACATATTGTTGTCGCTGGTGAATTGCCCCCCGAGGCACCAGAAGTTGCCCTCTCCTTCAAACCCCGGGCCGCCTATGGCTCTTCAGATAAAAAACACCTCGTCATAGCCACGAACTTGGCTCTAAGACCGATTATTTATTCTAATAGTCAACGATTCCTCAAAATTTTTCGCTCTAAAATTTTAATCCCATTGTTCCAACTTTTTAATCATAACTCAATCAACAATAAAAAAAAGAAATCCTTGAAAATACTCAATTAAATTTTCAAATTCTCTAGATTCATTATTTTGTGGCACATTTGTCACCTTGGAGCATTAAATAATAGCGTTATTACACAAGACACGGTTACATCTTTTCTGTCCTTGTTTATACTATTTTTCACTTGTATAGTGCTGTAGTTTCACTTATTCATGTTCTTAAATTTAAAATACATCAGGTATATGTTTATTTTTCTAGGGCAAACCATATGAGATCCGAATTTCATATAATAAAGGCATTTAAACCTGGTAACCCTTTGTTAGTATCTCAGGACATTAACATAAACCGATATTTGCACGCGACAGATGGTCGAATATCTCCAGTTCGAATTTTAGCACATCAGTTTGCTGAAATTCTTCCAGAAGAATTTTATTTTTCCTCTGTTGACTTTATCCATTTCTAATGCAACTTCATGATTAATTCGAAGGATCAGTAGATTCTATTTGTTAATGCACACTGCAATTATCCTTAAAAACAATAATCGAATGACTTCCTCATTTTCTGGTTATTTAGAGTACTTAAACATGCAACCAGCATGACGTTTAATTAATTTCTGGAGATAATAAGGCTATATTTCATTTTCCTTTTAAGGTACCATCGTAATATGATTCTATCGATTCGCTAAATTCGATATACTTAATGTGTAATACATTTAACATCAGGCGGCCCATTTTTTAAATGATTTATCGGGTGTGTCTGATTTGTGGATTTGCGTAGAATTTTTTCCTCGAGTCAGCATTTCCAATATTTAAATTACACTATTATTCAAATATTCAAATGTTCAATCTCCACAAAACTGGGGCACGTCAAAATGAATAAAATAAAGGGCGATTTCTGGAAATTATAGAATAATCGTAAGTGAGTTCCTCGAATCTCACTGAATATCAAGCTCGAATCAAAACGAAATAAACAAACAGCGTGAAATGTCACTCGCTCGCTAACACGAAAAGAAAAAAATCGTCATGATTTTTCCTGCTAAAAGAAGCTGACTTTAACTCTCACCGCAATTACTGTTGACAGGACTTCAATTTAAATATAAAAGAATTGTTGGACAACCCACGTTAAAACGAAACAAGGTTAAAAATAAAACATTAATTTTTTTTTAAATTTCATATGAGTTTCGAGCTTTGCTAAAAAATTGCAATTTCATTTTTCACCCTGATTTATTTTCACCCAAGGTGTCTTTTTAAAAAAAATTTATTAACCTGCCGTGATTTCCTAGTTACGTTCGATTTTAATTTAGTAAATCGAGGCGTCGTTCCCTTCTTCTAAAAATAAATTTCCCATTTATAAATACGTTTCCTAAAGAGGTAGAAAAAAATTAGCCCGGACGTTATTTTCGGCCTTTTAGCGAAATTATGTATTACAATATATATTAGTTTCGGATTGTCAGGGCGTGGTTGATTCCCCGCTGCTGCTGTGGGAAAATTGGGTCGTAATAAGTTACTTATTAAATAAAATATTACTATCTATAGTATTCGAGCTTTTTTTGCTGCGTCTTGATCGTCTATTTTTAACATAAAAACAAATGAATCTGACACGGTAAAAAAAATAAAGTTCTAGGTCATTGCTGTAACCTTTATAGCAAAGTGAATTAGTGATCCAATGATAAGATTTTAAATACGCATCTACTATGAGGAAAATGATACTTTAATGGGTTGTGAAGTGGACAACCCGGTTAAATGACTTGCTTGAACCTGAACCTTCCACTGAAAGCTTGAACACAATCGAAATCGAGAAGTCTAATATAAATCCTCATGAGCCAGCATTCGAGAGAAATTTTGATGTGCAGCTGGAATCTCCTCAAAAAAAAAAAAGAAAAAAAATGCAAACAGAAACTTACCCTGTTTGAAGTACTCTTGTTGTTTCCATGTTGTGTCCGAATCATCTGCGCAGCCTGAAAGCAGAAAATTTTGGCAGGAACTACACCTTCGTCGAAACATAGCAATTCTGTGAAAGAAAAAAAAATTAATTAAAATCTCAATCATCACTTTACTTTTGTTCAGTTTTGGCACTTAACGTCTTATTTGTTATTTTCGTTGCATCTTTCAGCAAAACGCGGCCATGTCAAAAATGTCATCACAACAAATGTCATTTTAATTTTACACTGAGTATTTCAACAAAAATAAATCGTAGTTTTCAAAAATTTGAAATCGCTCTACTTCATTACTAATTCAAATTTCTAATTCTATTCCCAACAGCATTACACTCGACATGTACGTCGGATTCACAATGTTTTGAGCATCTAATATGTAGACCCATAAACGCAACAATCGCGAATTCAACAAAAATCTGTACTTGTATAGAAGAAATAGAAAATCGACAATCATGCAACAAGGGTAGGAAATTTTTTTCCCCCACTTAATCACAGAAAAGAAGTGACACTCATAATTAATTTTTTAATTCCAGGAGCGTTGTCCATCTCAAAATCGACACTGCTTTCGATAATAGTCACGAATATACTTGTCTTGTTCATAAGCCACTGTCAGACGAAATTCAATGTTGCAAATCGACCATTTTAATGAAGCAAGATATGACATTTAAATGTGCAAAAAAAAAAGACTTACTTTAAATACCAAATTGTAAAATAATTTCATAATGGCTTTTTACAAGTATTAGATTTACCGTAAGAATCTATTATTATCCTTATAAATATGCATAAGTCGTTTTCAGCAGAAACGTTAAAAATTAACGATATGTTGTTACTAATAAAAAATTAATATTTAATGTTCCAACGATTATTAGAAACTTCTAGATTAATTTTATGTGTAAGTTTCTTTTTGATTTACATTTCATTAAAATCTCAATTCAAATATACGATAAAATGTTGCCCCTATATTACTAATGCTGTTTTTTATTCAATATAATTATATGAAGTTATATGTGTTTAGTTTAAAATTTAGTTAGAAAATTAATTAATATTTTATTTAAGCGTAAAATTAAGAAAAAAATATTTTATGGAATAAAAAAATTAATCAAATTTTCTAAATTATTTTTGTAGGAATAAGCCTAATAACTAAGTCACTAAGAGCAGACTTACATAAAGTAACTAAGATGACTCTCCAGAATCCAAATTCTTCTTTTTGAAAACAAGGGAGCTGACAGTTTTCCCAACTTTTCCTCCAAACTGAAATGTAGGTGCTTTCAAAGTATCAACATGATTAAAGCCTGTAAAACATTAATTATTAATAAAACATTTAAGAAAATTAAACAATTATTATCATGGTAATTACCTGCAGCAAATTGCTGAATAATTTCGTCCTCGGTCCAATTACAAGAGGTAAGTAAAAATATTCCATCATCTTTCAACATTTTATGAACATTCTGTTTGTAGGTTTCTCTTTTTTTGTTAGAATTATCTGGATTTAAACTTATTGCATCATATGTTCCCTTATCTAGTACTACTTTGTAAGAAGAAGGTGCTGTATCATCAAGGATACTTCCAACAGTAAAATTAATGACACAGTTTTCAGCTTGACTTATCGAGGAAGCTAATTCGATAGCTTTTTCAGAATAATCAATTCCATGCAGATTTTTGAAATTTTCCTTGTATAAGCCAATTAAGAGCATTCCGTTTCCACAACCTAATAGCATTAATGTAATAATTACTAAATGGTTTAATTGCACGGAAATGTGCAGATGTTTAAATAACTTTTTCCAATGAAAATTAAATAAGAAGAGAAAAGCCAAATTAAGTCAAATTTAAATAATTTAAGATAATTAAGAAGCCTTACCTAAATCAACAATGCTATCGCTTTTATCAACCCAAGGCGTCTTGCAAAGCCATTGGATTATCCTTTTCGAAGTATCCATTCCAAACCAGATTTCTCCAACATCTCCATGATCATTAAAATTTTCAACTTCTTGTGAATAAACTTCATTCCAACTGCAATACAAAAGATGTTTTGTTTAAAAAAATTTGTTTTGCAAAAAAATTTTTTACAAGTTAACAAGTTACAAAAAAGGTCCAACACATTGACACATGCATGTTAGAAATATGAATTTACAGGACTTATCCTTATGTCTCATATTCTCTTAAAATGCTTATTTCCTCACTCTTGGTAAACTTGTTTATACTTTTCGTAAGTATTGAAAGGATATAATTAAACCAAATATTAAAAGATAATCCCTTATTTTTAATCGCCGGACGCCGGTCCCGGTATTTCAAAGGGAAAAAAAGTATGAGATAAATCTACTTACTAATCATATGTTCCTAGTTTCGATGGAGGTATATCTGAGTCCATTTTGTTTCACAGATATTTCTTCAATAAAAGAACGGTTTTCTGTGTTATTGACACTATATTAAATTATATTTCTTTAATAATTCACATTACTATTTTTAACCTAAAAATTCGTTAAACACGTGAAATGAAATGATAGAAGCCGTCCACAGCCATCCACCAACATAAGTTTGCGAGTTTGCGACAAATTTACCTGCTCTTTACAAGGCTGTGAGCACGCTGCCGTCTTCCGAAAACCGAGGTCGGAGAATTCCGAATTTTAGAATTTTAACATTTCTTGATAAACAAAATTTGATTAAATTCGAATAAATGTTAAATCGAATTTCAAGATGATATCCAGAAGTAAATTAAAGGAATCGTAAGTATCTTTCAACTCTTTAACAGAAAAAACTATTGCAGTTTATCCGACTTAGGTTATGTTGATTAAGCGTGGTTTGATCTTAAACAACATATTTGTAATATTACATTTATTTTTTAGTTTTGAGGTTGATTCTAAAATCGGTGCCTTCTATTCGGGCGGTAAACTTCGATGGTCTGAAGATGGCTGTACCTTATTTTGTTGTAACACCGGGACTATCAATTTAATTGATTTAGAAACAGGAAGACCAAAACTAGTGTTAGGTGATGAAAATGAAGGAGCAGATGTTATTCATTGCTTCACAGTGAACAAAGCTGGTAATAATGTTATTAGCTCTCACAGAAGTGGTTTATTTAAAATTTGGGATGTAGCAGGTTCGTTAAAGCAATTTTAATGAAGTTCTAACTTTTTCAAGAAAATTTATTTATTCTGGTATTCAATTTTTCAGATGGGAGTTTAATGAAGCAATGGAAAAACATTCATAAAGGTCCTGTTGCAGAGTTAGATATCAGTGAAAATGGTGAAATATTAGCAAGTGGTGGATCAGATGCTGTTATTAGATTATGGGATTTATTCCATCATTCTTGCACACATGCCCTGAAGGGTGCTCAAGGCGTTATAAGGTATTTAAAAAATTAATTCTTTTAGTTGTGTAAAGGTACAACTATTGCATTTCTTTTTTTTTTAGTGTGTTAAAGTTTATTGAAAATAATGGTCAAAAGCAAATAATTGGTTGTGGTGATGATCTAAAAATCAGTTGCTGGGACCTAAGCACAAGTGAATTAGTTTTTCAATTATCAGGGCATTTTAGTAAAATTACTTCAGTTTCACTTTGTTATGATAATATTCACCTTGCAAGTTCAGGAAGGGATAACGTTGTAATTTTATGGAATTTAAAAACAAGGCTTGCAGTAAAAACATACCCAGTTTTTGAAAGTTTAGAAAGTGTTGTCTGTTTACCTAAAAAATTTGAAGTTCCAATTGTGGGTGAAGTTACTCAAGGAATTCATGTTGCCACAGCAGGAGAAAGGGGTAAGGAAATAATTTTTTTAACCACAAATTTTATTCAAAGCACAGCTAACAGATTTATCTTGTGTGATAGGTGTCATTCGAATTTTTGATATGATTGATGGACGTGAAATATACACTCAAACAAATTCTTTGGTTTCACCATCGTCAGAAAAAGGAGGGTTATCTGTCACCCAGGTTCTTTTTAATTCAATAAAAAGTTGTTTTGCTGTTGCGACTGCAGAGCACAATATAATATTTCATAAATTAGAAACATTTAAATGTATAAAACAGGTAAGTTGTGGGTTTAATGAAGATAAAATAATGGTAAAATCAAAATTTGGGTGAACAATGATTTTTTTATTTCAGTTAATTGGATTTAGCGATGAAATTTTGGACATCGCGTATGTTGGAATAGATAATTCGCATTTAGCTGTTGCGACTAATAGCTGTGATATAAAACTGTACAATATCAGTAATTTAAACTGTCAACTTTTGAAAGGTCATACGGATTTAGTTCTTAGCTTAACCGTTTCGCCAGCGAATAAGGAATGGATGCTCTCAAGTGGAAAGGTAAATCTCTAAGTTTAGGAAACCCTTAATTTGAATATTTACAATTTAAAATATTTATTCAATGTAGGATAATAGCATTCGACTGTGGGAATTTAAAAAAGCTACAGAAATGATGACTTGCTTAATTACCGCATCTCGTCATACTGCTTCAGTAACAACAGTTTGCTTTAGTCAACTCACAAATAATTTTTTCTTATCTGCGAGTGAAGACACGACTCTCAAGCTTTGGTCTGCCACTTATTCAGAGGATAAAGAAACAAAATTAAAAGATTGCAAAATAATGGTTAAATTTACTACAGTAGCTCATCAGAAAGACATTAATTGCGTTTGCATTTCTCCTAATGACAAGATTGTAGCTACTGGAAGTCAGGATAAAACCGTAAAAGTAAGTTTTCTACTTTCATTGTAAATAAAAATATTTTCCAGTAATTTTTTTAAAAATTATTTTTAGCTGTGGACAGCAGATAATCTTTCATTACTAGGAACATTAAGCGGCCACCGAAGAGGCGTTTGGTGTGTTCGTTTTTCCCCAGTCGATCAAGTTTTACTTTCGTCATCAGCAGACTGCACTATTAAACTTTGGGCAATTGCAAGTTTTGAATGTTTAAAAACATTTGAAGGTCATGAATCGTCTGTATTGAGAGCTGAGTATATTACAAGAGGAATGCAAATAGTCAGCAGTAGCGCTGATGGATTAGTAAAATTATGGACTATTAAAAATAGCGAATGCGCTGGTACTTTTGATCAGCATACAGGGAAAGTTTGGGCTTTAGCTGTTTCTAATGACGGAGATAATATAATAACAGGAGGTTCTGATTCGTTGTTAATAACGTGGAGGGATTCAACGGAAGAAAAAAGAGCAGCTGCATTAAAAGAAAAAGAAGAACTGCTTTTAAATGATCAGCTTTTAGCTAATTTAATAACGAATAATCAGTTGTTTGCTGCTTTAGGGTTAGCTTTGTCACTCGATAGGCCGCTGAAAGTATTAACAATAATTAAAGGTAAGCTGATGTGATTAAAAATTTTTTTGGTGAGATTTAAAAAAATTTATTAGGAAAATTTTTCTTTTAGATATTGTGAAGATAAATAAAAAGAATGGACTAGTTGATACGATTAAAAAATTGACGGATAAAGATAAAGAAAATTTGCTGAATTGTGCGTCAGTATGGAATTGTAATTCCAAAAATTGCGATGCAGCTCAGTTAGTAATTTCTATATTATTGGATGAAATAGCTTGTGGGAATTTTCACCCTAGTAATTTACCGACGGTTGTAGAAGAAATTTTACCGTATACTGAGCGACATTTTAAAAGGTTGACTCAGTTGTTAGAAGACTTGCATTTTTTGGAATATACAGTGACGACTATGAAACCAGCTTTGAAGCAGTAAAAATAAAAAGATTTTATTTTTTATGAATGTTTATTTCTTCGTCTTATAGACGTTATTAACAGTTACCTAAAGTAACTAATTCGATGAAAAGTCCTTTTAGGAACATTTAACTAAAGAATAAAAAAAATTTCGGTATAGTGGCAGCCTCAAAGGAATGTTTTGCAGTGATAAAATCAATTGTTAAAAAAATTTAATTTATAATTCTCAATTCATTTTATTTAAAAAGAAAGCAACTAAAAACTCTGTCCATGAACTTCGAAATATATATTCACATCCATACTTAAGTTGAAGATGACATTCGTTCCTCCGCTCTCGCTTTCATTCTCGTTATAAAAGCTTGACCCTTACTCTTTCTAAAATTTTCATAAGGATCATGAAGATTAATTCCAACTCCTTTATACTGATCCACTCTATCCCTAACTTCCCCACCAGAAATCGGTGCTTCAATCCCTTGTTCTTTCGACCCGAGACCAGCTCCACTCCATCCCATTTTCTTCAACATTTGATGTCCCTTATTAGATTCGTCTAACTGCTGCTCTAACGTTTTAGCAAAATTAGAACCCGCAAAACTAGGTGGCGTTGGACTTTTATTACGACTAGGTGGACTAATCGATCTCGAACGAGATCTGGATCTTCTATACGATTTCGAACCCGATGATCTTCTTGGTGATCGTCTTCCGTTCGAACTTCTATGATGCCTAACTGGAGATCTTGACCGTGACTTCGACCTTTCTCTCTCTTTTTCCTTTTCTCTTTCCCTAGACCTACTCCTACTTTTACTTCGGTAACGTTTCCTCTTCGGCGATCTACTTCTAGATTTTTCTCTTCTTATGGGCGTCGGACTTCTAGATTTCTCCCGCATTCCTTCAGCTGTTTCCTCTTCTTTTTTCTTCCTCGCCGCATTTTTAGCTTTATAATATTCATACAAACCTAATTTCTCCCAACCGTCCGCATCTAAAATAAGTCTTTCTCTCGAGTTAGTATTATTCCTTTGATAAAACGCTTCGACAGCTTGAAGTAATCTTTCGCTGGGTGGAATCGCAGGTGGCAGCCTAATTTTATCAGGATCAATCGGTTTGTAATTATAATCGTCTAATTTAACTAAGGGAACCATAAGGCCAGCGGGTAATTCGAAATACGGGACAGACGGAACTAAATCATCCATAATCGGCTCTTTAGCCACGAAACCAGGCGGAGGTTTACTAAAATCAGGGATTAAATCCGGAGGTAAGTGCTGGAATAATGTAGGAGGCGGCTGACTAAAATTAACATTGTCAATCGGAGGTGGAATTGTACTTGCGAGGATTATGGGAGGAGGCGCATCGAATTTCATAGGTATCGTTACTTCATTATTCAAAACATTCGGTTCTTGAATATTAGGAGGAGGTTGAGACAAAACAGGAGCTGGATTTGAAAGACCGTGAGAATGTTCGATGACTGTTGGTAAAACCGGCACTTGACTAAGCGGAGGCTGCTGTATCGGGAATTGATTTTGAACTTCAGCACTTTGCTCTATTTGAATTTTTTGAGCTTCTAACGTTTGAATTTGTTGCAAAGCGTGATTAACGAATGCTTGATGTTGCGCTTGATAATTATCAAACGATGCTTTCGTTGCTAACGTTATCGAACTTACAATATTCGCATTCTGTGCAATCAAATTCGCTTGATATTCCGCCCAACTTATTTCAGGAGTTTTTAGTTTCGCTATTATTTCTTTACTAAAATAATTATTCTTCGCCTCCCATAAATTTAGCAATTTATTTAATTTATTTTGATGTTCTTCGTTAATCCCGATCGATGTGTTACAAAACATTGGAACTACGACTTCTTCTAATGATTTTTTTAAGTCATCCGCGTTTTTTCTTACGCAATGATGCATTACATCATTAATTAAATAAATAATATGAAGTTTTTGGGTAAATGGCACACCCGGCGCAAGCACTTTACTTAATAAGTATTGAGCGATTACTTGATGAGCTTCTGGATTGCTTTTGTTAAGAATCCAAGCTTTACCGCTCGATATTGAATCCTTAGTGCAAGAATCAATAATAGGTTGCAAGACATTATCTAATTCTTGCAAATTTACATGATGCTCCTCGGCTCTTTTCGCTAAGGATTCAGCTTGTGATATTCTAATAGCGTCTTCTATTTGAGCTTGTTGAGTTTGCATTAAAACGGTATGTTGAGCAGCTAAATTCTGCTCACTTTGAGTTATTTGCTGATTTAATACTCCCTGTTGTTCGATTATACTACTGACTGTAATTTGAGTTGCGGGAGTAGCTGATTGCTGCTGTTGCTGATGATTGACCAGCCATTGTGTTGCAGAAGCAGCTGCATTTATTAATTGTAAAGGTGTAGGATTGTTTGTGGCAGTCATTAAGTTCGGGCTATTCGGCCCTAATGATGCTCCTTGACTTAGAAGTGAAGATATTGAAGATAATGTTTGTTGGGTACTTCCTGTTCCTGGTATAGGGGGTTGAGTTGTCAATTGCTGAATGTTTTCTCTAGCTGCTTTTGCTTTCAGAATAGCTTGCTCTGTCGTTACTTTATATTGGTAATAATTAAAATGATCTCCACCAAATAAAAAACTAAATTTGGGATTACCCTTCTGTTTATTTTTTGTCATTTGCTCAAATTCAGGCCCATTTCTTGCTACAAATTGAGCCAGTTTGTCAATTATATTTTTAAGTTCAATGTCACTTGGAGGCTGCGGAAGATCCATTGTTATATTTTCACAGTCTTAACGCACAGTAAATTTATACAAAATTTTTTCTTCTTGTTGTTAGGTGAATCTCATTATGTATATAAAAATTCTTTTCTTCATAATTATTAATCATAACTTTTAAATTGCACACCAACTGATTAGGTGATAAATGTAAATAATATATTGTTTATGGTAATTCAAATCACACGTAGTTCCTAAAAAATAAACAATTATTAGTAAAAGACCTCACATTTAAACTACTTAAATATTGAAATAAAATAGATTTACTTACAGCTTTGCCAGGATGAATAAAATAATAAATATATGCACTTTTAATCTCTATAAATTAATTAAACAATAAAGATGTTAAATAAAATTTGATAGATGATGAAGGATTTTAAAAAACCTGAAACAAAAGATTACAATTAAGATATGCAATCAAAAAGATTTAAAATCGGATAAAAAAAGACGGCGAGAACGATTTCTGAAGAAATTATTTTATGGAAAACAGTAAATCAATGTAAATTTTTTTATCCGGTACTTTTAAAAGCAGCAAATAGAATGAACAAATGCCTAATAGGCGACAGATTATGGAAGGGCCTTAATGACGAATATTACTCGAGTGTTTTTTACCTTATTAATAGCCCAGAGGAAATATTAACAGCTTCATTTACTATAAATTGATTTACAAATAATAATTCGTATTTTAGTAGACGCCATTTTATGCCTCACTAGTAATGCAGGGTAGACACCTTTCATGGTAGATGGAATTGTGTTTTTGAGGTATTTGCTAATTTTACATTTAGGAATCGTTCAGGAAAAGAAGATAAAATGATATTGCCTCTGATATAATAAAAAATATATGAATTTTTTCATGATGAATTCTTATTTTCTTAAAATTTGATCTTGGTAGCAGGGAAATTTTGTGGTCGGTAACACTGTAATTCTAATGGCGGCAATAATTTTTTTCTAAAATTATCGAATAATTGACAATATTTTCCAGTTATTTGACATAATTCGATGGAAGTGAGTAAGAGCGGTTGATAAATTTTTATCTTCATCCTAATTAAAGCGGAAAATTGACCAAATTTTACCATAATTTAAATTTTTCGAGGATAAGGGGTTGGCACCACTGCGCAGCATCTTAATCCATTAATTTGTTTTGATGTTTTGATTACAGTATTACAGTTCACATATCTTTAATTTTCTGAAATAAAAAGTTTTAAGTGATCTTTAAGTGAAGCTCTTATTACTGAGAGCTATTTTTTAAGCTTTTCTGTCAAGGAAAAGCTTCACCATTCCTGAAATAATACCCATGGAAACGATGTACTACGTTTGTGTCATATTTTTGACACTTTTGCTTTTAATAATGAATTGTATCGAAGGATTCGATCCTGGTGAAGGGGAGGATGATATATAGAACCAGGTGTGTATTTTTAATTTTAATTGGATGATTAACAGTAATTGTGTACGCAGTGTATTATAGAAAATGCTAAACAATGAGACAATCTTCGCATCCCTTTAAATGAAAACATCAACAGAATCAAAACAAAAAAAGGTACGAATTTCAAATAAGATATTCACTCTTATGTTTATCTTATGACTCGGCAGGCTTTCTAAAAGTTGTTTGCAATTTTTTTTCCTCGGACAAGTTCAGACACGTTGGGACAACGTTGAGTCATCGTTTTGTCTACCGGTGTCAGTGTGTAAAAAATAGTGATCGGTTTTAGGTGTTTTTAAAAATTAATCGACGATATATTTAAATTTGCTCGTGTAAGTTTATTTACTAATTCATGACTTAATCTTTCCAGTGCTAAATTACAAGTGAAACAGCAAAGATAAAAATATCTGATTCTGAATTGCAAATTATGATGTAATATTTGTTTGTATCCATGCAACTGCAACAGGTCCCCATAATTAATTGTGTAATGGAAGTCAGTGAATCATCACCTGAAACCATAATCTTTGTGTGAATTATTGACCTTTATTGTAATTTAAACAATTTTCCTGAGGATTAGAATTTGTTTTTCATATATCACTTTTATCACTTTTTCTTCATTGTTTTTATTTTGTATGGGATTTTGATATTTTTTCACATTTTTCTCAATGACATTTTTTTCTTCTTTGTTTTAAGTAAATTTCAATGATCCTACATTGGGTTTTCAGACGCATGATCTTTAATTTAAATTAAAAAATCACATGTTGAGGCAAAAATTCTAAATATTAAATTAAATTTAGATGTTTTGCACTAAGATTTTTCATGTAACTTTTTTTTTGAGGAAGTATGGCCTGTCTGTGAATGTTTTGATTGTTGCTGTTTTAACTTATTGATTGAAAAACATTTCAAGTTGTGGAGAAACATTTTTTTATGTTGCTGTTTAAGAAAACCAGAATTCTCACTTTTTTACATTCCCATTTAAAATATGCATTCCTTTTTTTAGCTTGAACCCTTTAGATCATAAACAATTTAAAGCCTTAAATTTTAACAGATTTAGAACCAAGTCATGGTCACCTGGCCGTTTTTGCAACTATATCTTTATGTCAGGCACTTTCCTTGATTTTCTGAAATAATAAATTTTGAAATCCTCCCTGTTTTGGAGGACAAAGAAAAGGCTTTACTTTTTCTGTAGAAAAGCAGTTTAAGAGTAAATGAATTATGACCAGTTTATTTTGCTTTGTTTCAGATAAAAGATCAAAATGATGTTGTTTTTGGTAATTTTTTTAAGTTGCCAATTGGTAATAGCCGATGTAAGTATTTTCTTATATTATTTTAAATTTTAATTATTTAGCTTTAAAAAAATTATTGATCTATTAATTTTTTTGAAACTGCAGATTTAAACGAACTGAGTTTCAATCCTAAAAAGCAAGACATGCCTCTAAATCATTTTTATGATTCAAGCGCTTTTACTACTGGGTTAACTTGGATTGTAAAACAACACATCAATTTTTTTAACTTCGAATCAGTTCAAATTCTACAAGTTGTGTCAAGTCTGGTCATGAAAAAGCTTAAAAAAGGGACAATGCTAATTATTCAAATTTTTTTCTTTTAGGAATGCTTCAACTGTTCTTTTTTGAATAGAAATGGAGGTGAATGTGTTCAAAGTTTTGAGGAGTGTGGAGAATGCTTGAATGGGTAAATATAATTCCAATGTCCTCTCATTGATTTTATTAGCTTACTCATATTCTCAATCTTCATATAAAATTTGCAAATTTTTTTAGATATGAAGATATAAAAGTCACCCAGGGGACGAAACATGTCAGCAAATGCAAAAAAAATAAATTTAAAAATTTAGTGGGGACTTGCAATGAAGATAGTGACTGCGGCAACAACCAATATTGCTTCAATAATAACTGCTCTGACTGTTTTGACTGCAAGTTGTTTAAACGTTTCCCAGAGGAAGGCTGTGCTAAGCAGCCTTCTGACTGTGGTCTCTGTTTGGATGGGTAAATATTTTAGTTGTAAGTAACAACGAAGAAAAGCAGAAAAGATTAAATTAAATTTTTATTTTTTTAGCTATGTGGAAGAACTTGTAACTTTAAACACGTACAGTAGACCTTGTATCAAAGAAAAGCGTGCATCATATTCTAGCTATCAACAAGATAAATATGAAGCAGCAACTGCTACTACAAGTGCAAGTGTTGGAATCGTTGCTATAATATCTATCTATCTCATCGCTGTAATAGTTGTTGGAGCAGTTTTCTTTGTTGCCTGCAAAAGAAGCATAGGAGGTATGTTGTTTAATTTTCAGAGTGACAACCTTGACGACCCACTCATTTTTCTCATTTTAGAATGAAAATTGAAATTTTTAGATTAAAATCAAGGGAAAAAAACTTTCTATAAAAAATTAGAAAAATGTTTTAAAATCTTACTTTGCAAAAAATTTTTTTAATTAGTGAATCCATTTTTTTTAGCTGCAAATATTCGAAGTGATGTAGAAGAACCAATAACACAAGAATTAGAAGAACCAATGGTGCGAGAACTGGAAGAGCCCCCACCGCCGTCTTACGATCAAATTCATCGAGTTAGCTCAGAAAGTGAGATCACAACTTCTGTCACTGAAGGGAAAGAAAGGACTTGCCTTGCTATTGCATTTAGGTCTCCTCAAGCTGCATATTATCCTAGAACATCTCCCCCTGAACCGGAACCTGAAGATGAAATCGATAACGCCGTCTTAGAAGATGAGGCCCTACCAGATGTAGATGATGAGGCCACTATGCCTAGCTCGTGGACTCCAAATTCATCAACGTGAGTTAATTTTTTTAAAAAAATAATTCTTATATATTAAATAAAAATTAAGTGGCATTTTAATTATACTTTTCTTTCTTTAGTGGCACCGTTAATGAAGGAGATGAAGAACGATGTTCCTTCAGTGGCGTTTTCAGCAGCTCAAACTCGACTGAAACAACTACACAATCAAACCCAGTTGAACTTGATGATCAAAATCCGGCAACTATAAGATCAAATACTGTTAGTGGAGGAATTGTAGAAAATCAAACTGTTTTTAATAATGCTCAACAATCAGACGAAACGGGGGAAACCCGTTGTTAAATCATATATGAAACATATCACATTTGCCATAAGTAAATCTTCCTTTTTTTGTGTTCTTATTTTTAAGACTGAGATCAAGTTAGTGACTGTAAATAATTTTTATAGGTTAATTTTTTTTCCTAATGTAATAATTATTCCTGCATGCAGAATATTGATTCTGCAGTCATTGTAAATATAATTTTTAGATAATTATTTGTGAATTGTGATATATATTTTTTTTATATATTAAAAATAATAAAAAAATGTTTTAGTCATAGTTTAGACTTATAATTCATGTTATGAACTTTTCATTTTTTTGTTAAAAAAGTACTTAAAGTGAATTTTTTTATACTTTACTTCTTTAGTCAAATAAAAATTGAATGTACATATGAAAATTGTCTGGTTTTTTTTTGCGTCCCCACTTTTAATACTTACTGTAATGCGTTGTTAATTTTCTTCCCCGGCAAAACTATTGGAAAAAATTTCTAAGCAAGAAAAACATCTTGTAACTGTTCAGCTTATTAAACTCATTTCAATGGGGGTGAAAGAGCTTGCTCAAAAGCGGTTTTTGGTTTTCTTACTGAGACTAGACAAAATCTTAGAAGGCTCTAAGAGCCAATCCTAAACCTAGGACTTTAAAACCAGTTTAGCTATAGCTTAAATCTGTAATTGCTGTTATGATTAAAGCCCGTCATTGATTATCTCGTCAAGCTAAAGTTTTTAATTAATGATCAAGGTTCAGCGTTTCTCAAACTTTTTGCCCTTCGCTTCTCACCCTGCCGAAGATTTCTTAACAGCTCAAAATAAAATTTTATGAAATCAAATGAAAAAATAAGATCTCTGATTCTAACCTAATCTTGTTAAATCGCTTATAAGGCTTTTTCACTAACATAACCTCAAAAATCTTCCTTAGTTAATTTTATCGCATTTATCTTCGTTATTACTCTCAATTTGATTTTAAACATAATTTGAATTTGAAAAATCAAGATTTGTTAGAATTTTATGAAGTAGAACATGTGATTTAATTGAAAATCTTGAAAATAAAAAATGATGTAAATACATTCTTTTACAACCAGAATTTACATGAAAATAACAGAGGCTTCATAGTCTAACTCTTTAAATAATCAAAAATCCAAGTTAATGATCACCGCTTGGTCAGTAAGTCCTTTCAGATAAAGATACTACAAATTCATCACTAACCTTAACGATATTCTTATCTGTTCCTTACTCTGCTTCATAAACTCAATCACGAATAATCAGCAAGACTTCTCTTGATCTCCTGTACTGCTGCTTTTCTATTTTATTATGTTTGATTATTCTAGGATAAGAAGGTAAAGGTAAAAGTAAAAAAAAACATCAATCCAAAGTACTTTCATATATTTCAACTGTTAAAAATTAAACTTTATTTGTTACACCTTATTTCCCTGGTGTAGGAGCTTTCGTCGGGGTAGGCGCTTTTTGAGGAGTTGCCTTCTTACTTTGCTTCGGTGTTTTTTCCTTAACAGGCTTTGCACCCTTAGCATCTTTCTTCAATCTCTTAGGACCCCTTTTTTTAATTAAAGCTCGGTTTACCTTCTTACGGGCTTCTTTTTTAACCCATAACAAGGCAGCCTTGCTCAATACATTACGTTTCTTACTAACTTTAGCTTTCGGTTTCTTAGCTTTATCATCTTTACCATCTCCTTTAGGTGGTACTGGTTTCTTCGCTGCAGCTTTCTCTTTGCGTTCAATTTTGGCTACTTTCTTCTTTTTAGCCTCTGTTTTCCTTGCTTTCCTTTCAAGGTAAGCTTTCCTAATAGCATCAGCACGTTTCTTACGATGCAAGGACAATTTAGCTTTAAGAGCTTCTTTTTTCTTTGATAATTTTAGAGTTACTCCAGCCTTTTCTGCATTTGCTTTGCGTTTTTGTGATAACAAACGATCACGTGCCGCCCTTCTCTTTTCAGCTTGTAGAACAGATTCTCTTCGAATTACTGCCGCATATGGATTCAATTTCAACATTGCCCTTGTGTTCCTTAATGGATTCAATTTCTTGACGGCTCGTCTAACGCCCTTCTGCGGTTTCCTTAGCACCTTCTGGATTTCATCGGCTTTGAGCAATCTTGTAAGATCGGTGTTTGACATCTTAGGCTGCGGAAGGTTGTAATCTTTCTTCAATTTGGAAGGTTTTGACCAAGTTCCATAAAGAGCATCCAAAGTTTTAAAAGCTGATTCTGTCCATATAATAAAGCGACCTACATGTCCTCCAGGTGCGACTTTCAACAAATCCAATTTGCTGACATTAATTAAATTGATTCCTGGAATATTCCTGAATGCTTTTACTAAACCTTGATCTTTTCCATACACAATTAAAGGGCCCCTTCTTTGGATGCGTCTGCGATTCCTCATCTTACCTAAAAGTTGTGGTTATTTTTAATAAAAATATGGTCAGTTGGAAAGATATAAAAAGAGAAAATTTGTAATTACCTCTTCCGGCTCGGAATCGTCTGGACTTATACACCTTTTCAATATCTTTCCATGCCTTAATCCGACGCAGGAAAATAACAGCTTGTTTAGTCTTGTTATACTCCTGGATCTTGTCGCTTACAACAAGGGGAATTTCCGGAACTTCATTAATAACATGCCCCTTGCTCATAACAAGTGCTGGCTGTCCTGAAGCAGCGATAGCAGAAACGATGGCATACCTCCTTTGATTGATATTGATCTTCCTATGCCACCTGCGCCATGGTTTTGTTGGCGATGCCATGCGACCTCCTCTACACATATTACCGAAAGCACCTTGACCGGAACGGTGAGTACCTCCGCCCCGAACACGGGGAATACGGGCTACAGCTCTTCCAGTACCCCAGGACTCAGCACTAGTTTGATGACCGGCTTCCTTGCTGACACAATATGGTTGGCGTTTATTCTTGGCCATTTGGTCGTGCACGAAATTGACAACATCTGGTCGAATCGGCGCTTTGAAGACCGCTGGAAGTGCGATAGCCTTTTCTGTTGCTTCATTTTTATCGGAATAAACCGTTATAAGCGGCCTCGAGATGGATTTAGCCATAATTCTAATAAAATTCACTTCATCCGACACGTGCAATGTATTTCACTTCGTCCAAAAGGAAATGGTTGTATAAATGGAACGTTGTCAAATGTGCGACAAAAATTCCGCACCGGCAAACCGGAAGTTTCTATTTCCCTGTGGAGCCAAGATCTATTTTTGTCGTTGTGAAATTTAGAAAAGCGTCCTTTTTTGAATTTGCTTACAAAACCCTTTCAAAAATTCAATTTTTGTTTTTTAGTTGTCTTAAAGTGGGATTAAAAGAGTAATTAACTGTAAAGGTACCCAGAAAATCGATTAAATTAAACATTACGGAAAAAAGGATGCTTTTACTGATTTATTAGATTTTTCTAATGCTTAGCTGAGGCGCTTCAGAGTTTATTCCAATTTTTGTAAATCTTTAATAGGTCTTTTAACTGTCTAGAGCTTTGCGATAATTTGAGTTTTATTTTTTTAATTAAAAAATTCAAATTAAAGAAATCCAAAGTTTTTATTAGGGGAAAAATAATTTTGTTAAGTTGGCAACAAAATTTTCGAGAAAATGACATGACGCGGTCTGGCGTTTTTGGAATGGCTTTGCAAATGCTGTAATGTTTTCACGTGCCGTCATCCTGTAAGTGCTTTTCATTCAATTTAGTATTAAGCTACATGTTGTAAAGTCCTTACTCTTTGTGTAGTAGTATATTTACTTTGGCTTGATCGAAACGGAATTGGCTAAATATCAATAGAAAATCGTTGATCATCCTTTGTATGTTTATAGCCTGAAGGGTTTGACCGTTAATAAATACCATTCACTGAATTTTATGGTTTGCGTCAATTTCTGATGTAAAATGCACCATATTCAGTTAAAAATCTGATCAAAACTTAAATTTGCGGTTAATGCTTCTCATATTTGGCTAGATGGAATAAAATTGCTTATATTACATCATTTCAGATGTAGTGAAGTAAAGGCATTATGATCCCTGTTGCCAAAAAGACATACTCAAGAAAAGCAAATCAGACTACATCTTCAGAGTCAAGTTTTAGTTTTTCAAAACATTCCAACGATGAAAGTGAAAAAGAAAACAAAGGGAATGCGGCAAGGCAATCCAAAAACAAAGCAGTCAGGAAAATCAGGAAAGATGTGTTGGAAGGTTCATTTGAAGCGAACATTGACGGACCTGCTGATAAGACTGAGGAACTTTTTGAAAAATTGCTATCGTCGCCTCCGTAAGTATTAATTTCATTCAAAATACTTTTGTGGTGTATAGCAAAATGTGGCAGCTATTCAGAATTAGGCTTTAACTAATGAATTTTGAAAGCTTTGTGTTACATTTGATCGATTATTAAGCTGTTAACAATAAAGTAGTTTAGAAGAGTTTTAAAGATTAATTCTATAAAATTTTTTTGCAGTAAAGTGGAGGTAAACTACAAACCACTGAGCTTTTGGGCAGAAAAAGTTCAGGGATTGGAAGCAAAAAATCCTGTTAAAAAGAAATGCCAGTTGTATGAATTAAGTGACTCCGATGAGTTATGTTCTCCTGAGCTGCGTAAGTTATATTTTTTTAAATCCTTTTCAGTTTTTCCAACTCCCTTTTTTTTTCGATTGATACTGGCTTGATTCTTGAACACAGCAACTATCTTAATTCTTATGCCATCTTCTTTTTTCATGGGTAGGAAAGAAAAAAGTGAAAAGGAAACCTGGTGTTCGGAAGAAAAAAGCAGCTGCAAGTGGTTTTAATATTGACTATAATAAATTCTATAGAAAGAAGCTAAATGAACAAGATACTAAATCCAAATCAAATAAAACCAATGAAGGAATAATTATTAAAGAAAGATTATTATTGAAGAAAGAAAAGGAGAAATTAGCAAATAAGGAAGATAAGTTTACTTTCGAAAAGGATTCCTCTCTTATGGGCATTACTAGTACACCAGGGAGAGATAAAATTAATATTGTTGGGGCATCGAATTTTAGTTTCTATTCCCCTATTCAAGAATCGGGAGCAACGCCAAACTTCAAACCACCTGACTTTGACGTTTCTAGTATTAAGAATGAAGAACAAGTAGAAGAAGAAAACAAAACTGTAGTCCAAGCAACTCCTGTTGTTAGAAAATCTTCAAGACTGAGAACAAAGAGGGTAAGTGAAGAAGATAATTCAAATTTTTCTCGTACATTGAAAAATGGGAGTGTGGAGAATTTTTCAAACCCTTTTTTGGGATTCGATTCAGGTGATTTAAATCATTCAGTGAAGAAAAATGGAACTTCTGTGTGTTCCAGAAGATTTGACTGTGAAAATGAAGCTGTGTGTAAAGATTTATCTAATCATGAACATTTTAAGCAAGATATTGTTGATCCAGGAGGAACCTCATGGCTTAAATCTCATTCAAGTGCAAATAATTTGGAAGTGCCCATAATATCATTTATTTTTGAACATTCTGAGAAAAATAGTTTTCATTCGGACAAGGAATATGCTTCTGAATCTGATGAAAAATCATTTAAATCTCATTCAAGTGAAAATAAAACAGAAGTGCCTAAAAATTCATTTATTTCTGAGCATTCTCAGCAAAATAATTTTCACTCGGACAAGGAAAATGTTTCTGAATCTGATGTAGAATCATTTAAATCTGCTGAATCTCACTGTAGTGTTAGTGAGCCAGAAGAACTTAATAGAAATTGGAAAGAAATTGGAAAAAAAGTTGTGCTTTTGTTGCAGTTGAATTTTGCATCACAATTTAAATATCGTTTATATTTTATAACGAAATGTAAAAATTCTAAAATTGCAAAAATGAAAATGTGGAGTTCCTTAGAAAATATTTGTGAGAACGATCATCCGTGCTATTATTCTGACAATGAAGACGACAATGGGGAGTTTGTTTTTAACTGTGAAAGTGATTTTCAAAGTTCAGAAGTTCATATAAGTGAAAATGAAAATGAAATAAATAATGAGAGTATTGAAAATAGCATTTGTAAAAACGAGGAAAGGGAAGGACATGAAACCACTAGTGTTGATCAAAGTTTTGAAAATAGTTTCCGTAATGTAACAATCAGAAGGAGATATGACACTGTCTCAAGGATTCAGTCGACAAGAGAAAAAAGTTCCAGCCAAAGTGAATCTTCAAACGAAATTTCAAATTTATACAAAACTGCAGTGGATATTGAAAAACTTGAAGAAACTCTTCAACGATTGTCAGTTAACCCCTTAGAAGATCAGTCTCAGGAATCTAGCCAGTATTCGTCAAAAGTTTCGGTAAATCAAAGTATTAATGATCATAAATTTAATAAAACAGGGAACGATTCTTCTATTTTTGAATCATCGCCTGAAGTAAACAACAAAACCGTTAGAAATATAGATTCATATAAAGAAGACACGGTTGAAAATCCCAATCAGGGAAAACTTGAAGTACAAAATGAAGAAGCTACTAAATATTTATCGCCAGAGTTAGATACATCAATTTATACTCGAAATAAATTAACCTTAACGCCTACGTCTAGTAAATTTCTATCAGTAGACGATACTTTAGCATCTCCTTTGCCGATATTTGAGTCAACGGTTTGTGAGCCTGCAAAGGAAATGTTGGAATCAACCGCTCGTCTATCTGTTTTTCAAAATCACCGTAACAGTCACAAACTTCAGAGGAAAACCGTAAGATCGAGCGATTGGAACATTACTAAAATCTCAGACTGCGCTGGAGATGATGTGATGCCACCTCCGTTAGACTCGTCAGTGCGTCCTGATGTCATGGGAGAAACGCTAAATTTTTCAGTAAATCTTAAAAGTGGGAAAAAATGGGGGAGGTCCATGTCGATTCTTCGGCAGATTCAAAGTGGATGCATTCTGGAGAATGAGGATGATGGGTCATATACTAAAGGCAGGAATTACAAATCGTTTGTGAAGGAAGTTCTAGAAATGCAGCCTGGTGAGTGTAAATTTTAAAAATATTAATTACTTAATTTGTGGATTATTAATTAACAGTTACCATTTTTTTACAGCTGCTTTTCATGAAAGCGTTTTACATGATGGCGACGTTTCTAAGACTATGGGGAATTTAACAACGCAAATGTCAAATATTTCAATATCAGCTAGAAGATCGATGAAGGTAGTTCCAGCTAATAATTCGAGTCCAGTAAGAGAGAGTTTGTTTAGAACTGTGTTGGGATTAGTCGAGGAGGAAGACGAAACTGATTGTGAGTCGAAAGACGGTAAGCAATATCTTTAGCGTTATCCAATTTTTTTTGGATTTAGAGCCCTGAGTCTCGAATTTAAAACGATCAAGCACTAATCTTGAGTTCAAATTTATTTTTGTTGATAATTTCATTTTTATTCTTTAAATTTCAGCCACTATAATTGAAAATACTACTTTGAAGGAGTTGAAGAAATCAATTACAGCGAGGGATGTAGTCTTAACTAGGTGCAATCAAGAAGAGCCCGTATTATTCGAAGAATTCTTCAATGAAAGGTGAGATAAGGTTTAAAAATTTAGATAAATTCCACTATAGCGAGAACCGTGTGCCTTTAGCTTTGTGTCTTATGCCTACAGCGTGACTTGTGACTTTGATCAGTTCTTACAAAGCACTCTTTCAGCATGATTTTGCTTTTTGCTGCATGCTCCTAGGTATTTAAATGTTTTTTTATTTATTTTAGGACGCTTAAAAACTGTAAAAAAATCGGCGAAGGTGTTTACGGCGAAGTTTTTTTGTACAACTCAGACACAGTCATAAAAATAATTCCAATCGAAGGTTCAGAGATGGTTAATGGGGACCGACAAAAGAAATTCGAAGAAATCCTATCAGAGATTGTCATCGCCATGTAAGTTAAAAAAAAAATTAAAATATTTTAAAGTCTTGATTAAATCATTTTTTTTTAATCTTAGGGAACTAAGTAATTTAAGATACGGTACAGAAAATCGAACATCTGGTTTTAACGAATTAAAGCGATGTTGGTGCGTCGTTGGCGAGTATCCTCAATATTTAATTGATTTATGGGAAGAATTTGATCGAACTGGAAACGGTTCTGAGAACGATCATCCTGGCATGTTTAAATCGGATCAACTTTATATAGTTTTGGAATTGGCAAATGGCGGGAAGGATTTAGAGGCTTTCGTATTTAATTCTGCGGAGCAATCCTTGTCCGTTTTTGTGCAGGTAAATTTTTTTTTGAAATTAGTGAAAAATTAAACTATCAAGCAAAATTAGCAAGTTGGGGAAATGGAATTTTTTTGTTGCGGTGAAGAGCTGTGGGTCTATTCCATGTCGATTTCAAATCATGACTAGATCCACACTCTTCATCGAAATGAAAACGAATCATCAGGCTGCATTGGAGTAGGCATCAAAGAAGACCAACATATTGGAAAGCATTAATTTTTAAACTTGAGTCTGCGATTATTTGCATCAGAAAAAATTGGCTTTTACGACTGCCGCCGAATAAAAACTTTTAACAGTTACCCGCTCTGGCAAATATCTCCTCGGAGCAGAACTTTAGATTTTTGTAACCCAGAACTCACATCCTTTATTTTTTCCAGACCGCCTACATTTTAGCCGTAGCTGAAAAAGCATTAGAATTTGAACATAGGGATTTGCACTGGGGAAATCTTTTAATATCCAATACTGATGAGAAAACTTCAACTTTTGCATTAGAAGGGATTGAACACATCGTGCCATTGAAAGGCGTAAAGGTAAGTTATTGTAAATAAATTATTTTTGGTTTTTATTTTCAATAAAATTCTAAAGCTTTCTTACTTTTTTCATTTTTAGGTCTCAATTATTGATTTTACTCTTTCACGAATGACTTATGAAGGCTGTTGCATTTTTAATGATTTATCTATAGATCCCGAATTGTTTACTTCTCAAGGCGACTACCAGTTTGAAATTTATAGATTAATGCAAAATGAAGTCAAGTAAGTAGAAGTCAAATAAATTTTTTTATTTAGAAACAGCAGATTTTTTAATTTTTTGTTTGTTTTTCAGAAATAACTGGTCATTGTTTAGACCAAAAACTAATGTTTTTTGGCTTCATTATATCTTAGATAAAATGATCTCCTTAGTAAGATATAGGAAAACAGTCACTAAAGTTCATAAAACAAACATTAAAAAATTAAAAGACTTGAAAGCTTCAATGCTTGAATACGTGAATTCTTCTGATTTTGTGGTTAATGAAATACCATATTAATTGTCCTAACAGTATATATTTTATTTAATCCATTTATCTTTGCAAATGCAAATTCTCAATAACCTGCATTTCAGAATTTATTATTTTAGATTTTAGCAATTTTGATGAAAATTTATATTAAAATTTTTTTCTTACTGGAAAAGACTTTGAGACTTGTTTTTATTTCGCGATCTGTAAATAGTTGTTGTAGCTGAAAAATATTTTAAAATAAAAAAATATAAGTTTTATTTTGTAACTTATAGCCATTAATTAGCAGTTTTTGGTTTCCGTTTTAAAAACTCCAGTTACATATTACCAATTCGTACTTTGTACTCGCTGTCTGTCAAGATTAAACGAATTTGTTCGTCAAAACCAAGTGAAGATAATGGAAGGCTAAATTGCGATTTTCAAACCTCAGTGTAAAACTGTCAAGAAATCGAACATTAATTTTTTTCATTTAATGGTTTTTATGGCCTTCATTTGTTTCTTCCACGGTGTTTTCTTTTCTTGTTTTGAAAAAATTACACTGTTTCAAGCACGTTAATTCGCAGAATCTTTTGAGTAAGTATGGTAAATGTTTTTCTTTTTACCTTACGTTAGTTTATGTCCTTGGCTATTTTATATTCTATAAAATTCGTGATAAACACGAAAAAAATCATATAAAACAAAAAAACCGAATTCCGCCATTTGATTTTTCGAAAATGTTTGTTTTTATTTTTTCTATAACCACGAAATGTAAAATTCTACTGCCACGACCCGCCAAATTGAAGATGCGGAGTAGTGGCTTGTGTCCTCGAGTGAATTTTTAGAAATTTATATTTCTTTTAGTGAATTTGAATTAATTATTTTAAATTAACAGTCAAAATGAGTCAAGGTAAAAGGAAAAATTTCAGGGAGAGCCAGGACGGCTTTTTAAAACGTTCAAAGTAAGTAAATCGTACCTAGAAATTTCGTTAACCATTTTTGGTTAGACCATTTTTATTTACCTTTAATATCTTATTTTCCCAATCAATTTTATTATAATTTACTTTATTAGTCCATGAAAGACTAAAGGATGAACCTCAGCATAATTTGAAATCATTAAATTACAGATCTAAAGAAGAAGATGATGAATGGGATGAGCCAAACAGTTTTGAAGCAAACCTGGCTTTAATGGAGCAAATGGAAGCCGAATCAGCTAATGATGTGCCTGACCTTGGTCAGGGTCCTGACACAGTTCAAAGTAGTGCCAAATGGAGTAGACCTGCTCCTCCTAAATTGGATCCGAAGAAAGATCCATTGATATTTCAACAAATTGATATTGATCATTATAACGGTTTGTATAATATTTGTGAATAGGTGCAATTATTTGTCTAAGAAAAAATATTAACAATTTAATTTTTAAGGATCTCCATTGCATGGCATGCCAGGATGTCAGGTAGGCCCTGTTCCAATAATGAGGATGTATGGTGTTACTATGGATGGAAATTCAGTTTGTTGTCATGTTCACGGTTTTGCACCTTATTTTTTTGTTGTGGCACCAACAGGATTTAATGATAGTCATTGCCTACCATTCAAGGTATATTTTGATATTTTTGCAAATTTTCTAGTTCAGATTTTACAGTGGCATTTTTTTACAGGAAGCTTTAAATAAAGTAGTTATGAATGATTTAAGATCCAACCGAGAAAATATCAAAGAAGCTGTTTTGGGTGTTGAAATAGTTTTCAAGCAAAATATAATGGGATACAGAGGAGAAGACAAAACAATGTTTATTAGAATATTAGTGGCTTTGCCTCGACTCATAGCTCCTTGCAAAAGACTATTGGATAAAGAATTGGTGTACCCGCCGCTTGGACAGCATCATTATCAAAGTTTTGAATCAAATATAGATTTTGATATTCGATTTATGGTCGACAGTAATGTCGTTGGTTGTTCCTGGATAGAGCTTCCACCAGGAGAATGGAGATTAAGAACAAAAAACAGTTTTAATGGTCTGGAATTAACGTCAAGATGTCAATTAGAAGTTGATGTAGCTTGTGATAAATTTATAGCTCATCAGCCTGAAGGAGAGTGGAGCAAAGTGGCACCTTTTAGGTAAAAAATAATTTATTCAAATTTTGTTGTAAGAAATTTTAAATTTTGAACTTGTTTTAGGATTTTGAGTTTTGATATAGAATGTGCAGGGAGGAAAGGTGTTTTTCCAGAGCCAAATCATGATCCAGTAATTCAAATAGCTAATATGGTTATTAGACAAGGAGATAAAGAGGCGTTTATCAGGAATATTTTTACCTTAAAAACTTGTGCACCAATTATAGGATCTCAAGTGCTTTGTTATGAACGTGAAACGGAACTACTAGAGGTAAATTATCAATAAAAAATTCTTTGAAGGAATACATTCAACAAAAATAATTTTATTTTGCAGAAATGGGCAGATTTCGTTCGAGAAGTCGATCCAGACATTTTCACAGGATACAATATTAGCAATTTCGATTTTCCGTACCTAATAAACCGTGCTAAGCATCTGAACGTCCATAATTTTGTATTTTTAGGCCGAATAAAAAATATCAAGTAAGTAGCGACATTTTAACCGATCAACAACTTTTTTTTTGTAAATAATTAATTTTTTTAACAGATCTGTAATTAAAGACTCAGTACTCCAAAGCAAACAAATGGGCAGACGTGAAAGTAAACTCATAAACTTCGAAGGGAGAGTCCCATTCGATTTATTATTGGTCCTCGTCCGCGACTACAAACTCCGCTCATATTCTCTCAACGCTGTCAGTTACCATTTTCTGCAAGAACAAAAAGAAGATGTTCACCATAGCATAATTACAGATTTACAAAATGGAAATGCTCAAACGAGAAGGCGTTTAGCGGTTTATTGTTTAAAAGACGCTTATCTTCCTCTTCGATTATTAGAAAAGTTGATGTGTATTATTAATTACATGGAAATGGCTAGAGTGACAGGCGTGCCTTTAACTTGCCTGCTCACACGAGGACAGCAAATAAAAGTAGTTTCTCAATTGTTGAGAAAATCGAAAGAGAAAGGATATTTAATGCCGACTCATCAAGGGACGGGATCTGATGATCAGTATGAAGGTGCTACGGTTATTGAGCCGAAAAAAGGATATTATGCGGATCCGATTGCTACGTTGGATTTTAGTTCTCTGTATCCGAGTATTATGATGGCTCATAATTTGTGTTATACGACGTTGTTGCAGCACGGTGTGAAAGAGAAATTAAAGTAGGTTTTAGCAAAAAATGCATTTGTGTGCACTTAAACCCTTAAAAATTTCTGATTTTCTTGTATTTCTTTCTTTTTTTAAGTTTGAGCCCTGATAAATATTCAAAAACACCAGCTGGAAATTTTTTCGTCAAGAAAACCCTTAGAAAAGGACTCTTACCTGAAATTTTGGAAAATTTATTGGATGCAAGGAAAAAAGCGAAAGCGGATTTGAAAAATGAAAAGGATCCATTCAAGCAAAAAGTTTTAGACGGTCGTCAATTAGCTTTGAAAATTAGCGCTAATTCTGTGTATGGATTCACAGGAGCTCAAGTTGGAAAACTACCATGTTTGGAAATTTCTGGAGTAAGTAAAAACCAAATTAACTTTCTCCAAAAAAGAAAAAAATCCATTGAAATAAAATAAATTTTTTTTTTAAGAGTGTTACAGCGTACGGTCGGTCGATGATTGAACAAACCAAGCAAGAAGTTGAGGAACGATACAACATCAATAACGGCTATAAATACGATTCTATAGTCATTTACGGCGATACCGATTCCGTAATGATTAAATTTGGAAACAAAACATTAGAAGAATGTATGGAACTTGGGCGAGAAGCAGCTGAATACGTTTCCTCGAAATTTATAAAACCGATCAAGCTCGAATTTGAAAAAGTTTATTTCCCTTATTTACTTATCAGCAAAAAAAGATACGCCGGGTTGTATTTCACGAAGGCAGATACCTACGATAAAATGGATTGTAAAGGATTGGAAACAGTGCGAAGAGATAATTCACCCCTTGTTGCGAATATGATTAATACGTGCCTGCAAAAAATTTTAATTAACAGGGATCCGGACGGCGCTGTTGCTTACGCTAAAAAAATTATATCAGATTTATTATGTAATAAAATTGATATCTCTCAATTGGTGATAACGAAAGAGCTTACGAAGAATGATTACGCTGCGAAACAAGCGCATGTGGAATTGGCTCAGAAAATGAAAAAAAGGGATGCAGGTACTGCGCCTAAATTAGGAGATCGAGTCCCGTATGTGATTTGTTCGGCAACGAAAGGAACACCTGCGTATATGAAAGCGGAAGATCCTATTTATGTCCTGGAAAATAATGTGCCGATAGATTTTAATTATTATTTGGAGAATCAGCTTTCAAAGCCTTTGTTGAGAATTTTCGAGCCGATTTTAGGAGAGAAAGCAGAATCAATTTTATTACGTCAGTATTTTTAAATTATTCAGCTAAACCAAACTATTTAACCAGATTGTAAATTATTTTAAATTTTTAGGAGGAGATCATACTAGGACTAGAGCTGTAGTTACGTCAAGAGTAGGAGCCCTTTCTGCTTTTACGAAAAAAAAGGAGACATGTTTAGGATGCAAGTCAGTTTTGCCAGCCGCTGAAGAAAAGAATGCATTATGCTCGCATTGCAAGCCCAAGGAAATTGAATTTTATCTCGGGAAGTTAAGTAAATATAGAGATTTGGAAAATCAATTTTCTCGGTTATGGACTCAATGCCAAAGATGTCAAGGAAGTTTACATGAAGAAGTTATTTGCACCAGGTAATACTCGGGCAAATACTATCAATTTAATTTCTTCTTGCTCCACGTGTTAATTTCCTTTTTTTCTATTTCAGTCGAGATTGCCCTATTTTCTACATGAGGAAAAAAGTGCAACTTGATCTCCAAACACATGATAAAATTATGGAAAGATTCGGTGATTTAACTTGGTAATCACAGCAAGTAATATTCATCCCATTAATGCAATTTATTTGAACTTTTCAATCAACAATTTCATTATACAATAAATTATCACAAAACGTTTTTTATATTGATAAAAATGATTACAATTTCTAACTTTTCCTACGTACACTGGCAAATAAAAGCTTATAATGTTATCTTTGGCTTTTACATAAGACTTATATAAAACATTTAAGCTTGACCTACAAAAAATTGCTTAGAGCACTGAAAATGTATTTAATAACTGTAATGAATCCCTTTGATGTCAACTTATTAAAAGTTAATAGGACTTTATTTAATTGCATTAATATTCATAAAAAGTCTCGTCATGTTTTGAAGAGACTTTGAAAGTCTATATCTATATCACTTTTAGCTTTTCCTGTCGCTAGCATATATTCGGAAATTGAAATGTATAATGCCACTGCTAAACCTATAAAACTAGCAACATATGTGTTTCTTGAAAAAACAATACAAGTCGCAAAACACAACCCAAAATAAGTAAGGTATCTAGTAAGGTTCATTGTCATTTCCCGAGATTTTCTACTAGAATCTATACATATTTTGTCTTTTAAATAATATCCATCTGCACATTCATCACACATATCTGGGCCATCTCCATTACATGTTTCACAAGCTTTATCACATTCTAAACAAGTGTAAGACCCATCATTATTCACACAAAATTGATGGATATTACAGGCTCCTGGTTTTACAATACATTCATTGATATCCAAACAACCATGTTCAGTATCCATAATCCAACCAGTTTTACAAGCTACACAACCTTTTGGACCAGCCTGAGAACAAGCATTTTGGCATGAATGATGGCAAGGAGAACATAATAATTTAGTATCGTCTTTGTATGCTTGATAATAAGAATCTGAACACTTATCACAGAAAGGTCCTTCATAACCTATATTGCAACTGCATTGCCCATTCCCTTTTCTAGTGCCGGACCCTTTACATTTACCGTTATTATTGCAAATGTTATCAGGATAACCCTGACATGGGGTGCAATTCGCCCCGTAATGTAAATCTGGGCAACAAGTTTGTAATTTTTCAATACACAGCCATTTTTGTAAATCTCCTAATTCCTGCTGATTTTTCCACCATTCTTCAAAAAGTGCTTCGTTTTCCTCGGCAAGACCCTGGCATTGATATTTCCCCTTTTCCACGTCATTGCAGAGATTTTCCTGGATTTCGATTAGTCGGACTTCGCTAGTCGCGTACGAACCCATTTTTTCTTCTTCCCAAGCCGCATCTCCTCCTTCGAATTTTCCTCTGGATGTTTTTTCCATCCCATTTAAAAAAGATGTTACTAAAACTTTACATGATTGACACGGTGGTAATTTATAATTGTGATGATCTGCTTTTTTAGGATCTGAAGTAGAATAAACACTATGGACGGTAATGCCTATGAATATAAATACGACCGTATGCAACCATTTCATTTTTTTCCAATAACGTTTAAATTTTTAACTTAATCATTCAAGAAAATACACTTTCAGAGATTTCACCGGCTGTGAGGTAAACAGAAATAAAACAGAAGACAGACGTGGTCCAATCCCTTTTTAAATCGATAATTGCCAAGCGTCGACATTTTTCTCTCTCGCTGCCCGCTTTTTTCAAAACAAGATATTCTAACCTAATTTCACCGCTCATCTCACGAATTTTCAAAAAAAAGTTTACTTTAGAATTGAAACAATAGTTAGCTTACATTTTAAAAAATTTAAAAATTATGGTGCTTTTGCTGGAGAAAAAAACTGAAAACAATTAAAACGTACACCTGTATTTATGCATCACGTGTTCATTAGTTTTGCTGTTTTGTTTTGCAGGGGCGCTTCAGTCGTGTAGTTCCGCTTCCGGTTGAGAGATTTATTCAAAATGGCGATGGTCGTGTGAGAATTCTGAACTCGGCTTTTATCGTGGCTTAATTGAAACAAATCAACTGATAAAAATATTTTGTTAATGAGTTTTGCTTCTTAAACTTCAAGTGAAGTGATAATAAAATGCATTGTGCCAGTGAAATTCATTTTTCTTTCGTCAAGTGTTGTGCAATCATGAAAGTGAATACCTCTGCAGGTGCACATGCACCTAATGGGTCACCTGTGATTTATTTCGGCGTAAAACGGCGGTTGGTAAGTGTTTATTTTTTGAAAATTTTCTAATTCATGCTGATCGAGTTTATTGTACTAATTGTTAATGCTTGATCTTTATCCAGTTAACACGCTGATTAAAGAAATATTTTTGAGTGTACCACCACTCGCCTTTGTCGATGAAAAGTGTGATCAATTTTTTTGTGAGCCATTGTTTAACCAGACAGGATTAGGACCTGTAATTTGTTTTTATTGATAAAGGAAAATTAGAATTTTTTTTAAAATATTAAACAGTACTGGATCTCATAATTATGAAATACAATTTAATCTCTGGTATCTGCTGAAACATTGGCTTTACCTTTTGTCGAAGATGGCACAGGGCTGAGTTAGTGCTCTCTAATTATTATTCAACCTTGTTAAAACGTTACAAGAGGGTTTAATCCTTATGATTTTTATTTTTATGTTTGTATCCACTTGCTGAAGCTTCATTTATCTGGTTGCCTGTAATGCTGTTGTTTTGATAGATCCTTTTTATAGTCTTTAGTTGCATTGAAAACCAAGAATTACAGAAGATTTAATTTTTGCCCATTTTTCAACCCACCTGGTGTTTACTCACAGAGTTAAGTAAAGTCACTAAGTAAGAGACTTGCAGCATTTTGCATTCTGCAAAATTTTCAGAGCATCTTGCCCCATCTTGTATTAAAATGAGTTACACTAAAAACAGTCCGAAATCAAACCTATTGATTACTCTATTGTAATTTAATTTACACTTTTTCCTTTATTAAAATACTAGATATTCTTCAAGTAAATGCGTGTGAAAAAACTTAATGCAAAAAAAATTATACTTTATAATTTTAACAGTAAGCCAATAGCATAGGTGATTAAATACTATTAGGCTCACTCACTTCATGTGTAATTACGGGTAAGTCCATGATACAACCATTTCTTTCCTAGTTTATCATTATAGAATTCATTTCCTTAATGAAGATCTCAGTATGTATTCAATCGGGCAATGATTTATCGCATTTTTTTCGCAGTCTGAAAGGCCTAAATAATGGTTCGAAATTTTAACATGTTCTGTTTGTTGCTACTTTTTTTATTTTCGGTTGAAGCCCGGGTGAAACCGTATCGAACTACCGTAATTACACCTGATGAAATTAAAACAGAATACGATTTTATAATTGTCGGAGGAGGATCTGCTGGGACTTTACTTGCAAGCCGTTTATCTGAAATACCGTGTTGGGAAATACTTTTAATCGAAGCCGGTGAAGATGAAACTTTTTTATCCGATATACCTTCGGCCGCGTTATTTTTACAAAGCACGCATTTTAATTGGAAGTTTAAGAATCTTCCACAAAAATCAGCGTGTTTAGCTTATACAAATAATCAGTGTAATGCACCGAGTGGAAAAGTTTTGGGAGGAACTGGAGCAATCGGGGACATGGTGAGTCAATAACCTTTTTGAACGAATGATTTGGCAAATTTTTAAAATCTTGTTTTTCTTTTCTAGGTATATACTAGAGGTCATAGGAAAGATTATGACTTGTGGGAATCGATGGGAAATCCAGGATGGTCTTCTAGTGAAGTGCTGCCGTATTTTTTAAAATCTGAAAAAATGAAAATAGCAGAATATAAAAATTCATCAGTTCATAATACCAAAGGGCAATTAAATGTAGATCGACCGCCGTTTAGAACGAAACTGGCTGATGTATTTTTGGAAGCTGGCAAAGAGTTGGGCTATAGTGTTATCGACTATAATGCTGGAGATAATGTCGGGTTTTCCAATTTGCAAGTGAATATTGATAAGGGAATGAAATGTAGCGGGAATCGAGCTTTTTTAGGTAAAGCTTCTAAAAGAAAGAATTTAGATGTTCTCATTTTAGCTCAAGTTACAAAAGTGAGTAATTTTATCATGTCAGTTATTGTGAAATTTTCTCAGACAAGAAAAATTTTGCTTTATTTTTTCTTATTGTAGATTCTCATTGATCCAAAATTAAAACAGGCCAAAGGCGTAGAATTTATAAAAAACGAAAAAAAAATTAGTGCGATGGCAAGGATGGAAGTTATTCTGACTGCTGGAGTTTTTAATTCTCCTAAAATCCTGATGTTATCTGGTATTGGGCCAAAGGATCATCTGAAAAAATTAGGAATTCCTTTGATCAAAGATTTGCCGGTTGGGAAAACCGTTCGCGGCCATTATGGATTTATAGGAACCATGTTTAAAATGAATAGTAGTGAAGGAGTAACTTTAGACAAATTATCAAGTTTAAATACATTGATTGAGTAAGTGACACACAGAATTATTCCCTATAAAAAATTCTATAGGCCAATGGAATAGTCTCTTAGCGCTATGATAAAAAATTTAACAGGAAATTATTTTCAGTTTTATTCAGGGCAATGGCTATTTAACAATGGCTTATTCGGACGGACTAGCTTTCATCAGAACCAAATATGCCATCGACGAAAGACCAGATGTTTGTTTGGTATTTGTACCTGCTGCCATATCTGTTGTGGAATCCGGGTTCAGAGTTTTAGGTATCAGCGAAAGTTACATTAGGAAACTTTTTTCAAATTTAACGAAAGACAAATGGATTTGGTCATTTTCCGCATTTTTATTAAATCCCAACAGCACAGGAAGATTCTGGCTAAGAAGTAAAGATCCATTGGATGATCCTTTAATTGAAGCCAATTTTTTTAGAAATGATATGGATGTCAAAGTTTTAGTGGAAGGAATCAAAACGGGGATTAGCTTAAGCAAAACTAGAGCTTTTGGCAAATTTGGCTCGACCATAATTGATAAGAGGGTAAGTTGTGACATTATGGCAAATTTTCAATTTTTTATTTTTGGTTGATGAATATTTTTTCGCAGATTCCAGGATGTGAGGATTATAGATTTGGGACAGATGAATACTGGGAATGTGTAGTAAGATATCTTACTCTTCAGGCGCATCACCAAATAAGCACATGCCAAATGGGACCGAAAAGTGATAAAAATGCGGTGGTTGATCATGAGCTGAAAGTTCATGGAATTGAAAGGCTTCGTGTAGCCGATGTTTCAGTCGTTCCTATTTATATAAGCGGGCATACAAATGCTGCTGCTTTTATGATTGCAGAAAAGGCTGCGGATATGATTAAAAAATATTGGGAGTGAGCTATTATTTTGGCTTGCAGAAGATTTTTCTAATAACTTTGGGCATAATTTATAGATTTTTTGGTAAATAATTTATTTATTTATTTATTTATTTATTGATTTTTTCTATATTTAATTTATGTAATTAATTTATTTTTTCATTAATTAAAATAATAAATAGATGTTTGCTGCGAAACCAGAGTAGTAGCAAATTTTTTTTGAAAATGTTTTGTAAGATTTTTAATTAGCTCTACTTATTTTGATACATTGTTCCCCACTCACCCTACTGGCTTCTTGTAGATTCTAAAGCCATATCCTGCCCAATGACAGTTTGTGAAAAATTCGATCTGGCCGCTCTTTCCTCAATCTCAGATTCAGGGCTTCAGTACTCAGCCAAAGATTCAAGGCCCTGAATTTGGAAGGAGAGGAGGGAGCTAACCAAAGTTCGGCAAAATTTTTAATTCATTAATGAACCATCAATAGCCATTGGCATTGGCACCGCGTTGACTAACTAAAATACCAAACCCATTTATTAATATTTATTTTTATTTTTCCGATTCTCCTTATTTTTAAAAGTTTTCCAAATCGATTATCAATAAAATCAAAAATTCTCTTAATGGATAAAAATACCAATATCGGTAAAAAAATTTCTTCTACGCTTTTTAAAATATTTGCTCTCTAACTAAACCGTCAAAACCATAAAAAATCTTTTTTTCTCTCCTAAAAGGTTCTTCTTAAACACCCACAAATAAATGAAAACCTTGACGATAAAAACCTCGTGCTACAAATTAAAATCGTTTTGTAACGTTTATCTTGATGAAAAAAATTTTCTTTGCATTTCTCAATCGTTTCAATCTCATTTCAATTCCATTTTTTTTAAAAAAAGAAAAATTTTATCATTTTTTTTTAAAAATCCTTTTCTTTGAAATGATGAAAAGTGATAAAAATATGCAAATTCGTCTTAATTAATACCTTACTTCCTTTTTCCCAAGTTTAAGTAAGATAATGAAAAAGAAGAGGGGATTTCTGGCCAAAGTTTATACAGGGAAAAACGGGAGGTTTTTGAAATTTGTCAAAGCAAAGCAATATGCTTTTCCCCGTTTTCACAAGATTAATACTGAAGTGGGATTATCGCTGTTTGATTGTGGTAAGTTTTCCTGTTGGGGATACAAAAAGGATTAGGAAAGCAAGTTGATTTCCGGTTTTGAAATTAACCCATTTTCATCCTTCTGTGAGGAGGAAACTTTTCCAAGCTTTAAAATGTTTTAAAACCTTTCAAAAAGTTTTGAAACTCTGGAAACGGTTTTGAAACCAGGATCAGCGTTTCGAAACATTAAAAATTGTTTTGAAACCTTCAAAAATATTTTTCAGTATTACGAATAATTTCTTAAAATTGGGTGAAATGTCTTGAAGCCATTCTGAAACCTTGAAAACGTTTGAAAAAGCGTTTTAAAACCAGAGGGAAAAATTTGAAACTGTCAAAAGCATTTTAAAATCTTGAGAAAAGGTTTTAAAACCTGATAGATAAAGTGTTTTGAAACTTATAAAAACACTGAAATTTTTCAAAATGATTAAATTAGAGAATTCGCTTAAAAATTCACTGTTCATAATTCGACATTTACATGAAACGACATCAAATAAAAACTCTACCAAAAGTGTTTAATGCCCCTCAATGAATGCCATTAAGTTTCACTTCATTTCATTTTAATATTCCAAGAAATGTCTTCCTACCGTAATAACCTTTTCCCCTCCCTGCCATCTCGCCCCGGCAATAACTACAGTAATTGCATGTACTCAATTTAGAGCTAAGTTTCGCGTTTAAGAAATGAAAAAGCGCTCCAGGAAAAAGGAGGAAAGTTCCTTAAGAGAAATAAAAGAGTTAAGAGAGAGAAGTTTACAATGAGGTCTCTGATTCTTTGTTACGTTCTTCGTTTAAACTACTCGCGATAATTAGGCTTTCGGTGACGATGAAAGGTTACCTTTTGCGTTACATTTTCATTTATAAAATATATTGTTGCGTTTCCTTTTTCGCGAAGCAGTTACTATCTTTATAAGCAGCTAATTAATTCATTTTCTGAAATATTAATGAAGTACGTTAACTTAAACTTTCGAGCTTTATTGCTGTCTTCCCTTTTATTTAATTCATCATTTTTAAAGAGAAAAATCTGCTTTGGTGATTTTTTTAATCGATCAAAGACCTAGATAAAAAGAATTTATAGAGAGCCACTTTTGAAAGGATTATTTTTTTGGAGAGTCTTTTGAGACTAAAATTTGGCACAGTGCTTATTCGTGAGCTCTGGCGAGGCTGTAAAATTTTATCACTTGATCAGGCCTGGCTGGCTCATTTTCGATTCTCGGGCTTAGGCCGAAAATTTTAACACTTTTAGCTGTGCAAATATTAAAACAACGAGCCAATATTTGACTCTAGGGTCCTTTGATGTTATGCTCTCCTTCATTCAAGATGTAAATAGTATATGCACGCAGTATTATGACGGTTTTTTTTACTTGAAAAAACGTCTTATTAGAGCGACTATGACACGTTGTCTTAAGGTTTGACACATCTAAAAACGAAAAAGGAAGAAGCTGTAACTTTTTTCAGAGTCAAAACAATGTTGGGAATTCCCGGGCATCGTGTTTTTCTTTTATTTTCCAACATAGTGACATTTCCTATTCTTCCGGTTTCTAGTCGGAATATAATAGGACAATTTGATATTTGTCACAGCAACGGCTGAAATAACGTTTTATTTTCCTTTGTTCATTACTGCACCTTTCTCTTCTTGATTTTATTTCAAATCAGGCACGGATTGACCCATCGGTTTACAGGAAAAACTCCCGTTGCGCCGCTCGAACAAAAGAGCTCTATCGCTCTTGCAATTTTAAAAAAATGGGACTGAAATATTTAATCGCAGTTAAATGTAGATTTTTGCCCAAAATTGTGAATTTTTTCTTTAGAAAAAAAATTGAAAGCAAAGCGATTTTTAAATTAAAAATTTTTTACCCGCATTTTAAGAAGATAAGGCACTTATGGAATAGTGAACAATTCATCCCGTCTTCTTAGATTGTGAATCAATTTTTTTTAAAAAATACATAAAATCAGCTTTATTAAAGTTCTTTAGTCTACTTAGTTCGCCGCTTTTGGTATTTTTACCCGCGCCCTGTGGAAGAGCCAGTCCATGCCTGTTTCAAATAAGATTTTATTGATTAAATTCAACAAAAATCTTTTGGAAGATTACGGCTAAAGATTATATCCATATTAAAAATTGATGAAAGGGGAGAAGGGACGTTCGAAAGAAAGTGATAGATGAGCCTTTTCTACATGATTGAAATACTCGCACCATTAAATATTCCCACGTAAACAAGACCTTTTTATCTTAAAAGTCGGAAAATGTGAAGAGGGAAAGGAATGATTATTTCTTTTCGACTCTTCCTCCACATACAGAATAAAAAGGCTGATCGACGTCTATTTATTCGATTCAATCAATATGAATAATAAAAGAGATATGAATAAATAAAAAAACGGAGAAGGAAGAGCTTCTTCGCTCTTTGTTGTATTACTTTTTTAAGATGCCTACCATTTTTCAAAAAAAAAAAAAAAACTCAGATTTTCAATTATATTTTTCTTGCTAGGATTTTCGATTTTTTCTCGGTATTAAAAAAGAATTTTATAAATGAAGGTGATTTTTTTTTCTTCCTTTTTAATCTCGAATATGCAAAAATTCTCTTTTTCAAATCCCGAGGAATTTTCCAATAAGGGAAATAGCCACATCGCAAAAAAAAAGGCATGAACAACTTCAATCACGGATTATTGCTTCTTAAATTAATCATGTTTCTCATCCGGAAAGAAAAATAGTTGCACGAGCGAAAATGATAAGGAAAAAAAACAAGTGAAAAAGAAAATAAAGAAAAAAACGTTAAAAGTTTAAAAAGATAAGGAAGTTGCCTTATGTCCCACGGGTTAGCAATGTTTTCTCTTCAACTCCCTTGGATGTTGCATTCTTAAGAAGAAGAGAATTGAAACTGAAAAGGGTATGACAGTACTAGATACACTCTATGAGCATCGCGAAATTCTTACCTTTAATCCATTTATCCGACAGCGGGTGCGTGTTCGAACTAGTAGTGTAAAATTTCCAGCTTTCGGGAAAAGGTACGGTTTATTTTAATACGATTTCCTAACTCTACCTCAATTAGAAACAAGTTTAGTAAAATGGAAAAGTTTATTGAATGTAGTTTCTTATGGGCGTAGAAACTTTCAAACAGAAAGGTTGAGTATATTGGTAGCTCGATCGATCGGGTCGCCAATGTTCCATTTTCTAATTGTGTCCCACTGATTTCTTTTTATTGTTCTTTTAAAATTAATGTTTGCATGGAATAGTTAACGAACTAAGTAATTAGTAGGTCAAGGGATTCGAAAAATATGTAAAAGAGTAATCTGTCGAACTGAAAATTTTTAGTCGGTCTCAATTAGGGAGCGTAATAGGCAGTGGACACTTCGATGAGTCGTCTACCACACACAAGGACGCCGTGAACTCGAATTGGCATCCGCCTTGATCTTGAAGTGGATGTCACTATATTTTCCATCATGCAACCCCCAGTTCGAGATCATGGCTTTTTTGTGGCGACTTATAGAAGTGTTCACTCCCTATTAGGGGTCTCTAGTCTAAATGGTTTAAACGGCTGCACCATTTCACAACCCGTTGAGGAACGTCCAACTGGGTCAAAGCAATCTGGTAAGGGTTCTGGTAGAGGGCAGCAGTTTTACCGGCACTGGCTGAAGGCTGAAGATTGTAAACGTTAACCAGAAAGCAGGAGGCAGAGTCGAGAACTGATGGTTTAGCTCCTGTACTGCGTTGCGGAAGATGTTGGAAGCCACCACATTTATTTCCTTAGTATAGCCATCATGTCCGAGGGTTTGCCGTGCATGACCCAAGGCAGTCGATTCAGCTGTGGTCTCTTGCACGGCACAATAAGCTCTCCAGCCATGATGGTCGCCGATTCCCGCCGTGGGGAGGCACTCTAAGAAGAAGTTAGTCAGCTTAGGAAGAGTAATATGATCTAGTGACAACCATAAGAGCGATGTGTGCCCATAATGATGTTTAGCCTTGACTGCTACCTCCTGGGTCAGAAGGAATCTGGAGTTCGTCAAGGGCAGGTGCACTAAACCTGAAGCAGGACTATCAGTGTTTTCACCAACTACCCATAAGCTGACTAACAGACCTACCTAAACCCATAGGTCATTGGAAATCCGGCAAGGATTGTGTCGGCAAAGTCTGCGATGCGTCAATAAGCTTCCAGTCTTGTAAAAAACATTGATTTAATGATATGGGTATGGAAAAGACTTATTTATTTGGCATTAGAAATCTAGTTCGAAAATATTGTCATTTGGCTCCGAACATTTGTCCTAGGTCTTACATCTTTAACTAAGACCACACTCAGACCAGTAAAAGAATCGATTAATATTTTACTGTCAACCCCATCCCACTTATCGAATCGTGCCTTGACAATTTTAATTAATCAAATTGAAGTAAAAGTTCTCTCTACGAATTGCTTTAAGTCATCTTACATTGAGAATTAATTCTTGTATTTTCAATCTTCTAATGTCTTCCAAGAAATCCGAGAACCTTTATTGTGTAACTTTCCCGTCCATTCTAAAGAATCCAACGATGCTCTTAGGAAGCTGTTTTCTCACATCAAAAGGTGATTCCACGATCGTTAAAATCTCATCGTTTATAATTATATACCGAATGTAAGCAGTAATGAACCGTTTTCTCAGATTTAGCTTTATAGTTGCGAATACAGCTGAACCGTTCGTGAATCGAGTTAACATCCAAAGGAATAAAAAGAATAGGTTATAGTTTCAGATGAGTTGAGGGGAGTTTCCTCCTCATAACATCTAATTCAATTCATACTTGGAACATGAAGTTTCCTCAAACTTCTCTATTAGTGGAGACTGGGAAAAACGAAATCCTAAGTCAAAGGAAGATGCCACGATAACAATTAAGAAAATGGAGCGCCTTTAGGTTTATCCGGAATATTCTCCCCCTTCTTCTCTGAGTAAGGACACTTTGACGGCTCCGATGAAGTTGCAAGGCTTTTAAAAAATTAAAATGACCTGAGGTTATAAATTTCTTTAGCGATTGTTAGAACATTCAAAGGCCTCTCTGCTCTATCTTTTAAAAACCAGTTTAGCTGAGACCTCTACTCCCATATCACTCCAGAAATATATGACATCCTTCTTTATTTTCTCTCACTTTTCAGTCGAGAACAAACATAAATAATTATACCTCCAGCTCGTGTATTATCAAACAAGGCTCCCTGTTTTTCACGTTTGCGAATCCCGTTGAGGTCAATAATTCCTTTTTTCCAAGACGTGAGCCCCTAAATCTTGTCCTTGTTTTTTAAAAAAAGTGTTTTTGCATTTCGGAGACGTTCTTCTTTTCCTCCTTTGTTTCTATTATATTTTCCTTTTCAAAAAGCTAACCATACGGAAAGGTATAACAAAGCCTTTTTATGGTAGGAAGGAATTTTAATTCTGAAGGAAAAAAGTATCCCTTAGAAAAAAATATAACCCGACAATATAAATCATACTACAAATTATACGAGAATGCATTATCGTCGTAAAAGGATTTTAACATAACAAGACGGTATGTAGTTTGCTTTTACACCGGAAATGAAGGCATGATTCCTTTGGGAATAAAACAAGATATAAAACGATATAAAGAATAAAGTGAAAAATGAAAAGAAAATAAAATACGAGGGATGAAATGGAAAAGAAGACAATAGAAACATTGGATCTAGAAATAGAGATATTAAAAAAGGATATAAATAAAAATATATTTGTTTTGTAATGTTTTAAGCTAAGGGTGTCAATGCGTCAATTCAGGCTGCAGCTGGAGTAAGGCCTAATGGAACCAAGCCAGGAAGTGCAGCAGTGAGCCATGTAGTTCTTTTTGGTAATGAATGATTGTGACAGAAGTAACTGGGGCTTATGCATGACTTTCATTGTATTATTCTTTTAAAAAATGAGAAATCCTTGTCTAGGCCTATTTCCTTAAAACGCGAATCTCGAAATCCTTTGCCTCGAAAAAGCATTTGCCAGAAATCTTGTTAAACATCCTTCGTTTAAACATTTTTTTACTCCTCTTTTAATTTGTCCTTCCTGTAAAGATTAGTCTCGGAACGTCGCTTTCCCTCGAAACTCAGCCAATATTTTTTTAATTTTTATTTGGCGCCCAGTAGATTTCCTAGAGAGATGCTCAGATAAATGATCCGCTTTTCCTTAAGTTAAGAAAAAAAAAATCTAAAGAAGAAGGAAAAGAAATGAGGAAAAGAAAATAAAATAAAAGTATGAATTAATAAAGAATTTCCGGGTTTTTCCCCGGTAAATTTTAATTACAAAAATCTTTTTTTAAAAGCTTTTTTTTACTTATTTTTTTTTATGATCAGAAAATTATCCGCATACCTTTTCAATATTTAATTAGTATTCGATTAAAACTCATTTGGCGGGGGATATAATAAATCGTATATAGTAAAACAAAAAAGGGAGGAGATCCCTTTAGGGATAAAGTAGGATGTATTTAATTATCGTTTTTGAATTAATTCGATTTTTCGCCGTTATTGTGATTACGCCATAGCTTTAAAATTACTTGCAGCGATTCGCGTTTTGAATAGAGAGTCTGTATTATTTTTGGCTATTGTTAAAGCCTGAAAATTCAAGAAATTGAGAAAAAAATAAATTGAAGAAAGAGAAATCCATTCTTAACAAACTTGTGCAAGTTTTGACAAGTCTTGACATGTCACAGAACGTTTATTGAAACTCGAAAAGGCGAATTATTTATTACAAAAATAAGTCTACAGTAAAAAAAGAAAATATCATGTAGAGATCTAATATAGAAGGAGAATAGCAACTAAGACGAGAAGAAGGCGGCGATATCACATAAGCTGTACACTATCGAGAAAATGGCGCTGACGCGTAAACTATTCCTTGGTTTCTGTTCTTCCAAACTAACATCGTGCTATTCCAAGTCGACGAATACTTCTCCATCAAATTCACTAGTGTATCATCTGCTGAGGCGGTGCATCCATCCTTCACCATCACCGATGAATCCTTTCAGTGATCGAACAAAAATAAAGAAAGTGTTTAGAATTGAGATTTATCTGCAAAAAAAATCGAATGTCTTTCAGATTTGTCGGCAGGTGACGAACGCCATTAATCGTTCAAGTTTCCGCAAGTCTAAACATGTTTTAAAACTCAACATTCTTATCTTAAATCGATGCGAGAAAATCCAACACGTTCCGAAATTCTTGACCTACTTCTACAATCCCGTGCAAGTTTCATCAAGTCGTGACATGTCGCGAACCATTCACAAATTGATGCATTCGCCGTCTAAAATCGTAAAATTTTCTTCACCTGGTTTGAATTTGCACCTATTTCACGCTCTTATCCTCTTTTTTCCCCCCTTTCCGTTCCGGCAGTATACAATTTTGAAAATCTCTCTTAAAAAATGGTTTCCTAAATTCATTCTCGCGTTCATTCATCTTGTAGGGAACTCGAAATAAGAAAAAGGAAGTGAAAAAAAAAGTGGCGAAAAAAAGAAGGTGTGAATTATTACCCTGACAGTAAAAAATTTCCTGGTTTTCAAAACATGTGAAAATAAAGTTGAAGGCGCACCGACTGATTTAGATAGAGCCACTATGCGAGCTGTAAACTTACCGACCGGTGACTCTGTGAGCAAAAGAGGAATTAAATCAGTTGCTGACTTCGCTCTCAGCAGTAAGTATCGTTTCGGTTGGTTGGGGAATATCGCGCGAGCTTTTACATTTCATTTTCTTCACGCGAAACCGTTTAAGTTTCTGTTGTTTTTCTTTTTTCTTTTTTTTTTCGTGAGCTCGCGGTTTTGTGTGCGTGCAAGTGAATGTGTGTTTGTGTGCATCCGGTTTGGAATGCATTAGTTTTTAATTTTTATTGCCCACGGTAAGGAAATTTTTTTTCGCTTGTTTTGGCGTGTGATGTAATGGTGAAATTAGAACACCTGATTTCTTTTGCTAGTTTAAATGTCAACCTCATGTTTATTCCCAAAACTTCTCTCATCAAAAAGCATTATTTCCCGTTCTTATGAACTTATTAGATTGAAGTATTAGGTTAATTAGGCAGAAAAATTTCAAATCAAAATTTCGTGCAGTTTAAAGCTCATGAACGTTGACATTACACCGCAAATAATGCCGCTGGCTGGAAAACGTACTTTCGCTGTCGTTATCATAATACTCCAAGCGGAAAAGTTTCCCTATTTTTTTTTTTTTGTGCTGACTAAAAGTTAAATAAACAACGATTTGATTTTTAGCGATAACCTTTAATGCTTTATTTTGTTTCTTGTTTTTGACCCTCATCGCCTCCCACTTCCGGACTTTATTTGAACCGTTTCCGTTGTTCCGTCCGCGTTCGACAGAGTCTCCTAGGAGCTTTGTTAATCCTCTTTACCGCAGTATTTTAAATTTCTAAGCTTTATTAATGGAATTTGTTTGGAATTTTACAAGAGGAAGTTTTTAGATGAAATGACGATGGCTTATTTATGACAATACTGCATTGTATGGGGTGTCGCATTGTAATTGCTGCTGCAATTAACTGGATGAGAAATTTAAAGTCATTAAAACGGGTTTTATGTGGAATTTTAATTGTTAACGATATTTATAGTAGGCTTATACTTTTGGTGCAGTAATTATTTTTCCCCCTTTATATTGAATCGTCATTTAAGAGTTACAGTTTAAGGATAGCTAATGTTGGCCTGAGACTAATCTGGTTTTCAGCTTTAGTTCGGTTTTTCTTCTTAGTGATTTTAATAGGCTTTGTTTGGGCGTCGCGTCTAGCAGAGTTTCAAACAGAAAATAAACAAGGATGGTGGCAGCGGCATCGTTTTAAAATTCCAGTTTTATCTTAAGCTTAAGTCGAGCAGGGGCAATTAGGCAATAGCAGGGACAGTCTACCCCCAGCCCCTCGCTCAATTTAAGCTAGGCAAATTACGTGTTTGGCTGATAGCTCTCCGAATTAGGCTGGATTCAAAGAGGAAAGGTAGCTTGAGTTTCAGCAGGATGGCGTCCAGTGAAGTCCCAACTGTTAAGCTGAACCCCTTTTCGTGTAAGCAGTTGCAATGGATTGGCATCAGCTTGGCTTAGCTGCTCTTCTAAAAATTATGCTATTAATGTAAACTCGAAATTTCCAATACTTAATGAGGAAAACCGTGAACTTTTAGATGCAGAGTTAGAAACCGTCGATCATGTCAAAAGATAATTGTATTACCCCCGTTGAATGCAATGCGAAAATAACAAATAATGTATCAACTTTTGGCTGTAGGTACAGCGCAGTAATTACATTATTAATTCAACGACTTTTGAAAGAGGAAAATTAGAGAGTGAGAGAATAAGGGAGAAGGGAGGGAAAAGTGAATGATAATCTTAAAGGTGCATTGCTCCAGTTAAAATATTAATAGCTAATTTAAGCAGTACACAAATATTAATAAGGCATTAATAAAAGAAGATCCCTTGAAATATTCTGCCTGGAGGAACCATTTAAAACTGGACACGTTTAATTAATTGCTCAATTTTAGTATACATAATGATATTGAAGTGTATGGTTAACCTTAGATTAAGTAGGAGAGGGATTTATTGTTAGTTGGAGTCCCTTTGAGCAGAAAGTATGGAACAGTTGCCTTGTTAAGGGAAAACAAGACGAAATATAATTGAGTTTGTTTTGATTTCTCTCTCTAGGCTATTGTAAGTGTACGAGATTTTAAATGAGCGAATTACTCTTCACCCTCCAGACAATGTCTTAGGTTAATTGTAAGTTTATTCTCTTTTAGAGTTTGTTTAATTAAAACAGCACGGGGAAAATGTGAAACTCTTATCTCTTATACAACAAAATTAAGCACATTTTAATTTAGCTTACTACAAACATACAGATATTAATTAAAGTTAAAAACGCGTCTTTTCTTATCTGAAGTTCTTGGGGGTTTTTTTTTTTGAAAATCCTCATCTTGGTTCGTCGAGTGTTGCTGAGATCTCACCAGATTTCGATTCAAACGGGTTAAGCTCACGCATTTCGCTGGAAAATAAAAATGACAAAGTAGGCCTCTTGGAGCGAAGAAAAAAAGAAAGTAACGCCGCGTTATTATGTTTTTTCGAGGCTAGATAAATATGTTTTAGGTGATATGTCGGGTGGGATGATAAACGAGGTTTTATTCCCAGTCGGGTGACAGCAATGGGAGGAGGATGTCAAAATTACTGTTGGAAAAAAAGGAAAGATTGCCATTATTTAAGATTTTTTTGTAATGCCTTACTGCAACAGGAGGTGAATAGTTAATAAAATTTGATAGGAAATTACGTGGAACTTATGGTAGAAAGCAAAGAAGACATCCACTGGGGGTCCTCCAGGTTATGATTGATGCCGCACTTGAGGCGTTTTCTAGATGTGGCTCTTTTATCTACAGGGAATCATGTAGAAGGTGAAAAGCCACAATCCTGGAATGTGTATATATGCGTTCAAGAACTTGAACGAGTGTTCGATTTCATAAGTGTGTGGGAAGACCCAGTCATTGTGGCCAGTGAAGCCAGTGTGGCCAGTGGTATCCCCTTTAGTGCAAGTGGAAGGCTCCGCCAAGCTATTTATTTACCTTTATTTGGCGTTCAAGCAGTCTGCAAAATTCTTTGCTTGAAACCTATTTCAAATAAAGTGATAATCAAGTTTGTACAATATTAGGAGAGAGAGAGGCGCCCCAAATAACTTTCACAGCTTTAATTTTCTTTCTGACTGGACAATAACATGGCGGTTCCACCAATACTTTTTAGAAAAAAGGTGGGTGGCTAAGAGGGTACCTAGGGTGCCCTAGGGGCACCTCCCCCCCTCCACGAAATTTTAAAATATAGTAGAAACTTGTAGTGCCAAAGCTCGAATGACAGTCCCAATTTTTTTTGTCTCTTTCTTGGGGGCACAATTTTGAAAACGACTTTTTCTCTCTGTTGCATCTTACGAAAAATAATGCTGTAGTCAAGATTCCCAAATAAAATCCTACAATTTTTCGTGAATCAATCAGGATTTGCCATCTTTTCCCTTGTAAATCTTCTACCCCATCTACGAAGATGAATTTCTTTTCTTTTGTAAAATGATTATGATCATAAGCAAAAGGATAGAAAAAAAAGAATCTTATCTCGAAGGCAGAAGAAAAAGGTGACGAAAAAAAAAGAAGGGAAAAGAAAAAAAGAAGTTTTATTTCCAAGAGGATACGTGTTAGGAGAATTCCTTAAGGATGTTTTCAAGATCAAGTTACCGGGAGACATCTTTTTTCCTCTCTCCACTCTCCCTTCCTTCTCCTCTTCTTTTTTTTTATTATTCTTCATTGGAATTGTTCATGTGTGAGAAATGGTTACATTAATAACGCAAGTTTATATGAAATTTCGAGCCGAGATGTAAACGCACACGCAGTTTATTCCGTATGCGAATTATCCCTAAAGGACCTTTTCTTATAAATTTTGAAGATTTTTTTGTCCGTAATTCGGATTATTATCTCCCATCCATTTTTTTTGTGCGCTACAAATTTTTTATCTGCCAGAATAAAAAAGTAATAGCCAATACAACAAAAACACAAATAGATCTGGAAATAGAATCGCATTCTCGATAATCATTTCAATCCCCCAAATATGTCAAATGTAAATTTTGATCTTATATATTTTTTTCGAGTAAAAGCGCAAAAAAAAAAAAAGTCATTTCAAAAGCAATTTATATGGCGTCCACGACTTGTCAATAAAGAAATGAAAAGCAAAGTAAATCTTTGAAGCGGATTGGAAAATTTCCTCTTTTTCTCTTCGCCGAAAACCAGTAGGTTTTTTTTTCTCTTTCCTTACCAAACATGAGCCATCCAACTTGTTTACTGATGGGTTTCATTGTGATATAACCCTCGTTTTTCTCTAAATAAGCATTAACTAAGCTTAATTACTGAAGCGTGTTTTTTTAAATTTGCCTTTTAGCTGAACGAAATAAAAACCTCACTTGTGGCCTCTTAAGTTGAAACAAAGAAACTCTGATAGTCTGAAATTTTTTAAAAATTATAGTGAGGCGCAGCTACAGTAGAGAGAGATGGGGTGGGGTGGGTTGAGTTTGTGCCACCTCTTTTAACAATTTTAAGTTTCCATGAGTAAAGTTTGTTGAAAAAACAGTGGAACGACCTCATTTGGCTTGCAGTCATCTCAGTTTCAAATTCAGCCATCAAGGGTGCAAATACATGTTTGCTCGATTCGCTCCTGGAGATTAACTTGATCAATGATTCTTAGTAAATTTTATTAGAGCTTAACTTAGATCTTCAGCTAATCTATTGGCGCACTTTCTTTTGGCCTTAGTCATGCAGAGCAACTGGTGGGTGTCAGTTAAAATTTCCGTCTTTGTCTCCTCATTAACAAACTTTTTGTATTTAAAATGCTTCCTTTTGGTTGTTACACTATAATTGAAAACATTCACACTTTCCTTCTCTTCTTACTCCATGTTTGCTTGCGATAAAACCTTCAAGTTCTTTTTTTTCTCTTTGACGTCACTTTGATTTAAATCCAAGATAAGAAATTCAGCGAAAAGAAAAGCTGCGTCGCCTTTTTTCTGCTTCGGTAGCTTCGGGGTCTTTATCTGAAGAATATCTTCCTTTTATGCTGATTTAAGAACGTATCACTTAATCTCCTACGTTATTATAGTAATTGCGAAGACAAAATGACAAGGTCGCTGTTAAATTTTTTCTTTCTTCTTAACACCATTTAGAGATTTTTTTCCAAAAAAAAGTCGGGTATTTTTTGGGTTTCGCGAAAATGTCAGGCGACAGCATAATTATGATAATTTAAAATTACAAATGAGACCTCCTCCCGATTTATTACTTTTACCCTTTTTAGTTTTCTCGCTTTTCGCAGCTCCACTCGTCCCTTTCGAGTCAGAAATTAACTTCCTAATGTAATTTCTCCGGCAGGGAATGAAAGCGATTCCAAACGGATTTTAATTTTTACCAGTTTCCCCATTTTCCCCCGGTTTTTTTTCCTCTTTTTTTTTTTTTACTTGTTTATTATCAACTTGGCGATACTTATGTATATTTTTCCCAGTAACTAATACGGCTTGACAGTAATAGCGCAATAAAAAATATACATGAATAATAATGTTCTCGTAATTATTTTTAGCGGGATACAATGGCTGAGATCGACATCGTTTGGCGCATTGCATATATCGTATTGTAAATGGTTTCATTTAATAGTTGAAAATGTATCGGGCGGGGTGAAAGTAGCCAGACGAGGGGAAAGGATGATCTTTGAATGTTTTTGATTAAAGGAAAAGTAATTTAAAAAAGCGACCATAATTATAGTCCGCTTTTGAAAAATTATTTTTAAACAGATGAAAGCGTACAGGTTCTGACATGTTTTGACAGATTTTGTACAAATCTACATTTGAAAGAAATTTTTATCAGGTCATGACATGTTTTGACTTGTTTTATACAAAACACATTTGATCAGACAAAAAATTGCAGGTTCTGACAAGTTTCGACAGGTTATATGCATTACATATTAAATTAGCTAATTGTTGACGGCTTTTCGATTTTGAATAAATTAGACTGAAGTTATTTTTTTTCACAAGCTCTCATTTGTTTACGTTCAAACTACCCGGCCGTCAATGACGTCATAAGGGAATGACAGAGAGATTTTTTCAGAGCCAGCTTCTTTAAAATATTCTTGGCTTAGAGTTGCAACCAACAGTAAATCCTTAAATTTGAAAATCATATTACAAAACATGTGGCAAATCTAATTATTTCCTGCAATCACGACACAGGCGTGACTTAGTTTAGCTGATGTTCTGCATCTTAAATAAAATAACTCAACTAATCTTACTTTTCGCCTAAATCGCACTTCAATGCTTTTTATGTAAAACGCGTCAGCAATTCTCCCTCAAAAATCTCGACGCGTGAACATTTTAATAAATAAATATTTCGTAAAAGGGTGTTAAAAATGAAGGGCTTTTCATACAAAAGAGGAGAAAAAAAGTAATATCATTGACATATACTGGGACGGATGATGAAAAGAACGGCATCGTCCAAAAGTGAGACTTAAGAATTTTAAAACGGAGGGAAAATGGATTCTTTTGACATCAAAAAGTGTCAAACGCCTTTTCCTCCTCTTTTAAACGCGAAACCTTTCGTGCGTGGCATCTGCATCTGTAACAAGTGTTTAAATTTATCGTTCTTATTTTTCTCTCTATCAAATTTTATTAACTAGCCTTTCTCTGCGGTGGAAACTCTTTTGTCGCGTTGTGACTCCAGGACACTGAATGGAAAATGAAACATTATTAAAAAAATATTTTACGGGAAATCGACGAGGAGGACGACGATGATGATAATAATAATAAATCGAATGACATCCAATTTCATTTGATAATTTCAACCGAAAAAAAAAAAACGGAAATGATATCAAACCGTTGCCATTTTGTGGGGGGGGGGGGGGGGGGGGGGAGAAAAAAAAATTCAGCTGGAATTTTTCCAGGGAAATGTGAGGTCGGGTGTATCGGACGAAAGAAAAGGGAAGAGTTTTTTTTTTACGGTTTTAAAGCGCGAATTCAAGTATAACGTTCAAAACGACGTCGTCCTGTTGAACTGATGAAAAAATGAATTTTTTAAAAAAAAACATTTTTTCTCCTGTATTGATACCGACTACGGGGTTATTAGTATCTTACTCATTTCTATTCAATTAAGAACTTTTTCTGTTTTTAATATTCATGGGAAAGCTTCTTTAGGGATTGATTGGAATGTTTGAAATGAAAAGAAGGGATGGAATCGTAATTCTGTTTTATGAAATTAAAATTCCAAGAGGATTTTACATAAAAGGCTTTACTCGGGCCTATGGTCTACAATTGAGATAAATATGTTTTAGACGTGTGCAAATTAAATTTTAATAAAACCTCTATTCTTTTCTCAAAAATTCGTTAAATTATGGATATCGATTTTATACGGGGGAACTACATCTCAATTGTTGGTTTGAAGATGAAAAAGAAAAATAGGTTTTTATTTTGAAATTTTTTTTACTCAGCGGCGTAGCAACCGTTTCCGCAGCTTCGCAGTTGCGGGGGGTTTTAGGTCAGGAAGGGGGTGAAACTTCAAAATTACAGCGGTTCGTTGTTCTTCTTCACAAGAGATGCTAAACCTGAAGACTTTCTTTTCGAGATCATGGTGGCCTTCCCAGTTCAAGAACATGGCTGCTTCCGGAATGGCAAAGGACGATCCTGTTTGTAGTAGATGACTCACTGAAGCGTCCGTTCTTTGCTAGAGACTCCCTGCAGTATGTTACCTAGTTTGCTACCCCAGTTCCTTACAGTTGTTAGTTTCCCACAGTTGAGAGACTTAACCAGGCTTTTATCACGAGTGTAATCAAGTCCAAGAGGCTGCAGTAGACGGTTCATGTGGCACATTCTGTGTTCACCCACTGCAGACAATCAAGACAAGTTGGCAGTCAAATAGTTCTCTAGGTCGTCCTCGATTACAATGGATGGGTAACGCCTCGATGGGTTCGGGCTGCCTCTGACTGACTTGGGGCGTGTCAGGATGAAGGCATATCTTAAATCACCAGCTTTGCTGCGATAGGGCTTCAGATCCTGTGAGTGCCGAATGAGAGAAAGAGAATGAAAAAACTTCAATAAATTTGACAAAGAGGCTGAAGTCCTCAGTTAACAATCACATTGGTACGCCACTGGTTCCACCATTCATTTTTTAAGTCGATCATAGAGAAAAACGTCAATTGCAGCTTATATGCTGACTGAAAACGTTTTCACGGAATTCAATAACTTGGAAAACCCGTTTAAATGAATGTCACGTTAAAAGGAAGCGCTATTATCATTCCTTAATCGTTTCTATTTTCGTTTTCTATCTATGGTTTTTTGTGTGTGAGCGAATTTTTTATTCAGTAAATTAGGTTAATGAACGAGTTCAGTTAATAAAATTAAGCCTGAATGGAAATTAAAGTCGATTTTTCAAAAAAAAAAAATCGAATAATAAAAGTTTACATGATAAATGATGGAAGAAAAGATATAATGTGTTGGAGAGAATAAGGGAAATAACGCACGCATACTCAAATTTGATGTAAGGATCAGATATATAAACATAAATCCGTTGTGAAGTCGTATTTCCATAAAATGGAAGATTGTGGTACGTGAGCTTTTCGAATCGAATTTCTTTTTTTTTTCTTTTAAAGATAGAGCTATATCGTAAATGTATCAAAGTCAATTCTGGAAAATATAAATATTTGTAAAGAAATTGGAGTTAGGATCTGGAGTGAAATATTTAGGGTAGAACATGGCTAAGAATGTCCCCTAGACCGAAAATTTTTTTCTTTTATTCGATTTATTTTTATACGGATAATGGTTATCTGAGCTTAGGATTTTGGTACGGCTACTGAATTTATTTTACATAGAGAAATTCGTTTTTTCGTAAGCGAGTTATTATAATGGTGGCAGTGGAAAACATTTTTTGTCATGTACTACAGGTTTTGGTTTAAATTATATTTTTTCAGTCGACTTTTGGGTTTGTATGTGTTTGAATAATGTGATGCTGAGATATGAAACAAGCATGTAGATTAATGTTTTTCCTACAGCATTCTTTTTAGAGTTTTATACTTTGCAGCTATCTGTACAATTTTTTTAAATTACAAAAATTTTTGGTCAAGTTGATTTTTACTTGTTAATGCGGAAAAATTAAAATTCTGTTGAGAATATTTTGAACTGTGTGCTTAAGAAAAATAATAAACGAACTTTGACTTGTCGGAACTTGCTGATTAGGTGGGAAACTAATGAAATAAGGTTGCAAACCACCTTATCTATGTATCAGTCTATGGTAATCCTGGCTGGTGGCCTGCCAATTGGATGCTCTAACCGACCCACATCACTTGATACGTCTTCAATTCATTACCGCTTCGACCTAGCCAGATTCCTTCCTTATGCTTGTAGGGTGACCATCCAGAATCTTCCTTATCACTAGGCTGGTGTGCCTAAAATCAGCGTCAGTGAATCAGTGGCTGCCCCATAAGTTTTCGACTCTAAAGCAGATGATGCTTCATCTAAACGCAGTGGCGTAACAATATTTTCGGTGCCCCCCGCAGATTCAATAAGTGGGGCCCCCGTTAAAGATTTAGAAAATTTCTTGGGGGCCCCCATGAAGAATGAATTATGCCGGGGGCCCCCCCGCAAGAGGGAACTAGCGGGCCCGGTTGTTACGCCACTGTCTAAACGTATCGTTTACTTGAATAATGTTACTGCCACAATCGCCCTCATTACTTGGTTCCGTTATGGGCGGCAAGCCCGCTAGCCGCTGATAGTGGCTCATTCTGCTTGCGGTAGTTTTTGGATTGCTCACTAGATGTCGCTCACTGCAAAAAGAAAGACCAGCTTTCCTTTTCGTGACCGAGTCAGAACTTAACCTAAAAAAAAAGTGAAAACATTCGTTTGGATTTTACGCGATGTCTCTTAAAATAGTGAATACATATCCAATTTTCTACGTGACATGATAAATCCAATGTGAAAACAAAATCCTTCAAACTCTCACCGTCAAGTCTTGATACTAAACACATTCAAAAAGACCTCCTTTTCGAAAATATGAATAATCGCTCACCTTCATACGTATATAAGTCATATCTGAAAACTATGAAGCCCGAAATACTTTAGATTGATAAATGATTATTGTCAACTTTGAAGAGTATAAATGGAAACCGAGCTGGTTTTCAATTTCCACCTTCGAGAATTTTAAGCGATATATATTTCACCTCCTTAATCTAAATTCTAAAGAATTCTACTTAAAACTAGATTAAAACACTACAAACTTTTTTTTTATGTACTGCAGTTTCCATTGGCACAACTGCCGTTTGCACAAACTCAATTCCCATTTGATTTATTGTTTAAACTTTTCACCATAGCTCCGAACACATCGGATGAAAACCTTCTGACAAGTCAAATAACGGTGCTGCAACAAACAAGTAAACCGGCGTCAAAATTGAGAGATTTATATTTTCCTTACCGATTTACGAAATATACACGAAATATCTTGTAGCCCCTTATCCTTGGGATTTTAACGTAATACGATCGTGATTTGCGGTTTCCTTGGAAGCACATATGGCAGCCATTAATATTAGTGACGTGAGTTCGAAAAGGGAACAAGACTTTAAGTTTGATCTTCGACTTATATAGAGGAATATATACGTTAAAAGATGGAAACGTATAAAAAAAATCCTCCACGAGAAATCGAAAGAGAGAGAGGGAAGAAGAAGAGACGACGATAAAATGACGTGACTAAAAGTCAAACCACGGGATGAACTCTTTCCCTTTGATCCGTTCAAAAAATTACTCGTGTTATGATTCTTAATCAAAAGCGATATTCTTGATCCCGTATATTACAAGTTTTGATGTTAGGGCCCTGTCCCCTTCCTTACATCCACTTAAATCCTTAGGAAACAAACAATGATCGCCTCGAGTTTTAACGTTTTCAATTACGTTAAGCGTTTTCAATATAAATAGAATACGGAGTGTCGCAAGGGAATTAATGTTTATTTTCGTTCAATGTTTGTAATAGATATGGATGTCAAATAAGCGATGATTTCTCCTTTGAGGTCGCCATATGCAACCTGCATGTTAATGTCGGTGAAATTTTTGTTTTTCATGAACATAAAACTACTGCTTAGTTTTTAAAAGATTTTAAATTCATACAGTGAGGGCGAGCTGTGCTCTAGTGTCTTGACTAAGAGACTCTTTTTTAAACTTTTTGGTATTGGAGGAGTAAAATAAACTAACAGTTGTGGTTTTACCGACGTTTTTCTTCGACTTAGAAAGCCTGGAATCAGAGTCGCCAACTCGGCATTACTTTGCGCTGCTTCGTGATTGGCTGGGTTCGCGACGTGGTTCAGATGCTGTTGACCTCAAACGTTATCATGAAATATGTTTGCTTACCTTTAAACTGATCTTTATTTTGGAACACGGGGACTTAAGTCATGATAAGACAAATCCATACATCAAATTTCAATTCCCTGCATCAGCTGATTAAGAGATGAAATGAGACATAAGTCGGGTGTTTTTTTTTCACACTGTTGCTAATACAGCTTTCGAACTATGCCAGTCGGATTTCTTGAAAAGTCCTAGAGATTATCAAAATCTTCCTTCATACCAAATCTAGATTTTCGAGATTTCGCCGTTCCGGAGAAAATTTGAGGCATACATTTATTCGAGTCTATATTTGTCCAGGGTAGACGTAGCATGGTTAGTACATGGTCAGGTAGCCGGTTAGGCATGTTTTGTCTTGCTCAAGGAATGGCGTCCTTGCCCTGTGGTGAGCTCCCTTCTCAGGTTATGAGTTAGTGGAGGGCAGCAGCTTCGCTAATACTGACCTAGGGCTGAAGATGGTAGTAATCGGCAAGGCCTAGACTGAGATACCGGGAGGCAGAGTTGGATCAATGGTATGGCTCCCGTACTGCGATGTGGAAGATTATGGAAAGTCACCATATTATTTGATATTCCTTGTAAAATCGTCAATGGTTGAAAACAAAAAAGCGCACGCCCTCAGTTCCGGGCAGGCCTTAAATGGCCAGAGGGTGACAGCGTGTTGCTTTGTACAAAGGAAAACGGTCGGAGGAAAACATTCTGGCTCAAGAATCTAAGAGACTGGTACGGCCAAAATTCAGTATCCCTTTTTCGTTCGGCAGCCTCAAAAGTTAGGATCGCCATGATGATCGCCAATCTCCGACGAGGATCGGGCATTCAAAGAAGAAGAAAGAAGACGTAGCAGACATTGGTCACTCTGTGTGACCAATGCGGAATGTTCAGAATTTGTGAAAACGTTCAAGTTCTATTTTGAGACTAACACAAAGCTTTATCGTTTTTATGGACGACACTACAGCAGTAAAAGGTGCAGAGAAGTAGATGAGATAATTATTAAGTAACAAAAATCTCTGTAGACTGCCAGAAGCCGCATTATTTACAAAAACTGATTACAAAACTGCTGAATCGGAAATTGAAAGCTTATGTTAAATCTAAATCTGGAACTTGTTTTGTAAAAAAAAATACTTTTTCCCCAGTACATTGGGACCGAAGCGCATACCATTGAGGAAGGAATGAAAAAGGAAGAGACGAGGGATTCGAAACGGGAACGATCTATAGCGCGATAATACGCTACACTTAGTAAAGGGATAATTTATTTTCCCTTTTTTTAAAAAAAAAATAAAAAATTCTTTCATGTATAGGTATACGGAAAACCTAAAAAAAAAGCTGGACGAAAAAGGGGGAAAAAGTGAGCAAGCACGTCGGCACGGTGTCCCTTAGCATATCAGTACTTTAGGGATATTTCTGTTCATTATGAAGCCTTGTTTCTCTGCAGGCAACATTCACATGGGAAGAGTTTTTTTTTCCTTTTCATATTGTTCGAAAATATTTCTCGCGATTCGTGTAGATCAATCCCTCTAAGGGATCCCTTTTCGAATTAAAACGTCGAAAGTGCCTCTTAACCGTAAATTTCTTTACAAAGTAGGTGTACGTTTCGTGTTGATGACGAAGCTCCCTGGAACAGGCTAAAAACGTCATTTCATATTCGTAAACTTGAATAAACACCACAGGCTCCTAACCCTCTCTGTCTCTCATAGAGCATCATCAGAGAGAGCGAAAACTAAGTTTTGCTATTAAACTTTTAAGAGTCCGGCATCAAATCCCAGGCTGCCCGTCTTTCTAAAACTCCTCCTGCAGGGATTCCCCGGCAAACCGTTTATTTTCCCTAAAAGTTAGCGACGCTCTCTTCATCAAAAGAGGAAAATAAAAGGAAAGAAAAAAAAAGGTATCTATTCATATTTTTCCTTTTTACCTTTTATTTTTCTTCCCGTTCAGGTTGATTCGATAACCCATAAATTTTAATATTTTCTCGTTCGGTTACGAAAAAAACTTTTTTAATACATTCGACGGTAATAGGTTTGGTAACAACCCGTCACTTTAATATATAAGAAAAAAACTCTTTTATTTTTGAAAAAAAAATTTCTTTGTTCTTTAAACGGTTTTTTCTTTATTTTTTATTCCCTCGACGACAGTAGCTAAAATGGGTGTTTCAGATTTCTTCCTAGTGGAAAACATCTTGCAGGCTTATATTTTTTGTAGAAGTGGTCGATTTTATATATCGAAAGAAAATCAAATGCGAATTTTTATGTAAAAAGTGTGATCGTTTTGCACATATTACAGCGGTCGACGAATCCTGTACGCTATTTAAATAGTTCTGAAATTCACAATATTGAACAGTGGTGCGGCACCACTAACTTTCTCGCTTTTCTGATCTTACCTCTCATTTTCATTTTTCTGCCCGTTTAATGCAACCTGAAATTTGAGATCGGGGATGGGCTTTTATGATCAGGATATGTATCTGTGAACAACTTTAGACAAATTTAGAACTAAATTGATGACCTTCGTTTTTACGATTTTTGGCTGTCTAGAATCGCAATTGGTCCCACTGTTCAGTAGTTTAATCAGCTACAGCCATCTTAAGATAGTTATCTACACAAATATAAAGTAGTTCTTATCCCGGTTCATTACCTAAACCCAACCCTAGTAAGTCAATGTAAAGTTTTAAGTTTTACCAAAGAGGGTAACGCTGTTTGCAAAGACTTCTTGCTAGCGCTGTTGTAATAAGTAAACACTAAACCTTTATTTATCCTAAAGCATTGTTACCTATCCCATTTTTCCTTCAAAGTTCACCCTCATTTACTTCAACCTCCCTTACTGTCAGCCTGTTTACTTCTCGGTTTCATACTTAAAAAACTTTCGAGTGAATGCAAAGGGAAACGAGAGAAATTACGACATCTGAATAGCTCTTGCCGATCTAAAGAGTTATTTTTCCACTCCGTAATTCCATTTTCTCCTCTTTTTTTTTTCTTCTTCTTCATTCCCTGTGACGTAAACACTCGCGTTTTACCCTTGTTTACGAAAGTAACGTTTATGTAAAGCAGGGAAGGAAAAAAGATGACGAAGAAAAAAAACTTGAGTCGTTTAATCAAAAATACTACGAGTTAAGAAAAGGAGAAAAAAACCAGTCAGAAAAGAAATTTACGAAATGATTTTTTTTTATAAATAATAATTTCATTTCTATTCGTTTTCCGCCGGAAGTTAAAGCTTCAGAAAAAAAAGTCAAAAACAAATCAGAACATATTTTACATTAAGTAAAAAGTTAGCAGGATAGCTTCCGGTTAAAAAAGAGGAAGAGAAAAAGAATAAGGACAATTCTTCCTTCTGTTTGCGTGAGTACGTGATGAGAAATATATTATCCAGGATTTCGTATTTGTTCATTGAAAATAACTTGAGTTTATTCGTCGCATTGATGCTTTAAAAAGAGAAAAAATAAATTCCGGATTGAGTTTGACGAAAATGGAAATATGGATTACGATGAAATTTTATTTCAACTGAATTTGATTATATTAGAACTCACTTCCCTCCCCTCCCTGAACCTTTTTTCCTTTTCCTCATTTTCTCTTTCAGGATATGAATTTAAAGTAAAACCTAATGTAAAAGCTGTTTTCCTTCCTCCCTTTCACTCTCCTCCTCCTCTCTTCTTTCCCATATATATTCCTAGATAAACTTAAGAATACATAAATTATTTAAATCATCTCATTTTTCTCTTTGTTTCACTTATTACGTAATAATCTTCAGTCGGGTTTTTTGAAAGTTAGACTCCATGGAAATTTTAAGTCGTCTGCTGATAGTGGCGTCAGAGTTTTGGGTTTAATGGGTGACTGAAAAATCGGGATTGTGACGAAATTCAATGCCCTTGGTGGGTGCAGAAGGGTAATAGTGAAAATTTTATGCAAAATAAAATGCTAGGAAAATTTCAGAATATTTTAGGTGTCAAAATATTTTTCTTTCAAATATTTTATCGAAACTTCTTCATTCTTAGTTTTTTTTTTAGATTTTTTTTATAATATTTTACCTTAAAAAATTGACTTGAAAAAAAAAGTTGACCAAAAATTTGTTCAACAAGAAAAATTTATCAAAAAATTTTTTCGACAAGAACAATTTATCAAAAATTTTGTTTGACAAGAAAAATTTTAAAATAAATTTGTTCAACAAGAATAATTTATCAAAAAATCTTTTTGACAAGAAAAATTTATCAAAAAATTTTTTCGACAAGAACAATTTATCAAAAATTTTGTTTGACAAGAAAAATTTTAAAATAAATTTGTTCAACAAGAATAATTTATCAAAAAATCTTTTTGACAAGAAAAATTTATCAAAAAATTTGTTCAACAAAAAAAATTATCAAAAAATTTTTTCAACAAAAAAAATTAATCAAAAAATTTTTTCAACAAAAAAAATTTATCAAAAAATTTGTTCAACAAAAAAAATTTATCAAAAAATTTTTTCAACAAAAAAAATTTATTTAAAAATTTGTTCAATAAGGAAAAGTTATCAAAGATTTGCTGATAAGAAAAAATTTTGGAAAAATTTGTTTGACTATACAGGTTCTTAAAAAACTTTTTCATCGCTAGAAAATCTGAAAAAAGCGAAATTTACCCAGAAAATTTTTCTAATTTTAATAAGTCCTTAAAAAGTCTTTTCTCTTCTTTTTGCCTTTAAAAGACCCTAAAAGCCCGAAAATTTAGGTGATCTGCACCTATATTGTTTTCCAGGCTTCGAGACCTTTCTTTTGCATCGGTCTAGAAATTGAAATTTCACCTTTGCTGCCTCCTGTAATTTTTCTGTAATTTCAATTTCTAGTTCGGAATGTGTCAAATAAAATCTCTTTATTCGTTTTAAATTCAATTCAACGGAAATAAGTGATTAAGAGAATATTTTACTGCTTAGATGCAATGAATTGATCCATTGATGACGTCATCCGTATTGCCAGACTCGTCTTTTATGCTCTAAATTCTATATACATTTTTTTTTCTCATTTTGATTTATGTTAGTCGATTCTCGATCAGTTAGAAAATGTGATCGTTTTTTTTTCTCTCTTTTACAGATGAGCAATGAAGAAGAAACGAGCAATTACAAGGTGATTTTTTTATGACATCACTCGACATTTCTCCTGCCAAGTAAGTATTTAATTTTTTTTATTTATCTCTGACAAGTTGGTTTTAAATACAAAGCTCCCTTTTGTGGGGAGGTACAAGCGGGGGAGAGCTTTTTTTATTTATTTTTTAAATCATCATATTGTTAAGTTTGTCTAATGCTTCTTTTTTTATTGCCGTCCGTTCTTTTTTGTTTTCTACATGATGGAAAGGACATGACATGCAATATTTATGAGTTTGAAAGGGTGCGTTTTTGTATGTGATCCTTTCAAATAATAAAAAAGATTCATCCTTTGATGGTTCAATATAGCTTTTTTTTATTTGTATTATTTATAAATTAAAAAAGATGGTTGTATCGTGATTTAAAATTACTACGGGTGGACGGACTATTGCGAAAGCGTTGTTTTTGAAAATGGGGATTAGGTTCTGTAGCCAGATAATAATTTTTAGCTGTACATTTTTATGAAAAATTGTTTCTCCCTCGCCTATAGATTTAGTCTACATTCAGAATGCATCTGAGAGTTTGTAAAAAAATTTTTTAGCCGATCCCATCAAGTTAAATTAGGACTGTCATATATTTTCATTGCATAGACTGGGATGAGGCAAGGGACCTGGAGTAATTGTAGTTCCACCAAAATGGACCCGAAAGACCCTCTGTTGATCTAATCTCCAAAGCGTAGCTAGGTCAGAAAAAACCGACCAAAAGGAAAGCCTGAAGGCAAAAGCTACCAACTGGGACCATTAACTACCACTCAGAAACCAGCTTTGCAGCAAATGAAGCTAACGACTCTTTTCTTTCAGGCTCTCAACCCAAACCATAGCATAACGTTCAAGAACCCTAGTGAATTTAGAATCAAACTTTGAATTTTTTTATCTTTAAGCTAGTTTTAGCTATCAAGGGATTTTCCATCTAAAATAGAAATGGCATTGGGACTCACAATTAGGCTTACAATACGAAAGCAAGAAAAAACTTTTCATTGTTCTTTTTTTTTCTTAGTATAAAATAAGGTGAAATGCTATAGCCTCACGGGGAGAATTTCTAGAATTCCCAAAGGTTTGCAGTTTCTAAAAAAGAGTAAGAAAGAAGTAAAAAAATTTTCACGAATTTCAAAGTAGACCTTCCTACTTTATCGGATCAAGCTTTTTTTTTTTTTTTTTTTAAAAATGAAAGAGATGGGGACTTGATACTCTGCCATATTTTTTTTCTTAAATATTAAAGATTGGAAAATAAAAACCGATAGATCGAAGGTGTTGTTACCCTTAACCTGACCGATTATTGAATTTCAATATTGTCCTTCCATCCAACCCTTTTTTTCATGTTAAAAGAAAAAAAGAATAATGGAAAGAATTATTTTTCAGCTTTTGGATCAAAGCCATAATCTTGCAATTTCGTCAAAGATTTTTGAAAAAGTAAAAAAAAAAAAAATGCGACTTCGTGAAAACTTTTCTTTCCTCCTGATAATACATCTTCCTGCATAAATCTTGTTTATTTTTTTAACTTTTTTTCGAGAGCAGAACTCAGCCGTCGCAAACAAATTTAGATTTTTCGATTCGCACACACTAAATCACTGTCTTTATTTTTTGACTTCAGGGAAAGGGCATAAAAAATTGTCAGAGGTAGGAGTCTCATTTGGGGTTGCACAATTTTAGCCTCCTTACCTAACAATGGATTTTTGGCCCAGAGTTCGAATTTTAGCCAAAGGCATAATTATTAGCTTTTCAGATCAGAATTTTTAACTGAAATTTATTTACTTCTAACCAGCGAAAATTAAATTTTTTTTAAAAAAAGCCCGCATTTTAACGAGGCTATAGACAATGTTCGCCTTGCTCCCTTCGTAAATCATTTCATCGGATCCGAAGATGAAAATCTTCAGTGACCGTGTATAAATCATCCGTTTTGTTTCAATCCTATAAAGTAAAAGATGAGGACACTTTAAAATTGAATTACAGTTTAACAAACTGTCATCAGCAGAAAACAGGCTAATCTATTTCTTCCTGAAAGAATAAGAGAGGGAAAAGAGAAGATGACTTTATCTTCAATTGATGAGGGTGTCCTTTTTTTTAACCTTTTATACAGGGTGAGAAATATTTATTTCAAGTTGCAAAAAACATGCTCATGACACACTTCCGGTAGCAAGAAAGAAAATGAATGGAATCTTAATTTACAGTGGTCGGTTGTCTATCTTTTTGCCCGGGAAAATAGAGTCAACATTGTCATAAGTTACGTTAAGCGAGTGTGGCGCCATCTTTACGGTGAAATCAGCGCTCAGCGCTCTACTGCCGATTATAAGCGATATGTTGTACCGATAACACATAATTCCTTCGGGGATCGCGAGCTTAGGGTAATAGTTCCCGCCTTTTTTAATAGCTTACCCCGAGAAGCTGACGGGGCTAGATAGACTTTCGGCTCTTAAGTGCAAATTAATAGAATGGCTGCTGCAAGGGGACTAAATTAAAACTTAGCTTAGGACTCCAAACGATTTCCTGCATTGCCGATATTAGGGGGATCAGATCCCTTGTGTGGTTTTTGTCGCGGGAACTGAGGTAAGTCTTGGCGACATGGACCGCATATGGAGCATCTCTCCAGTCAAGCCCCAAAAGGCGGGCTTTGGCAGGGCTGCTCAAAAAAATTTTTTATTTTTTTGTGGGGGGGGGGGGGGAGGATGATGAAATTTTTCGCCACCGTGAATAAAAATACCATTCTGTATATTCTGTATCGGAAGCAACCGGCCCTCAGCTCCTAGTCCTTTAAGGGCCTCGTGCCTTTTAGGGTTTTTTTTAAGAAAAGCTCTTGTGATGGAAGCCTTCAATTTTACTTCTCAATTTTTCATCTGTTTGGTTAACGTTCATATTTAAAATATGTTGTCGAACGATTTATCACGGCTCATTTATTTTATTTACAAAACTCAGAAAATCAGTCTGGGGATTTATTCTAAACTGCATAAAACCCGAGAGCCTCGATATCATAAAAAAATAAAAATCTCTCCCGCGCGATTATTTGGATCTCTTTTCCGGTCAACAATTCCTGTTGCCGTGAAAATCGAACGGATATACACGGCGAAATGTGATATTAACTTAAGCGCCCGATCGAAATGAAAAACTCATAACGCTTTGTTTGATAACTTTGCTTAACGGAAAATACGGAACCCGGTCACGTGACCAGTTTTGAGAGGATGTCACGTGATAAACCCCGATGCTGGAGAACCGTAATCACATCAATTTTTTTTCCGTTTGTTTTTTTTTTTTTTTTATACGTCAGAGAAAAATGTGTCTGAATCTGATTGTCCCGCGTCTCTTTCCCGGACCCGATCAGTCCCCCGATATTTATGAACATGTCAAACGTGTATAAGTTAGTAAAACGGAATGAAAAATGAAATGGAATATTGATGACGTTCGTAACATAAACACACACGAAATGGCATCAGTCTGTGGTCGCCATCCTTTTTTTTTTCCTCTCGTTTTTTTATTGACTAAAAATCAACACTTTTTTTATTCCAAAGCACGACTGGGGTAGTCTGCGAGTTCAGTAGATTAGTGTTCGATTCCAGGAGGCTTAAATAATATTTCAATGCGGCTAGAGGGTAAGTTACGTGGCAGACAATGAGGAAGTCAAACCATTTATAAATTTAGTTTTTTAAATTTAGTTACCTGAGCAGGGGGCTCACTAAGGGGCAAGGCCGCCAACCCTGAGTGACAGATTTAGACCAGAAACTCCCACCGGATGTCCCGATGAACGGAGGAATTGAGTTTAGTTTTATATTTCTTTAGATTTTTAATGAAAGGAGGTACTTATTTATGCAATGAATGATTTCTAATGTAATCGGAGAAAATATTAAAAAAAATCTGGCGGAATAATGTGAACTTACCTTAGACGGAAACAAGACCCCATAATATTGAGGCCGCAACCTCTATCGTTAATTAGAGTTTTTCTTTTGTTCCTTTGAATGTGACAAACTTGTCGATAAACAAAGCTACTCGAATTAAAGTTAACCCAACAAACTGTGCACCTTTGTTTGGTTATTCAGAAACTTCAAAACCCCCCGAGCTACACCGTTCAATGTTGACCGGTACACTAAAACTTTGTAATTAACAAGATTCGATTCCAACGAATATTACACCCGAAAAACTTTACCTTCCGCGCCATTTTACTTTCTTCTAATTAAAGATTTATTACGGAGATATACCATTTGATACCTCAAAACGGAAAAGCTACCTAAACCGGCAATAATAATCCCCGTTCCGTATCGTCTTCCTAAAATAGTTAAAAGGTATAGAATTCCTTTCCTCCTTTTCAAATTCAAAACACCGTCAAAGAAACGTATACTCGAAATCCCGCACGGGAAAATTTGTTCCTTTAATTCGGCTCCCTCCGTCTTTCGAACAGGAGTTTTAATCATGAGAATCAAGCCATAGGCTATTGCTATCAAACGCAAAAACTAGGATTTGGGCAGATATCGAGTTGTAGCTTAAGGCTAAACCGTTTAATCTCTGTGCGGAACATTCGATTAACGAGTTTTTCCCGAGGGAACTTACTCTCGATATCCAAGACTTTTAAAAGTGCGGGAGCTAGTCGTTTGCCTTCCGATTTAATTCCCGTGTTAACAAAAAAAAAAGATCGGGAGTCTCGCGTATGCAAACTCACGAAGGAAGTGGAACTTCCGCGGCGCGGACTCGAAAATTTTGCTCGTTTTTAAAATAACCATTTTTAAAAAAAAAATAATGTGGCGAAATGTGGGTTGCTATTAAATTTTGCGTGTTAACAGCCACAAAAACTCATACTCGTAAATATAACCATTTTTATGAAACTTTCGGCCCTTTTCAATTTTTTAATTTTTTTTCGGCCCTTTTCATTTTCGGCCCTTTTCATTTTCGACCCTTTTCATTTTCGGCCCTTTTCATTTTCGACCCTTTTCATTTTCGGCCCTTTTCATTTTCGACCCTTTTCATTTTCGGCCCTTTCCAATTTTTTAATTTTTTTTCGGCCCTTTTCATTTTCGGCCCTTTTTATTTTCGGCCCTTTTCATTTTCGGCCCTTTTCATTTTCGGCCCTTTCCAATTTTTCAATTTTTTTCGGCCCTTTTTATTTTAGGCCCTTTTCATTTTCGACCCTTTTCATTTTCGGCCCTTTCCAATGTTTTAATTTTTTTTCGGCCCTTTTAAAAAAGGGCCCGTGATAACAGCCACAAAAACTCATACTGGTAAATATAACCATTTTTATATAATATTTTGCTATTAAATTTTGCGTGTTAACACCGGGTTAACAGATCTCAATCCATAAGAAGTTCCACTTCAAAAAAAATTATACAGCAAAAGGTGTAAGTTTATTATCGAAAGAGCGTATAGCAAATTAGCGTTTAAAATTTAAATTGATATTTTAACCTGGAAAAGTAAATAGCTTAATGAGTAGGCTTTCAACTCTACCGCGTTAACTTTCAATTAATATATATTTTATTGACTGAAGATTGGCGTCGGTTTTTGATTATTAAATTTAAAGGTTTTGCTGATTAAAATGTTTGCGGAACAAATTTACGGGCGCCGAAAAGTTTTCTTCGTTTATTACAATTTACGTAAGCAACATCGACAATTAAACTTAATTGGAATCTTTCCCTAAATCCGTTTCTCCCTCCCTAGCGGACCCGCGAACCTCTCTCTCGCGTATAGCAACAGCAAAGATCCAATTTAGGAGTTGGCAGCAGCCAAGGTAAACTTTATTTTGGTCGGATTCAATTTCAAATCAGAAAAGGGTGGCAGAGAGAATTTTTTTTTTTTGTAAGATCGACAAAAACGAGGAATTATTATAATCCGTTTATTTTAAATTAAACGAGCCTGTCTTCTCTTCGATAATATTTTTTCTTAGGAATCGGCACGTGGATTCGAATTTAATTTCAAGCGGATCTTGTAACGCTTTTTCTCTCGTAAGATAAAACAATATCACGTTCCAACGAGTATCGGTTTAGTTTAATATTTTCCGATGTCGTAAAATTCTTTAATTAGACGATTTTTTAACGGCTTTTGATGTTGTTCTTTTTTTGAGAGAGAGAGAGGTTTTTATAGGCTGGAAAGTCAATTAAAATGAAATAGTTTTCCTGGAAAAAGCCGAAAACAGCTATAATTAAACGTGGAAAACGGATAATGATATAGTTGACATACCACCTTCGGGCCGTAAACCTCGAAAAAAAAAACCTCCGATTCGTTATTGGATTGTAAATCTAACGTTATTACTCGTTTTCCCTCACTTTTAACCCTCTCCAATGTCGGGAAAAAGTAATCATTTTTATTCTCTTGGGTTTTTTTTCCCATTCTTTTTTCCCAGTTTTAAATTAATGCGTCCATCAATATGATCGGAGGAACCCTTGATTTAATTCAATTACCGATTTAATGCTCATAAATAAAAATTGGTGTGTCATCTGTTTATGACCGGTTCCTGCAGGTTCCTTTTTTTTTAAAAATTCCGCTTGTGAAAAAGTGGCTGCTGTTGAGCTTAGACTTTCATAAGCTCCTATGAGCTGAAGACTATGTCTTTCCATCTGTTGGTGCAGAACCTGTCAGACAGTTCTCACCTAGAGCTTAGGAACGACGACCCGAACGATCAAAAGCTCCGCTCTTAGCGCAGCAGCACTTATTGGAAAAATTTTATTTTGGGCATAAGTCTGCAAAATTGGATCAGAAATAAAACGATCCGCAGGCAGTTGCTAGTGGTAGATTTAAGAAGGTGTGCTGCAGAGCTGAAGTGGCAATGGGTAAAGTAGAGAACCTATAATAAAGAATAGACACTTCGAGAAGTCGTCTACTATAGAGAGACTTGATGGAAGAGAGGCGACAAATTCGGCCATCTTGGTTCCACTTCCATAAGATTCAATGGGAAGTCCTTATACATAGGCGAGACTTGGTTCCACTATCTTATACATAGGCGCAACCCATTTAACTCTGACAGCCAATACGTAGGCGTCCTGATCTGTCGCCTCTCTTCCATCTAGTCTCTCTAGGCTACTACATACGAAATCGCCATTTGCATGTTCTCGAACTGGAGAGGGCGCTCAGTCGGGCGCCAATCTCGAATTGGGAGTCGCCATGATGGCTAATATTAGCTTACAAGGCAAACAGCTTCGTACAGCAGGCAGCTTCCACAATACAAATGGAGACCCCGTATGACGGCTCACCGAAGTGCCCACTCCCTATTAAATTCCCTTGGTAGGACGTGTCCAGGCAGGACCAGAAATGGTTGGGGACTATGTTAACTCAATGGAGGCCGCTAGACAGCCTGAAAAAAGAGAGTCGCTTACTCTGAATATCGAAATTCTGGTTTCTCATTGGCTGTGACCAAAATCGTTTCCAACGACTTCCGTTGATTGGTTGGTGACTATTTTTAACTTACGTTTGGTTACACCCAATCAAAAAGCAGCAATTTGGTTGGCGATTCTCTCCTTTCAGGCTCTCTAGACGCCTAACAGCGAGAAGCAGGGAAACAACTCGAAAACAATGGTTTGATTTCATAATTCGAACAGCAGGAAGTAACTGATTTTGAAGAGCAGAAGCCTGTATCTTGAGGAGTCTGAAGAAGTATAAGTAACAGTGCTTTCCATTTAACGAAATTTCCATTAAGAAATCTATTCTCTCAATAAAATAAGATCTGAAAACGGTTTTGAAGTCACCTTAAATAATTCACTTTTAAATGCAAGGAAAACAAGCAGATAAAGTTTTCCTTTAGGAAAATTTTCAATGGCTATCGGGGTCGATTCCATAAAGCTTTTCTTAAACCAAAGTTTCCTCTTTACACCGAATGGATTAATTTTATTCCATCTAAGGCAAGTTTACAAAAAGGCTACTCGTTTCCTTTCCACCTAACAAAACTTTAAAAAGATCAGATTAATTTTCCACGAACGCATTATAGGAAAAACACAATTTTTCCTTGCAAAAACGATTCGATTTATTTTTTTTTTTTCTTGAGTTTCGTTTCACGTAAAATAATTACTTTTATAAAAAAAACAATCGCCCGACCATGTTTATAAACCGCGTATAACTTATATTATGTAAACTTGGAAAAAAATGTCGTCATTTTTTTTAAAGGTCAAATTTTTTTTTTCCCCCTTCCCCGTATCAAACGCCTAAAGGTTGTAAACAATCATACAAAACGCACATGCAAACAATGAGAGCGAAAGAATAGTTTAAACCGCTTTTTCGAATCACGAAAACATTTTCAGGGGCTGCTCCTATAACGGTATATAATATCATTCTGCTTTATGAGCACTTTGTTAACTTTCCTAGTTAACAATTTCCAGCACTCGCGTCCACTTTCCCCAACAAACATTACAATTGACCTTTTGTTTTATAAAAGGGTGCTGGAAGTGCTTTGTCGGGTTGTTTTCTGCCTCTTCTTTCATAACAACCATGAAAAAAGGGAAACCTGGGTATTCGAAAAGGACAAAAAAAATCGAAAGTAAATGGAATTCGAGTAAGGAATAGAAATCGTATGGATTTTCTTTTAGTGCGTTCAATAAACGGGCATACGTCCAAAGTCTTATCGGGGATTCTCTGGAAGGATGTGATAGCGTAATGTTTATTAATGTAAGAGCCGGATTTAAAAGATTTAAAAGGTCGTGGCTGAAATGTTAGGTTGTGTAACTGATATCGAATGGATTAATTATCGGTTCGGCGACTTTAAAAGATACAAAAGCTAGGAGTAAGGTTTCAATTTTATTTTAAATTGTTGATAATATTAAAGGAAAGGAAAAGAGGTGCCCGAGCTCAGACGGTTTCGGTACCTCCTCTTATTTTTGATCCGGAAAAAGGGCTGACTTTTGCTGGTGTAGTTAGGCATTAGAAAGCTGTTTGTTCAAGTCAGTCTGTCCTCATTTTTTGTGCTTCGAAGGAAGTCGCAATTTTAAACCGATCGACCCAAAATTTTGCAGTGTAATAGATTGGGCTAAAGGCAAGATCTGTATATTTTTTTTTGTTAGAATTCGATCATTAATAAGAGAAGGATCCTTTCAGAAGTTTTAAAAGGTCATATCTTCGTTGCTAAATATATTGACTAAAGCGGAATTTTTACTTTCAAGCTCCCTAGAGTAAGAAAGTATTGCGGTCGCCTCGAAAATAAAGTTTTGCCGTAAAATGGTGAGAAATAACCGCAAAAACGGTTTCAGGCTGAAGTTTCAGTCCGTCTGCACTTTTGTTTTTCAAATGTATTTTTGAAACGAAACCGAACGAGCCAGATCAACGAAAATTGGCGACCGTCTTCCTTGGGCAGGGGCGGTCAAGACCATTCGGCCAAAGAACACCGGGGCACTCTTATGCATTTGGTGCCCCTGTCCTAAAAATCTAAAAATGTTGTAAAACGGTTCCAAATAATGCGAAAAATCAATCCTTCCACGAGCTGATTTTCCGCAAAATTCATTTAAATTTATTAAAAATGAAAAAAAACGGGACTATTTTTTGTCATCACAACGCATTTACAGAAATGACGGTCGCCATGTTTCATCCCGTATTTAATCTAACGGCTTTAGCACTAATAAATAAGGCCGAATTTAAAGCTCGATCTAAAGCTTTTTTTTATTTTTTGTGCGAAGATGCCTGACTCTATTAGGAATAACCTTCCCCTTTGACAGTTTTTCGTCAAATTTCGCCTTTTCCAAAAAATCCAGACAAACCGAAAATTTTTGTTTTACGAACCGCGTCGACATGGTACTCGTTTTCGACTAATTAATGATCGAGGATTTCAAATTTCCGGTCCATTTTCTAATTTCCAAGCCCCCCCCCCATACTGTTTCCAATGAAGTCCCAAATGCAACAAAGCTATACCCCGACAGAGCAAAAAAGTGAGTTGTCTTTTTGGGACTGCCATTCCCCCAGATTTTTTTAAAGAGCATTTTAAATTAATTTTGAACTTTTCGAAACATTTTCGAACCTTTTGGAACATTCCAAAACAGTCTGAAAGCGTTAAGAAGATTTTGGAACTGTTCTAGATTATTTCAACCGAGAAAATTCTCCAAGAAAACCCCAGAACATTCAAGAAATTTCTAGAACATTCCAAAATACTTCAAAAAAAATTTCCGGACTGAACATTAACGAAATTGAAGATTATTAGACATCCCGCTGTTCACTTGTTCTTACTCTTATTGTGAAATAATTAAAATTTACTCTATAAAATAATTAAGTAGCAAATAGCCATTTAATAAACGTTTAACGAGTTTTCTTTCATCTTCATAAGGTTAAATTAACCTAATAGTGACCACCATTTAAAAGATAGATCATTGATTTAGAATTTCAAAGGATACATCAGCGTTTAACCTCCCGAAGCCATATTATTGAGGATCTTCTTTGTGTTACAAAATTATTAAAAGGAAAATTTTAATGAACGCTTCAGTGACGTTTCATCGAGTCTTAGTCGGTTTTATTATTAAGTCTTTCATACCTAATGATTTCGTTTTGTGCTCGGTTATCGGGGAGGGAACAAAACATTTATTAAATCAGTGTAAAAATCTCTAAAACGATGATTAAGGTAAAACGCACATAGAGATCTTCAAACAGTTTTGCGGTTGCGGCTCCATTAATCCTATCCTGTTATTGATGGCATTCCAATGCTTTTTGTGCTTCAATGTGACACCCCCGTGTCATTATCGAAAGGTTCAGGCTATTGTTTTCCATTTAAAATTTTCAAAACCGCATTATAACCCCGCATATTCACTTTTCTTCGCGTCGATAATTCATTTCCGGGTGGAAATTTTAATTTTAACGTCATGATCAGGTTTAAACACGTTTGGTTATTTTTTTTTTTTCATGGGTAAAGGGGGATAATGGTAAACAACGGGCTAATGTTATGGTGTTTATGGAAACTTTATTACAATATCAGTTTTGCATCATGGGGTATTTTTTTTTTTATTTTTTTTTATTATTATCCTGCGGCTTCGTTGTAGATTTTATTGATGATATCCTTGTATTTTTCATCGACTACGTTTCTTTTAACTTTCATGGTCGGGCCGAGTTCTCCGGTTGAGATGGAAAAATCTCGAGGAAGTAGACGGAATTTTTGGATTTTTTGAGCGTTGGATATGGCTGATTGGTTTGCGATGTCGATTCCGTGTTGAATTCCAGCGAGAATCTGTAAGAAAATTAGATTTGGAGTTTTTATGGAAAGAAAAATAAATTTTTTTATGTTTCGTGCTAGGTGTAGTGAGAAATGCTGTAATTAAAAATGTGCAAAAAACATTATCGTTTCAAATTGGATAAATTTATTATATCAAAAGCCTTTCTTTAGTTTTTGGCAAAATTCGTAAGTAGGATAATTTAAATGCTCAGGCTGACTGGATTGGTATTGAGTAGTGAAGTAGGCTGGTTTTTTTTCGGTCCAAATATTTCTGGTTCCCTTCCAAAATTTCGTAGTTAAGCCCTAAACTAAGGTCTAGCGTTTTCCTTGAATAAAAAAAAATGTCCTCCGTGGGGCCAAAAAATGTTTTTCCTTGGAAATTTCCAGATTGAGCTTCCAATTCAGCTGTGTAGAGCTGAATTAGGCTACAGCGGATAATTTAGGTCTAAATCAGGTTCGCATGATTCAGCATTTTTCCCAAAAAACTTTGCAGGGATGCGTTGAAGCAAATAGCGCAAATAGCCTTACAAGACTTGAAGCCATATCGCCGCTTCATAAAATCCCCTCCTGGGAGTGGCTTAATCCTGGTAGCCCGCCAGTGGCGTAGCAATGTTAAGAGAGGGCTCCCCACAGAATATTAACTCGAGGGCCCTTCCTCAATTTTTTACAGCTTTTTATGTAATGCAAAATTGCTTTCCTGCGGAAAGACCGGGGGTCCCTTCCTCTTGAGGTAAAGACCTGCCCGACCCGAATTAAAATTTCAAAACCCGAACCGAACCCGACTCCAAATTTTTTCCTCAACCCGAACCCGACCAAACCGAACCCGAACTGAGATCCGAAACTTTCTCTAGTTTAAAAAGTTGAAACTTACTGAATGATTAGTTATTAGAATGATTATTTATTATATTATACATTGTATAATCATTCTGCTTGATACGGAACACGATATAATTTAACATTCTTCTTGAGGAAGGGAACGATGTTTCTGCCCATGCGGAGGACTTTTTTTTAAAATTGCGGCAGAAATTGAGTAGAAAAATCTAAAATAAGAAATTGAGAGAAAAATCTCCAACCCGAACCCGACTCCGAATTTTTTCCTCAAGCCGAACCCGAGCCCGAAACCCGAACTCGAACCCGTTCCGTGCAGACCTTTATCTTGAGGGTGGCTACTATGCCACTGTTGCCCGCCATTCAAGGACTCGCAACCGATTATCATTATTTTACCATTGAGAACAAAATTATTTTTCGAAGCATTTTTAAAAAAAGGATAGGCCCTCACACATTTCCCTTTTCCCCTTTTTTTGTGCTACTCCCAGCTACACAACGCAACGTTGACGTTGATGAAATGAAAATTTTTTTACCGAAGCAAGTAATTCGATCTTTTTTTTTTTTATTTTTCCAACTGAAAACCCGTTCGCTTTTCCAGATAAAACTAGATTAACCATCTTGTTAATTAAATAACTTATTTTCGTTTTTGCTCTTCGATTTCAAATATTTATTGTTGAGAGAGAGAGAGAAGGAAACAATCTTTTTTTCGGCGTAGGAGGAATTACAATTTAATAAACTCGCTGAGAAAGCAACAGCCGGTTAAAATTCGTCCGGGGAAAAGATTCATAAACAAGAGAAAGTTGAGTTTCCGAACAATAAATTCCTTGTATGAAAATCGCATTAAAAGATGTTCATGCTTTTGAGTTTTTAAAACTTTAAACATTTCTAAATTATTTAAACATTTAAATACGTGTCTGTGCTTGGCGTGCGGAGGCAAAATTTTCCTGCGACAAGGAAAACTAGTGCGGTTTTCTCTTATTACCGCAGAGTATAATAAAGAGAATGAATCCTGACAAGGTGCTTTAATTAGAATTATAGCACATGTCGCCTTTATCTCATGAAATACAACAATCCCTTACCTTAGGATCTGGCCCACTCTTAAGAACTTCTGACATGGTCGTGTAATTACACCCTAATTTTGCCAGCCACGACTTCGCAACCGGTGCTAAATTATCGGTGGGCTCTTGTTTATCGTTTACCTATAAATAAAAATAAATTTACAAAAGACAATGCGGGAGGGATTTAGTAAAATATCCGCCCGTTTTGAAAATTACCTCAGCGGTTAAGGTTAGCAAAACAATTAAAAACTTTTTCCGATCTCCAATAACTACGGGAAACCCGACGCAAGGCAATGCCGCTTTAATGTGTTGCTCTATCAAAACCGGTGCGACGTTTTCACCTCCTGCTGTTATCAATAACTCCTTTATCCTTCCTGTAATGTATATGAAACCGTCTTTGTCGATTTTGGCAATGTCACCGGAGTGAAGATATCCGTTTTTGTCGATTGCTTCGTTTGTTTTACCTTGATCTTCTAAATAACCCATAAAAACGTGTCGGCCGTATAAGCACATCTGAAAATGAAAACGATTTTGAGTTAATTAAAGGGATGAGGGAATCTCGTTTGGGGGGAGGAAAATCTTTTACGTAAACCGTCTTGAAAGTTTACGCTTGAAGCCAGCCAAGTAAAACTCGGAGGCAAGGTTGTATGATAAATTCCCTTAAAAGCCGCAATATGTCGTTTTTAGTTAAAAGCGCCATACGTCTTTTCATTTAAACTTTGTATTTAATAAATAATTAACATGGGATTTTTGGAAAGGAAGAACAAGGAAGTTTGTTTTTAAAGCTGGGTTTTTGGGTTTTTTTTTGTTTGGGTTGGGAGATTATAAATCAGTTGTTGTCAAAGATGTTTTTGCGGATTCGAAACAATTAAACGCAGCCGGTTAATAAATTTATGAATGATTTGTTGTGAATATTTGTAGTGGCCCACTGTAGTTCACTTGGTTTAAATTAGGTTTGAGGTTTGAGATAAATATAAAGGAAATGTAGGTGATGTTCTTTGAGGGTATAATTAAGGACGCAGTTTTGTGCTTCATTGATTATAAAAAAAATTATGATCGTGTTCAGTTTCTGCCATTAGAGTTTTTTTACAAAAGTAGTGAATTAAATCGGTTTATCTCAAATCTTTGTTACTTAGGACTTTTTGCCACTTATTTTCACCATTAAGCGACTTATAGGAGTAAGAAAGTATTTTAGAAAAATCCGAATTCGAAAAATCGAAATTTTGTGACTTGGCTCACTTCTCCTTAGAATGACGAGAAAACATTGCAAAAAATTTGTTTTCGGAAATCTGACTGTCCGTCTGAGGGTCAGTGTGTCTGTCTGCAAGCAGCCCTAGCAGCCTAGTATCATTTTTACTTTCGAGCGACCCTAGGAGTGAGAAAGTATTGAAGGAATCCCTTCCAGCATTCTGTAATTTTTTCCAAGAAAAAAGGGGTACCGTAAACCGGGGTGACTTTGGCCGGGTGGGGTGAATTTGTGCCACCCGTTTTTGAAATGTTTTGAGTGTTTTAGACCGAGATCCGTCGAAAAACGTGTGGCACTAAGTCACCCCACCCGGCCAAAGTCACCCCGGTTTACGGTATAAGTTAACTATTGTCTCTTGCTTCCCAAAATTCTAGCAAAATAATTTTTGGCAAAAAAATATTTCTTAAAAAATCCTTATGAAAAGAAAATTTAAAGAGTTTTTTCTTTAGTCACAATTTTAAGATATGGTTTTTTAAATATATGAATAATTTAAAAACATTTGATTCTAGAAAAATGCTTGAAACACTTTTTGCCAGTCGCCACTTAAAAATTTTGATATAATTTTCTGCCGAAGAAAATTTTTGTAAAAATTCTTGCTCACCTTTTGACAAAAAAAGTAATAGAAAAAATTTCTTGCCAAAAAAACTTTCCTCTCCCAATTAAAAAAATTGAAAGCTTTAAAAATTTTAGAAACAGTTGTTTGTGTCTAGAAAAAGATGCAAGAAAATATTTTCTAGCATAAAAAGTAATTTGTAAAAAAAATTTAAAAATGTTTTTTTACAAATTTCCTGGAAAAATCCTTTTTTTCCGCGAGAAAATTTGGGAAACCCAATAAATGTTTATGATACGCCCGTGTGTAAGATGACGTTTTTAATTAAGACGTCAATAAGACGTTTTAAAGACGTCTTTTTTAAGAAAATCTAGGACCAGTACAACTTCAGGATGTCATCTTGCACAATGGGCGGCGATAATGAGGACACTGTAAGTTACTCGATTTCGACTGAAAAATAGTCAGAGAATCCGAGGAAAATTCAAATTTTGAGTTAAGTCATAGACCAATTTGAAGGCCTAAATTTGCAACTTTGGCAGCCGAAAAAGTGACGAAAATTAAATTTTTTTACGATTTTTGCGAAAACAATTCCCATGATTTTTCTCATTTTCCAAGGGTAGAAACTAGAAACCTTCCCCTTAATTTCCCCAATAAAATTGGTGCTAGTAGTAATAAGAAGGTATAAGAAAACAGTTAATAAAGTGAAAACTCTAATAAATCGTTACATACAAGAAAAAAAATAAATTAGGAAATCTTTTTGAGTGTAATTTAGAACGTAAATGGAAGTTTTAGAAAGTGTAGGGCGTTCTGCTGAATTCCTCCTAGAGAGAGAGAGAGAGCATAAAAAAAGGTTTCGGTAAATGGACCCAAAAAGAAAATGAGAACCGTTCTGCGGAAACAAAACCATAATCTCCTTCCTAAATCCGATTCTATAATGTTCTTAGATTCGGGTTGGTGTTTTACGTTTTATTACATTCTATTTCGTGAAAGAAATTACGCTGCTTTTATTTTTTTTCCCTTCATCTTTCGGCTTTAGCAAAATCATGAAATGGTTTTTACTCGCCTAAAAATCAAATCCCGGATTTGAAATAAATAAGAGAGTTTTTAAAAAAACAGCAACACCGGGAAACGGGGGAATATTTTTAACCGCTTTAGCTAACCAATCGCTAAACAAACACGAAGCCTTTTTTTTTTATTCCTACTAACGAATCTACAGTGGAACTAAAAGGAAGTTTTTGCAGTTCAGAGTTATTTAACTGCTGGAAATGACAAGAACCAACGTATTTAAATCACGTCGGTTATAAAGTCAAACAAATCTCTGTCTTTACAGCCAACTCTTTCATCGCCAGTTGTGTAAATATAAAGATTCCTCTTTTCCGATTCCTTTTCGTTTTCTGTTCAGCGAACCACATTTTATTCTTATATTCATTATGCAAGAATAATAAAAGGAAAAAGAACGTTCATTTAGTTATTACCTTTTTTATAAATAAACAAAATGTAGAAGGTTTAATAAAATTTTAGAAATTTGAAAAGAAAATTTAATTTTAAAATTGAATTAATTAAGATCATTTTAAGTTTCAAGCAGAGATTTTAAAGTTGGGAAACAGGAATTTTTAAAAAATTTTTGATTCCAGAATCTAGGAATGACCTTTAAATTCCTTAGACTTTCGGAAATTTGCCGGAGGATTTTTACATGTCCCGAGAAATTTTTATTGATAAACCAACTTTCAAGTGCCAGATAATCCAATGCAAGTAATTTCTAATTTTCACTGTCTACCTCTAATATTGCGGTAGCTCATTGAGTATATGGCATGACTTTTAAATTTTTTTAGTATGCGCCTTGTAAAAACTGAAAATGGGTTTGCTTACCCCCCCGAAAACCCGCGGTAAATCTCTGATTTTCACACGGAATCAGGCACGTACTCTAAGGACATATGTTAGCTACGTGGCGGGATTCCCACACGCGATTTTTTTTTCCTCCTCGCCGAGTGTTACATTAACGATAATGCAACACATGGCTTTTATTCGCTTAAATTTACTTTTTCTTCTTTGTATACTTTCTCCCATACATATTTTTTTTAAATAAATAAAAATATGGCGTGCCTTACCTCTCCCTGTCCTTCTTTATCCGGCTTATCAATCATTGTTGTCATCCCGGTGCAAGCTTTCCCCGCACTATCGAATTTAAAATCATCTGGCACGTTACAACAATGCATGGCCGAACTTTCAGACATACCAAAAGCCTCCATTAAAAGTATGTCTAAGCTTGCGAAATAATGTTTGACGTCAAGGGCGAGTGGGGCTGCTCCGCATGCGATTATCTTACATTTTTGAACTCCAAGTTTTTTCTTTACTTTATTAAAGACTATAGCTTTGGCGCAAGGATAACATCCTCCGTATGACTTCTTTTGTTCTGTAAAAAGATAAAAGAATGGCAATTAAATTTCTTTTGGGGGAGACGATGAAAAAAAAAAGGGATGTGACTTTTTTTCGGGAATGCATGGAATTTTAGAAAAGAAAAATAACAATGTTGATTTTCATTGTTTCCTAGAAAAGAAAATGTTTTTTATTATTTCTTACAAAAGAAATGAGTTTTCGATGGATTTCCTTCTTTGCTGAGTTGTGCTGATGTTTTTCCCGAAAGAGAACTATTAATCATTATGCATAGTATTATAATACTTTTCTTTTGTATTATTTTGTAGCACCTTTTCATTTTTATTGTTCAAGGCTGGAGGAAAAAATTTGGAAAAAATTTTTTATTTATTTATTTTGACATTCATTGAGGACAGAAGAAAATTTTGGTGGCAAATAAGGCCACGGAAGGGAAGGGTCACGCTGAGGCATGCAAGGCAGCTATGTGTGAAAACAAAGTTGCTTTGAGAGATTAAAACTGGTTACTTTGGTGCCACAAAGTGACTCCTTATGCACCGAAACCGCATGGGAGCTCTGCGGCTTTGCCCTTATCTTTCCTGCTTGTAGGAGCTATTGAAAACCACACTCACTCACTATCGTAACCACCGCCCAACTTAAAAGGCTCTCCAAATCTGAGGATTATTTAGGACCCTGAGGATTGAATTCAAAAGCGCCAAGAGTTGTACAAAGGATTAAGGACTAACCGGCGCAAAAATTCCTGGTGCCATTTGCTGGAACTCAGCTAATGTTGATGTACACAAATCTTATTAGCATTATAATTTGCTTAATTTCAAGCACTCGCCTAATTTTAAAGGAGGTAATTGAAATGCAGGTAGCTTCTTTTGGGTCTTTAAAGAATTTTTGACTGAATCTTTACTCTTTTGGTGTGATTTGAAATTTAAAGCATATTTCAGTGAGTTTAACTAGATTTCTTTTAAAAATTCAAAAAAGAAAGATAAAATTGCTGTCATAGTTAAAAAATTTCAATGTTTAGATGGCAGGAACACACCATTATGAAACGTTCAAGGTTGAACTTTCCAGGGTTTCTGATTCAACTTCAATCATTCAATGTTTTTTAGCGACCTTCCACCCTTACGGGAAAAAATCCCTTAAGATTTAATTAGTCAGTTTTTACTTTTAACTAATTTTCATTCTCAGACCTTACGACCAGTGTTTTGTGGCATTAGATAAACCTTAAAAAATTTTAAGAAACCTTCCTACCTCTCGCTAAATTTTTCCTTAACCCATGTTTCTTCGCCCATGTCGATAAAAATTTTTTAATCCCTCTACTTCTCTGTCCCATATCCTGAAATTTTTCAAGTACTTTTTCCCAGACGCGCGGAACTGACATCATTCTTGTCGGATGTACCTCTCCGAGAGTTTTAAACAAAGACCCTCTCAAAGCATCTTTATCCGCAAAATGAACCTTTACACCGTGCATATAAGTGCAGTGAATATCTATAATATTTCCGGCGACATGACTCAAAGGCAAATAGCTAACATAAACCTCCTGCGGGGAAGCAACTAATCCTATTTTCTCTCCTATCTTTAATGCATCATACGTAACGTTATCGTGACTTAACATGGCTCCTTTCGGATTTCCCGTCGTTCCGGACGTATAAACCAAAGTGCAGCATCTATTAACTGCTATTGTTGATAATGCATTTTCAAGAACGGAATCTTTGACAGATTCCCCCAATATCATGACATCTTCCCAGCTCATTACTTCCGGAGATCTTACGGGATTAGTATATTGTATAATGGCTTTTAATTCCGGGACTTTCTTCCTAATCTGCATGATTTTAGCTAGTTGCATGTCGTCTTCGACCACAACGATCTTTGCCTTGCTGTGGGATAAGCAATAAAGACACGCTTCCGGCGTATTCGTCGTGTAAATTCCGGCAGCTACTCCTCCTGCGTAAATGGCAGCCAAATCGGAAATGAACCATTCCGGCGAATTAAATCCGATTATGCAAACTACGGAATTCGGGGTGAGTCCTAACGATATAAATGCTTTAGCGCACGTCCGAACAAGTTCTCGATATTTTTTATACGTCGTCGTCGTCCATTTTTTCTGGACTTTACGGCACAATGCAATCCTGTTGGGATATTTCTTGCAAGCTGCATCGAATAGGAACGGGACTGATTTCGGCGGGAATTTATCTTCTTCGACTGGGCGAATTTTCACGGGAGTTGAGAGCGAAACGGATGTGAGGTTATTTGTCGGTAAAATTTGATTTAACGGGCTCATCCTGGAATTTTGTAAGCCGGATACAGATCGCACTTATTTAAACTTAATTTACATGCTCGAATAATTTTTACACTTACTGTTTTCTTACATTACATTAATTTTTAAAGTTCCTTTTTCGTTTTTTCATCGGTGGTTTGATTTTCGTTAATTGATGTTTTTATTTTTTCCTCTTTATTTGATTCCTTCTTTGTTTTTAGGAAAAACGGTGTGATAATGTTTGGCATTTTACCTCTGTACATCACATCATGGACTTTCAACTTGTTCGAAAAAAATGATGATAGATTTTTGAGAAACATTTCAAGAAAAATGTTTGTTTTTATTTATTTATTTTTATTTACTAATTTAGCGAGAGCTCCATGTTTGATTTTTAATTTTGCAGTCGATTTTTTTAGAAACATTCCAAGAGCAAGTTGATTTGAAAAACTGAATTTTAAATTTTTTTCTTTTGCATTATTGAAAATGAGAACTAGATTAAATGGCGTGACCACAAACTCTTTAAGGGGCGGAGGACACTTCAGCTCTCTGCATTGGAGACCCTAGAAATATAGGGATCTATTTCTATACTGCATAGGGTCTCTATTCTACATCTGACAGAGCCATGGCCTAATCAGAGGCGTATCAACAGCTGAGCAACCTTTTTTCCTGTGGGCTTATGCCCTCCAAAGACCATTATAGTCTCCTAAAATTACCCAAATTTTAAAAAAAACAGTAAATACGAAAGAAAAGAAACCTTTTCTCCTTCTAGTCTTTTTTTTTCGGAATAGAAAATACTTTGGTTTTGAGTGAAACAATATTTTTTTGTTAGTCACGAGAGATATATTCTTGCGGTGACCCTTCTCGGCTTTCGTAGCCAAGCGTGAAAAAAAGTTGGAATCCTGATTTTTTCCTCTTCACCCAGCAAAAATTTTTTTGAGCTTTAATAGTTTTGAATGGACTTACTTGTCTATAGATAGAAACCGCCGTATTTATTTGAAAACCCAATTCACACTGCGCTTGCGCAAAAATTACGTTCACATCATTAATTTCCTTATCCCCAAAACAAGATTTTTATTTTAAAAATTTGTTTTGGGGTCAATTGAAAATAAATGTTAAATAAGGAAAATAAACAATCGTTATGGAATCGTAAATCAAATATTAAACATACTAGGGGCCCAAATATCCGGGTTGTTCATCCCAATAATATTTCAAAATTTAAAGAGGAAAAAGGTATGAAATAGCATGATATTCAGCTATCAAAAATCATGTCTGAACATGTTTTAATATTACGAAAATTACAACTGTTTGGTAATATTTCACTTTTGAGTTGATTATTACTTGTTGAAACTTGTCTGAGCTTGCAGAGAGTTGCTTGGTTTGACTAGACTTTTCAGTGTCGGATCTTCTAGGCGCTTCGAGTATTCAGGGGCCGCGGCTTAGACACTTTAACATGAAAATTTTTTTCATCTTTGCTCTTTTCCTCTACTTGGACACGAGAGCGGCGCTTACAGAAAAAATAATAAAACTAACCCGGAAACGCGTGGAAAAAAATAAAAGTAACTCGGAACATTTTCTAACAGCTTTGAAATATAATCATTTTTCTCCCCGAGATCCTATCTTGAAAAAATATAAGAGATAATCTTCAAATTTTTGAGATGGTGTAAAATCTCATATACGGAAAACCCTGTTAATGGTGTAGGGCAACCAATAAAATGCCGACGGAAAATGAGCGACTATTTCCTGGAATTGATGTATTGCGGAAGGAAATACTTGAAGAAAATTCTATTTCCCAAACCGACGCTGATGCTGCCGCCCTTTTTTTTTCCTACCCTAAACATTTCTCTTGCTTACATCCCTTCGCTTTCAGGTTTTTAAAAAAATAAATAAAATCTAAAAAGATTCGACGCATAAAAACCGAACAATTTTAGTTTTTGAAGCGATCGTAAGTCTGCCACACCCTCGATAATATACATTTCCGGAAAAAGGTTTTTCCTAGTCGAAATGCATGACTCGGAGTAATCGAGACCGATTTTTTTCTTTCTCTCTTTCACTACCCACTGTCTCTCTCTTCTTTTTGAAGTTGTAGTTGGGAGTTTTGATTTCGCTCCGAGGAATGCAAAGTCAGAACTTGGATCTTTTTCAAATTACTGAACATGCTTCTGGGGGTAAATTCTTATGAATTCTTTTCTTTTTTTTCCTGCGAATAAAAAATTCCGATTTCCGCGCCATATTGCTTTTATCCATCGAGGTTATCCAAAATAAAATCTTTCACCTTACGTAATTTAATTAACTTTTCCGGAAGTTTGCGGCGGATGGGAAGAAGCACAAATTCAATAATAAAATAAAAATAAAAGAGATAAGAAAATCCTTGGATAAAACAAATAGAAGTTCAGTGTGTGTCATTATGATCGAAATCAATCAGTGCTCTTACAACGTTGTCCTATTTTTTTTTTTTTCAAGTTTTTGAGTTTCTCAAAAAAAAAAAAAAATGTTTTCCCTCGAATTTTGATTTATTTTCAACTTTTCCCCTTACGGATAAACTTTTTGATGAAACATTTGGTTTTCCAGTTACGTAATTAAATTCTTCGGCTGGATCTTTATGGATGTCGCAGATGGATCGATAATTTTGGAATTTTATTTGTTTTTCAGGCTTCGTCGCAGAGCGGCGATGCTCCGGCTTCATGGGATGAAACTGCTATTCCGGTTGCTCTTCCTGGTGTGCTCTCTAAGCGCTTTGTTTCTTCTTCTGCTTCTGAGTCGATGTGGGTTGAATTTGGATGACGAAGGATATGATCATGGCACCGGTAAGTAGTACTTCAACGTCTCTCAGATTTATATCTGCCCATTCTCTGATTTACTTCGCGGGCTCTAGGAGAGGGGAGTGCGTGCCAAGGGTGTCTTAATTTTTCCCCTTTAGAATGTTCACCAAGAATCTCCTTTAAAAAAGGTAAAATAAATTTTTTTCGATGTGCTCGAGTCGGAGTTTGTTGAACGACTGAGGGCGCTGGCGCAGTGTTGTTGTTTATATAGATGGCGGTGTCGGAAGCGATGACGTCAATGGCTGCCATTGGTTCACAGAGAGGGGCGATATCCCTTTGTGCAAAAATGATCTATGTGAAAAGGATTTTGTATTTTTGTGTTCTTTTTAAAATTAAGAATGCTTCATATTTTTATGTTGAAATAAGCAGATTTAAAAGAAGGAGAAAAATAATTTTTTACGAGGCTAGGTTTTTCTTTAAATTTTTTTGGTCTTGGGCCATGTTTAAAAGAATTTCATTTTTTGTTTCATTCCTAAACATTAATAGGCAACATAATTCTGTTCAAGTCATTTTCTAGCTTTCTCAGTCTAATCCTATGATTCGTCCCTGCGTTCGAAAAAAAAAACATTATTTTTTAGTCCGCCAATAAAAAATAGAGGAACGACGCCCCAAAGTACTAAAGCCGTAACCTTTTAATTCGTCGGAAAATGTGGTACAAGTGAGGTTACCCGGTTGCTAATTCACCAGCTCGGAAGGTAATCTTTATGGTTAACTTATGAAAGAATAAACGCCGAACCCCTTTCGATCCTCTCTTTTCACGTGAATTTATTTTTACAGGGTAAAAAGAAAGGCCGAATTTTCGGAGAGATAAATCGTAGCAAAGTCGTATGTTAGTCGGTGATTTATACGCATTTACGTAAACAAGGGTGAAATAGGAAAAGATATTCCCGTTGCTAAAAACGTTCTCTGATAAGGTCCGTTTCTGCCGTTATCAAAGAATGCAACTACAAAAACGAATCAGATTCTCCAGGTGATCAGTACCGTAAACTATCTTTTTTCCTCTAAAAATCCGAAATAAAAAGAATACCATGAATTCCAGAGCAATTAGGTGATTTATTTCTCCTTTAAAAAAAAGGAAAGCAAAAAGCATGAATAACATCGACAGACGTTGCTCGGATTTCTCGTTTCGAAACGAAGCAAACATCGTTTGTTTGAATGGGAGCCTTTTTTTGCCTCCCCTCCACCCTTCAGCTACCCTCGCCCCCTCATTTTTTCCTACCACAAAAAAAAGAAAACCGATTGAATTTATAATAAGAAGCCAGAAGTAGACCATCCGAGCTTTATTTGTATTTTATTTTTTTCGAGGAAGCAGTCACCCATGTAAAGGGCTGGTTTAGAAAATGTAAAAGAAAAGAAAAGCTTGTTTATTCCGCTACATCCATCTCGAATGTTAAGGTTACTATTAGTAAACCTTCCATCTAAGAGCGTTCACCTATAAAATTGTTCGAAACTGCTTTTTAATGCTGTATGACTTTGTTTTCATGATTTATGTCTGACAAACAAAAGGAAAAGAAAAGAAAGATTTCTTTCTCTTTTTTTTTTTTTAGTAAGTCATTTTCATCCTCTTAAGCCAACAAAATAAGTAAAACGCTGCTGAAAGAATAAAATAATAAAGAGTTCATTAATAACATCAACTTTTTTTTTTAAGGAAATCGTTTTTTTTCTTCAGCTTGCGCATTTACAAGCGTTTAATTATATTGGGTGTCATTTTCTTAGTTTGAGCGTTGGCATTTGCGACCCCTTAACGGACCATAAGGCAGATTTTGGATGGATGCCTACAAGTTGAAGACTTCTGGGCAGATTCGGCTGCTCCGGGAAGAAAATGTAACAAGTGGATGTGGGTCGATTAGGTCAGTTGAGAGTCTCCGACTAGTGGGCCATTTGCCAGGATAGAACCGTTTGAAAATTAGCCTAAAAATTTTTTCGGCCCTTTTCAATTTCGGCCCTTTTTAATTTCGGCCCTTTTTAATTTCGGCCCTTTTTAATTTCGGCCCTTTTTAATTTCGGCCCTTTTTAATTTCGGCCCTTTTTAATTTCGGCCCTTTTTAATTTCGGCCCTTTTTAATTTCGGCCCTTCTTAATTTCGGCCCTTTTCAAAACTCCCCTTTTTTTGGGGGGGAATAAGGGTCGGAGGCTTCTTAATTTATACTCTGGGTCTTGATGTTCTTTTGCGGACTGCGGTTGTTCTTATTGATCTTCATTTGTTTTCATTGTCGATGTTCACTTGTTCACTTATGGTTATCCGTCTTCTTTTGTTTCGATCTTCATTTCAGTGGCTTTAAAGTTCTTAGGTTGGCAGCGTCTACATTCTTCTTAAAATGGCCGGTTGTTTATTTGTTTATTTATGCTGAGTTTAGGTTATGTTTGTATTTAATGTTTTTGAGAATCGATTTTCCTTTTCGGATTCCTATCGGTAAGTCGCATTTCCATTACACCCCCTCCCCACAATTTCTAAAAAAATTCCAGTTCAGACTTTTCGATGCTTGAAATCCGACTCGCATGTTTAAAATAGAATTAAAAGGAAGTAAAAAAATTTTCCCATACGGACGTGATGACGTAAGAAAATAAAGATTTTTCTGTTTTTTTTTTTTAACCCCGGTGCGTGGTAAATATTTTTTCCCTTTTCCTTCTTGTGTCATCTGATATGCTATTCAGCGCTATAGCTCCCAGTGAGCATTTAGAAACGTCCCACGGGAAACTTCAAACAACCACATTTTTAATTATTAATCCTACTACCTTGTAAATGAGGATTCAAGATAATAAAAATTTTATCTCTAGAAATTTTAAATATTTCATCCTCCTCTTTTTTTTCATATAAAATATAATTTTTGTATGGAAGCGAACGTGAGGTATCATCTTTTCCTTATTCGGGAAAATAAAAAACAGAAGCGCTATCTTGAATTTCCGAATGACGTCAAACCGATTAGAATTTGAGTCCGTCTGCTATATTTGTTGGGTGTTGAAGATTTTTAGAATGATAGGCAGTAGGAGCAATTCGATTAGAAAGTTGAGGCTCGAGCTGGTCTCAAGCGAAGTCGCGACCTCAGTATTATAAGATTCCATCTCCAAAAGCGCAAGTCGACCCAGTCTCGCTATAAGCTAAACATATGAATTTGGTGTCAACTTGCGCAGTGGAGATGGAACCTTATAATATCGAGATGGCAAAGTGTCCTGTCGTTGACGTCAAGTGTCTTGATAGTTTATACCTGTAGAGCATGAACTCATTGAAGAATCTGCCAATCGCGATGTTCGCTTTTCAATTCGAGATCATGGTAGCTTCCAGTTTTCAAAATGGCGTACCCCTATGTAGCAGACGACTCATCGAAGCGTCCACTCTCTACTAGGCTCCCTAAGGATTCCAGTCCGTCACTGTCCGCAAATATTTCCGCCACTTATAAAAATTACAAAACTCCTGAAACATGCATATTCAGGGTTTTTTTTCTGAAATTTGTTTTTGATTTTTTACGAACGGTTGTCACGAACAAGCGGCGCGTATGGGCAAACAAAAATTGGAAAAAAAAAAGTATGAAAGGGACGTCAGCTCGGGATGACGAATGAAATCGTAATATCGAATCGAACGTTGGAAAGGTCGGAAGCTGATTTTCTTCCGTCTATCAAAAGGACTATAGGCTGAAAAGTGGAGGGGGCATTGGGAGTGATTCGAAACAAACTTTTCGAATTGCCCTGAATCTCGACAACGTTTTCGTTTTACCCTTTTCGACTATTCTAGATGGGAATTGAGAAAACTTCACTTCCTGCCTCACTCGGACGAATAATTTGAGATATTATATTTTCTGCTTTCCCCCCCGTAAAAGGTCCGCCATCGTGTTTTTAAATCTAATTAAAATGTTCGAAGGAAAAAATGGGCGGGTCGGGGGGGATTTAAAAAAGGAAACTCATTAAAAAATAAATCTTTTCCTTTTCTTTTGTTTCTGAAGGCGTCATTCGTAAAAAAAAGAAAAAGCGTTCGGGGTAGAGCTTAATGTAAAGCGGGATTAAATGCGGATCAAAATAACATCCATCAACTCGTATCTTGTATTAATATCAATCTCGAAAGTATATTAATTTTAATAAGATTGCTTGTCGTTTAGTTAAGCTGCGCTGTCATTAAAATTCTTGATCGTGAATGCTCAATCTATTTTTTTTTTCCTATGGGATGGGGAGTTGATATTTGAAATGCAGATTTTTAAAAATTCGCGATTCTAACTCCGATGAATAAGTTTATTAAATTCGAATTGCAAAAATTCAGAGGATCTGTATTGAGGATTAATTAACAGCTTGATCGGCGTTCAAAAGTAATGTTTTGGGTCAGCCTTCAAAGCTCCGTCCAATTAAATTTAATCTCATGCATCAGCATCAAGTTTTGTCAGGTTTAATTTTCATCAGGGTTGTGAATATAAATCAATTAAAAAGTTTTCAACGATTGTCGAAGATTAAACAAGTTAGGATTTTAATTTTTTAAGCAGAGATGTATTAATCGGTAGGAGTGGCTATAGAACATGTAGGGCGATTTGCCACTGTGGCTTATCAATTACTAGAGAGCTCCTCCGCAAAATGTTAACACGAGGCCCCAGGTCCAGACCACGAGGTCCCAGGGGCGGCTTACCTATAAAATACACTAGGTCCAAGCCTAAAGCTTTCAATACCTAGGGGCTAGTGTTAAAAATTGGCGTGGACGCAAAAAATGATGCTGACCAGTGGCGTAACAAAATTTTCGCCCCCCCCCCCCCCCCGCAGATTCAATAAGTGGGGCCCCCGTTAAGGATTTAAAAAATTTCCTGGGGGCCCCCCCTCAAGAGGGAACTAGCGGGCCCGGTTGTTACGCCACTGGCTGACGCTAAAAAATGAATGGAACTAAATATAGGCGATGTGCTCGTGACGTATCTCGTGACGTCACGAATCTAAAACCTATATTTAGCTTATACTGTATATTCGAGTCCTTGAGTTGATTTTGCATAACTTGTGCCTTAATTCGCTTCTGCATAAGCTAAGAATAGGCGATTGTCCTCAAATTGATATTGCCTATCCAGTCGGAGGAAGAAGCACGACATAGCCTATGGACGTTAAAGCATAAAATAAGCCAGCTTCGTGGCTCAGTGAATATCGCACCCGACTCGAAATCTGGCAGTATAGTGGTCGAATCCACATTTCCGTTTTGATTTCTTCCTACCGAAATTCATCTCTTCATCTGGTCATGTGAACATAACGCGACCTTAATATTAGAGGGTTCCATCTCCACATGTTGACACCAATACCATGTTTAGCTTATGGATACCTGGGGTCAACCTGCGCAGTGGAGATGAACCCTTTAATATTGCGGTCTCGTCTCGTCTTGTTTCCCTTGCAAGGTTATGACGAGCCAGCAAGTGGTAACATGTTAAAAAATTTTCTGACGTTTCACCAAGCTGCAATCCTTAGCCCCCATTTATCCAATCCGACCTCGTCCGCGAAATATAATGAAAATTTTCAAACGCTTTATAAACTCCAAAGTTTATAATTATAATTTCCTTTTTAAAAATTTCTCTTAAAGGCGTGAAGAGCCCTTGAAAAATGATGACTGGATTCCCCTTTTATATTCTTTTTTGTGCCGGAATTCGATACCTTTCTCTCTCTCTCGTTTTTTCTACTTAAATCCTCTCTATAATCTTTTAACGAGGATTAAATAAACGATTTTCTTTGAATTAATCGTCGTTTTTTTTCTCACGAAGCCAATTATTGACTTGGCCGCTTTCAAACCTGCCATATGATTTTAATAGAAGGGAGGGAAATGAAAACGAGGCCGGCATTTAATTAGATAAAATCAGTTGGCTAATTGTGGAATCGACTCTTGTTTTGTTATTTATCTTTCGCCCCTTGATCCGCTAGACCGATGCAATCGGTAGGCTAGAGGCGGAAGCGGTGCGGGGTAAAAAGAGGAGGTGTAAGGTTAAAATTACCATATTCAAATTAACAGGCACTCAGGGGTTACCTAAATTGTATTTGTCATCTGTTTCCGGTCCCCGTCCTTCCGAATGAATCAAAACTCTTTTTGTTGCTTTTTGAAACAGAGTCGGTGAAAATTATCAAACTTGTCACCGACTGAGAGAAATTTTCCGCGGGGAGAAAAAAATATATAATTTTTTTGAACACGGGTGAATGTTATTATGGAGTCGGGTCATGTTTACACGCGGATTTCAAACAATTCATTCTTATATACTTTCGTCTCTTTTGTTTTTAAGCCCTTTTGTTTGGTTTTGTTAGCTAGTTTGTTCCTTACTGTCTTTTTCTCTCTGTCAAAAAAGCTGTGAGAGGAATTTTGGATTTCTTATTTTATGTTTCTTTTTCATTCAGGGACCCGTATTTTAGTTGAAGCTTCTTCTTGAAAGTTTAGAAAAAAATTAACGGATTCTAAAAAAATGGGGAGTTGTTCTTTTTTTAAAATTGTTGAAGGAATTAAATTAAATGGGCTGAAAATAGTTTTAAAAAGGAAAAAAAAGTAGATTAATTTAGTCGCTTGTTAAACTTTGTATTGAAATTAAATTGAACGGGTAAATGAAGCAGCTGAGGTAAAAACGAAAGGGATTTTTTTTTAGAATTTGCCCAGAGCTAACTTATTTCTCGTGCTGACACTAGAACGAATGATTGCAATATTTTTTTTGGTGCCAATGCCGGACTAACCGCATAAGTCTTTCTTCGTTTAAAAATCGAGCTACCTGAGATAAGATCATAAAATGTTGAACAGCTTATAAAATCCATCGTCGCTGAAGATATTTATAAATTTCCAACGGGGATAAAAATAAAAACTAGGCCCCGAAAGCATTCTTGCGTCACCTTATAAGCCTTATTTAATTCTGATTTCAAGTTAGGAAGAGAAATTTTGGAGGAAAATGCAAACGATGGAAACGAAGTTAATCAACAAGATATAAAGTTAACCTATTAGTTATTGCTCAAGAATGTCATGAAAATTAGTGAAGCGATTAAAAGTTTTAAAACTTTTTGAGCGGGTGGGAGGAAGGAGAAAGAGTCGAATAAAAGACAAAAACTCAACTGCAGTAAAAAATTTTAAGAGAGAGGTTTTTAACGTTATTCGAGAAGAAAAGACTAAAATAAAGAAGGGAAAAAAAGATCAATGTATACGTCACATCATGCATTTTGATTCCCTGGAGCAACAAAGTTCGATATCAGGAGAGGGGAGAAAACCCGTCTGAATAAATGAAAATGAACCGAACCGAAAAAAAAAGTTTGCTTACGGATTTTGGTCAAAATATATCGGATAACTGCCGTTTCGGTTCATTTCCTTTTTTTTCCACTATAAAAAATAAAAAGTTGAAAAAAGTGAAAAAAAAATTTTTTATTCAGAGCGAACATGTCATCGAATCGTCGCCAAAACTATTCAAAACGCTTCAGCGGCCTCCTTTATTTTTTAATATAAACTTTTTTCAAACTTTTTTTTTTCAGAAAAGGGAATATTACCATAAATAAATTAAGCCGCAGAATTGAACACAATATCGCGAGGCAATAAAAAAAGCGAGAAGCGCGCTATGCTCGTGAACTTTTTAAAAAAAAAAACAAGAAAAAATGGAAAGGTTGATAATACTGAAAATGAAAGGAGCTTGGAGTATAATAAAATCTTTTCATTCGAAATATTACGATGAAATTAAAAAGAAAATTGAAGGAACCCAAGGACATCATTAAGACGATATAAACGAACGACAAGAAACCTTTTTTTTTTCCCTCGTCTATTTGTAGTTGACTTAACGATGAGAGGGAATGGGTTACATTATCTCCGAGAAATAACGATCCCGGCTAATTATGAAATTAATGTCCCGAGATCGATATTTTAATTTTATAATCTTTATCTCCTCGTTTTACTTTTACATGACGTAATTCCAGAGCTACCGGATAAAAATTTTAATCTTTTAATTCCGATTTAATCCGCCTTTACATAATTTTATATCTTTCTCGACTTCCCTTTCTTTTTTTACGGGAGAATAAAAGTAAAACGAAGCCTCGTTATTATTATTTTCTTTAAAAGGTCGGATTTAAATAATAAAAAAAAGAAAAAAAGGTACAAACTCGAAAATGTCGGCATGAAAAACATGACGTTTGATGTATAAAAAAAAAGTAGCGGCTTGAAAAAAAATTCCGTAAAAAAAATAAATAAGTGAAACTGTTTCGGGTATAATATAAAAATGTGTTTTACATGCAAAAAAGAAAGAGTATTATAATGATAGGAGATAAATACAAAGGATGAAAAGGAAAGGGGAAAAATATAAAAAATAAAGGGAATTTAGTAAAATGGTTTTAAAAAAAGAAAAAAAAAAGATGCAAGGGAAAAAAGGCAAATAGTATATCGTATTTTGCTCTAATAAACATGTTAAACAAAGTGAGGAAATCTAATGGATCGTTAAAATCCGACGACTCAATTTTATTGTTAAAATAGCCTGAAAAATTCAAAAATCTTTTTCTTCAGGCATTTTTCTGTCGATTCCTGGACAAAGGCTTTTTCCAAAACTAGCTCTTACTTAATTTAATTGCATCGACGAGCCATAATTTTTGCAGTCTTTCCCTATAGAGGAACTTTCCCTTGAATAATTTAAGTGTAAGAGCCGGTATTTTTCATAAGCTCAGATCAGCTCCAATGCGCAATGGAAAGATTCATTTTGCAAGCAAGTTTAACTTACGTGATCGGCTTAGAAATGAAAAAAATCCCTTGGCAATGGGTCGGCCATGTAGCCAAGTAGGAGCACGGGACGGTCGAAATAACACATTGAAACCCAGGTAACCTGAGTTTCAATGTGTTACTCTGGCCTTTTCATGCTCCTACTGGCCACATGGTCGACCCATTGTCATCTCAGCTCTGAAGTGCTCCTCCTTGAGGTGAATTTTACTTCTGATTACCTTCATTTCTAAGCCGATCAGGTTAAATTAAACATTTATCGCGAAATGAATCTTTCCATTGCGCTTTGCGTTGCGTGGAGTTAACTTTATCTTGATAAATACCGTCTTTTACACTTTTATTTTTTTTCCAGCCCTTAATGCGTCCAATTTTGAACATAGACCTTTCTCAAAACATGCCATCTGTCTCGGTCCTCCTCTGCCCTTACCCAGTGCAAACCCGCCGTTCTCTTTAAGTCATCATACCAGCGGTTTATTGGTCTACCTCTACTTCGCTGCCCAGCCCATGGCCTCCACAGCAGGATTTTCCTGTTCCATCTGCCATCGTTTCTCCTTGCCACGTGTCCCGCGTAATCCCATTTTAGCCTCGCCGCTCGATCAATGACGTCAGTTACCTTGGTGATTTGTCGGATCTCTTCATTTCTTATGCGGTCCCGAAGTGATATTCCTAACATTGATCTCTCCATCGCTCTCTGGGTCACCTGAAGCTTCGTTACGGTCTGCTTGGTGAATGTCCACGTCTGGGCTCCGTATGTCAACACTGGGAGAATACACTGGTCGAAAACCTTAACCCTTATAGTTAATGGTATCCGTCGGTTCCTCAAAATCTTGGCTAGCTTCCGAAATGCACTTTTATTATTGAAGGTAAATTGAACATTGGTCACGCTGGGTAGAATTACATTGTGGCTCAAAAATTAAAGGAACTGATTTTGCTCGGTGCCTTGTTTCCGAGCAGTTACATCTGCTTTTGAGTTGCAGGAATTTGCCCCTGCCTTTTTTACTCTTTAATTACTTTTTATTATAATCAAACCAACCGAATACAATCTCTAAAGTATCTCCTTAGAATCACCAATAATCGGAAATTCCCTGAAAAGATTTTTAGCACCTTCCAGGGAATTGAATAGAAACACTAAATCTTAAAACTTCCATGGGAATTTCTATAGATAAATTTTCACCTCATTGTTTAACCTTCTTACAAAGAAGTCAATGGATACGATTTACATACCGTATACACCTAATTTAGAAAGCAGGTCGTCAACGCAGCGCCAAACTTTTTGTATAATTTTTCCTTCTTTTTTTTTCTTTACAAAAGAAACATCGGGAAAAGAAAGACAAAAAAAAAGTGATGAAGGGAAATACACTTCCCTAAACTCTAACTTTTTTTTTTACAAAGTTGGTTAGTCACTCGTGATCCCGTCAGAAAGAGTGTTAATGTAACTTTTACAACTCATTTCCTCCATTTTGACTGGCTGATTTCCCATTTTTCACCTCACAAATAAGGAAAGATTCTTCCCGTCAATCCTTGTTCAAGATTTTTTTTATATGTATATTATTAGATTTATTTTTTATTTTTCTCGCTACGATTTCAAAATGTTTTTCCGCGTAAAATTTTTTTTACAACCCGGAAAAAATATTACAAGTGAAGAAGCATCGCCTTATATACGATATATGATTTTCCACGAAAATTTTTCCCATTGCTTTTCTTTTTTTCAAAGATCCCATATAATATTCAAAACAGAAATAGGAATAAAAAAAAAAATTTAATAAGAAAAAAAAAGAGAATGGTTGAAAGTTGAGCGAAATCCATTTAAAAAAAAGAAATAAAAGCACGTCAGGCGTGTCATTTTTATTCCATCATTCGGATATTATCATTATTCATACCTTATTTTCATCTTGGATTCGAACAAAACAGCGAAAAAGACGAGATGATATTGCAGTAATAATAAATATTCTTCGCGAAAAGACGAGAGAGTAAAAAGGGAAAAAGGAATCGAAATGGAAAGGTGTGGTGGGGCCATGTTCTTCGTCAGAGGGTTAGCGGGAACTATGGATACCGGACGAACGTGAACAAAATTTAAGGACGAGCCTGTCGATGAAGGAGGAAAGAGAAAAAGAAAAGGCTTTTCGTATATCGGAAGTAGGTCTACCATTGGGATTCCGATTTATTTCGTCTTTTCTCATTGTAGCAGAGACTCAACTTTATCAAAGAACTTTCTCAACTAGAAAATAAAGTTTGTAGATTTCGAATTTTCCTCCTACTTTTACTTTTCTCATTTCTTCATCACCTTTTTACATAACCTCTGCCTCTCTCCCCCTTTTTTTTGTTATTTTCGTTCTCTATATTTCTTTTTTATCGTTTTATACTTAAAAGGAATGTTTATTATGGTGGTTTGTTAAAAAGTCAAAATAAAGAGTGTGTAGGACGCTTAGGAATTTATTTGAAAGAGTCTAAAAGGAGTGCACACTTAAGTGAGCAGCAAGTGAGAACACAATTTCCTTGAAGTGAAAGTTACTATTCGCAAATTAGAATTTCGTTACTGTGCAAGTGGCAGATTTTTCATCCGCTAAGGCGTGGTTATCATGTTACCATAAGTCGGAGGCACTGTCTTCCAGGTGTGGCGATTCTTTGTCGATTATCCCCCAAGTTATCTGTGTCCTCAAGATTTCTGGAGGTTACGCTGATTTCTACCTGATCCACTAGTAGATTTCTTTATCTTAAGGTGATCTATCTATAGATATCTTTGATCTGCAAGGTATGTCTAATTAGACGGACATTCACATTATCGTATCTACAGAATTCAAGAAAAAGTGAATTTTGCTGTGTGCTTCTTGGGTATCATAATGTGAGCCATGCTACTGTCTCTTCTGCTTTTGCTGTTGCTGCTGCTTGCCACTGCCACAAAATTAACAGAATAAAATTCCAGATCTAGTGTGAGGAAGTTTCCCATTAGGCAGCGGGCACAAATTGGCCCGCCAGGCTACCAGGAAAAAATCCTGATGCTTCTTTCGAACAAAAAACGTTCTTGCTCTTCCAGTTTTTAAAAATACAACCGAAATGAACGAAATTTTTTTGCAAAAAAAAAGCACCAGCTTACTGCCACCAGCTTACCGCTCGTATTCTAAGAAGACAGGGCTTTGATGGACTAGTCAATAGTCTACCCTGCCTTCTTAGAGTGTGAGCAAAATTTTTTTAAATTAACAAAACAACTTAACTGGAATTTTTTTAGTCACCTTAGAGCCCCACGTCTGGTATTTGTATGTTCACCCTCTGGAAATGCCAGTCTGTGCCTGCTACACAGCTAAGGTAGAGTTGCATTTGCTAGTGTAGCGTATGGCGAGGATGGCGCTATCTTGGCTTTCAAATGGGGAAACTATCCGTAACTGTTACTCAAAAATCCGTTTTCTTTATTCCGCTCTTAGGGGCCGTCCAAATATTACGTAACGCCAAAATAGGCCACTTTTCGACCCCCCCTCCCCACCTTCTTATGGACTGTCACAATGGCAACAGCCTATTTTTTGGACCCCCCCCCCTGTAATGGAAATCGTACTTACGCAAATAATCCGAAGATAAATCAAACTTTAATCAAACATAAACATAACCTCATTTTGATTTAACATAAATAAACATCGCCATTTTTATCAAGAATTCGAACTCGCTGCCAACCTAAGAAAACTCAAGAATGCTAAAACCCCGAAATCACAAAGTAGCAACGGAACATCTGAAGATCAAACAAAAGAAGACCTAAAGATGGATGGAGTGAACAAAAGAAGAACAATGAAGATAAATGAACAACAATGGAGACATGCGCAGTCAGCAAATGAAGATCAAAGCTCGGGTATAAATTAAGAAGCACAGAAGCGAAGATATCTCATTCTAGTAACCGCGGTCAACGAAGAAGAACCAAATAAGTGATTAAAGTGAAGTAAAAGCCTAATGCTCAAACAACATCATACAACATCATACGACTAATGCAAATCAAGTTATAATAGTGAATATTGAGAATCAATTAAATAAAAAGAATAGTTAAAACGTTATAAAAGCCGTCTCGTTACATATTTTGGCGTCCCGAACAAAAGGACTTTTAGCGCGCCATATTTTTGCGCTCTGAACAAACGGATATTTTTTTCTCAAAGCGAATTTTGGATTAAAATTTTGGATTTGGATTTTTGGAAGTGAATTTTGATTTTATCTTACGGATTTTTGATACGAATTTTGGATTTTGGATTTAATACTAATTTAATACGGATTTAATACGCTTTTACGAATTTAAATATGGATGCTGAACCTAGTGAGTTAACGAAAAAGAATACTAAAGCAACAAAAGGAAAAAAAGGAAGACCACCGAAGAAGAAAGTTGATGATTATGATGATATTGAAGAAATGGAATTACAAAAAGATGATGGAGGTGCAGGTGATGGTCAGGATGATATGGAGGAGAACCTGCAAGTAGAAACGGTAACCCTAGATGATAATGCTGAAGATTTTGAAAGGAATGAACCTACAACTAGCATGGCTGAGGCGTTTACGGAAGAACAGCGCCAGGATTTAGCCGAAATATTGGAAACGGATAATTTGAACATCGTTGAGGAAGCAGAACCAGAGAAAATTATTAATGAAGTACTACCGGCAGGTAATTTAGGAATACTTAAGCAAATGCTATGTGATGTAGTAGGCGAATTAAGGAACGAACTTAAAAATGATAATATGAAACTAAGCCAAAGAATAAACCAAGAAATAAGAGTAGGAATAAATCAAATCGATGAAAAACTAACAAAAGTTGATGATAAATTAACGAAAGAAATAAATGGGTTAAAAAGGAACCTGGTCGAAGTCAGGGGCGAATTGAAAATGGATATCTTAAGGCTCGAGAACAATATTAAAGAAACCAAAAATGAATTTAGAACTGAAATTAATGCTGTTGAAAAGAAAATGGGAGAAGAAATTAAGGGACTCCAAACAGATATTTATGAGGAGCTAAGGATAGCACGCGACAACATGCGAAAGGAATTCGAAAAGGATGTAAAAGAGAAACTAGTAGACACGGTAGTAGAATTAAAGGAAGCAGTCTCTGAAGAAATTGGTGATATTAAGGCAAACCAAATCATATTAAAAGATGAAATTAATTGGATGAGAGACCAGACTCAAAAGCAAACGTCCAATCTGGAACAACAGATAGATCAAGAAAGAGGTGATAGGGAATCTGATAAAAGAGAAATTGAAAAAAGGATAGATAATATACAGCAAACGTTAGTTAGCAGACAAACAATCACACCGACGCCGATACACCCAGTTACAAGCGGTGCAGTCCTTATGCCATCGGCAGGAATGATGAGCGGAAACCTTGAACGCTTACACTTCTATGGTTATGAAAAAAACCCTATGCAATCCCTAGCTGATATTGAAAAAGTGGTAGAAGGATGGAATGAGAATGATAAACTAAAATTCGTTGAATCCATCTTGAGAGGACATGCAAGTCAGTGGTTCAGAGTAGAATGTGCTGAAGTAAAAACATGGCAAGAATTCCATCAGAAATTCAAAGACACGTTTTGGAACTGCTACGTCCAGAGCGGTATTAGAAACAGGATTGAAAGAGGAAAATTCAACCCTGAGTGGGACAGAACCACACCAGTATCATACGCTTACGACATACTGGCCAAATCGAGACATCTGGAACCACCAACAGAGGAAAGAGAACTCGTTTTGAAAATATCGAGGCACTATGATCATAAGATTGTTGACGCCGTGTTAACACAAAACATAGAGACCACAGTCGGCCTAGTCAAGCTCTTACAAAAAATTGAAGCAAGCAATGAATGGCTTAAGCCCAAAGAAGCGAGAACATACGAAAGAAACTCCCGAGAGAGATACAATAGTGCAGACCCAAAGAGCAAGGAAGAAAATGAAAAGAATGGAACACGAGAAAATCCAAGGCGTAACAGATACCGGACCAATAGAGATGATCACCAAGAAAATAGAAGAAAAGGTGATGAACCATGGGGCAATAAAAGAAGGAAATATGACTACGAGGATAAAGATGATTGGAAGAACAGGAAGAAAACCAATATTAACGCCATAGCAACACTGTCAGATTTATTTGATGAAGGAAAGGAACAAGAAAATGGTACATAACAATAAGATTTACATGAAGATGACTAATAAGCTGATGACTTAAGCAATGAAAAAGGATAACGATTGGAAAAAAATGTAACTGAACAAACAAAGAACGAGAAAATCAAATTAATGAGCAAAACTCAAGTAGAGGCAATCACTCAAAATAGTGGCGGACGAAAAAAAAAAAAAAAAAAATGGCAATACAACGAATTAAGGAGAACCATATACATCAAGTAAAAAGAAAAAAAGGAAGGAAGAATCTTAAAGTAAAGGAATATGGAGAAAAGATGAATTCAACTGAACGCAGATTACTGAAGCCGAGGAACCGAAAGTACGGGTTGAAGAAGGAAAATATCAATTATAATAGAAAATTTTAAAATTTTATTTGACATACGACCCAGCAATGAAGACTGAGGCAACGTATGAACAAACCCCTACCGCAACCGTTGATAACCCACAACTAGGGCAACGGTGAGCTATTGAAAAAAAATAAAAGAAGAAGAAAGAAAATATTATAACTGTTGTTAACCCATGGATGGTCCAACAGTGAGAATTTGAAAAATAATATTATAATAATACGAAACTTGAATTGATATCTACTTTGGAAAATCAAGGAAACCGACTCTGACGCCGAAGATGATTTGTCAGTAATTGAAATAATCCGACCGAAATGTTCTGAAGTTAAGAAATTACCTAGCAACAAACCGGCAAACGACCACAAGACAAGAAATTTCAACTATAATAAACGAAAAAATATAATAAATTAAGGAAGATTTAGTCACATACGACGAAAAAAAAATGAAACGATTGAAAAAATGAAGAAAGCAGAAGAAAAAAAGAAAAATATTGAAACTGTTGTTAACCTATGGTCGGTCCAACAGTGAAAATTTAATTTTAACAAAGAAGATATAATATTAATGAAAAATTTTCGAAATTTCTTCGAAAACTATTCCGAAAATTTTTTCTTTTCGCCGGGATAGTGGTCCACTGTGAAACACTGCAAGAAGAAAGGGAACCTAATTAATTTTTCGCCGGGATAATGTAATGGAAATCGTACTTACGCAAATAATCCGAAGATAAATCAAACTTTAATCAAACATAAACATAACCTCATTTTGATTTAACATAAATAAACATCGCCATTTTTATCAAGAATTCGAACTCGCTGCCAACCTAAGAAAACTCAAGAATGCTAAAACCCCGAAATCACAAAGTAGCAACGGAACATCTGAAGATCAAACAAAAGAAGACCTAAAGATGGATGGAGTGAACAAAAGAAGAACAATGAAGATAAATGAACAACAATGGAGACATGCGCAGTCAGCAAATGAAGATCAAAGCTCGGGTATAAATTAAGAAGCACAGAAGCGAAGATATCTCATTCTAGTAACCGCGGTCAACGAAGAAGAACCAAATAAGTGATTAAAGTGAAGTAAAAGCCTAATGCTCAAACAACATCATACAACATCATACGACTAATGCAAATCAAGTTATAATAGTGAATATTGAGAATCAATTAAATAAAAAGAATAGTTAAAACGTTATAAAAGCCGTCTCGTTACACCCCCCCCCTCCAAGCGTTACGTAATATTTGGACGGCCCCTTAAGCCTTAATTTCCTGCATTAAACCTAAAGTTCAGATCGAGTAAAACAATTTCGAGATTCGCTTCTCTATATTTTAACTTTTTTCAGTTACTGCAGACTGCAATTGCTGGTTCTCTTATTGAACAGACTATAGTGCAAAAAAACTACGACTACCTCCTAAAAATGCCCACTCCATCTCTTAAACCAAAACAATTTTAATATAAAATCCAACACTATAATTACTTATAATTTCTTTTTTTGTCATTTTCCAGGTGTTCCATTATCTCAATCTCAACAACAGCAATTACAATCCAAAAACTCCCGATCGCAACGAAAACTCGCTTTAGATTCACGGCAGGAAACTTCGGAATTTTCAACTCAAAGCGAAATCGGGAACACGCAACAGCAACAACAGCAGCAACAGCAACGAGACACCGTCGAATCTTATATTATATTACTACAGCAAAGGGAGGAGGAGAACCGGATGGAAGTAGAACGTCTTACTGCCGAGATCCGGTCTTTGAAATTGCAGCTACTTCAATACAATTCCCCACCTCTCGCACACCGCAATCTCGCTAACGTAAATCCTATTTTAGATTCTCAAAACCTAACAAGTTTGAACATGCCTCAGCTAAATACTCCCAGCGATTGTTCTTTATACATACGGAAGGAGATTACATCGGCAGAGATTCTCAAAGGTGCTCAATTAAATAACGAATACGAAGTCATCCCGTTTACTCATTTCACGTTGAATCGGATCTATCCCGTGGATTTGAGTTTGGGCAAACGGGTCGTTGAAAAGCCGATCGGGTATAAACGTAAAGATTTGTTAGAGGCTTTGTTTAAAGCTTTAGAGATATTAAACGCGAACGAGGAGGTGAACGGGAACAAAACGAACGTTAAAAATTCCACGAAGAACGACTATAGTGATTTAATTAAGAATACGAAATTATTAGTGTTGAGCGTGACGAATTATAATTTCAAAGCGAGGAAAAAGTATAACCTGGAGGATTTCGTGGAGGGTTTGTACAGGACAGATCCGACCACCGGGACTCAGTACGAGTTATATTTTCGGAATAAGTATAACGAGCTACAGAGCCATACAAAAGTAACTGTGATGCGCCCGTTCGCGCCTTTGACGGGCATTTTAAAAGAACCCGTGCCAAATAATAGAAAAAATAGCAGAGAGAAAGAATTAGTCCATGTAATATTACCGTTATCGGGTAGAACCGAGACATTTCAAAATTTTATGGATAAGTTTGTTAAAATCGCGTTGAGAAACGATAAAAGAGTGCATTTAACCGTTGTTTATTTTGGGGACGAAGGTTTAGCCGAAGCCCGGGCCATCATGTCCAAGGTGGTCCAACAAAAGGGTAACGGGAATAGTTTAAGACTGTTAGCTTTAAACGAAACCTTTTCGAGAGCGAAAGGTTTGAGAGTCGGAGCGGAAAGAACTTGGGATAACGAACCGATTAATTCGGATACGAAAGACGTTTTGCTGTTTATGTGCGATGTTGAAATCGTGTTCAGCGCGAGGTTCCTCGATCGTTGCCGTTGGAATAGTAAACCCGGGAAACAAGTTTATTACCCGATTGTGTTCAGTTTGTACAATCCTCATGTTGTGTATACGTTGCAAGGGAAGGAGATACCTTCCGAAACGGAACAGTTGGTTGTGTCGAGAGATACCGGGTTTTGGAGGGATTTCGGGTACGGGATGACGTGTCAGTATCGATCCGATTTCTTGAGGATACGGGGTTTCGATGAAGATATCATCGGTTGGGGCGGAGAGGATGTTATATTGTACAGGAAATATGTTAAATCTGATATCAGAGTCGTCAGGGCGACGGATCCTGGAATATTTCATATCTGGCACCCGAAGGTGAGTTTTTAATTTTTTTAAATTGGGTTTTTGTTAGGGTTTTGTGGTTGTGGACGGTTGTTTGTCGTGATGTAGGGTAAAAAGGTAAATCGGGAAAATCCGGCCGCTTTCATAAAAATTAAATAAAACGAAGTAAGTGGTGAGCATTATTTTCGTCACAGAATAATTGGAGTGGTTTTTCCTTTCGGCTCCAAATCTCGTCGGCCCTTTTGAGTCATATGAGAAGGGCAGAAAAAAATTTTCGACCCTTTTCCCGTCGGCCCTTTTTAGGGTCGACCCTTTCACAAAAATCTTGATCAAAAATGGGAGTTATGAAAAGGGCCGAAAAAAAATTTTCGACCCTTCTCCCGTCGGCCCTTTTGAGTCATATAAAAAGAGCCGAAATTGAAAAGGGCCGAAAAAAATGTTCGACCCTTTTCCCGTCGGCCCTTTTGAGTCATGTGAAAAAGGCCGAAATTGATAAGGGTCGAAAATTTTTTCGGCCCTTTTCCCGTCTACCCTTTAGAGTCATATGAAAAGGGCAGAAAAAGTTTTCGACCTTTTCCCGTCGGCCCTTTTTAGTGTCGACCCTTTTACAAAAATCTTGATCAGAAATGGGAGTTATGAAAAGGGCCGAAAAAAAATTTTCGACCCTTCTCCCGTCGGCCCTTTTGAGTCATGTGAAAAAGGCCGAAATTGATAAGGGCCGAAAAAATTTTCGACCCTTTTCCCGTCGGCCCTTTTCAGTGCCGACCCTTTTACAAAAATCTTGATCAGAAATGGGAGTTATAAAAAGGGCCGAAAAAAATTTTCGACCCTTTTTCCGTCGGCCCTTTTGAGTCATGTGAAAAAGGCCGAAATTGATAAGGGCCGAAAAAATTTTCGACCCTTATCAATTTCGGCCTTTTTCCGTCTACCCTTTTGAGTCATATGAAAAGGGCAGAAAAAAGTGTTCGACCCTTTTCCCGTCGGCCCTTTTCAGTGTCGACCCTTTTACAAAAATCTTGATCAGAAATGGGAGTTATAAAAAGGGCCGAAAAAAATTTTCGACCCTTTTTCCGTCGGCCCTTTTGAGTCATGTGAAAAAGGCCGAAATTGATAAGGGCCGAAAAAATTTTCGACCCTTATCAATTTCGGCCTTTTTCCGTCTACCCTTTTGAGTCATATGAAAAGGGCAGAAAAAAGTGTTCGACCCTTTTCCCGTCGGCCCTTTTCAGTGTCGACCTTTTTACAAAAATCTTGATCAAAAATGGGAGTTATGAAAAGGGCGAAAAAAATTTTCGACCCTTTTCCCGTCGGCCCTTTTGAGTCATATAAAAAGAGCCGAAATTGAAAAGGGCCGAAAAAATTTTTCCACCCTTTTCCGAATAGAGAAAATTTTACAGCCACAAAGCAAAGAATAAGAAATTTTTGAAATAAATAAAGACGTTAAATCGTAGAGATCTTCTTTCCTCGAATCATGGAAATAAAAGAGAAACGAAACGTTATGAAAAAAGAAAACATCACTTAGCTTATAATTTTTGACATTTCAATTTTATTATATTGCTTTTTGAAGAAAACGGTATCGTTAAAGAGCAGCAGCTGTCAAGTTCTTGAAAAGTTAAAACAAGAATTTTGCTCCGCTAAATTTTAAACCATGATACGGGTGTAAGGGAAAAATCTAACAGCACATTTTAACAAGTTATGTGAAACAAGGTAGTAAAGTATGCGGCTTATCTTGTCAACTTCACCTTAATACATTAAAGCTAGTGACGGGAAAATTTGTCTCGAGTCAATCAACATTTTCTCTCTCTCTCTCTCTCCCCTTTTCCACATCTCTTCCTAAAATTAATTTGGTTCCTCGAATAACGAGACTTAAACTATCGAGGACAATACGAGTTAAATGAATCGCAAATTCAATAGTCAAGCAACACGAGGATTTCTAATTAAAATGAGAAACAAAACGCGGAATCAAAACCGATTCTGATTAAAATTTTCAATGGGGGAAAGGGTCGGAGTAATATCTCTTTCGTAAAAGGATAACTCTCGGATATACCAAAAGGGATGAAAAGCGAACAAGGTGTGCAGAGAGAGAGAGAAAGAGAGAGCGGCAGGTTAAACAATCATTTTAAAAAGATTAAAATTATTAATTTTTTTAATAGTTTTCAAAGTTAACGGAATGAATGTTTAAAGATGTCGCGGTTTTTTGACAGAAAGCTCACCCCGGAAAGGAGCGATGTTTTATGGATCGAGTGTTTAATTGCGGGACCATTAAACTAGAGTCGACTAAATGCTTTTAAACTTCGTCGCTCGAGTGTTATTTTACGTGACACGGAAACAAATTGAGAAATTGAAGTGTTATTTAGTAGAAACCCTTTCTCCTACCCGAAATTTAAGTGGAAAACGGAGTAGGAGGAAAAAGAGAAGTCGAGAATGGGGACATTTTCATCGACGTCAATCAAATAATGAGGATACTTGGGAAAACTCTTGGCGAAGAAGCAGGGACGTACTAAAGCTAATCGGTCACGATTTTTGGAACTTATCTCAAAAGTTTGAATCGTTTCGATTTTGTGTCATCAGCAGTCGAATATGTGAAGAGAAACTTCTAAAACCGAAAGTTTTAAAGGTTTCAGCTTTCTTCGTAATAAGTAGCGACAAAGTAAGGGAGGCTTTGGGATATGAGTGACGTTGGTCATTTTAAAAAGATGCCGTCAAAATTTTTTTATTGTCCAATGTTGCTGATTTTGAGGCTATCTAATTTTTTCTTTAAGAATTTTGAGTTTCCATCAAAACAAAAACAAAGGCAACATGGATGGTATGTAAGTTGCGCCGAACGGTCACTTTTAGTCCAGGTGAAAAATAATTTATTTTTCCCCCACATGTAAATTGCGCCGATGGTAATTTTAATGTTTAAATCGTAAACATGTAAATTGCGCTTGCGGAGTAAAATAATGAAATATCATTTATGTAAATAAGAAAGAGCAGAGGCCCCAATACTGTTCCTTGAGGCACTCCATAGGTCTTTGTTTCGAGATCGGAAAGCACATCAAAGCGCACTCGCTGCCTTCTATTTGTAAGATAACTGCTTTATAGTAATGCAGATAAGCTCTAAAGCAAAGCCCTGTAAAATCCCAGACACCTTTCCAACATTTACACAGCTACTCTGGAACCGTTGGCTAACTGCCTGGGCTCCCATACTATGTCAAAAAGTGCGACCCAACCCGAACCATGTCGATTTTTCTGTGCAAAGCTGGCCTACTTTCGATTTTCTAATAATACAGGACTAAATTCTGCAGACGAAGCATAAACTTTCTAGAAAGGAATTAAATAACATAAACCGACGTACGATCAAACGTATGAAAATTCCGTTTTCCCCCCTTTTTAAAAAGGTTGAAAAGAGGGAAAATGTTTACCCATCGTGAACACAATTCAAAAACTTCACACAAAAGAATTCCGCGAGCTTTTTACCCTGTGAGCACAAGATTAGCCAGAACATGTATACTACTTTACGTTGTTTCCCTCTCTGCAAGTTCTTCCCCGTGTTTTTTTTTTCCGACTCGCTTTAAAAATTTCATATTTTATCCCTTCCGGTTCGACAACTTTCACCCCCTTCCGGAAATCAGCTACGATTCTTCTAATCGCCGTTTGATAAATCAAGTACTTAATATGTAAAATGATGGGAATAAAAATGAGCGGGGAAAGTACGTGAAAGTTGAAAATGAATGAATAGGGAAAAAAACCGAGGGAAAAAAGGCTTGGAATTTAGACCCCTCGTTTGTTATTCAATTCGAAAGTCTTTGGAAATAGAAAAACTTTTTGTATAAAGTCAGAAGCCCTGGAAATATGATATAAGTGAAAGGATGTCATAATTCAGGGAGTTCTTTCCGAAATCGAATTTTCAGAGTAAGAAAAAAATGGAAAAGCCATGTTTCAATGTTCTTCCCTGTTATTTCGGAAAATGAAAATTCCATTATCCTATGACAACGGGAGGGGACTCTTCGACAGGAATGATTCAAAACAAGATCTTTTTGTTTTTCTAAATTATATCAAGGATCCTCTTTAAAGGCCCTTATTTCTTTTTCCTTGAAATTGGTTAGAATATATCAAACAGCTTCATATGCAATTTTTTTTCTAATAAGATGAATTCTAGACCTGACAAGTCGAGGAGCTCAACTTTGTTTTGTTTTCATAAGGTAAACAATAGAAACAAAAGAAAATTGAGCCCATTAATTTCTCAGGTCCAGAACTGTATGCAGTAGCGTCATTTTTTTAGGGGAGAGGATCAAGACACTTGAGGTAGAGTGGGGCATGTTTAAAGCATGGGGAGCAGTGGCGTAACAATATTTTCGGGGCCCCCCCGCAGATTCAATAAGTGGGGCCCCCGTTAAAGATTTAAAAAATTTCCTGGGACCCCCATGAAGAATGAATTATGCCGGGGGCCCCCCGCAAGAGGGAACTAGCGGGCCCGGTTGTTACGCCACTGGTGGGGAGGGCGAAAAAATGAAATCTCTTACTACTCAAACTAGAAATCTCAGGTTTGGGAGGGAAAAAGACCATGTGGGTTTAAGTTTTCCCTGCCTCAAATGACGCCACTGATTATATCGCAGCCTCAATATTAGAGGGTTCCATCTCCACTGCTTAGGCTGACACCAAAACCATATGTTTAGCTTATGGCAAGCTGGGGTCAACCTGCACAGTGGAGATGGAACCCTCTTGAGGTCGCGATAAGTTTTCACTCTCAGGAAACTCGTCAAGAAACTCTCGTCAGGAGTCTCCCAATCCCACTAGCGCCATCACGGTCAATTCGAAAACTAAAAAAGTTGCGTATATTTAGTGAAGACACCGTAACCATGGTAATCAACAAGAGATTCCTGACCTGTTTATAAGACCGTGTTCTAGTCACAGACTGATGAAAATGACGGAATAATCGCGATGGCAGTTGTGAAGTGCTCCCTACTTTCGCTAGTCTCTTAAACCCGAATGATATTCTGAGCATTCTAAAAGTCGATTTTTAATGCTTGGGGATGACCTTAAGTTCATCTAAAACCATCCAAAACGGAGAAACAAGACTTACTGACATTCTTATCAAAAACTTAACATCGCAATCTGGCAAAGTCGTAACAAAATCTACCTCTCCATTTCAAAATCTAAACCTTAGCCAAAATGACGTCAACTGCGGTAGAAATCGCAAAAACATAAAAAGATTGATTGCGGTCGTTGAAAACAGAATTACCGACCTCGTTCATTTTAGACGAAGCAAAATCAGTTTGCATGCTTAAACCCCATCTCTGACATATGTAAAGGGTCATTGACTAATGGCATCTTTATCATTAAATCGCATCACCAGGTTCCATAACCAAATCTCGGGTTTTCATCTCCGGTTTCCTCTTGGAAATTAAATCGGATAATAGGAGCCTCCCAGGTTTCTATACTCGCGACCAGTGGTTCCTAAAATCGTCTTTCGAAATGACATTGACGTCATTCGTCGTAGCGAAAATCTCCCGTCGAAAAACGAAAGTTCTTTTTAAGTAAGAAGCATTTGTGTCAACGTATATGAATATTTATGAAGTAATAAATAAGAAAGAGCTTTCGTGTCCGCCCTAGGTTGCCTCGTTGCACCTTATTTTAAAAAGGAAAGCACGCATAATGAAACGAATCTACATAAAAAAGACCCTCTTGAAACTTTTACAAGTCGACGACGATAAAAATTATTTTACTCCTTTTTTTCCCTTTTTCTTCTTTCTTTTTTTCCTTTTTACGCGATCGGTGATCGGTCGATTGGAATTTTTTTTCTTTTCATGTTTTAAAATGCTCAGCTGAACGCAGAACATCAATGTCGGCGGCAAAGAGATGTTTACGCTTGTATCTAGTAATTTAAAGTATATATGCACGGAGCCAATGATGAATAATTGAACAAAAACAGTGGCAGAAGAGTAGAGAGTTATAAATTATTCAAGTCCTTCCTGACTTCTGACTCCCTCGTTACCGATTTCTAATTCCATGATGCTGTGCATATAAATTACTCCCGAAAAGCAATATGCGCATCATGTTGGAACCCGAGTAGAAGAAATGTTGAGTAGCACTCACTCGGGTTTGTGTTTGGGAGATTTAGACAGGAAGCTGTTCATTGAGATTAGCTATGAGGGAAAATATCGATTTTAGGACCATTTTCGACCACTCGAACTTTTCATTTAATGAGGCGAGGTAGACCAGAGATCAGAGACAGTGACGTCGTCTGGTGCGGTAGAGCGCCTTACTAGAGAGCGGACACTTTAATGAGTCGTCTGCTACATACGAAATCAAAACAATTATAGAAGTGGCCATGTCCTTAAACGGGTCAACCACTCTGCGATCTTAAAATGGGAGTCGCCATAATGAGTACTTAACTTAACATACGAAGCAAATATCTTCTTCTTCTTTGAACCTATGTCCGTCCACTCCTGAACGAAGGTCTCCCTCAACCTTTGCCACACTTTCTTGTCTTGGCCTCTGTTATATATTCTTGTTATACTCTGTTATATATTCTCTGTTATATATTCTATTTTGTGACCTACCGACACTTCTTTTTGACGCTAGAGGTCTCCATCTTACTGTTCATGCTGTCCACTTATCCGGATCCTCCCTGGCACCATGACCTGCCCATTGCCACTTAGCTGTTGCAAGGCGTTGTGCAACATCACCTACCCTAGTCCTCAACTTTATTTCCTCATTGCGAAAGCGGTCCGCTAGGCTAATACCAAGGATTGATCTTTCAAGAAGCAAAAATGGCTATTATTCCTATTTCAAAATCATGGCAGCCTTTCAACTCAAAAACATGGCAAACAGAATTGCAAAAGGCCATTTCTTTTCAACAGACGACTCATTAAAGCATCCATCCCTATTAGGCCCCCTATCACTACACAACTACACAACTGCTCAAGAGCAAATAAATTACCCGTACCCTAAATTCTTAAGCAATTTTTTTTACACTTAAAAAATTACATCCTCAAAAAAAGAAAATTATAATCCCTACAAGGAATTTATCCCTGTCTATTTGATTCAAATAATCTCTCCAAAAGTATTTTATCGGGATTTGTTTTTAATTTACAAAAAGCTGAAAAGCTGATTGCATTACTGAGTTTCATTTTATTGCTTGGAGACGATTTTAAATGTAACTGGTTAAAGAAGAAATGACTTTTTTAAGATAAAAAGAAAAGGAAAAATATTTTAAGCAGAATCCGTTGAAAATGGCGTATTTTTGCCAGTGAATCCTCCCTTTCTTTCTCTTTCTTGTGTGCTTTTTCCATCGGTTTGACAAGATGATTTATTGCCGTTTCACTTGCCTTTGAATTATCTTGTTTCACCGATAATAAATTACATTTTAAATTGTAATATAATTTACATACTTTTATGCGAAAGCGCGAGACGAAAAATCTTTGCTTTCTTTTCTTAATAAATCATTCATCAAAAAATTGAATATTTAATTTTTTTGTTTTTTTTTTTCAGGTGTGTTCAGGGACCACAGACGGTCATCCTTTAACAGCGGAGCAATACAGAGCGTGCATTCGTTCTCGTGCTCTTAACGAAGCATCACACGCTCAGTTAGGGTTACTCGCTTTTAAAGATGAAATCGCTAGCAACATGAAAATTTTACAACATCCTAAAAAATCTCAGCAAAGCGTTAAGCCTCAAAAGAACAATCAGAAAAAGACTAAAAATTAATCCTTTTTTTTAAAACTTAGCGCGGCGGGTACGGCATTTTTTAATTAGTATTTATTGAACATATCATTTAGGGTACTTAAAAAAAATATTTTTGTTAAGCTTTTCAAAGAAATAAAATGGCGGTTGGAAAGGTAAACTAGACAATTTTGAAGTGACGAGCGACTAGACAATTTTTAACAATTTTGAAGTGACGTTTGAGAATTTTTGCGGTGAATTTTTCAAAATCAGCTCTTCGTACTCTTGGCTGCCTTTAAATTTTTTCTTCTGTATAAAACTGAAACGCTTTTTACGGGGCCTTGAATGATTACTCACGCCCTCGCACGCCACTGTATAAGAAAAAGCGTGAAAAACCCGTAATCCTTCGGTCCATTAAAGTCAATTGACCCGATTCCTGCAGCTTTCAAGGCAGGTAACTTATTTTTCTTTGAATCCTTTTGAATAAATAACGAGACCTTTTGTTTCAGAATCTGCCTTACTTTTTCTCTCTCTCACTCTTTCTCCCTTTTAAAAGCATATAACAATTTCGTGTATAAATTCAAGGGATTTTTCCCCGCAAGGAAAAATGATATAAATTTAAAACTTTAATTTCCTTGTTTTGAACAGTAAGCGATATTTAACAATTGCCTTTAAATTTTGTAATTTAATTTCGAAAGGCGCCGAGAACACATTTACATCTATCAAGGGAAGAAATAACAAATGTTATTTCACGGCTGGATGTGTAAATTAAACGCAATCATATTTTCGGATATTACCTTGTTCAACCGCTACTTTATTGTTTTTTATTATTATTGTTTCTGTTTCGAGTACTTTAAGTGGAAACCCGCCTTTATAATAGAGTATGTAAAAAATGACAATGTAAAATATTGTTTTTTGATATGTTAGGACTAACAATGTTCCTGCTGTGGTTCTGTTTCAAGGACCAATATATCGTTTTTTAGTGTTTTTTTTTTCCTTTTATAAATATTCAATTTTTCTCGTTTTATTTGCTGATTATATTCACGAGTTTGGGGATTATCCTGAAAATTTAAAAGGTGGCTGTTATTGTAAAAGAAAATGGATTGCACTTGTTAGTGGCCATATTTGCTTGAAGTACATTTCTTATCGCTATTTCTACCTATCATCAAAATTTCAGCCGAAAAAATCCGAATTTACTCATTTTCACTGCCTCCTTAATTCTTGCATAAGTTAAGCATAGGAAAAAAAATTGGTGGCAGCGGTTGTGAATCAGAAAATAATGGCTATAACCTGTTAGAATTAACCTGTTAGAACCTTCAGATTAGGCACGTTGTTGAATCAAAGATCGTAATGCCCCCTTTCGAGTTCAATCTTAGAAATCTCAGAAAGATTTAGATTTTAACGATAATCCCGTATGAACAAGTCATTCTTTTTCTTGGCGTAGCAACAATAGCAAACATTCCCATTTTTTGTCGACTGCATTTAAACTCCTAAGGCATTTAAAATCTGTGGCAGTCTTCGCCCTGACCTGGAAAAAATTAAAAATTAAAAACTAAACGTGTTCTATCAGCTGTTACAAAGTCCAAATTACGGTTGCGCATTTTACACCTTTCAAACTTTCCCCATTACTTATTCAGCTTTCATAGCTAGCTTAGAAACTGACTTGTTCATTTAAAAAAATTTTTCCTAAAAAAAATGCAAAAGTTACCGTAAAAGTTCAAATATAAATTAAAAAAAGAGGAAATAAACTGTCATTAAAATTTTTAAATAAAAAAAAAGAAAAACGTTAGTAAAAAAATTAATAATTTATTTATTTTCATACATCTCCTAAACGGTTCCATCTGTGCCCTTAGACGGCCGGGAAAATATAACGATGATTTAATGGAAAATTCGGGTAAGCTAATTATTTTTCTGTCTCGGAAAAAACTTTTTTTCCTCTGCTGCGGTTTTTTTTTTTTTGTGAGGAAGTAAAACTGCAGGTTTTTTTTTCTAAAGCAGCATTCTCGGCATCCCGAACCCGTGACGCATATTTAACATTCGAAAAGAAACCAACTTTTATTTTTTATATTCATACAGGGTTTTGCGTAATATTTTACTGCTTTCCCATTTCAATGGGAAAACCATATCGGAGTTGAAAAACCGACCCATTATCGCTAATTGACATTCTAAATGGCGCTACAGCTGTCCTCGACCATTTTTATCCCGTTTTAACGTCAACTTATCAACTGAAAATCCTCACCATACGTCCATTAAATTATATATTACACCCCCGGAAAAAAATAGAATCTAAAAGGGGGGGCTTTATATTTTTCGCGAGTAATATGTATAAAGTCATTTGCATTTTAAAATCCGATTAAGGAAGAAAAATAAAAAAAACTGAACGAAACAAACGAACTCGTCGTGTTAGTCTGCAAAAAAAAAATATAAAAAAAATTTTCCCCTTTTCGTTTAAATTAAAAACCCGATGAATTTTATTGAATTTTTTTATAAGGATATAAAAATAGAAAAATTTCATTCGGGATTTTGGAATAAAAATCATTTTGATGAGTTGAAAAAAAGTCAAGGGAGAGATTGGCAAACGGGAAAAGGGAACTGGGACAATTTTTTTATATTTGCAAAACATAGAAATGAAAACCTTTTTTTTCTTTTGATTGCTGAAATAAAACAAGGAAGCCCAGTCCTCTGATAACAAACACTTCGATACTATCAAAGCTTAGAAAAGCGCTCGTAAGTGCTTTGCTAAATTATTTTCGAGAGCCAATATAATTTTAATTATTCTTTTTTTGGAATTTCCCTTTAACGCTGTCATCGCCAATTAGTCGATTATCTAAAAATGAATTAATAACATGAAACGATTGTTAACACGTTATGTGGTTCGTTATTTATGGGTATTAATGCATTTTACTCATTAACATAGATAATGGTGTAAAACGAATGAGTAGGCTAATAGGAACTGGAAAAATTTGATTCGATTATGAATTTAGACAGTTTAGTAGAAAATTCTGATTTGTCAGACCGACGGTAACTTTATCTGATATCGTCAAATGAAGTGAATTCAGACATTTTACTAGCTTAAGACAATGCAAAAAACAAAATGGTGGAACAATGTTCACACTTGTGACTGGTTCGCCATATTGGATTTTAAAAAAAAATGTCTCTTCCTTAGAGTAGAAAATAGAATCTATAGAGAGTGCATATCACTTCGGGTGTTCTCGGGTTTTCCTGGGGCTTTCATAAGCTAAGAAAGAATGTCCATTTTTGTCGTCTGGTTTCTGTTTCACAACAAACAACCCGAAGTAAAGGTTTGCTCTCTCTATAAAGTCTAATCTCTAAGGTCTCTCCAAACATGCGGGAGCCCCGCCATGATAAGCAGAAGACTCGTCACTCCACAGTTTTAATTTAGGGCTTCGACATGCTATTAAATAGTCTTATCTGGGTAACGCCAGAGTGGGTTATTGAAGTCGGCTGGACGCCATTTATTATCACCTGGAAAAAATAATAGACGTAAGTAAACAGATCAGGTTTTCTTGCCTCTTACAAAAACGATAATTTAGAAAGACCAGGCAGAGAGGAGACGATTGTTCAACTCAAAGTGGCTTGTACCTCGAATTTTAATTTATTTAGGTCTTACTTTAATTATTTCTCAACAACAACACCTTTAAAAATAATAATAAAAAACGTTCTATCTACAATGTCTGTACCGTTGACACACGTTCACCTTATTTGCATTTTATTAAGAACATGGTACGGTTACGAAAGAGCTGCGAGAAAAACGTAGTGTGGAAAGAAAATTTATACTCCTAATATGCACTCACAGTATGAAATGTAATTAAACTCCTGGAAAATAACAAAACAACAACTTTTCTTTTAAAATTTATTGCTTCCGTAAGGTAAACACCGATTTTATTAAATATAAATATAACGGAAATAAATTATACTTAACTGCAGTAATCGTTCCAACAATTTATAGCGGATAAAATACCTAAAGCAATGAAAATTATTAAGGCAATCTACGTAAATTTTATACATGCAGTATGCACTTGCAAAAGCTTTCAACATAACCTTACCACGTTAACCTTTTTTTTGGTGACGTGGCAAAATATAACAATAGCCGTCCCATTGATGGAGGAAAAAAATCTGTAAAAAAAAAAAAAGAAAATGCTTCAATTAATTTTTTCCTCTCTTCAAATTCCCAAGACAAGGAAAAAAGCGAAATAAAAAAAGGGCGAGATGGTTTTCTTTTTTTAGCTACAAAAAAGCAGCTTCTAGTTTCGTTCTACTATCGTTGCGGAGAATTTAATTGCCATCTTATTTTTCCTTTTGTGTGTTTCCGTTACGGTAATAAACCATATTTCTCATTTTATCGTAAAAACTTTTCAAAACTTTTTTTATATTAGGGAAGGTAGTCGCACTGATTCATTCCTGGTTTTTCCGACTGCTTGAAAATAGAAAACAGGCCAATTATTATCTGGAAAATAAAGTTTAAAAAAAAAAAAAACAGACTGGAAATGGAAATGTAAACTTGCAAGAAAGGCGGGGACGAAAAAATGTGATTTCAGTATTTATAAGAATCTTGATGAGGAAAAAATCCTGGGCTTATTTCATTTTCGTTGAACAGTGGGGGGGAAAATGAATTTATTTATTTTTCCTTCTCGGGACAATATTATCATTATTATGAGATGTTTTTGGGGATATAATTTTCGAAGACAACACCTTCACTGCACAATTTTCTTTGTTTTGTAATTTATAGTCAAACTCGCTTTCAGATGTATCCTCTTCTTTTTCCGCTTGTGTTTTCCTGACTTTTTCCGTTTATTTTAGATTTACCCCTCGGTAGGCTTAAATAAAATTTTTATAAAAAGAGTAACAAATATGAGTTTTTTGAACCAAGATAGAAACCTATTTTCTATGGCAATTTTCTCCAAAATAAAGCAGAAGTAGAAGTAGGTGAAGACTTCCATGTATAGGTTTTATTTTATTTTGTCATTTAATTTGACAAATCTTGCGGTTTTACAAACAGCCGGTTTCAGAGCAATAATAATGGCTGACTGCTGACACGGCTTCTAGTATGGCGGACAATCAAAAAAAAGCCTCTGATTTAAAAACAGGAATCTTACGTTTTTTAATAACTTTTCTGATGTGCACAAACAATCTTTAGTTTTTTTTTTTTTTTGGTGGCCATATTTGAAATTGAATGAAGTCTTTTGATGCAAACAATCGATGAAGTAAACCGTTGTTAGTCATGATCTTGAGATTCAAAATTCGTTATTACAGGAACCAGAAATGGATATGTAAACTCGCCACTGTTGTTTATACCAATATAGTTCCCCATGTTCATTAAACTGTTTGCATATCGATGTCAGTTCTTGTTTCTCATCCAAATGATTTCCATCTCAATACAAACACTCCACTACATTATCAGATAACAACGTTTTCATTTACAACTTCCCTCTCCCCTCCAACGTTTCCATTGCAGTTAATGCCAAAGCCCGATCGCGATAAATGAATCTTTGTTGAAAGGGACCACGTCAAAAGAGGATTGGGAGGAAAAAATAAAAAAAAAACCTTCACATAAGAGTGAATAACATTTTTTTTCATTATTAATTTTTTTCCTAGCGATTTGTATGAAAGCGGATGATGAAATCCGGTGAAATGTTACTTGTTTTGAAATTGAAAAACGATTTTTGAATGTTTTGCTGTTGATCTCAATTAAAAAAACATGGTTTTGATAATACAGTATTTACAACCCAGAGGTGATAACGAATCGAGTTGAAGCTCGAATCGGTTTATGAAATTAATTTTCCATATTTCCGATTATGTTATATATTTTTACATCATCGATAGAGAATAATATATTGGATGCAGTATGGGAAATAAATGTTTTATTTTATTGCTGTGAATTATTTCAGAAATCTGAATATTTAGGATGAGGAAGTTTAGATGGGGTGGTAAATATAATTTATCAGCGGTGACGCCGTTTCCTGTTAAGCAAGTCATTTATTGTCTGCTGGGATTTTTTATGCATAAATGAGTTTCGCTGTCATGTAAAAAGCAAAGATCAATCAAATTATTACAGAGGAGAGAAGACTCAGTTCTTGGGGAATTAATTTTAAGACTAGCTGTATTCATTATACAGAGGAGAGTTTATTTATTGATCTTGAATATACTTTTAGTTGAAATGAAAATGTAGAAGTTATGTAGAAGTCGCCATCTTGTGAACAAAAAGGCATCTTCGTGGCACTAGACATAGAGTGCCTACCTCACTCTGTAAAATCTATGGTCGACTCCTCTTTAACTAAGATATTGTCTCGTTGTATTTTATCTCATCTGACTTGATATCAAATTAAGAAAAAAGAAGAATAAGTCGGAATATACAGTCACAGTGCGGTTTTTTCGCTGAAATCATAATAAAAATTACAGGGATCAAGTTCACCATCCTCTTTTAAAAAAATAAGGTAAGACAGCAGAGGGTTATGTGATGCTTTAGAATAGGTTAAGGCTAGAGAGATGTATACAACAGCTGGAGTAATACGACCAAGGAACTAAACAAATGAGGCTTACTCAAACCCAATATTACACCGCGTTTTCAACGCTCATTATTAATTGCTTAATTATTCTCCTTTCCTAATTCGTATTACCAAAAACGATTCGACCAAATGTGCGCCCCATATAAAATGAAACGAATTACCTCCAATCCACTAAAACTGAATGCGATCAAACACCGAAAACAAATACCAAACATCGAATTGCCGTGATACGTGCTTACTGGCCATTAATTTACGCCTGATTGCATTAAAATGCCTTCATTTTCAAAACATCCCAAACATCCCGCATCTTCCCTAATCAATAATACATTTATAAAAAATATTCTCATTCCGGTAAATATTTATTTCGAGTTATTTCCTCCCCCGCCTCTTTTTAATAATACGAGGAGGAAAAAAAAATTGATAGCAAATATTGCGGTGCAGGTTTAAATATCCATTAAGGCAAGAAAAATTTCTCAGCAACTGACACCAATTTAAAATTAGTATTCCTGTCGTGATTCGTATTTTGGAATTCGCTCACGTACCTAGCGTTCCCTCTGTTGTCCGTGTACTTCTCCTCCAACCTCTCTCTTTTCTCTCGCTTTCTCCTTCTTTCTTATACGGTCGCCTTAAACAAAGTACATGTCACCTAACATTTTAATATCGATTCCAAATACAGCCGTAAAATCCTTCACGTTTTACATCAAGTTAAATGAAGCTAGCTCCATAGACGTAAAACCGCTTGTTTCACCTTTAGTTTTATGAGCAGATAACCCATTTCGCAGAAAAGCGAGGATACATCAGCAGCGATATTGTAATCCGCGAGATATTTCTTGAATGTTTGATTAAAAAAGGAGAAACGGATGAGAAACTTATCAAAATTGTTGATTGTTTTAACTTTTCTACTGTTCCGAAGTTGTAGGTATGTTGAGGAATCTCTCTTGAAATTCTCGCTTTTGCGGATCTAAATTCAAAATCTTCCCCTCTCCCTCATCTCTAGCCCTTTTCGAGACAAGTTGAATGTAACGCGTAGTTTTATCACTCATGCTGCAATTCATTGTTCAACTCAAAATCCGTGATGTAAAGTTTCCTTTGTGCGCCTTAGTGAAGAGAATTACAGTTTCACATGAGGAACAACAATATAAGCGATTTCGAATTGCCTTTCGAGATGAAAAATGTACTTTTTTCTCATTAGGAATTATATAAACTTCAATAACTGACCTTTGTTGGATGAAAGGGTCGAGATTAAATTCGAGATTAAATCCTGAACAGCAATTTTGAGCGAGAAAATAATATACCGGTAAGGTGAAACGAATTGTTTTTTCGATGTAATAAACCCTCTTTACGAGAAGGGAGAAAAAAGTTAAGAGGTTAGAGGTCGTTGGGTTAGAATAGCGCCCCCTAATCAGTGAAGGCCACAGATTATCCCTTTTTAATCTTCAAAATCGTAATGACGAAAGTTGTTGCATGAAAATAAAAGTCATAACATATTAAAAGTTTCAGAAGTCAAAAGTGTAATCCCGCCATTTTGAATTATAGTGGAAGCAGACGAAATCAAGGGAAAAAAGTTGTCTGCGCTTATTTCATTGTAATCGATGATTTCTGACAGAATAATAGCATTTTTTTGTTATTTTAAACATTTAAACCGGTGTTAATATTGTGAGGATGGATAGTGTTTTGTGAGAAATAATCTTTTCGAACTATTGAATCGTTTGCTTGATAATGTTTCAGTCAATTAATTGACGAATCAATCTTCCCAATCGAAACATAACCTAACCTGTTCAGGTTAGTATTATTATTAAATTCATGTTTTGTTCTTTTATTTTCTGCCTTTCAAAGACTTAAAGATGCAAATTTTTTTAAGCTAACATCTTTTTTAGTGTTAGGTTTAATTGAAATCAAGAAATATCACATAAAATTTAGCATGCATTTTTGGGAAAAAAAAGTGAAGATGCTTTATCACTGAAATTATTATACTTTTTTGACAGTTATTGTGATTTCGACAGCATTCTTGATTGCTAGTTTTGCAAAGTTTTAAAAATAGTTGCATTGATAGTTGTATTTATTGACAAATCGTAGCTCACATTCAATTATGTATCATTTTGTCGTTTTGATACACAAGCAGAATTAGTAGTAAAATGAAATTATTAAAATCGTGAAAGGTTTCACATTTAAAAATGAACAATCTTTTACTCTTAGGCAAGCATTGAAATATGGTACTTAAAGGCGTAAGGGGGCATCAATTTTTAGGAATTCTTGAATTTTTCAGCAAAAAGGAAGCTTCAGAGTTTTTCAATAGACTTATTTCTGTTACTAAGACCACTTCATTGTTTCAAATTCAATTTATTTCAAGAAATTGAAGCTTGAAAACACTTTAATGACATTTTTTTAAAATCTATATTTCTAATCTTTTTTTTTAGGTGATCTCAAGAAGCCATGTGAATTTTTGTGATATAATAAACCACTTTTTCATTTGAAGTATCATTATGGATGTGGACTTGGAAAGTATTGTTATTAAGGAGGAAATAATACTTCCTGGTAAGAGTTTAGCATTTATATTTTTAAAATCGCAGAGTAGAGTTAAGACCTACAGTTATTAATACGCTAAAATTATATTCATAGCAGATGATTGTTTTACAACTCCATTAGTTATTGATTTAGATCTAACGTCATGCATTTTTTTCATAAGAGTGGAAACTCGTTCTTAAAAATAATTCCCAATCCCTCCAATATGACCACTGCAATTTATTTTCTACAGTATGCCCAAACGTAAGCATGAGAAATTCACACAAACTATTCGGATACTATTTTTTTTATAAATGGTAAGATGATGAAATCTCCAGCTAAGATCATTTGCCTCTTCGAAGTAAAGGCAAAAAAATGAGTAGTTGCAATTTTATCCTTTTAGATTACCGTAGAATGGGGTTACTTTAAAAATGGCAGGTAACATTATCAGTTTTACTTAATCTTGAATTACTTTAATCTTACGGGGAAATTCATAAAATAAAAAATTGATCCTAATTCTTGACATAATTATCCACATTTTTGCTTAAATTCGTCACATAAATCTTCCATATTACGGAGATATTAATTTTCAAATTTTTTTTGTGGAAAAAAAATTATCTGATTTCGAAATGCTAAGACCTGGATAACACCCTTTTAACCCTTAAATTTCACCAAAATCGTGCTAAATTCGTTGTTTGTATCTTGGATCAAAGATCTGTGAAGTTTAAATGAAATTAAGAACGGTAATGTATCTAAAAAATGAAGTTGAAGAAAAAAATGATGATTGGCGGTGTGACTTTATCATACGGATTACAATGTAAACAGCCGCCATCTTGGTTTATCTTGACTGAATTGCAGAACAAAATTCGCGACGAAAAAATGATTTATTTATGGCATGAAATGAATATTCGAAAGGTTTTAAATCGTAGAAATCGTTTTATTATGATATTACAATCTTCCCTATGCAAAAAAAACGGGATTTTTTGATCAATTTTCACAAATTTGGGGATACAAATAAAAGCAGATAAAGTCACCTCGTCTTACGAATGTCCGTTTTTCCGTATATAACTATTATTTTTAACGTAATTAGGGATCTTTGAATAAAAATATAAGAATGAAAAGAAAGCTGAGGAGTGTATCTAACTAATGCTTGAAGGAATTTTTGATTTATTCAAAATTAACGGAGATATTACGAAAAATCGAAAAAAATCATACAAAGTAACCCCATTCTACGGTAGTACACTTACCTAATATTCGGCTCTGCTCAAAATAAATCACCAATAAAACGCCAATAGAAAACTCTCATTCTTTTTAGATATTAAAACTGAAAATACTGAAGAGCCCCCATGGAACTACGAGACTGATTATTCTGACACAAGTCTTCCAGAGATAATTCCAAGTGATAATTTACCTATGGTTAAGATTTGTTATAATTTACAAGGTATAAATTCTCTTGATTCACGATCGTATAAAAAAAGCAAAAAAACTTGCAATGGCCAAGGTCAGTTCCTAAAATTACAAATACCGAGCAAAAGAACAAATCTTCGAAGTAACAGCTTCAAAGAAAACTCTTTTTCATGTGAAAAATGCAATAAAACATTTAATTTAGAAGTAGCCCTGCAACAGCATATTATAATTAATCATTTGGGTGTAAAACCTTGTTACGAATGCTCTAATTGTAAAAAAAGATTCACATCGAAAAACACTGTCGATAATAATTTAATTTGCAATCGATGTCATAAATTAAAAAGCGGAAACTCGAAAAATGAATCGAAATATTTTAAGTGCGGTAAGTGTAGGAAGAAATTCGTTAAAGAAGCTGAGCTGACGACTCATTTATTGGTTCATACGGATGCTACTACAAAAAATGGATGCAGCTCGAATAAAAAAATTATAAAAATCAAACGTTTGGATAAGTTAGCGTATGAATGCAACATATGCAAAAGTAAATTTAACCAGAAGAGATTGCTAATGGCTCATATAAAAGAACACGTTAAATTAAGAAAGGAGGATCTCCAACAGAATAACAAAAATTTATCTAGTTTGAGCGTCGTTCAAAAGAAAAAGAAGTCATACAGATGTAATGTTTGTGAAAAATCATTGAACTCCAAAATTGAACTATTAAAACATTTGGCCAAGATTCATTTGGGCTCGAAATTATTCGAGTGTGATTTATGCAATGAAAAATTTTATCAATCATCAGATTTTGATAACCACAAGCTCAGCCATGATCCGGTAAAAACGTTTGAGTGTGAACATTGTAAAAGAATTTTCAGGACAGAACGTACTTTAAAAGATCATTTGCTTTCTCATGAAAAGAAGAATGGGAGCACGAGTAAAGAACCTGGAACTCGCCCTTTTTCCAAATTAAGAGCATTAAACAAAGCTAACGTACAAATTGGCTATAAAAGAAAACGTTTTCCATGTAAACAATGTGAAAAAACATTCAATTTGGAAACAACCTTACATCAACATATCACCAGCGAACATTTAGGATTAAAGCCATGTTACGAATGCGTTCAATGTAAAAAGACGTTCACATCGAAAAACAGCGTCGATGAAAATTTAATTTGCAATCAGTGCCAAAAAAGTAAAACTTCGTTACCGCGAATTAATTCTACCCCGCATTATAATTGTGATAAATGCGAAGAAAAATTTGTAAAAAAATCAGAATTAAATACTCATTCATTTATTCATTCTGAAGATAAATTACACGAGTGCAATATTTGCCAAAAGAAATTTACAAAAATCGGAGCTTTAAATAAACATTTAAATTTACACACAAAGAATTCGTATGAATGCGACGCTTGCCATCATCAATTTAAACAAAAAAGATTGTTAATAAGCCATTTGAAAAATCATATAAACCCGAAAGGGTACGAGTGCCATGAATGTCTTAAAAAATTTACAATAAAATCAAATTTAACTCGACATTTAAATTTAATCCATAGTAAAGCTAAACCCTACGAATGCGAATTCTGTAAAAAATCAATCGGGCTTAAAAGCAATTTGCTGAAACATATAACATACGTACATCTTCGCCTAAAACCGTTCTCTTGTGATTTATGCAATAAAAAATTTTACCAATCATCGGATTTGAAAAATCACAAGTTCGTTCACAAACAGAATAAATTATTCGAGTGCGAACATTGCAGAAAGAAATTAAGAACCAAACGTTCTTTAAAAGATCACATGCTATTGCATTTTGGAGAAAAGTACAAATGCAGCAAATGTACAAAAGTTTTTGTTAGAAAAGGCGATATTAAAAAACATGAATTAATGCATACTAATCCGAAGCCTTATGCTTGCAATTTATGCGATAAAAAATTTTCAATGATAACACATGTTAAACTTCATTTACGGACTCATTCTGGAGAGAAACCGTATGAGTGTGAGATTTGTAATAAAAAATTTTCAAGATCTCATCATTTACAAGCTCATTCAACGCTTCACACGGGTAAAAAACCTTTCGCGTGTAAATTATGTAATTCAAGTTTTCGTTTGAAAGAATTTTTAAATCGTCATTTGAAATTACATCATTCCAATAGTAAGAAGTTAATTGGGAAAAGTAAGAAGAGGTAAAATATTTTTAAAGAGGAAGAAATGACTTTGGAAAAATGTCATTATTTCTAGATGGAAATGTATATTATTCTTTCGCTTTGGGCTGTGAAGCAATTAAAAGTACATTTTGAAATTTTAGATTAAGTACGAAATAGAGTAATTTAATGATTTACATACTATTTTTATAAAGATTATTTTATTTTTAAAAAACAAAGTAGATGAGAAAATGAAAATTTTTTCAAAATTTTTTGAAGTGGCGTTTATTATTGTAATTGATATTATAATCCTAACATTTGCTCATATAGTAATAATTATAATGCCTTTATGTTTGCTATAAGCTAACTGTACTACAATATTTTTTCTATTTACAAATATTTCTAAATCATTGTGTGTTTTTATAGGAAATTTTTATAATGCAGATGATAAATTATTTAATGAAAATATCTAATTTAATTTAGTTTGTATTTAATGAGAATTAAATATTCAATTACGATAAGACAGTTTTATCTTTAAAAGTATTTTTTATTCAACTTTGACTTAATTAAATTTTTTAAAAAAATAGAGGAATATTTTTTTAGATCAAGTTTGTATATTTCTTTTAATACTATTGTAGAAAACCGACGGAACTACTTTTTCCCCGATTTGTGCAAAAAAATAAGACAAATAAAGACCCGACCAAATATTGTACTTAAGGAATCCTCTAAGATAAAATCCATTAACCCGACCGACCAATTTTTTATAGGGGAAAAATGGCATGTTTAGAGAGATGGCGTTACTGAGTCTTAAAATGATGTTTAGCTCATAATGCTCATATTTCCGGAAACAATTAATAAAATGCGCTCCTGATTTCTTACTCGTACTTAACTTATGAAGCTAACTAACGCCATCTACACGCAACTTCCATTTTTCCATTTCCAAATTTTAATATGACAACCACGATTTCTAGAAACTAAAACAATCTTAATCGAATAAATATATAAATTCGAATAGAAAACATTTCGAGCTTTTTCACGTCGCAAACACCTCCCTGTATAGATTTTGGAGTAGAGAGACTAGAAGGAGAGGAGAGAGTAGCCAACTCAATCATAATCGAGCTGCACTATGATTGCCCGATTGCCTATTTCCTTCAAATTTTAACCAGGTGAGGTTAGGGTCGCTATATCATTCTTATGGGAGGGGGGAACGGATTAATCACAGAAGAGCTAATGCTGCTAACTACTCTCTCCTTCTAGGCTTCCTAATTTTAAGGCGAGGAACTCGGCAGGATTCACAGTCAACTAAAGCTCCTTACTTTAAAAATTTAACTATTTACACATACCGGAATATTACTTCTTAATAAATAATAATTTCTTCATAGCACTTTCCACTTAATTTTCTTAAAATCGTTTTAATAATAACAAAACAAACTATTTTTAATAATTATTTGTTTGTAAACAATTTTCCTTTTTATGGCAACGAGTCTTAACTCAATCATCAAGATGGCGGTGTCTTCCAGGCAACAAGACGTTAGCGTCCCTTTTCAAATCAAACACTCTATGGTCTATCTGTGGTTTTGATCGTGATTGTTTACTTCTCATGTGAATAATAGTAATTTTTTATCATATTCGTTACTTCAACCGATTAATTTTGTTTTTCATTAGTAATATTGAATAATGTGATGAATTTAAAAAGGAACAAAGCTTAAATGCAAAGTATATTGAAAATATTGATTCGCTATGGTCAACAGTAAATATTTATCCGGTTCGCATGTTTTATTCAGTTATCTTTAATACTTTATTAAAATGTTTAAGCTTGTAGACAATGTTCTTACATTCAAAGGATCAAAATAAGTAAAATTTACAATTTCTGTTTTGAAGCCAACTAAATATTCTACTGCCTATTCACAGACTTTTCTTGAAGAATCATATTTTTTTTTTGTATAATGGCCGCATTTGAAAGTAGTAAAAATTGCATATCATTTTTAATGAAGGAGCTAAGAGGATATAAAATCAGGATGTATTTATCGTGTTCAGATTTAATCATTTAAAGGTTTTTCTGCTTTTTAAAAAGTTTAAAACGGGGAATCAATCAAAGAATCCACAATGCTTCCAAAGGTCAAGGGGTCGATTCAAAGAATGAAAAAAGATGCAAAAGAAGTTAAATTAACAGAAGATACTTAATCTAAGCAAAATTTTGCATTCGTTCCGGGATGTGCACAGCACATCAGACAATAGTTTTATTAAGTGTTTGAATTTTACAGTCACTTCCTTCCTTATAACCTTTACAGATGGTAAATCCTAGGCCTAGTAGCTTGTGTTTTGTCTTTGTTTGAAAACCTAGCCAGGTCATTGCCAGCGTTTATTTCATCAACTCCATTTTAAATAAAGCGTTTTATTATAACTGAACACTGAGAAATGATAATGAGTTGAAAGGAGAACGGTTTAATTAATTGTATATGCGCGAATTTTTTGTAATTATTTCGCAATGGGCGCATTTAAATTTTAATTCTAACATCTGCTTCTTTTGTTCTTAGGATTTTAGTTTTATAGTTTTTTTTTTTTTTTAAATCAGCCACGTTGAAAATATTGTTTTTTCACTTAGAGTTCGACCAATATTTCCGTTTTCTCGAATGAGATAAATCGTATGAGCCAAGATAAAAGTCAATCAAGTGGAAGCCATAAACGTTCTCGTCTTGTTCGTACTCTTTCCCAAGAAATTGAGAATATTATCACTTTAGATGAAATAAAAGAGGAAATATCATGTTGGAAGAAATTATTGGAAACGTTTAGACGGAAAAGAGAATCTGGTAATCAGAAAACATATTTTGATAAACTCTGCGGTATGGATTATTTCATCTGTAATCATTTTATTTTGAAGGAAGTATAATGAATCATATTTTTCAACAGGCATGTGCCTTGCTCAACCGAAAGATCAGAGTTTGCTTAGTGACATACGAAAAAAAGGTTTAGACCGTTTGGATTTATATTTGTCAAATTTAACGAGGAGAGAAGTTCTCATGCTGGACATGAAACTTTTAACCTGGTGTTGTTTAAGTTTATTAGCTTTTTATCACCAAAGGAACAGAGATCGTGGAAGGTGCTTTACGCAGCAAAAATTTAATTTAGCAAGGGATCTTTTTCATAATACAATATATCTTATAGTGCCTGATAAAGAACAGGAAGTGATCAAATATTGCATTTTGTATTTTAATATTACAAGGCAGTGGCATTTAGAAGAATTTGTGGCGTTCATTTTCGAGGTAATTAATTGTTTTATTATTTTTTTGCAATGATTTTCTTTTAATAAATATTTTATTTATTTTAACAGGAATTATTGAGGATTGTTAGCCAGCCGGAAATCGTTTTGGCTAAACTCATCAAGCAGATCGTGTATAATAGAAGAAATGGCTCGGCTGAAAATGCGCAGAAAATTACAGCAAGTTTAGCCGTTATTCTAGAACGCACGTACTGGGATAGTTATTTATTTAATCATAGACTTCATAATTGTTTGAATGAAATGCTGAAATTATATCTTTTGGAAGGTGTTTCACAATCATCGTTCACTCTGAAACTTAGAATGGAGATTAAAAATTGTTTGAGGAATTTTATTTCAAATATGAGGGATAATAAAGGTAAGTTTATTTTTGAAAGAAACTAAAGTCACAAGAACAGACTCAAAATTTGACCACTAGTGTCGCTGGTGTACTGCAGAAGCACTGTTGATGACCAATGAAATTTAGTCAACAATTATGGTCTCACACGCCATGGAACACTGGCGACATTAGCGGTAGAGTTTTGCTAAAAGAATTTTAATTTTAATCCTCAACTTAATCCTTAATTTTTTTATTTCAGGTTTGGTAAGCGTCATGGACTCAATTGCCAAGTGTCTATTCGACATAACGATCAGCGATCAAGATAGGATGGATCTATGTGACGTTATGGCCTTTTGCGCCCAACGTCATCAAGTCTCTCTTTACAGAGAATCCATAACGCCTGATTTGCTAAATTTTTTACTAAACAATTTAAAATCACGTGACAGAAATTTAGTAATGGTGTGCCATAAAATTCTTCATATCTTATTGGATAGGAGAGGAAATTTAAGATATTTCGCTGAACCCGTTTATTTCTTCAGGGGTAGATTCGATTTCAACGTAAACGTCAACTGCGACACTGAAGACGTGCAATTTTTCAAGTGAGTTGAAAAAAAATTTCTTTCCCTTCTTTTTTTTTTATTTTGATAAAGTCGAGGGGATTTACCATAAAAATAGTTGTGCATTTGGGTTGAATTTAAAATCGAAAAGTGACTTCAATAACAATTTCTTCTCTTCGATTCGTAAAAGTCAGAACATTTTTATTTACTTTTGAGTTTTCAAGAAAAGTAAGTCAATATTTATTTCAAGTTCCTTTCTTTTCGGGAAAAAAAAGTAAAAACTTGTTTTGCAGTATTATATTTGATGCTACATCTTTTTTCCCCTTTCGATTTTTCGAGATTAAATGTGGTAGATGTTAAAAGTAACCCTTTTTTGTTTTAGGAATTGTTCCCAGAAATTATACGACGGGATTTTATCTTCGTTTACGAATTGTATGGAAGTTGCGAATTTGACAATGTGTTATATGACGATTTGCTTGATTTTGGTGGAAGTGCCAGAACCAGTGATTACTATTAATATGGTGAGAATCAATTTAACTATTTTTGCGTTAAATGAGGAGTCATAACAGCAGCGCTCTGAAACAAACATCAGTCTTGAAATTTTGAGCAATTTTATGAACAAGCGGTTGGAATGGCAATTTTCTGATCAATAATGTGGTATTTTTTTGATAACGACGAATTTCTCGAAGAACGACTCTATCAGGCCTATAATGATTTTTGACACTCTTAATCCAGTGCTTCAGGGTTGCCTTAGTGGCAATCTGTTTTATCGGTTTTACCACCGTTAGATTTCCTAGCATAACAAAATCTCCAATAAGAGGCCAACAATTTCATACAAAATTTTGTCATGGACAGAACATGGAAAAATCGAAAATTTCTAAAAATTAAAAGGTTGAATTTTGTTAAGATTACAAAGCTTAGCATTAAATTTATTAGAACAACGTTAAAGGAAAAAGAAAACAAGTATTGAGTGACGTTTCTCAGTTAAAATTTTTAGCAGTCTCAGGGGGCGCCTAATGAGATGGGAGTTAATGAAGAATCCTTCCTGGAGATATTTTAAAAATACAGTATTTACATTTCAAGACTTTGTCCTTCTGTCTGTAAAGTCCGCACCCTCTTAATATTCTGTGTTAAAAGATAAAATATTTCCTCAATAAACTAGAGAGACTGGCAATTAGAAATTAGGCAAAGAGACTGGCAAACAAGAAATTAAACGCCATTTTATTTCTTCTGCCGTTCTTATTTTTGAAGAATTAGCTTCTGCTCAGCGGAAGACAGAACTTTTGTGGGCCTTTTTTTTGGAAGGGAAGCTGAATATTTGTACGTTGACATACATGATTTTCTCCAACTTTTCTTTCAATTTCCGTTATAGCGATCTGTCAAGGCTTTCAAAATCTATATAGGGTCTCTACTCTCTACACTAAACTATCACATTTCTCTTGGTCAAGAGAAAAAATCATACAGATTACGGTCTTTAAAAGCCACAAATACTTATCGATAGTGATCGGAAGTAAAAATATAGGACGGATTGGAACGATTTCGTAACCTTCCCATTGCATATTTTACTTCGACCCCTCGAAATCAGAAAGAAATGTCGGCTACTTTATCTACAACCCTTCTTTTTATGTTATCTTTAATCTGCTATTTATCCTGCTGTTTTTATTCCAATTTTTACAAATGTTTACGTATCTTAAACCCTTAACACATACAGTCTATCCTATGTAGTCGTATAATTTCTTCAGGCCAAATAATCATTTCTCTTTAAATTTTAAACAAAGATTAAATTCGAAGTTCTTGAAAACCATTTTTCTTATTTTACAGATCCATATAATCATTGGTACGCAAACAACCATCCTTAAAACAGAAAAAACAATCCCATTCGCTGCCAAAGCTCACATCCATTCCATTTTAGCTTCGGTTTTATCTCTTATTTGCGTGATACATCAAGATGAAGCCGAACCCTTACGAAGATACGTAGACGAAGTTGTTAGTTTCCGAACGGAAAATGCCCCGCATTTACTACCTCCATTATACGTAAGTCACTACCCGATCCAGCCACCATAAAGTTCATTCTTATGAATCATTTATTTTTTTTTTTTTTCTTTCCCAAGTTCACGGTTCGTAACATTATATTGTTTAGGGTTTTCATAAAACTATTAATATTAAATTACGTTTCAGCTCAAGTATTCTGTCTCAAGTCATCACACAACCGAATACCATGATCAGCTTTATTTTCTTGAAGAGGAAATCCTTTACGCACTTCAACGATGTTGGCTGGGAAGGAGACAAACTGGCTTCCAGTGGAAATCCGTATCAAAACTATCAGGTCCCCGTGGCAGTTTCGTGGAGTAATGATGATGAGGTAAGCTTATCAAAATATTTACAAATCTGTCGCAGGTTTTTTTTTCTGTAAACAAAAATAACAAAGAAAATTACGGTCCGACTTAAACATTATGAAATTATTCCAACTGAAACGATTTAATGATTTTCAAGGTAGATGACCTTCGTGGTTCCGCTTACTATTCTACTAATTTAATTCTCTAAAAAAAAATTGTCTGAATGAAAAAAAAAAAACAGTCGTTTTATTTTTTTTTAATACAAAATATTCATTGTATTATTGATAAGGTGTGGACTCGATTATTGTATTGTAATCATCATGATTACGTGTGAAACACAAACGATATTGTTGATTTTGGATGGAACAGTTGAAGTTAGAGAAGTATATGGCTATGGCAAAAAAAGTTACAATGAGTGTGCACATCCCTGAGAACTTTTTGTGGGTTTTCTAAGCTATTTTTTTAGAGGAAAAATGCGAAAATATACAAATCGTAATAAGTAACTTGGATGCGTCTGAAACTAAAGTTGATACCTTGCGTACTGTTCAGCCTATGAGAACGGCAGAGAGGCGGAACTATGCATAGGGAAAAACTTTGTTCGACCTACGTGCTGAAAAGATCTTCAGGAGTGAAAGAAATCTGCCGCTTTGTGAGATTCAGAAAGAAAGAATGGCACCACCACGAAGATCGGATGAAAGACCATTGTTTGGTGAAAGGAGCTTGCCAATCAAAGCCAGCTACTACTAGGAGGTCCTTAAGGAGATCTCTAAAGAAATGGAAAAAATGCTGGACATCCATGTCTGGAGAAGGAGGAGAATAGGAGAAAAACAAGCGAAACTTCACTAAAAGAAAGAATAAGAAATTTTTTTTAGAAAAGCCGTAAGCTAAAGAGCTAAGAGTTTTAAGAGCGATGACCTAAAAGTTAAATGTTGGTACGCTTTACAAGACTTTGTACATTGCTGCCAAGAAATAAACAAACTAGTATTTTGAGTGTTCTTCACAGATTGGAGAAGCTGTTCGATAGGGTTCGGTCCGGTGTAAGAAAGCATTCTTCTCGAATGCTTGGCGCTCTAGTTATTATGTACCAAACACTACAATCAATCCCTCCCTTAAATTTTTTAGCCAAAAAGTTTTCCTTCTGACCGGTCTCAAGTTCCTTAATCTTCCCTTTCATAGTTAGGTGCAAGAAAGAATATTTTTTATTGTGTAGCGCATGGCTGAAATACTGGAGCTTCTGTCGCTTGAACAATTATAGAGGACCTCGGTGTTACTCACTCTACAGGTTCATGGAATGCTGAAAATGTGGCATCAAAGTCATTATTCAAATCCCACCAGCTTTTTCTTTAGCTCCTTGGTTTTAATGTCCAATCATCTGATTCTTTGATAGTAAATGGGCTTCTCTTCATCTTGAAGACTCATCTGACCTGCTTTATTCTAGCTTGAATTTTCTGACTCTAGTCCCTTTTCACTCAGCCAGCATCCAAGGTTCACAAGTGTCACAGACGCCCACACGCTCAACAGCGCCGCCAGCTAATGACGGCTGATCACCAACTTTCTCCTTACCAACAACCATAAATTCCACTTTCTTATTTTGGGCAGCTGCTTCCCAACGTTCGCACCTTTCTGCAACCATTTCACTAGAAAGAATATCTGAGGATCAAATAATAAATGTCAGGGCAATTTCGGTTTGAGCATTATCTGCTGTTTTATTATGTTCCCCGAAAATATTCTATCATGACCGATCAACATTAATACCTTCTCTTTCACTTTTACTTCCACGAAACATTTTCCAAAAACCACCTTATTCAAATATTTCATTTTGAATATTTTCTCTTCGGTAAACAAGATATTTCCGTATCCGGTTAGTCGCGTGCCACAAAAATAATACCGATAATCTGATAAACGTGCTCAATTCTATTGTCATAATCTTTTCCTATCTTAAAAACGTTTCCTTTAATTCAGGATTATCAGACATAACTTATCCGATCGTGAAGCACGAACTTAATATTTTTTAAAAAAAAAGGATTTTTCTTATCTGGCTTTTCTCTAATAAGCTTTATCTTCGTCTTCCCTGTGGCGTTGATGTCTTAAACTCTCGGTCAAGTTCTTGATTAGTACTTCACAAACTTTAATTTGGTTATTTGTGAGCTTTCCTCCCGAATCAAATTTAAAGAACCAATAATAAATCAAAGAAATAAAATTCAAAAGAAACCTCGCTAAAAACTATCCTTAATCATTCTTTTTTTTTTTCCAAAGACCCATACCAATCTTTTTTTTATCCACAAGGGGGAATTCTTCCTTTTTCTTTCCTTTCCCTCTTTCTCTCTCTTCCATTCGGCAATCATTCCTTCAAGCGATTGTTTTCTTTACCTTTCCCGTGTTATCTTGTCGTTTACATTACTTTTATCTGCTTTTTTCAACAGTAGTATCTTTTATGCCTTGATCTGTATTAGATAAGCTAAACGTGGTAGGGGAGTGTATGATCAGTCATTTCACACGTTTTCCCTTTTATCCTTTCTATGGAATTTTATATCAGATGGGATTGTTTTATTTTTTCTTTTATCGGCTAACACATTTAGACAGAAACAACTTTGCCTTTGAGAAATCTTTGAAATGGGAGAATGCGGTGATCAGGGTCGAAAATTTAAAAACAGATTTGGATAGTTTTACTAGTCCGGTATAGAACATAAATTTCAGTCCCTAAATCTTGTTTTTGCCCCTCTCTCTCTCTTCTTCGGCATCTTCAGAACCTGAGGCCCTATCGCTGCTGATTTTCCATCCGCGTCGATCTTGGCACGGCGTGAGAATGAGGATTCCTTCTTCTTCTTCAGCCTGTTCGCATCCACTTCCTGATATAGGCCTCTCACAAATTTTTCCATGTCGTACGGTTTTCGGGAACCAACTCCTTTCTGCAGTGAGAGATTCAGAGCACAAGGTCCTACTCACCTGGGGGTACTAGTAGTGTTATTACTGGGGTGCTAGTTGTGTAATATTCGACATGTTTATATTTGGAAGGTCTTGGCGGTAGGTGGTAGTCACCTAAATAACATCGTGGTTGCTGGCTGCCGTTGGCCCGTTACAATGAGCTCCTCCGCCACCAAACCTGAGACCTGCTCACAACCTTTGGACAGGCTAACCCACTAAACCCTTCTGCAGCTTAGACGTTTCATCTCAGCCTCCGTGGGCTGGAACTAATTGGTAGGCCTTCGGGTCTCAGGCCCGTAGCCAGAGGGGAGCCTGAGACCTTGAGAGCCTTGGGCCCCCCCTGGAAATTTTTTGAGCACATGAGTTTTCCCTATCCTCCATGTTATAAGGGGTCATTTAAAACCCCTCCTAGTAGATTTTGTGCCCCTCCTAACCTGATTATCTGGTTACGGGCCTGTCGGGTCTAGATCGGTAGGAAAGTTCTGCACCCTAGACAAAATTTTTTTTTAGACATTTTTTTTGAGTCCGAAGTTTTACCGAAATAGTCTTTTAATTGTACTTTCACCCAATATTTCGTTTTTTGAAATCCCACGTTCCGAATTCGAGAAAAAAAATAAAATCGAATTTTTCAAAATTTAATTTTTTCCTCCAAAATGGCGTCTTCAAAAAATCGGATACTTAGCCTGAGATGCTATCTAAATAGGTCTTTTAAGTATGCTTAATTTAAGAAAAATCGGTCTAAAGGGCTGGACCATAGGACTCAAACAATCGTAATCTTCGCCCAAAAATTACTTTTTTAGTCGCCATTTTTGAGTAAAAATCAAATATTTAGAAAATTGTTAATAATGGGTCTTTTCTATAGTAGTTAGACCAATTTTGCTCAAGTTTGCGACTTTCGAAATTTTTGGGATAGTCCGGTATGAACAGCGCAATAATTTTGTAAGGAGGGGTGCTTAGCTCCAAAACAACAAGCAATTATTTTGCAACCAATTTTTTTTCAAAAAGTCTATAAAATAAATACTTTACCTTAGAAATATCAAATTTTTATATTGCTTTTCGGAACTGTGACGATTTTTCAAAAATTTGCCATATAAAGCTAAATTTTTTTTAAAGAATTTGCCATGAGCTCCTCGCAGGAATTTTTTTACAGAGTACTTTTGAAGGTGTAAGAAAACAGATTTTGCCAAGGGACCCAAAATCAAAAGACATCGATTTATTTTTGACCACCCTAGTTTTTTACTTTTTTTGCGAATGAGAAATGTCCCTTAAATCAGGAAAGTACACTCGAAATTATCTCGATCAAGAACAGACCATCTACCTTTAAGAGTTCGGAAAACTAAGGACTACATTCACAATTTAGTTAATTGAAGGGATTTAACAGTCGCAGAAAGCTTTTCCAAGAAAGAGAAATCTAAAGATTATACCGTGTGTACAAACCTTTAAAAAGAACCCCCGAAAGCTTTACTTATTTCACTCAGACTTTCGTGGAATCCAGATAAATTGCGTCATTTCGTAGCTTTCCTTTTTACGGGGAGAAGGGGGACAGAAAGTTGTTTTCAAAATTTATAATAAAAACGAAAAGCTTAAATTAAATGGGTCAAACAAAATGAGCGAACAAATTATCAAGATTTTCCAAGAGATGCTGCCTTGAAATTAATGTTGAATATTTAATCAAAAGAAAGAATATGAAAAGGACGGATAGACTGATACTGAAAAGGAGAGAAGGGAAAGGAAAAAAAAATTTTTTTTAAGGAGTTGAAGTCCCCGTCGTCGTCTCATTTTCATTTTTTGATATAAATGAAAAATTGAGTCAATACGGAGCTTTTCTTACTTTTATATAGAAAATCACAGTCAGTTCTTCATTAAGACTGTTATTTATTAAAAGATAGCACCCGGAGAAATAGCATTAATCATTCTTGATTATCTTTTTCCTTATGCAAATTTTCCATGCTTTATTTTAATTTTTATTCAAGGTTGTCAAAATATGCAAATGCAATTCGGTTTGAACCCAAGGATAGCTTAAATACCTTTTAAAATTTAAAAAAACTTGGGAAAGAGAGATGTTCGGTAGATCTCACCTTCGACAATCGATAACTGATGGAATTAAATTCCAGAGATTTATGAATATTAATGAAAGAACGAAACTTAGCATGACAAAAAATTTTGAACACCCCTACCCGGATCACCTGGGTGAAAACGAATAGGAAAACGAAACCCGGTACACAATGGAAAACACAGAAAAGAAAGGCAAAGGTCGCAATTAATTACGGTAACTCGAAATATAATCTGTCACAACATGAATAATTATATCCCCTTGCCCCCCCAAGGCCGCCGGCCGTCTTCCCAGACGAGTATTCAATTTACCTTGGTAGAATTTTACAAAAGTTGACGGGTCTTAGGCGACAGTGGAAAAACAGAATTAATGCCAAAAAATATATGGGGAGAGAGCGAGAGGAGAAAAAAAAATCGCTGGAGCTTCTTCTTTGTGTGATGTGGGAAAGGAGAAAATATGAGAAAATAGGTCTTTATAAAGCACAAAACATTTTTTCTCTCTTTTTTTTTCTTTCTTTACTTCCTTTCAATTGTGAAAAATTCTCAGGATATCACCTCATAAATCGGTTTTCTTTGGAACATGAAAATAGCTTATGGAGTTAAGGCCGAATGCTTCTTCCAACGTTTGTGAATCAGAAGGTGAATTCACTGAGTTTTATATACTGTAAGGCTTATCAGGGTCTGGAATAGAGATTGGGCAACTCCGGCGGCAACACCCACCGGAGCCTGGACGATCCGATCACTACAGTGATCACACTTCTTCTTTAATTCTTGCTCCTCGTCAGAGATTGGCGATCATCATGGCGATCTTAACTTTGGAGGCTGCCGAACGAAAAAAGGATACCGAATTTTGGCCGCACCAGTCTCTTAGATTCTTGTGCCAGGGTGTTTTCCTCCGACCCGGTCTGCTTCTGCCCTCGATCTTCCCCTCCATCACCAGCTGCAGAAGGCGGTACTTTCCTTACGAATAATATGACCAAAATATTCAAGCCTTCGTCGCTTGACCTCGTAAAGCACCTCCGTCTCCTTGCTCCGATCATGCTGGTGATCAAAAACTGCCCAATATGCCAATGGACCTCCTGATTGGAGCACATCCTTAAACGCCCAGTCACCAAATCTCTATTACCTTCCAAATTCGATACAAAATCTGATTACCAGTAATAAAAAGGTAATAGGTCCTTAATAAAAATCTGTTTCCCTCCTGTTTTTCCACAGAACTCGAACTTAAACACGCTTTCCTCCCCTCATAAGCCAAAAATCCAACTAACATTCATGGAGGAGGAAGAACACGAGTGTAAATCGAGTGTAACAGCCATAACGTAACACTTTTACAATCATTAACACTAAAAGTAAAACATGTGTCTGAAATGTTAAAACACAAGATTAACATGCGAATTATAATTGGTGACATGCCAAATGACTCCCAAATGCGTGTGTCATTAACTTACATGCCTCTCCGTGAAGATTTTCTGTTTTTATTCCATTTAACTTACTGTTTTATACCCCGATCTGGCAAAGGTGTTGAGCGACAATGTTTTTCACCCTCCGTAATATTTCAACATTCTTTTAAAAGGAGACAAAAGGAAATGAATGAGAAAAAAAAGGGAGGGGAAAGCTTCTGGGCAAGTAGTTGCTGTCCGTATTTCACGGTTACTGAAGCACTTCAAAGACTAAGTTACATTCCATCTACTCCCTACATTATTAGAATGCGGACGTTTGGGCATTGTCCTTTCTTTTTCTCAGAGAAAAAAAGGAAAAGAGGCAACAAAAAAAAAGCGAAAGAATAAGTTTAATAATTGCCTTCGGTTTAGAGAAAAGGGAAATGATGAAAGAATGTGTTTTATATGACCCTAAGGTGAAAAATTGTGACAGCTCTTGCCAGCTTTTACTATATTTTAAGATTTTTTCTAAGCAATCTGTAAATTAGGACTTTTTCAGGTTGATAAGAAATATTGTTAAGAGAAATGTTGTTCACTGTTATGGTTTTTGGATTCGGGACATGATGCGTGGGAGCTCAAACCGTTAATTAATGCGAAAATGAACTGAGCATGCAAATTTCCATTTGGGCAAGGGTACTAAATGCAATGCATTTTGTATAAATGAAAATATTTGCAATGTCGATAGTAGATTTTATCAAGCAGCTCTCGGAAAAGCTCCTGTTTTTTCGTTTTTTCTTCTGTGTTTTTATTAATAATCAATTTTTTGATTAGGAGTCCCCGTCTGGTGAACCATCTGCTAGATTTGACATTTGTGATGAGGCTATAGGGTTTTGCCTTTGAAAGCCAAAGGAAAAAGTTAAGATGTCTGCAAAAAAATTCTACTTCCAAGGCCGGTAAAGTCGGATAGCGTTGTTGTTTGTACAACTGAACTAATAGCATCTCTGCGGCAGTTGCCCGTACTTCAAAAAATACCCCGAAGGCTGAGTCCATCGAGAACAATAGCACTGGCCATTCGTATAATCTGTGGTGGCATGTTCTGGAATCATTTTTTCCCCTTGAAACATTAGTTATCATAGAAGCTGGAACATCCTCAACCACACTAGTCTTGAACAGAGCTAGGTCAGCAACTTTGCCGCGTAAAATAAATCAGGGAATGAGATCGACGAACGGTGATACTCTAGAAAAGGGCTAACGATCTGAATCGTTCTTTTTTTTTTTTTGACCGGTAAAGAAAACACTTGATATTTGAACATTGTCATTGTTGTGTTTGGTAAAGGTACTGTTATGCATTATAATTCGTTTGTGTGAATCGCTCGCTAATATCAGCTCAAGGAAGTTTACTTTATGCCTCTGCCATCCTTTTTTCTTGCTGTCGATTTATTACTATTTAATTGCGGGTTCGGAATTTGCTATTTTAGACTGAGCAGGACTTCTGCTTGTCAGAATCTAGATTATAATGATGCTGTGCAGTTCTATAGAGCTCATTCCTACCAGATTTTTCCATAGTGTGAGGTTTGGGAGCCATAAAAAACTTTTCCACCCCTCTGTGATCGTTTGTGCTTTGGATCTGGTATCACATGCTCAAAGTACTCTAGCTTCCGATGCATAAAACAAGAAGAATATTCTCACAGGTCTTATGTTGGGTCCCTACTACTCAAAACGTACCGTGAGATAGCAGTACATTTTGAACGCCTCCAGCTTATTGACCATGTCAACCTTCATAGCAGCAAAGAACCTTTACACGAACGGACTAGCTTTACATCAAAGCAGCAGCTTCATACCCGAATTCCGTCAGCCGGATTCATCCTGTCATTCTAACCTGTACTCGAGCACTTGAAAATGGATGACTGAATGTCTTCTGTACAGTAAATCGAACGGGACCATCATCGACTTTGCTTACAACCATTCCAAATCAGGAGCAGACCTTTTCTACAACATACATCAAACTTTAAAGACTAGTCGCTTTTCCGTTATAAAATTAGAAATTACGACAACGACACGGAAACACTTAATGAGTCAGTTTCAAAAAATTTAACTTCAGTGCCACTGTCTTTTTAGTGACCATTCAACCCATGAAAAAAATTATCAGCTAGGCTTCAAGGGAGGAAAAAATCGTTTCACCTTGTCCAAATAGCATTTAATTCAAAAGCGTAAAATTGTCACCGTTCTCAAACAGTTCATGATCATGGAAAAATTATATAACGTTTCGAAATGACCAAAAACCTCTCTATTGTGACAAGTTCAAAAAATGGTTATTATATTATTAGTCAGGCTAATTCTCCGTGTCCTTGTGTGGGATCGAAATTATTTCATCATATCATTAAATACCGTTACAAATGTATCTGTCCAACGTCTGACCATTATTTACTCTCTGTAATTTACTTTTAGTACAGTTAGGACATAATTAATAATCAAGTTTTTTCTCTCGCATCAAAAAAACCCTGGCTTTACCGGGCGCCATTTCATCTTTTATACCCAAACATCCTTTTTTTATAGCCTTATTCTCTTCCTGTGCCACTAAACTACAAACACACATTCCCTTATCCAGCTCACCAATACTTTTTTAATGACCTTTTATGATCATTAAGAACGCAAGTCCGTAAATTAACTTAAACCAAAAAGTACCCGAAAAAATAATTTTTTTTTTCTTTTTTTTCCCCCCTCGAACCGTTTTGTACGCTCATACTGATGATATTGAAGTAGCTGGCCTTTGCTTTCTCCGGTCCAATGCATCTTCACTCTTGTATAAAAAAAATGAATACAAGAAACGTGTTTTTATTCGCATTTGCATCCGTGTGTGTGTTTAGTGCTATGTATTAACCTCACTTTTTTTCAACGCGCCTCCGCGGGAGTCAGGTATTAGTCGTTCGTGAGTTCGCGTCTGTTACCGTATCGCGGGTGCCCAACACATAAAAGACCATACACGTGCCCGGGAAAAAATGTCTTTTAGGTTAAAGCGGTGATTTTCAATTTTTTTTTTGTGTGTGTGTGGTTTTTTTCGCGCTGCCAGTTAATTTTTAAAACTTTAAAGTGAACATGCCGCCGTAAGCGGAGTGAGTTTTGTCTGTTTTTTAGTCGGATTCATGCCAAATTGGATTACTTTTAGGATAATGATTGTTTTGCGGATAATCCAACTGAGATAGTGATTAAAAACAGGTACATAACCTTATTTGCTAAAATTAATTCTTTTTTGAAAAGGAGCCCATGGCAAGGAGGAAGAGAATTTGCCATGTTTCCATGTGTCCATGTCTCGCCTAATTTCTGCTTGATTTAGAAATTTTTAACATACACTTCTTCTAGAATTCTTTTTCCCTCCTGAAGCTTCAGTTATTCTAGTTTAAAAGCTATTTAGCATCAGAGTTAAGCAGTGTTTCCGATAAAAGTATTTGGAATACATATTTAAAATACAATTTGTATTTTGTATCAAAAATTCTTGAAACGAAAGTATTCTGTATTCTGTATTTTGTATCGAAAATACTTAAGACTAAAGTATTTTACATTTTGAATCGAACATACTTGAAACCAAAGTATTTTGAATTTTATTGCATCGAAAATACTTTTATTTTGTATTTTGTATTTTATATTAAAAATACTTGACACTAAAGTATTTTGTAATTTGAATAGAAAGTACTTGAAACCAAAGTATTTTGAATTTTATTGCATCGAAAATACTTTTATTTTGTATTTTGTATTTTGTATTAAATATACTTGACACTAAAGTATTTTGTAATTTGAATTGAAAGTACTTGAAACCAAAGTATTTTGTATTTCGTATCGAAAATACTTATTTCATAGTATTTTCCCCAAGTCTTCTTAGCATTACTAATTTTCAAGGAAGATCTCAACTCTTTTTATAATAGGAAAGATGAGCCTGAGGGAATACTTAAAAGTCTATGGGAAATCCTATTGTTTTCCAAGAGTTTCCAAGGAGAAAATCGTTTATTATTGCGTTTTATCTTAGCTCGGTTTAATTTTTTTTTAAATGAAGGATTAAAAAGCGCACCAGGCTCAGGTATGGGAGAATACACTGCCGGATGCTGTAATTTTTCTAGATAATTTTTTTTTACCAGTAATTGCGGTCTTTTGATGACTGTTAATTTTTTTTTTTCCGTGCGGTTCTTGAAATACTTTACACAAAATTTAGCTGGAAAAATACTTGCGGTTGGCGCTTGTTTTATATTAAAAGACCTCATTAAATTTTAATAAAATCAGTTTTAATGAAATTGTTTTTAAGGATTTGATAAATTGTGGAAAAGTATTATTGCTTGAGAGGTGTGAAGCAATAAGCGCCATTCATATAATGTTAGTTGCTCGTATATATTACATGAATGGTAAGATAACGAATATTTTTTGCCTTGACCAAGACGTACCATACGTTAATTGGCATAGTAGAAGAAAAAATAAGTTTGGCTTATACTCAAACTTTTACAAAATAAAATCCTAATCGTGGGAATTTGTAAGAAAAATAAAGACACGTGTCTGGATATGAGGATTGACATTGTGGTCGTTGATATCTTAGTACTTCCACGGTCAGTCGCCTTTGTAAATTTTTTAACGAGAAAAGAATATTTAAAATAATGAATCTTCTAATTACAGTCATTGCAACAATATGCAATTGGTTCATCTTCATTCTTCTCGAAAAATCGCTGGAGTCTTTTTTTGCAGAAAATGCTGGGCCCTATGTTAGGCTTTTATTTAGCCTCGCAAAAATTTAACTAATTGACAGTCCGATCTTCCTTGTATTTTCATATCAAGCAACAGATACCTGGCAGCAATCAAGAAATGCGCCCAAAAGTCACTTTGCTTTATCGATTTTTGAGTTTCTGAAGCTAGTTTTGAAAAAACCGCACAAGTCTTAGCAATTTTTCGAAACGTTAATGATATTTTCCCGGAGTTCCTTTAAAATCGTGGCAACCAATTACTTTTTCATTTCGATATCATGAGAAAGCAGCAAGGCATAGTATAGAACAGTAAATTTATCGGACAAAGTATATAGCTTATTACTCAACAGGCGGTGCCGTTCCTGAGGTTTATGTAACAGTTAAAACCTCGCCCTTGACGTAAAAATATAAGAAATTTCTTAAACATATATATTGACATTTTATTATGGCAGATCGAAATTGAAATGGAAGTAAATGAAATCGATTTGAGAAGATTTTGCACGCCCATGACGTCTAGAAGTGACAGACTTAAAATTTTGTGATGAGACATAACCAGTCTTAAGCCTCAGCTGCTACAGCTCTTGGCTTTTCTGGTAGTTCAAAAGGAAAAAGAATTTCCCTGTAGAGGCGCTAGAGAGCTTGTAAGGAGAGAGTCGCCAACTAAATTGCTGCTTTTTGATTGGCTGTGAACAAACTTAAGTTAAGAAAGGATCAGCAGAAGACGTATGACGTCACCACCGATCAACGGAAGTCGTTGGAAACGATTTTGTTCACAGCCAATGAGAAGCCGATGTAGAGTTGGCGACTCTCTTTCTTGAGACGCCAAGGAAATGTTAAAAGAAGTGGCGCCAAAAGGATTAGTTGCCCAAAAATTCACAAATGAATGCTCTGTATCCATATCAGTTGGCCTTGTAGTGTCCAGTTTGCAGGAGACTCTTCGCCTGCGGGGACCCCAAAATTGGCCTCTGAGGATAAGTTCTGAGATGGTAAAAAAAAACAGAGTATAGTTCTTAGGAAGGAATCTTTATTCGGATTTGCAGAATCCTTCCTGGCTGTATCAAAAAAATCGTTTCAGCTTTATTCCTACTCACACAAAGCAGACTGTAGCTATAGCTTAATAACTTAGAAGTCGATTTTAAATGAGTTAGTCATATTTACCTTTGAATCAAAAATATCAATTCATCTGATTTCTCCATTTTTATACAAAATCTTCCGTCAGGTCATGGATTACATAGCTTAGCCTAAATAAATCACCAATGAACTACTTAAATAACGAATATATGCAATCTTACAAATAGATACTTTAACTATTGCAGCATCATTGTTATCTAAATAACAATGGATGTGAAATCTTCCAAGATTTTCATTGAATTAACCAAAAAAAAAAAAAATGCTTCCGAATTTTCATAAACGCGCCCACCCCGAAATTCGAACTTTTACCTTTTTCCCTAAATCTAGCTTTGTAAGCAAGTTGACAATATTCCAAAATTAGCGTAGCTTCAATTAACGCAATTAATTTGGCCCTCTCTTCGTATGGATCTCATATACACCTCATTGTTTTGACACAATAGGCGTATCACTGTCAGGAATAAAAGAAAATAAAATTCTCATGAAAAATGCCCAATTAAAAACGTTATCACGTTTTATTTGAATACGATGATTATCTCACACACCGCGACTGAACTTCTCAAGATCTAAGCGATACCGAAGTCAAATTTCCTGTTCATGTTTTTTATTTTTGTTTTTTTCAGAAACTAAAGGGCAGCAATGCATCAGTTAATCTCCGCCATTCTCCTGACCTTGAATTTCTGTTCGACGTTGGGACTTGATTTCTCCGGGGAAAATACCGCCCTAACACGTTATGGATCTCATTATTTATTTAATTTCGTAAGGCCCGGGCGAAGCACGGATAGGAATACCCGTTGCACACCATGCAGAGACGATGACCGACGAGGAGGAGGCGACGTGTCCAATTACGTAGATCCAGATTTCAGAGGAAACGGAGCTGATAATCTGGGATACGATTGGTCGCCGCAAGCTTGGGGAGGGCCGGCATTCCCGCAGAAAAACAAAGCACAAGACAGGCCACCGAATGATTCGTGGAACAGAGGGAGAGATGGAAGGCAAATGCACGGTGACTGGGGTCGCGATCAGAGGAACGATCGGTTCGGATGCGAACGTTGCGGACCGGATAGAGATCGCGATTGGGGCCCTGATAGAGGAAGCAGAGCACCCGATAGAGATCGTCCACCTTTTGATCATGATAGAGACAGAGGGGAAAGATCGAGACATCCGACAGAAGAAACGACGGTCACGAGTACACCGTTAGTGTTCAGAGACGATAACCGAATCGCTTACGTGCCTTCTCAAGGTGGTGAAATGTACTGGGATGGTAAATCGGGTGGAGGGACTAGATGGGACGGTTTTAGTAACGGAGTGTCGTGGCTGCAGGGTAGGAGTAGACCGTGGGATCGGAAAGACTGGACTGAAGAAAAGAGAAACCCGAATTATGTGCCAAGTTCTCAGAGACCTGGAGGTGACCGGAATTATGGACCTGATGGTTTTAGGCCGTGGGACGATACCACGAAGGGGTCTTCCGGTTGGGATAACAACGGGAAGGGTTATTATTTCGCGAACGGTTCACCCAATCCCGAGAAGGATAAAGGATACGCTTCTAGTTGGAATTATGGAAATACCTGGAATGGAAATGATATGAAATGGAATTACGGAGGGTAAGTTTATTTAGGCAAGAACATTCTGATTTACGCGTGAAATAGATCCCTTTGATGTATTAATCTCTTAAAAAAGTGATAGTGAAAAAAAGGCAGCTTTAAATCATTTATCCCTTTTTTCCCTCATTTCTCTAACCCTTGGTTTTTCATTATGTATTCACTTTAAAAGTCCACTCTGTTGGATGTTGGCTATTTTTTTTTATCTTGATTTTGCAATCAGGCACGTATGAATATACAGAGATAGCGTAATTTTAAATTATCAACCCTACCCACTTTTTTTCCTTGATGTGGTGGGAAAAAAATATTTACGGAAAATTTTGTTCGAGTTTTTTTCTGGAATGTATGGAAAATCCACAAATTTTAAAAGCTTCAAGTTGAAAATGGAATTTTTTAAGGTGTAATTAGCTATGTCAAACCCTTAGCCCGTTAACCCGTTAGCCCTAAAAACTTAAGTTCTCATGATCTGAACAGTGCACGATTTTTAAATTTCTCCCAAGGATAATATGGTTGTTTTGACCCCCCCCCCCCCCCTTCGATTTTTCAGAATTTCTCCCCTGTACTGTAAAAATAGGATACTCAATTTGTTAGTCAGTGAGGGACATGGAAGCTAAATCTATCTCCGGCTACTGCTCAGATCTAAATGTGGCTCCAATAATCATGGAACAATGTGATATCTACTGATAAGTAGCTACTCAAGTAATAGATCTCGCTCCTGCCTTCCCCCTTAGCCTTCCAAATATGCTTTTCTCGCAGGGCCAGCTCTGAATACTGTTGTAATAGCCTTCCCCGTCAGCAATCATCATTTATTAAATCTGAATTAAATGTACTGCCATAATGTATTAGGGTCACTGGCAGTGAGTTTTGCTCCTGCCTTCCGCGTTAGCTTCAATTTTTGTATTTGTCAGTGAAACGCGTGAATGCTTCATCTGGTTTATAACGTTCTTTGTGGCTTTAAGAAGGAGCCACCGTGATGCTCTAATTTTTACGGAAAGATGATTGAAAATAATAATCCGATCCGCCACCCAGTTTTATATAAATTTAAACATTTTGTCACTTTGTCTTTGAACTGTCAAGTTATTCGTCATTCTTATTTCAGATGACTTGCCACAAAATATTAAAAATTAATTCTGTCACGTTCTCTAAACACCATGTTAATTTAAGAGGATAGTCTTAAATCGAAATTGCAATAATTGCAAAAGGTTTGAGTACTTGTTCTAATGCAGATCTAATGTTTGAGCCGATTTTTTAGGCTCTGTTTTATAAACATCCAGTGCCCCCTATTTGCCCAGCTTTGCTTGATTTACTCCATTGGCTTTAAATGTACTGAAGCCTTTACCACAGCACGCATCAATGTTTTCCATAGGAACCGACCCCTCTTAGTCGCTCACTCACATCAAGACTTTTAGTCTCTAAGATGGCGGCAGTTTGCTCTATTATGACAATGCAACAAAGGTGGAAATGCTTAATCTTATTCGTACTCTTACTGACTGAGGTCGCCCTCAACCAGTCTTCCACTTCCAGGCCTTGAACCTACCCTTACGTTATTTGCCCACGATTTTCTAGGCGTTCCTAAAGAGCCTAGTAGGGAGTGAACATTTCAACGTTAACTAAACACGGGGCTGCCATGTTCTCGAACTGGGAGCCTCCATGATGGCCTAATAGAAAGCTTATAGGGCAATATGGCGACGTCCACTTTTAGATCATGGCGGATGCCAATTCGAGAACATAAAGCCTCGTGTGCAGCAGACGACTCCACTCCCCATCTGCTCACTGAAATTTCGATAGAACAAGCTTCAGTTTTAAGAATGACGTCATCCGCTGCACCGTCCACTAGGCTCTCAACAAACTCTACAGTTTACGTATCACTGTCTTATTGTCATAATTTAGCATACCTTTTATGGTCAAATTCTTTGATGCTACTACGGCAAGTTCGTCAATAATCTTATTCCTTTAGTTTAGCCAGTTTTCAATTATTGCTATGCAGAAAAACTTCTCTTCTTAATCAAAAAATTTTTATTTTTCAGGAATCGAGACGATGATCGATATTACCCCAACAGAGCTCAAGACAGAAGATACAATCAAGGTGGAAGTAATAATCTACCGTTTGGGAACCAATATCCCGGTCAGCAACCATCAACAGGCTATCCGACATCAAATAACGAACATAGACCGGCGAGATATCCAATGAGACCAGGAGTATATCCAACCAACCCGGATAAAAACTATTCGCCAAACGATCGTTATCCATCCAAATATCCAGACAACTACAGACCACCTCCTGATCGATTCGATAACAAGGAACCTGGTTACCCCAGACCCGGTTGGTCGAGACCTGGAACAGTTACAAGAGAACCAGGTTACCCAAGACCAGAAATACCAAGTACAACTGGAAAATATCCGCCACCTCATCAAGGGTATCTCCCGCAGGACAAATTTCCTCCGCCTAATAACTACGATAAGGACAGAAATCGTTATGATTATAACAAACCGTGGGGCGGCGGAGAAAGTGGACGTCCTGGATACGACAGACCTAGACCTGATTCCGGGAGTAATTACCCGTACGGAGGGGATCGATATCCTAGTGGAAGCAATCCTAGTAGGCCATATCCTCAAGATAATAAACCTCCACCGAAAGGATATTATCAAGGCTTTATAACTGAACTTGGGCCTGGGGCTAGACCCCCACCGACAGGTGGAAAATATCCAATTTACGAGGGTGATAGGAATGATAGGAATCCTTACCCTCCAAGAGACAAGGACCGCTACCCAGGTCCTGACGATAGATACCCAGATAGGTATCCTCCAAGAGATAAAGATCGGTACCCAACCCCCGACAGAGATAGATATCCTAGTTATGGTGATAAAGATAGATACCCAGATAGAGACAGGGACAGATACCCAGATAGGGATAGATACCCAGACAAAGACAGATATCCAGATAGAGATAAAGACAGATACCCTGATAGAGACAAAGACAGATATCCCGATAGGGATAGAGATCGTTATCCTGCTTATGGGAGCGACAGGGATAAAGATAGATACCCTGATCGATACCCAGGAGGCGATAACTACCGACCAGACAACGATCGTTATCCTAGTAATCCTGGTAGTAGCGATTACGACAGAGGGCCCAATCAGCGGCCTAATCCAGGTCCAGACGACCAAAACTCATGGAACTACGGAGGAGACGATCACAAAGACGGAATTTACAGGCGAGCGGGAGGGTCTTACCCTCCCTACAGAGGAGGACAATATTACACTTCGTCGTATTTGGCTTCTGCCTCAACACCTGCCGGTTCTCAAACAGGGCCAGATAGTAAAACTCCAAGCGTTACCAAACCCGACGAAGTAACACAACCAACCGGTGACACAGAGTGATGCGCAACGAATTAATACGCTTTAAATTGTTCTTTTTGCCAAAGCATGCTGTTTTTTTTTTTTTATAATTTAACAACGAAACCAAATATAAATAAATTTTTTTTAAGATAATTAATTTTTTTTCGACGTGTAGCACGGTTGCCGTGAAGACTAACCACGAATTCAAAAGGAGCGGTAATTATGGAAGTTGTCCATTGTGATGGCTTTTTAGCCTTGGGTAACGGAAAACAAACAAAAAACTGCAAGAAATCAAGGTAATATTACGTAATAGTGAATTAATTCTTCATAATAAATGAATTCTCGATAGAAAAGATTTATATATACTATCTCAGTTGAATTGAGCAGCCTTCGAATGCAATTTAATCCGTAAATCAAACACTCGGCCATGTGGAATCAATGGTAACAAAAAAATTGTCTAGTGGTTTGGTGAATCACCCACGTACCCATTAATTAGGTTATGAAAGAAATTTTCTTTTTTACTTTTATTTTCACAATAAAAAAAATTCTTTTGTATCTTTAGATAATGATGCAGTAATCAAGGGGTTTGAAAGTGGAAAAGATTCGGCTGGAAAATTGATTTAGAAAATGGCCACGAATAAGAAAAATCATTTTTAAAACAAACTTTGCCAGAAAATTAACATAATGATATCTGGTTATAAACAATTTGGGGTAATTATTGTGGCCACTTCGTTGGGAACCATTCTTCCGCGAATATCAATGCCATACTTTTCATTAACATTTTTAATTATTATGGACTGCCCTTAATGAATCACTGTAGTTAAGATTGTGATAAAAGAATAATTAAGAAAATCGTTCATTATGTCAGCGTATTAATGATCTGACTTAACAGTTCGTAAGCGTGCTATCGGTTACTTACAAAATTCTCTAATCCTACACTCTAAAAAGGATTTATAATTTTACTGAGTCTAGAATTTTTTAAGTATTTGACTGTCAAGAAGCTCATGTTCTTGATTTGTTGCTTACATTAAAAGGAATAAAGCAATCAGAAAAATTTCCATTCTATTGTATGCTAAATAATATGTGATACAAGATAAAATTATCATTAAGCTTGCACACAATCTGGAACTGAACATTTAAGCCAAAAAATACGACGAAAATAAAAAGAATTTCTTAAAACTTGTTACTTTTAAACATATTCAAAAATGATTTTACTATTTTTGATCGGAAATTACTGATAGCTTTTTGAATTTTGCGTAAAAATTTAATAACTTAAACCTTTGTTCGTTGGGAATCATGAACTACCTTTTTCAGCTTAAATAGTCTTAGTGTTTTATGAATATAAAAAAAAAAAAAAAAACATAACCTGATCAATTACAAAGACGCCATTTTTGTCGCACAGTCCACAGTAAAAGTGAATTGGCAGCACTGACGGGGAAATTTTTAGAACGTACTTCCGTTTCCGTTTTTCATTAAAACAAAATTGAGTATTAGAACCACCTACAATGTTAAATCTAATTTATTTAAAACTAAAATCCTCCCTTATTTTGCCTTTAATTTTTAGCAGATCCAAAATGGCCGCTCCTTACTGCCACGTAACTTAAACATGGGCGGCTTAGCCCAAAATAAAGAGCGAGTGTCCTAGTTGGGGTTAGAATTTTTAAACCGTTGTTTTAATCAAATAGGTGAAAATCACAAGCTACTTGGTAGCATTAATAAATAAAAATTGAACAAAAGTTTGTTTACAGCTCAGGAAAACCGTTACGACGAAAGGTAAGTCAAAAGATTATCTCAAAACAAGTCGACGGTTATTTTTACCGTAAAACCTTAATTAAGTCAGCATAAAAACACGAAGCACGATAAAGTTTAAACCGACTTGCCTAATAACCGTCTAATATACAATTATTTTTTTAAAGAAAATGAATTTCCTAATAATATTTAATAATATGGTCACCGGGGGATAGGCAAAATAAAGCATGTATAGTGCCCTTGACACTAGAGCTTTATTTCAGTGTGAATACTCTTGTATTCGTTACGTCTGTGCCGTAATCGTGAATGTTACATTTTTATTGCACGCTATTTCAGAATAATGAACAAAGCTATTAAAGTTTATTCTCTCTGTTACCTTTAATATTAACCAACAGTCGTATTCGCGTTTAGAAGACAGTCTTCCAGCAATATAACCTGATCTTTTTTCTTTGAAAAGTTAAAGGGGAGAGGTGGGTAAGGGAGGAACTCTTTTATCAATTCCTTTAAGCCGTAAAACCTTTGCTGTAAACCGTGAAATTATAACAAGTCTCGCTCGAAGTTATACTATTTTCTTTTTTTTCATAATTCAATACGAAAAAGTCTTTTTAAAATTGGTGTTTTATATTCATGAACTTTCTAAAGAGAAAGAAAAGTAAAATTCTTTTTTTTTCCATCCGGTTTCTCTTCAGTATCGTTTATTTTCACATCCCATTTTCAATTTTTGTTTCCAACACTGGACTTTATTATTTAATTTCTTAGAACCGCACGAATTACAAAAAAAATATTCTTTTGAGCGTTTAATTTTGTTGAGTTATAATTAAATGTTACATTCATAATGTTTTTTTTTTAAAAAAATGTATAGTAAAGTAAAGTGAATCAAGATAATAAAAATATTGTTAAGCGTAACCAGAACATGATTTGGTAGTTTTTCTAGACTTAGAGTTGAATTGCTAATTTTCAACTTTTTTTCGTTTTTTGAAGTTTAATAATCGTTATGTTGAAAGAGTGAAGATTAAGTAAATAAATAATGAATTTTTTGTACTTGGTTGGCGTTCGTTCCAAAATAAATTTTTTGTTACTCCTTGAATTTTAATTTTCGTGTTATTTTAATAATATATCGATAAGAAATTTGTTTATTAGCTCTTGTCAATTTCGAGATTGGAAAAAATTACACATAATTAATTTTGTAATAATCACTTTATAAAAGAATTTTATTTTATAATTGTATGTTCCTATTTTCAAAATTACATGATTAATGAGTCAGCTAAATAAAATACTCATAAAAATGATTAACTTTATTTTTTAAAAAAAATTAACTAAATTAATAATAAATGATTTTAAAAAAAATATTGAAAATATTTACCCTATGAAAGTCAAAAAAAGGGGAAATTTAATCGATTTTCTGATTCCATTTAAAGATTTTGAATAATTAGAAAATAAATTGTAAATAAATACAGACATAGAAATATAATTAAATGTAACCCTATGGGATTTTGCGTACGAGCAAAATAGTTCGGAAAATGACCACAGAATGGTGCAGCGCTATGAAAACTCTGTCAACAAAAAATTGTGCAAAAGGGTTTAACAGTAAATAATCAAAATTATAGCATGACTACTCTAGGAAGATTTTAATTGGATACCGCAAAGTCTGCTTAAATACGGCCTGCACTTCAAAAGTCTTTCTGGCTCAATTAAGATTACTCACATTTTATTTTTTAAAGCACCATTTTTTCAAAAAAATACTTTCGTGGGATTTATCTTACTTGAAGAATTATAAATATAAAAATACATATATTGTAAAACTTAGTTCATTTACAGTTTCCAAAAAATAAAACCTACTTGAAATTAAATTCCATTTAAAAGAGTTCGCTTTTTGAGGGGCAAACTCAGATATCAATTAAAACAAGTATAAAAAAGTGAATTTTCAATCGTATATCAATTTTTTTTTGGCATATCAAGCATGTGTCTAAAAACCCATTTATCACATGCTTTCCATATATAACTTGCCAAAAGCTTGAAATATTAAAAAAATTATCATAGTTTTTACATTTTTTCCCTTTTAAAAAAAATACACTTCCGAGGTTTTCTCAAAAAAAATTCATGCTACGCAATTAAAATTTACCTCAATTAAAAATTTCTTATCGAAGTGTTGTTAAAGTTTGTTCAAAAAAGCGAAGATTAAAATTTAAAAAATCTTGACGGAAAAAAAATTTCCTCGAGGTAAAAAAATATCGTTTTTAAAAAAAGAAAAGATTAAAGATAAATAATGAAACGGAAAATTGAGGTAAATAACATGTAGAATTCGTTTTTCCCCTCCAAGTAAAAACCGAAACTCAATCAATCTCAAACAGAGCCTCAGGTTCCATTCGTAATCTTCCAACATTTCGAAAATGAAAAGATTAACACGATCAAGAAATGATTCGGAAAAAAAAATTTTCCTCCGGAGTATTTTTTTTTTTTTCCTTCAAACAACTTTTCACCGGGCAATCTGTCAAAACGAATCAACATTTCGACGAAATATAAAACCCACGATGTTGGAAATTCCATTGAAATTCCGAAACCCCTTAAAATCGATTACGATGACGATTTCAAAGCGTAGTGAATATCATCCCGAGAAACGTTAAGGGTTAATCTTTGTAAAATTCCACCTTGAGATTGATTCGTGTTAATTAAACCTGAACACTTGAGACGATTCGATAATGTTATTATAGCCGAGACGGGAGGCTTTGAAAATCCTTCGAGCGAAGATAAGGCGAGGAGATGTTTAAATACGTCAAGAAAATCGACTTCTTCTAAACCGGTTCGCAAGGAAACTTCAGACATGGATCGAAGGAAAAGTTTTTCAAATTCGCAGCAGCCCCTGAAACAAATAATAAAGTTTGAGAAGAAGGAAAAAAAGCATTGTAAGAATATTTTTTCGATGCGATTTGAAATAGATTTTTTTGAAATTTCGAGTCTTAAAGCTGGTAAGCTAAACATTAATCATATTCACTTTCTTAGCTGGGACAATTGTTAAAAGTCGAAAATCGATCATAAAAAAATTACAAATTTTTATCTAACAGGAGTTAATAATCATTGCAAAAGTTTTTAAGCCTTTTCTACAAAATTAAGTTAGAAAATCCCTGCTTCGAGCTTTACTTCCTCATAGTTTTATTTTTTATTCCAAACTGAATAGAAAGCGATTATGAGCTTAGTAATTATTAAAACGGAAAGCAAAATGTTACAACTACAAAAGAATAGAATAACGCTTTTAGTGTTCGTACTTGATTAGAGTATTATATCAAGCAAGGGCATATTTAAATCTTTAACCTTCATCAGCAGAGCGAAAAATTTTTAACTATAATTTATTTCAGCCAGGTGATTTTTTTTTAAAAACTTGGCGACTTAATCACCGAGGCCGAATCACCGACTAAATCAGGCGAGTTTACTTCTTTTATTTGTAAAAAAAAATTATTTCGCGCCGTGATGTGAACCCAGCTTCCGATTTCCTCTCTGGGGAAACCGCATCGACCATACGGCCACATGAGACCTTGATTGCAAGACCAATAATTCATGCCAGCGTACCTGATAACTTTAACCATATTAGAATCTAGCATTTCACGAATCGCTTGCTCAATATGTCCTATCGTAACTTTATCGTCTGAGGAAGGCAATTCAGTAGCTCGACGACATATGTCAAGTGCCCTTCTTGCATCTCCAGAAACGGAAGCCACTTTGCGTGAAACTAATTGAATGGCATACTGAGAGAATGCATTAAGCCCGATCAATCGAGCTGAAACTATTTCCTCTAACTGCTTATGTGTGTAAGGAAGAAAAGTGAGCCTAGTTAATCCCTAGAAAAAAAACAAAAAATTTAAAACTTCTAAAATTAAAATGTTTGTCTTTTATAAAATAACTTACAAGTCGACTTTTAACTCTGTCTTTAAATAATCTTTCGATAATGTCCATTGTGTTGGCAATAGTTAAAACGATGAGTCGAGAATGTGTTCTTGTCGGCCATTCGAGAATATTGTGTACGATTTCTTGCTTTTTAGTGCACATTAGATCAAGCTGAAATCAAGATTCAAATAGACTTCAGCTAAAATGGTTCTTTTTTTTTTTTTTTAATGAAATAAAATGAGAATATTTACCTCATCGACTACGAGCACTGTGCTAATTTTATTATTTTTCCTATCGCTTTTACTAAACCAATTATCTAATTTTTGATGCGCTACATCAGGTGCTAATTTTTCTTTGTTATTAAATAATTTTTGGCACAACTGTACGTATGCCTGCCGAGGATCTGCTAATCTCATCCCATTTATTTCTATGTATTTAAATTGTGGTATTGTTCCGTCTATGGATAAGTCTTGAAGATATCTTATAACTTGTGTTACGGTTGCTGTTTTACCAGTTCCTGGCACTCCAGAAATATACATACATCTGTAATAAATAAATTTTTGGCTCAATCTTTTTCGCAGGATTTCTCAAAAAACTCCTAAGGCATTAAAGCTGTGAGTTGTTGACATTTTTTTTTTGAACCTACCCTCCACTATTATCCAACAACTTATTTTCTACAAATTTCAGGATATTGTTGTATTCCTTTTCCCTGCAGGGCAATGATTCAGGAACCGTCGAGACATGAAGACTTTGCCTTGCTTTTTCTAACGGTGTTCGAGGCTCCTCTAAAACCTATCAAATAAATAAATTAGAAAAACAGATTTTTAATTTTGACGGAAAATAACAGAAATGTGCAAACCTTTTTAGTGGTAGGAGTGGTGGCTTCAAAACCTTCGTTCCTCTTTATTCCTGAATTCTTCTTTACTGACCATACTTCTTCAATCGGCTCAGATATTTCATTTCTTATTATTCTAGATGATCTTCTAGCACTAGACACTTTAGACGACAATGGTGAATTTAAACTAGCTTCCCCATTGCAACTTCTTCGAGTAGAACGAGGAGTGCGTAATATAGGAATGTTAACTATTTCTTCTGTCTCTTTTTCTCTATCATCATATTTTACAACAGCATTTTTCGGAGTCCTCGGCGTTTTCTTTGAAGAATTTTTTAATTTAATTGGTGTAACTGTTTTCAATTTTTTCCTAATCCCTGAATCAGAATCATTTTCTACTTTTACAATTTCATATTTTGGTGTTTTCTTTAGATAATTTGAGGATTTTAAAGGTCTACCTCTCTTATTTTTTCCTTTTACCTCAAAATCAGAATCAGAATCATTCTCGTCATCATCATCATCAATAATAATTTGTTTCCTACTCTTACTAATTTCTGCTCTTTTAGGCAACTTTTCTTCCTCATCATCTACAATTCGCCTTCTACTCTTACTAGTACTCAGTGATATTTTAGGTGAACTCTTTGCATCGCTTGTCTTTTCGATTTTTTTACTGGGCGATTCAATACCATCATAATCTTTCTTTTTAGGTGTCCTTTTATAATTTAAAATTAACGAATCAGGAGATTTTTCTAATTCAGGTTTCTTCTTACTAGAGCTCTTATCTTTCTTGTCCGAAGAGGGTGTCTTGGGTGATTTCCTGTTATTTACAGCCTTGATACCACTTTTCTTTAAATTTTTAAAAATATCATCAATATCTGTATCACTGTCATCTTCACCTTCACTAGAATTCTCTGATACCTTTTCACTGTTTAATTTTTTACTTTTTAAAACTTTATCAACATCTACTTTTTTTAAGGGGGATTTTACTGGGTTTGATAACTGATTTTCTTTGTCTATGGTTTTTAACCTTTTTTTTAAAGGAAGTGTTGACTGAGATCTTCCATATTTGTCTGAAAAAAAATATAACCTATAAATATTAGCAGCTACTAAGATAAATGGTAAATCAAATATAAATGATTTCACATTACCTTCTGGCGTAATAGCTATTTTCGGTGATTTTAAAGGATACTTTTCATCGCTGCCATTTATTTCTAATTTCCTTTTCTTTGGTGGAGTTATATCCAATGATAAAAATTTCGGATCACCCTCTAAACCTCTTTTAGGTTTTGCTTTTGTTCTCATATTAAAATTAAATTGAGCACTGTAGGAGGGAAAAATTAATTTCACTGATTAAACATTACAATGTATTAAAAATTAAAACGAATGATTATAAATATTTTACAAGCATGTAGATAACCTTAGTTTAGTCAATTCCATAAAAAAATCAAAACAAAACAAAGTAAATAATTACATCTGGCGGGAAATAAGCAGCGCGACAACATTTTTGAAAATGGCGACACATTTCCCTGCGTTTTCTCCTTATTTTTTCCCTCGTTGTGTATACATCCGCCATTAAAACCGTTAGCCGTTGGAAAAAAACAGTCTGGGAAGCTTTTATTTCATTCAGTCGGAAATATAGTAAGTATTGTCTATATTTAAGGTTAAATTGGTGCTAAAATATTAATTTGGTCTTAGCAATGGAGAAAAGGTGTAGGAAGTATTGTTTTCCGTTTAGAAAAGCTTAAAAGCAATGGAACAATAGCCGGCCTAACAGAGGATTATTGTACCTGCAACGACTCAGGCGTAATCCTGCTTGAGCGTTGATATTTTTCGCCATGAGTTATTTTTCCTTGCACAAATTACACATATATTAAGCCAATTCCAATTTTGAAACCAGGAAAATCGATCTTTTTTCATATTTAGTCTGATTTAATAACCTGTGTTGTGTGATTGAAAACTAAATTAGTATGGATTTTTTATCTTTTGTCTAATAATTGGAATAGAATCCAACAAGCTTTATACCGTCCGTAGCATGTTGAATGAAGCTTAATTGTATTAGTGTTTATGCATTTTTTTAATTTAGATTTTTAATTTGTTTTAAAGGAATTATTGAAAATGTCTCAGTTTCAAGAAAACATGGGGCCCAATAGGCTGGCCAACTTCAAGAATAAGGGAAAGGATTCAGAAGTAAATTGATTTTTTTTTTGAAAATTATAGTTAGTGTGAACCATATTCTATATCGTTATTAATGATTTTTAGGAAATGCGTCGAAGAAGATGTACAGCTACAGTTGAATTAAGGAAAGCCAGCAGGGACAATCAGATATTGAAAAGGCGAAATATTTCTTTGAATGAACCAACATCTCCATTGCAGGAAAACAATGCGACTGGAAATCAAGCAACAATGTCTATACAACAAATAATTGCAGGTAACATTGAAAAAGCAAAAATTATTTGCATTGTGAAGTTTGAATGATATTAATAATTTTTTTCTTTCAGCATTGAACAGTAAGGATGAAAATATTTGTTTTGATGCTGTCCAAAATGCAAGAAAAATTTTAAGTCGAGAGAGAAACCCACCGATTAATGACATGATTGAAGCTAATATTGTCCCTCAATTGGTAGAATTTTTATCTGATAAATACTCGTAAGTAAAATTATAAAACATGGATTTTCAGTTTAAATATTTTTTTCCTAATTTTTTTTTTTTTGCTTTCAGATCACATTTGCAGTTTGAGGCTTGCTGGGCTTTGACAAATATTGCTTCTGGCACATCAGAGCAAACTAATGCAGTAATCAAAGCAAATGCTGTTCCTAAATTGGTTGAGCTCTTAAATTCTTCTTGTCCACAAGTAGCAGAGCAATCTGTTTGGGCATTAGGTAACATAGCTGGAGATGGACCAATAGCCAGGGATCTTGTCATTAACTCAGGAGCAATACCACCTTTACTACGACTTGCAAAATCTGATGTTTCAATCACGACGCTAAGAAACATCGTCTGGACGATCTCAAACTTATGCCGGAATAAAAATCCTTCACCTCCTTTTCATATTGTTAAAAATTGCTTGCCAACTTTGTATGATATGCTTTTCTCAAAGGATAGCGATGTTTTAGGTATGATTCATCTAATTAGGAATGATTTTTTTGTCACATTTATTTCATGTCAGTTTTCTCTGTAGCTGATACCTGTTGGGCTCTCTCATACTTAACTGATGGTTGCAACCAGCAAATTCAGGCAGTTTTAGATGCGAATGTAGTTCCTCGTTTAGTCGAATTTTTAGCTGCAAGTGAAGTACCAGTTTTAACTCCTGCTTTAAGGGCCGTTGGAAATATTGTAACCGGGAATGAAATCCAAACCGACTGCGTTATTCACGCCGGTGCTTTGCCAAAATTGCGAGAACTTTTAAATAGCAAGAGAATGAACATTGTAAAGGAGGCTTGTTGGTCGATCTCAAACATCACAGCTGGAAATTCAGATCAAATTCAAGCTGTCATTGATGCTAATATAATAGCTCCTCTAATTAACGTTCTGAAAAATGTAAGTTACAACAGCAAAAACCTAGTTGTCACCCGATCAATGAAATTGTAAATTTTTTTTTAGGGCGACTTCAAATCTCAGAAAGAAGCGGCTTGGGCAGTTACGAATTATACATCAGGAGCCACTATTCCTCAATTATCTTATCTTATTCAAATGGGAGTCTTAGAGCCTTTCTGCAATCTTCTCGATGGGAAAGAATGGAAGACTGTTCTTGTCGTGCTTGACGGCCTTAATAATATCCTTCACAACGCTCATAGAATCGGAGAATTGGAACGAATCTCGATTATGATTGAAGAATGCGGCGGGTTAGATAAATTAGAAGCTTTGCAAAATCATGAAAATCAACAAGTATACGAAAGAGCGTTAGGTTTAATCGATGCTTACTTTTCCGATGGGGTAAGACCTGTAAAATTTTTGTCGGATTCGTATTTAGAGCTGTTAATCATATACTTTATTTTATTTTAGGGTTGCGAAGAAAGCGTGGCTCCTAATGAGGTTAACGGGCAGTATGACTTTAAACCAGCGGAACATACTGGCGAATTTAATTTTTAATCGTTTTTATCATCTTTTTTCTACTCTCGTGTTGTTTTTTTATTACTTGTTCAATAAGGGTTATATCATAAAAATATTTTTATACCACTGTCAGTTTTTATGAAAATTTATTTGTAATTTTGATTAGCGCTTTTTTACACGGAAGACTTCGTTCGTGTAAATTTTTCGGTTTCCGTGTAAAAAAAAAAATTAGAGGATTAGAAACGTACTAATGATGTATCTTTGATGCTTTTAAAGAATTTGAAAACTTCGAATTGGTTTGGTTCAAATTTTTTTCTTGATGAAATCTTAAAATGTTTGAGCTGAGCAATCAAAAGCGCTGAAATTATTTTTGTATTTTTTATACTGGAATTTTTTTAAAATAAATTTATAAAAAATTAATTGTGTAATTTTTTTTTTGTTTTATTCCTTGCTCCTTAAAAACTTTTAAGTAAAAAGGTAGTAAATGACAAAGTTAAGTTATATTGACTAATCATTTTGTATTGCTACAAATATTTAAACCTGAGAATTTTTTCTACAGAAATTATTTAGTCTTTTCCTCTTGGACATTTTTAAGTACGTACATATTTTTTTTGACTAAAAACAAAGCCGCTGTTATCTCAAATTTTTTCCTTGATGAAATCTTAAAATGTTTGAGCTGAGCAATCAAAAGCGCTGAAATTATTTTTGTATTTTTTATACTGGAATTTTATACAGCCAATCAGAAATCGTTTTCAAAATGGCGACAAAACAAGGAGCATGCGCAGAAGATGAGATTTTAAAAATGGAAGCCAAACCCCAAACGGTTTTTTGAATTGCTGGAGTGGAAGTGATTATTTTTTTAAAAATCTGTGCATTGTTTCAATAAAGAAAAGAAAAGTAAGTCTTAATATAGGAATTAATTTTTCTTTAAAACCCGTGAGTACACATATCTGGATGCAAGGAGTCGTACAAAGCTTCTTTCGCTTACGTTTTGACAAAATCTAAACCGTTGATTGTTTATGGTTGGTAGCATTATGTAAATTTCAATGATTTATACAATTTACTCATGTAATATACACCTGTAGCTTGTTTTTTAAATTCATTTACATTTAGTAAAAGTAAAATTAAAGGTGAAATTTCGGTTTGTGGCCGAAAAAAATTTACTTTTTTATGTTTGATCAACAATGGCATTTTTTTATTTTTATTTTACAGAAACCACCACAGAAACTGTACAACCATGTCTTGCCCATCAACACCACTAACATTAAGTGAGGAATTAAGGTTAGCAATCAAGGAGAGAAATATTCTTACAACTAGATCAAAAATGAAAGTTTTAACAGCATTGGGCAATTTGAACAAAGCATCTCAATTGCAAAAAATGAAGGAGCTGCAAGAGAAAACAATAAATGAAATATTTACCTCGGAAGTTACATACCTTCGTCAGTTAGAATTAATAATGAAAGTAAGGGAATTTTTTTCAAAATCAAAGTTCTTTTTTAAAATGCATTACATTAGGGTTTCCTTTCTTTTATTTCTAGTTTTTTATGGAACCTTTAAAGAATAAGACTTGGCTACCTCAATCTACCTTTCATGCTTTATTTGGTAATATTGAGATACTCTACAGAGTAAACGGGGAACTGCTACAAGAATTGAGAAATAATCCAGAAAATGTTGGGGCTGCTTTTGATAAAATTGCACCTTATTTAAAATTATACTCAGTTTATGCATATGATTACAAGCAGGCACTCCAGATTTTACAGAATATGGTAAAAAATGACAAGGAGTTAAATGAATTTATCACAAGGCAAGAGAAACGTCCTGAAGTAGCTACATCACTGCATTCATTGCTTATCGTTCCCATTCAAAGAATCCCAAGATATCGATTGTTACTCCAGGAATTGCTGAATCGTACTCCACTAGATGATCCTCATTATGAGACAGTAAAAGGTAAGAGATGAAATTATTTAATTTTCAAACAAGTAAAATTTTAAATTCAATTTATTTTTGTAGGAGCTTTAAAAAAAATTGAAGCATCTGCATTTCACATAAATGATTTGGTGAGTGAATATGAAAATGCAGAATCTATGGTAGCCTTATCAAGGAGGCTCTCCTCTGCTCCTGTTAACGTGGTGATACCAGGTCGAAAAATCGTAAAACAAGGATGTTTAATGAAGGTACAATTTTTGTAATATAAACGTTTATTAAAACAGCTTCCACTTAATTTTTTCTTGTTTTAGGTAGCTAAAAATGGCCGAACTTCACATTCCAGATTTCTAGTGCTCTTCACTGATTCTCTTATGTATTGTAAAGGGGGACAAGAAGGTCCTTTAAAATTTTCGTGCCTTTTCCCTTTGAAACACTGCGAAGTGGAACCGGTACTTAGCACGGGAGTTTTTAAAATAACATGTCAAGACGAAGAGATTTTATTGTATACCTCAAATTCTCAAGAAGGAAAAGACTGGATCACTAAGTTGGAGGCAGCTGTAAAAGAGGTTAATTCTACGTTTCTTTTTTCCTGTAATTTTGATATACTTTAAAATTAATGTTTAATTTTTATTTTTTTTAAAAGCATCAAGACTGCAGAAGAACATTGAGGAAAGAAAGCAGCAAGCGCAAGCCCATACGAAGGAAAAATTTATTGCATTCAACAAAGCATGAATCTCCTCAAAAAATGAAGGCAGAACAAGCTGGTTGTTTCAATAGTTTTAATTTTTTAAAAAGACTCCGATAAATGGATTACTGTAATAAAGCTGAAAAGAAAAGTGAATTGGCCATGTTAATGCAATACTCGCTACGCTAGCCTGATGGGCCTCTGAAAAAGAAAAAAATCCAGCTATAAGCAGGAAACAATTTCCCGTTGTACTAAAATCAAAAAAACAATTTTAATTTATAATAATTTATTTTAAAAATATATTCGACCTAATTTTTTATAAAAAAAGAATTCAAATTTGACAATATACTGTACTGATCAGTCAAAGCTCTTAAAAACTGCCCTCTTCTAATATTCGCTGCTTCCCTTTGAATTTCTTCATTATTATTACTATTCAATTCTAACAGTCCTATTATTTTAATAACCTGTTGCTTCCTTTGCGTCTCTCCACGCTTATTATGCAAATTAATTAAATATTCTAACATCGTGAGATCCCAAATGCAAGGATAATAAGCGTCCATAGCATCGACGCAATGAGAATTTTTATTTTCAGACAAACATTTAAATGCAGTAGTGTAATCCACATCATCCAGGAATTGGCACAGCACCGCAGCTTGAGTATGACACTGAAGCTGAGAACAACATTTAATCATACGTTTATAAACGAAGTCATCTATCGCGGTTTTCGGGACAGGCTGAGTGAAATAATCGCTGACGACTGCTCCCGATTCTAAGTAATATCTCAAAGCGCTTGCCCAGTCGTTATTCACATAATTGATATCTCCTAATACTTTCAAAAATGGATAATGAGTCGGCATGAATTTTAAAGCTTGAAGAGTAACTTGAACTAAAACTTCAGCGACGGAACGGGAACTGTAAGAATTAGAATTGCTCACTACTGCTGGCCATAAAGTTACATACTGACAATTTATTTCTAAGTTGGGCTCGTCTTTTAAAACGTTATGAAGTCTCGCTAACAAAGATATAACGACGGCTAAGCACGTTGATTCTCGAAGGCGTATTAAAAAATTAACAAGGCAGTTTTTAGTTAAATTAGACGATGTAGGCGAGGCTGTGGATCCGGTATTTGATCTTTTATTCTGCGTGTTAGGCCCGAAAATTGGGAGTATTAAATCCCAAGCATCTCTTGATATTTTTTTATTTCCTTTGTATTTGAGGATATCTTGACATGCGTAAGCAATGGCTGCTGCTAATTCTAAATAAATCCAACGTTTATCCATTGAAGTTAGGGTATCCCATTCACCGAGGTTTAACAAGGCTAAAGCGCAATTTTCCATGACTTCTAATCGCGGGATAACGGAGTCTCCGGATTGTAACGCTGCTAAGCATGATTTGCAGGATGAAATTAACTGTCCGGGATCGATACTGTTTTCTGGGTATTCTTCGAGGTATTGGTTGATTTGAACGAGAAGAATTTCCCAATCGATTAGGCGGTTTAATTTGTAAAGAGTGTTCGAGCTGATTCCGGGTGCTTCTTTAGCTTCTTTTTCAGTGTTTTCTAGTAGAAGTATTGATTTTCGAAAATCCTATAAAACAAAAATTAAATAAAAATTACTTCTCGGGCTCAAAAATTGGTGCTACTTTACCGTGTGGTCTACCACCCCCACAAGGTCTACCAATAGAAAACATACGTGTTAACGTGCGGTCTATCTTAAATAAAAATTATTTAGTAACTTTTTTTAACTCAAAAATTTTTTTAGAATTTTTTTTTAATTTTTTAGAAAAATAATAATATAAAAATTATTTTACCTTACTATTGCTCAATTCTCTAGACTTCGCTAATAAAATATAAACCAAATCCTGTACAATTCCCTTTGGGAGGCTCATAACAACGCTCTGCAATGGAATCGGCAAATCCCATTTATTATTTAATTTCCACCACGATTTTGTCGGATCTTTTGAACACAATTTCTGCAGCAACTTTTTAACATTCGCAGTATCGTAAGTTTGAATCAACTGTTGTTGAATATTCATAACTTCCAGCCTTGGACTTCCTAAAATTAACAAAAAAATTATTTCCCATTAAAAATCCAAAACACTAACAAAAACCTAAACTCACTTACTTGATATTAACTGCAAAGGAACATCAACTGAATATGAAGAAATAACCTCATCCAAATCATTTTTCCCAGTCCCCATTTTCATTTCAATTTCCTTGATCTCTTCACTTGTAAATAAATTTTTCACTAAATCGTCTTTTAACAAAACAGGAGCTAATAACGATCTTTCAGACCATGTCAAGTCTCTCAACATCAAATCAAACACAAAATATTTAATATTCTCTTTTTCTTTTTCCTTTATTTCATTTATTAAATTCTTTAAAGAACTTAAAAAAAATTCAAGCCCTTTATCTCCTCCATTTTGAAGTGTCTGAACAAAATTAACATTTACAACTTCATTTGAAACGACTCTCCTCAAAAAATTTAAAATTTGAATTTTCAAAAGTAAATCTTTAGCCACTGTAAAAGCACAACTACAAGAAGCAACCTGAATATCAATTTCAAGCATATCTCTATCAATCAAGGGTATTTCTTGTCGAATGTTATCCATTTGCAGTATCTGCATTATTCCTTTAAATTCATTTTTTATTGATAATTTAAATTTCTCATACAAATCTGTCGGATCGTCACTAGATTCAATAGTGATATCACAAGCTTTGCAATAACCGATAAGTTTTTCCTTGTCAATATTACAAAATTTAACTTTGCTCCTTAATTCTGGATTTTTTTCTAAGGCTTGAAAAAATTTATAGCATTCTGTGAAATGTTGCTTTGCATTTGCATAATCTTCTCTGAAGAAGCTGAAACTTCCCATTTCATAATGAATTTGGCATTTAAATTCCTCTGGGCTTATCTTAACCCCATCTTCCCATTTTGTTTTTAATTCTGCTGTCTGTTCCGATAAATGGACAAAAGAATCAATAGTCGGAACAGTCATGGTTTCAACATCAAATAAGATCTTGCTTATAAGCTCGACACTTGTCATGATTTGAGCATCAAGTTGCGACCTTATCATATCTCTTTGGCTCGCTGCTGTTAAATTAGGATCCTGGACACCAGGCATAGGTATGAAAGGAACTCTGGCTTGTTTTGTTATTAATGCACCTCCCATAAATGCTTTCAAAACCCAACGATGATACAAACTAACTGCAAAAATAGTTTGATGATCTGTTGTTTTGAAATTAAGGAGTGAATGCGACTGTAGGTTTACTTCTTCTTCCATTGCGATGAATAATAAATCATGGAGTAATGTCATTTGCATTGGTAATGGAAGTCTAAAACAATACAGAAATTTAGGGGAAAAAAATCAAAAATTTAGCTCAATATTCAAACTTACTTATTGTCTAAAAATTCCAAATCCCAGTGAAAAAACGCCATTACTTTCAATGACAAAAGCTTAATAGCTAAGCTTCGCTTAGTAATTTTCGGAGCTGGTATTTCCATCTCTCCATTTTCCTCATCTTTTATAATGATTTCTTCTTTTTTATCAACATTTATAAACTTGATCATCAATTCAGCTGCATTTGGATCAGGGTTAGGTTTGCTTAAATGTTTTTCTAATAAATTCGGATCTAATAAAAATTCAAACCAAAGTACTGTCTCCGGAGCTAGAGGGACCGTCCCCGGTCGCAATTTATCAACATCCATATCGAATAAATTAATAAAAAAACTCTTAAAAATGAAATTTTAATACAAAACAAGCGGTCGGCTACCGGCTGACTCCATATTTACATTTTAATCTGCTGCCACGACAAACGTGGAATTAGAATCCGAACAATGGCTGTCAAGTTTTTGTGTTGTTTATAGTAAATTCTCTCAATTCTTAAGTGAAAAAAAGTTAGTAAATAATTAAAATAAATTATTTATGTTAATTCGAATTTGTTACTTAATATTAGTTATTCACAAATAATGATTTAATTTCAATTCAAGAGATATGGCGACCGAATACATAAGCAATGATGAACTGTGTTCAGATGCAATAAATAATTTACCTGACGTGAATTTTCATACAGCTCTGAATGGCACTAGAATTTTACCTGAGGTAGGGGATGTGCAACATGAAGGTTCAATTAAATTGGATCAGAATGTATCAGTATTGGAAATCCATACGTTAACAGCAACAGAAGGTACGATTTCGAAATCCTATGTTTAATCCGAGTGTTTGTTTTTTTTTTCCAAAAGAGACATAATTTATGAGCTGTTAAATTTGTTGTTTCAGCTTCGTTGGAGGAAAATATTAATAGCATGGATAAGAGATTAACAAGTGAATACATTACAGTTCCAATTATGTCAAGTGTTAAATATTCTGAAAGTTATATATGCCGATTATGTGCTGCTGTTATTGATATTGAGTCTGCAATAAGTATATTTCCAGCTGATGGTTTTCAAGAGAATCTGGCTTCTAAAATTAATAAATATCTGCCTATTATAGTAAGTGTTTTTTATTTAAATATTCTAAATTGTTGGAAGTTTTTCATTTGTGTATCAGTGCACACTAGAAAGGGGCCTAATAAAGGGGATATAGAATTGAAATAAAAGATTTAATTGATGCTCTTTTTCAGGTATACGAGGCAGATCCATTCCCAAAAACTGTTTGCAAAACCTGCGTCGGTAAACTCAGTCAATTCCACGAACTCGTTGAAAAATGCATCCTCGTAGAAGAACAACTCCGCCAGACTTACGTTTTCGACGAACGATACATCGATGAGCTCACCAAAAAAATCCAACAAAAATCAGATCCAGATCTACTAAAAACCGAATCAGAAAATAATGAACCGTTATACACCATACAAGAATTTCATTACATCGATCCTGTAAACGTTGAAAATTTAAATTGTAAACCCGAAAACGAAATTAACGAGAATAAAAAACCAGACGAAGAAAACAATATGGAAACCAACGAAAATCTCGAAAATGAAAAAGGGATGATTTGCAAACACTGTCAAAATAATTTAAACAGTTACGAAGATTCATTAGAACATTGTAATAATCACTCTGGGGAAAATGATTTCTCTTGTATATTTTGTGACATAGCCTCAAACTCAAAACCAGAAAGGGACGTTCATTTAAAAACGCATTTCGAAGGAGAAAATCATCGCCTACCAAATTCTAGAGACAAAACAAAAGCTCGTTTACAAAAATTATTAAAACACAAATTAAAAACATTTAATAAAATTTTAGTTTGTAAAAAATGTAAAGAAACTTTAGGGAATATCGACGAGGCCGTTGAACATTGCATCAAACACAGGCCTACAAACATAAAATCATTTCCCTGCGTGTTATGCGTTCGTCGTGTGGGGAAATCAAAACTCCGAGAACATGTTTCCTTGCACTTCCCGATGATTACAAAACCGATTTTAACATGTGATAATTGCAATAATTTATATCCCGATGAAAAAACTTTAAAATATCATCGTTGTACTAAATTACGGAAATATAAATGTACTCAATGCAATCAAGGATTTAAAAGCGAAGATCGTTTGAAATTTCACGAAGATTTTCATAAAAATAAATCAACCTTTTGCGATATTTGCAAGAAGGATTTTAAATTCGAATCAAGGATTTATTTACACTTCGCTGGAGTTCATAATGGAATAAGAGACAAGCCATATTGCTGCGATGTTTGCGGGAAAACTTTCACATGGCTAACGGTTTTAAATAGCCATAAGAGGACTCATACGAATGAAAGACCGTTTAAATGCGGGAAATGTGACGCTAGGTTTTGTAATAAATATTCTTTAAATGGCCACATGCCTAGCCATGATGATCATCCTCAGTTTTACTGCGATAAATGTGATTATCACACTGGGAGAAAACAAAATCTCCAAAAGCACGTTAGTAGATTTCATAAGGAGATAAATTCATCTCAGATTTGTATCCGTTGTCGAGTTTGTAATGAAGTATTCCCGAATAAACACGACGTGGATATTGAAAATCATTCGAGTAAACACACGGAGGAAGAAATAAATTCAATATTTTTTCAATACGATTCAACGTCGAATCCGGAAGATGTTTACGTTTCTGAATTATTTCAAGCTTTAGTTGTTACGAAATTATATCAATGCGAGAGGTGTGATAGATGTTACGCATCTGCAGAGCATTTAACTCAGCACAGGACCAAACATCCGACTAACGATCCGAATTCTTTTTATCAATGTAGATTATGCGATAATACTTTTTCGAAACATGATTTATTGGTGAAGCATCAAAAAGTTCACGTTAATATAACGTCGCAATATACGAGTAAGCTGTCGGTTTTAATTGTTATTTCATGCGATATTTGCGGGATTGAATGCGTGGATTATAGGCAGTTGTTGAATCATAAGGATAGGGGGAATTGCATGATGAAGAAAATGAGTGGGACCATTCGTCCGAAAAAAGTACTTATTAAGAAACATTTAAAACCGTTGAAAACTCATCAGTTATTTGTTAATTCGAATGGATTGTTTGAATGTCCGAGTTGTCAAAGGACTTATAAGAATAGAAGACGATACAGGTTACATTTAGCTACTCATTCTAATATTGTTTTGTAAAGAATATTTTTAAATATAAATAAAAAAATTGATTATTTAAAATGCTTTTCATATTTTTTCTTTTTGTGGTAGTTCATGAAAATTGATGGTTGTTACTGTACCGAGTTTCAAGTTGCATTCGGGGGAAAATGATTCATTAAATAAGTAACGAAAGAGTAGAAAAGTTAGATATCAGAGAACAGGGGATGTCGACAACTTGAGGATCTCGAAAATCCCTTTTCGTTTTGAAAAGTGTCACAATTCGCCTTTATCATAAAACAAACTCTTTCAAAAGTAAAAAATGCTAAAAATATTCTAAATGCTTATATTGATTGATTTTATATGAACTACTCCTTAATAAAAGATAATTTACAACAGTAAATTTAAAAAAAAAAATAAAGATAGACTGAGATACAAGACTAAAAAACTAAAGAGCAGTTTCATACACGTGATTTATATGATTATTACATTCTGAAAATGAAGAACATGAGCAATCTTCTAAAATCTTTGGTTCGCTTTCGTCTTGCGTTGAATTATCATTAGATCTCGGGTCGTTCCCGTCTAAACAGTACAAAAGAGATTCACTTAACCCAGCTTCGTTTAAAATACTCTCGGGTATACTTTTATAATCTTCATTTTCTACCGATGAATTTTTTTCGCTTAATGATAGGAAATCATCGGTTCTGCTAGAAAAGCTCAAGTCGACGGGACTTGCTGTCAATACGCTTCTGCTAAATAAATAATCTCTAAAAGTGCTTGATAGGGAGTCGGTTCCTGTTCCTGTTCCTTCGTTTGAATCTTCTAAAATTAATTTTTTACCGAAATCGTTTAGTTTTTTGTTGGATTTCACGTTTTGGCTTTCGTCTGATGGGAATTGAGATTCCCAGGAGTCGACGCTTGCTAAATTGCAGAGATCAGTACCCGATAAAGATATTACGGGTTTTCGGCTTCGTGGAGTCATCATGGTTTCCTGAAACGGAAAACAAATTTGCTGATGATTCTTGAATTATTATCAAATCAGCCCTGCAGCCAGAATAGACTTCACTCTAGCCTGGTTTTTGATTTTGGTGCTAGAATGTTTTAGTTTGTTTTACCGCTGTATTCCAAACTAAAGAGACGCTAGCGCCATCTCTAGAACGTTCGTGAAATTAGAATTAGCGCTACCCATCTGATCTTTTTTAAAATCAGCTAAGAAATGCTTTACAGTATTAATCAAGAATTTTCCAAGTAAAAATGGCAATAAATGCCTCATTCTGGCTACAGGTCTGTTGTAGGCACACACGAAAAATGTTTTAAAGAGTTAGTTTAAGGAAGACATGTATACCAACCAAGGAAATTTACACGCTAACATGCAGGTGACAAAAATTAAAAATCAATTCTTCAATCTGGAATAAAAAAATTTTAGAATCAGATTGGGTTTGGTGCAAAAAAAAATATACTAGAGGAAAATTGTGATTTCTCGCTAAATCCCAGGGAAATATTTTCAGCTTAGCAAATTATCAAAATCTAAAATTAAGGACGAGAAAAATTTATCTTAAGGAGAAATGAAACTTTTGGGTGGAGAATTGATTATTTTCTCTTTAGAAAATTATTTTGTTGCCAATATTTAACAACTTAAAAATAAATTAGGAAATATTTGAGACAAGCAAAATAATTTCTTGTCTACAAAAAATATTTTCTACTTTTGTTTCAGAAGTTTTTTTTTTGACAAGACACTCCGTAAATTTTTTCAAGCTTTTAACTTAACCAAATGCAAGTTGTAATTTCTTATGGGCAAAAAATTTTTTCAGATTGACATATGATGAGAAATCAATTTCATGATTTTATCTAAACTTTCTTTAAGGCGAAAAATACTATTACAAAATTTTTTCTGGTCAAAAAAAACTACCCATCTTTTTCTCCTCTAAAAAAATACTTCTGAAAAGCAACAGGCGTTATGTTTCTTCCTTCCAATTATAAAAAACCGAGTCGAATTCCTCTAACTTTTCCGCACCTAATTAAATAGGTATCAAAATTTTTCGGGCTAATCCTCTTAACTTTACTCTCCACCTTGCATTCAAATCCGATTTCCTTTAACTCATCCAAAACCATTAATCGATTTCGATTTTATCAAAATCCCCACACACAAAAAAAATCACACAAAACTCCTTAAATAAAATCAACCCATGCTGTGCTAAAAACCCTGACCACACTGCAAAAAAAAATATTTTCACACTCATTGCAGTCACCTGCATAGCTTTGGGCATCCTCTGCGTAGACCTCGTAATAGGGGACATTGAATTATTCTTATCAACGACCGGTGTAAGAAGAGGACCGTTGCTCGGTGCCGGCGTACTCGTAGTCATTAACAAATGCGACTTCGGACCATAACGAATCGGTATCCGGTTAGTGTTGTTAGGCGGAGAAATAAAGCAATCAATGTTAGTAGATCTTTTGATATTAGAAAAATTGTTAAATTTTTGAATCGGCGTTTTTAAAATATTTTCAAACGCCGAATCCGGAAACGGATCAACGTTCCCAATCCGAACCGGTATCGTCCTCCCGGGCGTTTTATACAAATCCTTCCCTTTCGTTTGTATATCGTTGTTGTTACGGTTAGTCAAGCAAGTGTTACTCGGAAAAAGATCGTATAAATTAGTAACGTTCCTGTCCGAGCTAAGAATCTGATTACTCACAGACCAATCGTGATGTTTTTCTTGTCGAGGTGATTTGCAAGGGGAAATATCATCCATGAGCGATGTTGAATTCCTTTTCAACGGAATTTTACCTTCGGGAGATGTTTCGATCGGTCGGGGTAAATCGTTTGATTCGTATGACGCTTCCGTTTCGTTGCTACTTCCTGATCCGTTGTCTAATGTATCGCAGGATTTACTTCTTGATGAATTTTTGAAGGATTTTCTTAGATTTGGGATCGCTTCTTCGTCTCCTGTTAACAATCGAGGATCGTTTTCTCGTTCGTTTAATTTTTTCTTGTGGCGGAGAGTGATCGGTTTTTCGTTTAGTAGTGACGGTTTTAATATTGGAGCGTTTTCTTTTTGGCTACTTCGAATTTCGCTTGAGTAGATTTGCTTTTTCGCCGAGGGCGCGCATATCGGGCTCTAAAAAGATAAAATTGAAGTTTAAAAAATTTTCTTTAAAAATGAGCATGAAAATTAATGGTTTCCTTACGTTTGATTCGTCTTCGCCTTGTTGAGGTCGCTTAGCAGTCTTATTAAATACTGGCAAATGTTTCTAAAAGTAAAATAAAAATAATTTGAGGCAAAAAGTAAAAAATTTTGGAGGTCTAAAACAATTTTCTTCCAGATTAAAGATTTTTATGTTAGCACACATTTACTTCTCACCTTTATAGAATCTCCAAGGCTACGGCTTCTAGTCCTCTTTTTACCAGCAGTTTGCCTTAAAGGAGTTCCATGGCCATTCTCTTTATTAAATTGCTTAATAAGTTTCCTTTTCTTCGACGACTCCGGCAGCGACTGTATATGTGCATACAACTGAGCTAAAGCCGTTTCCGTTGGATTAGCTCCATTTTCCTGGGCGGTCCTTTCACGATCCACAAACGTAAAAACAGTGTTAGCCGCAGTTCCATCGCACACGCTTTCATTCATCTATTACAAGAAAAAAGACAAAATTTAATTTCAATAAAATCCATAACAAAACACTGTCACTTACTTGTTTTAACGGCGACATTCTTCTCTTCTCTTTCTTATTCCAATATGCTCGTACGTCCGTTGCAAGCGTGGGCGGAATATCAAATAACTCGGATCCTTTTTGAATCATAAACGCAACCACACGTGACATAATTTGCGAATTCGTATGCAATGCTTCTGGCGACAACTAAAAAAAAATTTTTTTTGTATTAAAAATTCAACAATTTACAAATTGTTTTTACAACTTGAACTTACCTTTCTTGGGCATAATAAATGAGGAGTAAATAAAGTTGCCAAATTATCGGCTGACATCCTGTTTTTATCTTCATGACTTGCAGCTAAATGAAGCAATGCTATTATTTCTTGAAAAAAATTTCTATTCTCAACAGGGAGGAGAAGGATTAATAACTGCAAAGCTCTCAAAAGTCTATCGTCACTACCAGCATTTTTCTCAACACAAAATTCAGCTATTTGGCAATATGCTGGATAGTGTGCATCTGTCAAAATTGATTCTGGTAACTCGGATAAAACATTTTTTAATACTGAAGCACAATCGTGAACTGAAAATTGACCATCATGTAAATCCAGTACAGCACCTTGACTAAGCAATGTTTTCAATTCTTGCTGGCGAGTGACTTTCCCACTCCTACGAAATATTCCTTCTTGCGATATATCTAAAAAAAATTAATGTCAACCAATAACAAAAAATTGTGATTTTTGTTTTTTTTTTTTAAATTTTTTTACTTACTATCTTCTTGACTAAGAAAAACAATTAGTTGTTGCATTTGACTCATAATTTCAGCTGTTAATGGAGATCCATCTGAGCAATTTTTTGCAACCCCTTTCGGCTTTTTCGAGAAGGGCATATTCCATTTTAGAGGACGGAATTTTTTTTCTGAATTAGCATCGCAGCTGCAAGGAAAAAATTATAATAACATTATACAATATGAACACAGAAATTAAACAAAAAAACATTTCAACTTACTCATCAGTATTCATATCCAAAACGAATGACAAATGCATTCGCACAAGAGTGTAAAATTGTTCAGGATCGTCATTTCTTAATTTTTCAGCCAAAGCAAAGTTATCAGAGATCGGATTCATTGTATAAAAATTTTATTTTACAATATATTATAATAATTCTGTAGTTTTCATTTTGAACCTAAAAACGATGTAACGAAAAAACAAGTTAATATTATTGATGAAAGAATATCATGAACGGTAAAATTAAGAAAAAAAAAAGCATATATTTTGAACAAAGCGCAATGAACACAATCAAAACAACATTGCATCCTTTTATGTTCGTTATAAGACCGGATATTTCATTGTAAATATTGTGAGGGAAAATTAGATCATTATCAATTACTTCGTACTTACATTATTTTTTAGTACTTTCCTTGTCGTATTAACAGTAAATCTGATAATAATTACACAATTTAAAACAGAAAACCGGGCCGGATAATAAAAAGGGAAAGGCAGAAAAACGTTAAAAAGTCCAAACGAAGTGGAAGCAAGGATTGGGCACGTTCAGTTTATGACGCAGACGCAAACGATAGGGACAGACTGGACAATCTTTTCCATAAGCTAAACATAAGCAATTGATTTCCACAACACGGATTTTGGTTTTTTTGTTGAATGTTTCTCCTACATTTTGCTTATGAGAAAAGTAAATCTTTATCGTCGGGAAAAGTTTAAAACGGCAAACTGGTTTTAATTGCCGCCGTGGTTTTTCGATTAAATGCGGCAAAAACGTCGCAGTCCTAAGAAAAGAATTTCCGGTTCCTGGTGACATCGTGTCGATAATAATCCTTATTTATTATCTTCATCTTATTTTACTCTTAGAATAGAAATATTAAAGCAAAATGGTTGCACAAAAGAAGCAGGTAATTATTTAATACATTCGTAAAAATTGATATGATAAGATTTTTTCGGTATACCGGGGGTAATGTGGATTTTTTTAATCGCATAAGTCGTGGACGAGGCATGGTCTTTATTAAATTACCGAGACAATAAAATATTTTTAAGCTTGATGTAAATAGCTCTATTATATGATTCTTATTCTTTTTACAGAAAAAGGCGTTGGAGAGTATCAACTCTAGGCTTGCTCTCGTTATGAAATCAGGGAAATACGTCCTCGGATATAAGCAGTCGTTGAAAACATTGCGGCAAGGGAAGGCGAAGCTGGTCATCATAGCAAATAATACTCCTCCATTAAGGTGACTGAGAAGTAGTATTCCCTGAAGGAATTTTTTATACATATGAAGTTTTAAAATTTACTTCCAGCTTCATGCTTTAGAACTAAAGAAGTCAATGAATCGAAGCTTGGAAGTAGGTTTTACATTGGGGAATCTATGGAGTAGTCCCACTTTTTTTTTTTGAATTAAAATTTGCCCTCAAATGGTCTTGCGTAAGTAAAACTAAGTGTTTCTTACTGACAAGAACTGCAGCTGCTTATCTTAATGGAAGAAAATGTTAAGCGATTTTAGTGAGAGGTATTGGTGCAATTATTTTATTCTATTGCTTCTGTTTAAGGCTGGCAGTTGCAGTAGACATAATGTAAACCCACTCAAAACTACTTTATTTAATTAGCCTACAGATCATGATTCTAAGTTTTCCTTTTTTCTGTTGCAGGAAGTCTGAAATAGAATATTATGCCATGTTAGCTAAAACTGGAGTACATCATTATTCTGGCAATAATATTGAATTAGGAACTGCTTGTGGAAAATATTTCCGTGTGTGCACACTATCCATTACAGATCCTGGTGATTCAGACATTATAAGGACAATGCCAACTGGTGATCAATAAATGAATAAATAAAAAAATTGTTTTATTTATACATAATTGTTTCATTTTTTCAGTTTTTTCCTTGACATTAACCATGCATGAGCAAGAATTAAGTCGTATTAACCAAGAAAAATTTTTTAATATAATAACATTAAGTTTCCAATGTTTTCGTCAATGGAAAATCATTTTTGGGGAGTTTCTATAATATCTTACAAAGAAATCAGCAATTAATTAATTTTAAAAAAAAATGTGATAGTTGGGTTCCCAAGAATCCTAACTCGTTGACCAATATTTATGCATGGAATATTACACCATGTATTTATTTATGTATGGTTGTAGCAACTGGTCGACGGTCGACTAATAATTAGTCGTCTGGGAAAAGAGCGGGCCCCTGAATTTTTTATTAAATAACAATGGAGATTTAATTTTTTTAAAAAAAAATTTATTAAATTATTTACAATTGCATTTTAATAAAAACAAATTTTTTAGCTTATTTCAATTACATTTACTATTAAATTAAATAATTTTGATCTTATCGAAAATGAATTATATTATGAACAAAATTACATTTTGTACTTACCGGAGGAGTCTAATATCAAAATAAATCTTTTTATGCTTATGAAATTATTTTTCCCTGTATCATATTGGACTCATCCGGTATATGCAAATTACGGTGGAATTTATTTACAAGAATAACCAAAATTTTTAATTTTATGCCCAACGCAGTATTTTGGCGCCAAAATAAAGAAAAACAAGAGAGCACCCATTCAAGAAAAAAAAACCTACCAAAATTACACTGGGCTACGAAAACAAAAGCCATGACTAGGTTGTACATTTAGCTTTGCAATTTTTGGAAAAAAATAATTGATGTAAAAAAAAAATTAAAAAGTAAATAAAAATGTTATGCGGAGAAAACTGATCGTTTAAATTAACAAACTATAAAAGTATTCAGATTACTTTTTGAAAATTACTGCCAAAAATATTTCTAAGAATTTTAGCCAACGTAGAAATTTTTAGTTTTCAAAAAACGAATGCCAATTCTTTTACTTATACTTCAAAAGTAATCTGAAAACTTACACAATTTAAATGGAAATAATCCTCGGAAAAATTAAGAAAATCAAATAAATTCGATTGAAAAAAATAAAAATAAATTAAATAAATTAATACTGCTTAACTGGGAGAAAATAAATTAATTGCGGTATTTTTAAAGAAAAATAAAAAACCTTAAATAATAAAAATAAATACTGAACAAAAATGTGGCTTTTAGATGAAAATTAAATACTATGGTTATTACGCTTTATTTGGGTGCGCTGCTTCCAAAAAAGAAAAAAAAATTAAATTTTTTTATTGCTCATTTTTGAAAACTCTGCATCGTAAAAAAATAAAAGTTCTATAACAATGAAAGTTCTTTTCCGGCAAAGGTTTCAAATTGTGCAATAAAAAAATTTAATTATAAATAAACATAAATTTTTCAACTTAAATAAACGACTAGACTACACGAAATTAAATTCCCTTTCATGGAAAAATTTTTTTAGAAAAAAAAGAATACTTTCTCGTCAAAAACTTCATGTCAGTCTTACTGATGTGTAACTTTGTCAAATTCGTGTTAATTTTTGAAACTAAACTTATTTGTTTAAACAGTCTTCGATTCTTTGGGGGAAGTGGGACTAAATAATTTATTCTTATTTACAGATTCACATTCACAGTGTTCTTCCTTTTTTTGTTTTGTACACCAAAATATTTCACAAATGAATAAATCGCGATTTGTACTTTCTTCATTATTGTTCATCAGGATTTTTTAAAATAACGGAGGTTGTAATGGGAAATTTCCCTCGTCGTCACTATTATCAGGACTCGAAGGCGGAGTCTCGACTTGTGGTAACCCAAGATCCAAATATTCCTTTAAAAATAAAAATTAAATTAAAATATCTTGTGCTAAACCCAAAAGTTTATTAGCAGCAGAACTAAGACCAAAAACTCTAAAAATTTCTAATTAGTTCTGGACTCTTGCCTAATTTCAAAATAAAAATTCTTACCTCATTCGCTGTCATTTCTAAAATCCTATCCAAACTCTGTACTAACTCCCAAAACATAGGTCTTTCAACCGGCTGGTAACTCCAACATTCCCTCATCAACATATAAATTTCTAATGAACAACACGGTGGTTTCTCCATCCTGTGACCGCTCCTTAAAAGCTTAAATAGTTTTTCGACTCGTGGAACTGACGGATACGGCGTGCCGCCTAACGTCATTATTTCCCATAATAAAACACCGTACGACCAAACATCACTTTGTGAAGTGTAAACTCGATCGAAAAGGGCTTCAGGTGCCATCCATTTAACCGGTAACCTTCCATCCGTTGTTTTACGGTAATAATAATTGTTATGAATATCTCTCGCCAATCCGAAATCGGCAATTTTTAAAATATGATTTTCACTCACTAAAACGTTTCGAGCTGCTAAGTCTCTATGAATACACTAAAAAATAAAAAATTAAATTAATTCTCAATTTTTATAAAAGATATAAAAAAAATTAGATGATTTACCTTTCTGGAGGCTAAATACTCCATCCCTCTTGCGACTTGATATGCAAAGGAAACTAAATCCTTTTGAGTAAGGGTTTTCTTATCTTTTAACTCCGTGCCAACGGCTGGCTCATAGCCAGATCCCGGCCTGTGTTGTCTCAGGTATTCTCTCAAATTGCCATGAGGCGCGTATTCTACTATCACAAACAAAGGCCCGTCCTGCGTGCAGCAGCCTAATAGATTAATAATATTGATATGTTTTCCTATCATCTTCATCATTTCCATTTCGGAAACCAAATCCATCATTTCCGCGTCTGTGTGGCCCTCTGGAAAAAAAAACAATAAAAAAATTAACTTAATTTTAAATTTCTTATCCATCCATCCATCCATTCATTGAATCAATCATCGATCGATCACTTGTTTAGAAGTTCGTTCATTCTTTCGTTTTATCAATTACTTCACTTCATCAATTCAATTATTTATCATCCATCAATTCATTCATTCATTTATTCATTGTTCGATCGATCAATCAATCAATCAATCAATCATTCATTCATTCATTCATTCATTAATCGTTCGATCAATCGATCAATCATTCAGTCATTCATTCATTAATTGTTCGATCCATCGATTAATCGATCAGTCATTTCTTTATTCCGTTCGTTCGATTAATCAATCATGGTTTATTAATCATTCAACCGATCATAAAATCGATCAGTCCATGTATTCAATCAATTAGCCAACCGTTTATTCACTCACTCGCTCATTCATTCATTTTGATCATTTGTTTCAAAACATCGTTGTTTTATTCAATCGTTTAATCATTTTACTCATTCATTCATTCAATCAATCAATCAATCAAACATTCCTTCGAATATTCATTTGACTCTTTCATTCATGTTTATTGATCATTCGCTTCGAGTATACGTTAGTTCGTTCATATATTCAATCGATCAATCAATCAATCAGTTATTAGTTCCATTCCTTGAGTCATTCTCTTTAGTCGTTAAATCACTTTCTTTATTTCATTCACGTTTTCTTCTATACATTCATTCTTTTAAATCATATTTATCAGATTTAATTGTACAAACCTTTCAACATTTTAACAGCGACAGTGGTAGTAACTCCCTGCTTAATAATTCCCTGAGCTTCTGCTTTCACTACTTTCCCAAAAGCACCTTCACCCAAAACTTTCCCCAAAACCAACTGATGTCTTGGAAATTCCCACGCCGCGTCCAATGGCAATTCATACTGAGAGATCAATTCACCCGGAGCGACGCCAATAATACTTCCATTCCCTGATTTGCAATTCTGAATTTTTTGCTTTTCAATTTTCACGACCGGCATTAATAACGGTTCAGTTTGATTCGGCTCTTCAGACGCGACAAATTGTTTTTCGACGATAATAATTTTCTTTCCCATAATCATTGCGGCTTCCGCTAATTTTTCTTTGTTGGTTTTCTTGATTTTTTGGAAACAGATGATTATTCCAATCGAGATGAAGAGGAAAACGCTGAGAAAAACAGCGATTACAACGTAGGCTGCGTACGTTATTTTCGCTTTAGGGTATTCGTCTAACTCGTCAATATCTAAAACAAAAATAGAAAATTTTATTTATACAAAAATTTTCATGGGGGTGAAGATAAAGACGGAAGATTTAGGTTACTTACGATCGACGACTCTTAAATAAGCACTCGCGGACGTTACTCCGAGACTATTTCCTGCTAAGCAAGTGTACCATCCTTCATGTTCGTGAGTCACGTTGGTGATCGTGAGAAGTTCACCGTTATTTTCATAGTCCGACTGTTAAATAAAATAAAAATTTATATTGATTATTGAAAAGAAAGGTTTGTTGTTGGAATTTCAAAGAGAGAATATTGGAAATTTGAAGGAATTTTAAAAGTGATGTTTAATACTTACTACGAAGAAAATAAAACTGCTTCCGGGAAAGCTTGTACAAGTAAAAATATTGTTAAAAGAAGTTGATAACATTTAAATTAGCCCGGATTATTGAGTTTAGAACTTTTAAAAATTGTTAAAAAGTGATAAGAAGCTAAATTAATAAAGTAATAAATGCTAAGAGAAACAATTAAGAATCAAGCAGAAGCGTGTGAACATCATGAAATGAGGAAGCGCCAACGTAATGAATTTCTCTGGTAGAAAAAAATCCACCGATTTTAGCAGGGGAGTCATCGAGTTGTTTTTGAACTTTGCGAAGAGCCCTATGCCACTTTGCCAACCATTATTTTTGTTTTTGTAAGCGCCGTCGCTGAATTTTTTGAAAATCTTGATATGACGCCGTGTTGACCAATCTCAGCTGCCGCTGCTGGCGTCAAATTTAATCGGCTGGAGTTGTTGATGATTATTTTCAAAAACCGATATTCATTAAAGGTAATGTTCTCCGAATTAAATAAAAACTGAATGGAACATACTTGAGCTTTATACAAACTTAAGGTCTTCAACCAAAAAATTAACCATACCTTTTTATAATAATTTAAATTTTTAAATTTCGATGTACAGTAAAACCTCCGATAGCGGACCCTCCTAAATGGAGGGTAAAAATAATTGTCCCCAATAGTGGACAAATTTTTCGGTGCCGAGATGTCCCTTATAGAGAAGTTTTACTGTATAAAAATATAACCGGTAAAAAATTATTATAGGGATTTTAAAAATTAATCTCTTATAATTGTTCAGTCATTCAGTCGCTGACTAAAAAATAAAAAACCGAACCGGATAGCTGCTACTGATGATTTAAGAGTTGTGCTGAAAATCTCTTCAGCTCAGGGCTCTATTTCAGCATTAAAACTGCAATGTTATCTTCATGGTAAGATGTAACCTCAATTGGTTGAAATTGTTTGCGTTCTGACTAGATGTTTTTATACCTAATAAGCAATAAGCTTAAATATGAAAGGAGTACCCATGCAATGTAAACCTAACCAAACCTTGTTGCGATTGACTATTCTTTGGTTATAAAAAATCTTTAATTTTTACTAAAAACTGTGGTTGAAAAAATGTAAATATCTTAAAATGGAGAAGGTAGATTTGCTTATTTGGCCAAGTGTGTTCAAGGTAATGTAAGCAAGTCAATGCAGCTGCAAAATTTAACCGCTAGGGTTTATAATGAGCAAAATAATTACAATTAAAGGTTGGAGATTTTGTAAAACACCGCCTTCTATTACTTACGGTTTCTGTAGAGAATGACAAAGGGTAATATATCACTCAGTGGGAAAAAATTAACAAGATCGAGCTAGAGTGCTTAGTATAATGAGGGAACCACTAACTCCATTACTCTTTTATGATCAGCTGGGGCTTTATTTATAAGAGTGATATGGTCGACCCTAACCTCAAAAGGTTAGAATTTGAACCTGGCTACTCTCACACATGGCCATTTTCTAGATCATACACAAAGCATACTCGTCGACGTCGACTGCTTTTTAATTAAACGTCCTAGTAAAAAACAATATGGCGATCATTTAAATCGGATGATTCTTTTTTTTCTTATATGCGAAGTGTACCGCTCTTGAATATTGGCAGATCTACCAAAATGGAAACCCAAACTGCATGATTTTGCCTTTACCTTTTCCTACTTTTCTACTTTAAAGACGTAAAAGTATCCAGGTTTGGTTAGGTTTAGCAACCAAACCAAATTTCAATGCTACAAACACAAATTTACATGCTGCAAACAACAGATAAGCAGGAAAAATAAGAGTATTAAACAAAAGCATCATGCAATCACACTGAAAACCAAGCGACATTAAGGCAGATATACCTGCACCGAAATATAGTCATCATCAGTAACCGCAGTTGCATTTGATTCGTCGTCCCTGTGATACATCCAAGCGAAATGAGGATGAAGATCTGATAATACCGTACATCTAAATGTGCTGTTTTTACCCAAAATCACCGTCGTATTATTAGGAGGCTCTGTTAATATTGGCCGATGACGCATTCTCTCTATAAATCAATCTTTTAATTAAAAACCTCGAGAAAAAAAAAAAGCTTTTCCGCTATAGCCAAGGGATCGAAGAAAACAAAAAAAAAAACCCTAACCAAAACATTTATAATTTTAGCCATAACCAACAAAAAAGAAACCCCACCAATCCACCACCACAAAAAAGGCTTAATGGGAAAACATTTAAGTAAACTGTCACCAAAACCCGTCCACCTAAATTGCCAAAATTTGATACCTGAATTACAGTGCCGTTTGGCTCTTCGTTAGGGTTTGGTGGTAATGACAATCGTAACCATTGAATATGAGCTTGTAAATCGCTTAATACTTTGCATTTAAATTCCACATTAGTGTCTATCAATGCAGTTTGATTCCCAGGATAACCAGTTTCTATATACGGCTTGCTTGGAAAGCGTTCTGGTTTGAAAAAATTTATTTTTATTCCAGCGTTTTAAATTAGCAAAAAGAATTTGAATAATAATGAAATTTTTAAAAAAAACTTACCGATTATGGTGACTTTATAAGTGTGTTCGATGCAACCTTCGGTATTGCAAACTTTACAAGTATATTCTCCTTCGTCGTTGGTGACTGCGTCTTCGAAAGAGATAGACCAACGGCCGTAGTGGAAAGTGCCGATTTTTCGAGTTGGAGTTTGTCCGTTCATGGTCCAGGTTATGTTTGGGGAAGGATTTCCTTCGGCAGGGCATTTTAGTCGTATGGAATTGCCAGCGGGTTTTGCGTGGATCCCGTGAAGCTTTTTGGTGAATCTAGGAGCGAATTTTTGTTCGGTGGAGTTGTAGGCTCCAGCGCTGGTTTGGATTTCGGGTTCTTTCTCGGAGTCTTCAGAGTCGCTTGGTTCCATTAGAGACATGGAAGGTAATGTAGCTGAAATTTATAAAAATGAGAAGATATTTATGGGGTGAAGCGTACTGCTGGAAGAAATTTTTGAAATTGTATCTTTTGGGTAATCAAGATTTTAGTTGAGACCATAACAAAAATTGGGCATAGCGGTTCCCGGTTTTCTGCTAATGTTTCCCTTATGAGAAAAAGCGGCAGGAAAAGGGGAAAATGATAAAAGTGGAGATTAAAGAAACGTAAAGAGGGAAGGAGGAAGGACAAAACTAGAGGTTACAGAAAGGAAAACCGAGGGAAAAGGGGAGAAAATTAACAGACTTATAGGAAGGCGGAAAAGAAACAAAAGAGCAGATTGGTAGATTTTTCCTTTTAATTCCGAACTCCAGTCTAAGAGTCTTCATCACGACTTAATATGGCGAGCTCTTAAGAATAATGAACTGAATTTTAATTAATTAAAGTTTATTATCTAGTTTTCGCCGATCTTGTTTACATAAACTGTTGAAGTTTTTATAAATTAAATCAATTAATGGGCGTAATATTATTTTACTTATATTAGGATCTCATTATTTCTCAGTAGGTGCTCTTGTGCAGTGACATATTGGTGAAAATCTCCAACTGTTTTAATCTATTTCAATTTTGGTTTTCACAAGGTCAAAATCCCATAAAAGTTTAAAATATTTTTGTGTTCAGATCTTTGTTCTGAATTTTTTTAGCGCTTTTCTAGCAGAAGTAAATTTCAGTTTCATCGAGCACGACAACAATAACTTCGGCTTTAAAAGAAAAATAAATTAGTTTTGTAATTTAAAAATCATACTCACAATCAATCACACGAAGATAAGCAGTGGCAAATTTCAAATCTTGACCATTTCCAGCTATGCACGTATACCATCCTTCATCCTTTTTTGTGACGTTCTGAAGCGTGAGCACTTGTGTTTCGTTTTCAGAATTGCTCTAAAATAAAAAAAATATTATTTTACAAAAATCCAGAAAAAGAAAGTCATCTTTAAAAAATTTTCAAAAATGATCTAAAAAAGGGTCGTTTAGAAGCGCTGGTATCGTTTTAGTTAACGAGGCAATCACTTGAAAACGCTAGAGCCGTTTTAGCAAACTTTTTAAAAAAATCGGTGATTTAATTTTTAATTACTAGTAATGAGGCATAATAGAATTTACTTTTACAAAATAGAATATATCAAGAATTTTTAGACCCTTGAAAAAATTCCTTCATTTCAGAATTTAATCTTTCCAAACCTTTCCTCAAGACTTTTTACCAAAACTGGATTTTCCCCTACCCTAAACATTACCAAAAACCTCACCTGTTCAAAGCAAAATAATAATTTTTCAAACTTTGGAATTTATTTTACTAACGTTCCTGCTATATATCAATTTCTATTTACGTTAGAAATGATGCAAATCATCATTTGGACGAAATTAGACTCGGTGATCTAATACCGGAGCATGGATCAGTTTTAATAATATAAACTTCCTTATAACATTTTTACATAAAAAAAACAAATAATAAAATTTACCAAGATTTGAAGTAAATCAATCTGCGAAAAATTTTTCTCGTCAACTTCTCCCCTAACGATGAAAAACGAATATCCAGAACCTCCATCAACCGAGCATTTAAAATTCCATTTATCTCCTTTCCTCAATTTGCTCATCTTCGGCGTTTCCGAACGAATCGAGAGCCTAGATGATTCTGCAATAAATAAAAATTTATTTTAATCTCATACGTAAGTACCATTCATACTTTAATGACGGCTAATTTTCAGTTTTACTTACCACCACGAATCCCAGTACCATTCTTCAGATTCATCAACATTTCCTTCCCATCATCTTTTTCATGAGGAGACGGATTGTTTGTATAGTCATCGACTTTTTGAATGTCGGATTCCGGTTGCATATCCATCATTATATTCTGAAGGTTATCCCCCGATAAAGTAGAAGTGCTATCAACGGACAAACTCCTCATAAGAGGACTTAAGTCTTTAGCTTTTTCATAATCCGGGGTTTTATCCTTCGGCGATCTTTTCAAATTTTCAGCGACGGTTTTAGCACTTTTCTTTACGGTTAACGAAAGATTCCTCGAGGCATTTCCAGATCGGCACGTGTAAAATCCTGAATCGTTTTCTTTCGCTGATAAAATCCTCAATCTAAAAAAAAAAAAAAAAGATTAGATCATATTTTAAATTAAAATTCAATCCGACCGCGCCTTTCCAATCATTAACTCGAATTGCATTTCCCCTCCAAGAAGCATTTTCTCACCGATCATCCTAATCACTTATCCGATCAATACTCGAACCCGCTGGATGCAAATTACAAAAAAAGCGATATGAATACGATTTATATTTATAAAAAAATGTGCAAACTCACAATTGCTTCGTCATTTTAACTCTTTTATCTTTGATTTCCACGCCATCTTTAAACCAAGAAACGTGCTCCCGGTTTGAAAAATTACACCGAACGTTTAGCCGAGATCCTAAATCGGCGACCTTCGAAATCTCATCATCTCCTGAAACAAAACAAAAAAAAAATGGTTATTAATCTTTCGGCAAGGAGGAAAAAAGTGCCAATGGGATTGACGGAATGAGAACGTTCGAGGCTGAACGCCTTCGGAGCCAACTGGCGTCAAGAGGGATGTGTATCAGTGCATAACATGTTATGCGTAAAGTAAGCGAATTTTTAAGGCGTTTTTCCAAAATTTTCTTTTATCGTTTTTTAAAAGCGGTTTTTTTTTTGTTTCTTGTTTACCGAGAAACTTTTAATTATTTTAAAAAATCACATTTGGAAGCCCAGTGGCGCAATGTATTTGTTAAATCAAAACAAAAACCACATGTGTCCTTTACTCTTGATGGTGATGCCAATGTAAGCAAAATGAAGACGGAACGTAGGCGCGTTTACGGGAGATAATTCTTCACTCAAGGAAAAGTAAAACGTTTTACTATTAAAAAAAACGTTTTCAACTTCCTTATTGAATTCCCAAAAAAACAAATTGAAATGTTATAAAAAGAAAAAGAAAATGGCGGGTTTTAAAAGTAAATTGCAAAGAGACTAAAATTCTTGTTTGCCTAAATTTTTCAACCTGCCAAATGAACAATAATTGACGGCGCTAAATAATAATAAAAATTATAGAAAGATTTTACACACCTGGAAGCTTTCTTATTTAAAAAAATACTGCAGTTAAAAAGGTGTCGATTTAAGTTTCTGGTTTTTAATGTTTTTAACCCTTTGCTGCCCGAGGGGTCTTAAAAAATTCTAATTTCCATCTTTATCTTTTTATGAAGATATTAAGGATATTAGGATTAAATTTAATTCGGATAAATCTGCTTCCATATTACAACAGTAGATCCCATTCATTTTTCTTTTCGAAATTTGGATTTAAATTCTACGTCATTTTAACACAATCTTAATTTCCTCAACTGGCATAATAAAATCTCACATTCTTTTTTTCGCCATTAACTCATCAATTCGTCCGAATCAACTCAATCTGATCATTCAATTTCATTGCCAGGTTAATTACTTTTTCCATCAATACATTAACGCTTCGTTAATATCTTTTTCCTAATTTAAAAAAAATAAAAGCGATGAAGATTCATTAGGAAATATAATTCTAAGAAAAAAAAATTTTCACAAATGAAATTCGTTTGGCCTTCTTTTAAAAAAATTTCAAAAAGAAAACATGGCAAGATCAAAACTCGACATTAAAAATAAATTTAGTTTTTCGTTTCAATGCATCTTTAAACTGTTTACAAAATTATACATTTATTGTTTATTTTCTTAGAATTTTTTACAACTTTATATATATGTGAACACATGCCCCCGATTTTTATTTAAACACTTCTCAAATTCTTCCATCGGTCTTGCATTAAAAATTTATATATAGTTCGACTTTCGAGTTACCCTAAAAATAAAAGGGTCGAAACATCTCGGGAGCCGCAACGTTCTATTTATAAATAAAATTCGTGTTAATTTTTTTCGATAATTTTTTTATCCAAGTTTTTTTATAATTTTAACTTGTGGATTACACGATGAGCTAATAGTTAACCCAAAATAGGCTTTAGCGAATTTTAAAAAAAATCCAAAAGTTTGAAATGTCAGGAAATTCCTACAGTGAATGGTGTCTAGAAAACCTGGAAAAATGATGAAGAATCGGGCCTAAATCATTTTTGTGTCAAAATTAGTGATGGACGCAAGGCAAGACAAGAAATACATGGTTCTTGTTCTTGTCTTGCAAAACTCAAATCTTGTTCTTGTCTTGCAAAACTTAAATGTTGTTCTTGTCTTGCAAAACTTAAATCTTGTTCTCGTCTTTCAAAACTTAAATCTTGTTCTTGTCTTGTCTTACAATATAGAATTGCATTTTCTTGCTTCAAAAACAATGCAAAATCCCAAGACTTTTCTTGCATATTGCTAAAAATTGTAGTCTTGTCTCAACTTGCAGTAAAAAAGTTAAGTCTTGCCTTTTCTCGGTTTTGCAAGTCAAGACAAGAGTCATTTTTGCACCCTCGTCCATCACTAGTCAAAATGAAGCCCGATTAAAATTTCACTAGCACAGCAGTAGCGATTATGGTAGAATTAATCCCCCCCCCATACCCCTAAAATCGTTTCAGGCTAAAAAAGTCCCCCCCCCCAAAAAAAAAAAATTTAAAAATTAATCTTTTTTTTTAGCCCAAAAGAGCTTTTCAGCGAAAAATGAAACAAGTCTCTTTCTGTACTTAATGTGCCCAGCTGTATTATTTCTTTGACTCATACATGGATTTACCGATTATATTAGCACAAGACTCATCACGGTTATTACGATACCTCAGAAAAAAATTCCTGCTTTCTTTAATTTTTCAAACCCATCAAACTTGATCTTTATCCTAGACCCATATACGGCTAATACTATTCCCATTTTCACCTCAACTCAAACGTAAAACGACACCGAATCATTTTTATCATGAGAACTAGGACTTCCAAATTTTAAAAATATAGGATTATCCCCTATGAAAAGATTCCCTCATACTGCAGATCATCATACGATGCTTAAAGGAAATGATATGTCATTTATCCGATCCGTGACATGACACCTCGTCAAAATTTATTAATACTCCTTATATGCTTTATCTTTATAATTGCATGACATAATACGTCGGCAAGTTATAGTTCGTCTAGGACAACCTTTTCAAATGTAAACAATCTCATTAAAGAATGCCTTAAAATAATGGCGGAATCTCCCCGAATCGATATTGTCGCTACATGTTTTTTAAATCTTGGCTTAAGATCTATTAGCCTCGTGCCAAGTAAAGCATTTTTTTCATTCACCGAAAGTTCATTGTGATTTTTGTGGTCCCCTCATTAATAAATCGTCTTCCTGGATACACCTTCTCTCTCTCCTTCTCGGTTTCTCCCTTTCACGATCCATTTTGTTTCATCGTTATGTAAATAATTTGTTCTTCACTTTTTTAAGTGGATTTTCTTCTGCTTTAAAATAAAATCAAATAAAACGTTTCAGCTTTTTTTTTTTTTTTATTTCCAGACGAAAAAAAAGATCAATATTTTTACAGAGGAAAAAAATATCGTTATCGGGAAGGTGTTGTTACAGTATCTTAAATTTGTTTACATAACAAAGGAAAACACTAGACCGACCATCTACTTGTTAAGGTATATTTCAGTGTTGACATTCCCGTTTATGCAAATCCGAGTAGGCAATCGCGTAAGCTGAATGCATAGGGGTCGGTCCATACCAAGTGGGCCAAGATTTGACCTTCAGGTGGAGAATTTTGTTCAAAATTTTTTTATGGGAACACCTCAAAGGGACAAACACCCATGCCCAATATTAGGCCCCAAAAAAATTTCTTACGGGAGTTATGGCCTAAATTAGTTTTTGGGGTTTTCGAAAAATGGTTTTTTTAAATAATTTATTCTGAAGTAACGGGTTGAGATAGAGATGCGTACGAGGTCTTGTTTTGTTTGTATTTAGACATGCTTTCGACTAGAAAACCTCATTTGGCCATAACAATTTTGCCGCAAAATTTCGATTTGGCCAAAAATTAAATTTCGTTTTTTCTCTCAATACGTATTTTTTGATATGTCTGAAAAAATTCCTCAAAACACCTCTAGGGACCCTCTAAAAGTACCACTAAAAACTGGAGTGGTTGAATTTTTTTTGGAAGGAAAAAAAATTTTTTTTTAAATTTGGCCAAATTGAAAAAATCATAGTTTTGGAATGTAGTGACTTGGAAAATCGGTACTATGGGTATGGGTTACTTACATAAAGGGCTTTTCAGAAAAAAATTGGTTGTCCCAAAATATTGCGTTTTCCTAGCCTGCGGGTGGGCCGTAATGTAAAATATGACTTTAACCCATACCCAACTTAAGTGAATCATTTAAAAATTTTCAAAATAGCCATAATGTCGCTAAAATATGTTAAAAAGAAGGGCCATACCCCATTCTGTTCCTAAACTTCGGTAACCCTATGGTTTGGGCCGAAATAGGAAAAAAAAATCCCTAATGGCCAAAAGCAATAGATTAACTCATACGTAAGCACTAAATTTCTGGAAATTATGCACGATTACTCCTTAAACACATCCGTTTGAACAAAAAAAGAAGGTCCCCAAGAATTGCGATCTCTAAGATAACGATAACGCAAGATGCATAGACATTTTCATTGCCCTATACATTTTTAATAGGGAAAAATATATTATTAATTAACAAAAGTCATGGAAAATTGTAAAAAACCAAAATATTAACAATTTTGATCACTTATTTTGGATTTTTAAGCCAGAAATCATGTAAAACAATGATATTTACATTCAAGGATAGGGCAAAAAATATTTTTTTACTTTATAATGGTATTTTTCCCTATTAAAAATGCATGGGGCATTGAAAATGTCTATGCATCTTGCGTTATCGTTATCTTAGAGATCGCAATTCTTAGGGACCTTCTTTTTTTGTTCAAACGGATGTGTTTAAGGTGTAATCGTGCATAAATTCCAGAAATTTAGTGCTTACGTATGAGTTAATCTATTGCTTTTGGCCATTAGGGATTTTTTTTTCCTATTTCGGCCCAAACCATAGGGTTACCGAAGTTTAGGAACAGAATGGGGTATGGCCCTTCTTTTTAACATATTTTAGCGACATTATGGCTATTTTGAAAATTTTTAAATGATTCACTTAAGTTGGGTATGGGTTAAAGTCATATTTTACATTACGGCCCACCCGCAGGCTAGGAAAACGCAATATTTTGGGACAACCAATTTTTTTCTGAAAAGCCCTTTATGTAAGTAACCCATACCCATAGTACCGATTTTCCAAGTCACTACATTCCAAAACTATGATTTTTTCAATTTGGCCAAATTTAAAAAAAAATTTTTTTTCCTTCCAAAAAAAATTCAACCACTCCAGTTTTTAGTGGTACTTTTAGAGGGTCCCTAGAGGTGTTTTGAGGAATTTTTTCAGACATATCAAAAAATACGTATTGAGAGAAAAAACGAAATTTAATTTTTGGCCAAATCGAAATTTTGCGGCAAAATTGTTATGGCCAAATGAGGTTTTCTAGTCGAAAGCATGTCTAAATACAAACAAAACAAGACCTCGTACGCATCTCTATCTCAACCCGTTACTTCAGAATAAATTATTTAAAAAAACCATTTTTCGAAAACCCCAAAAACTAATTTAGGCCATAACTCCCGTAAGAAATTTTTTTGGGGCCTAATATTGGGCATGGGTGTTTGTCCCTTTGAGGTGTTCCCATAAAAAAATTTTGAACAAAATTCTCCACCTGAAGGTCAAATCTTGGCCCACTTGGTATGGACCGACCCATAATCGATCAAGGTGTATCCTCGAACTCTGCTGCATTAGAACAACAAAAGCCAAAAAAAAAATTGTCTGTGAAAATTTACCTCCCTCCAGGCACGGATTGGCCCACCGGGCTATCGGGAAAAATCCAAGTGCGCTCTTCGAATAAAAGCCCCTTTTGCTCTTGCAGTTTTTAAAAATGGGGATGAAATATTAATGTGATTCAGCAAATGTAATTTTTTTTTCAAAAGTTTTTAACATTAAAAAAATGAAAGCAATGGTTGGCGACAACTGCGACAACAGCTTTATTGGAATTCTACAGTCACCTTAAAGCGCCGCTTGTTGTATCTATACTCACGCCCTCTTGAAGAGCCAATAAGGGCCTCCATCCCTCAGTTGAAAACAAGGCAGGAGCGTCGTTTAGAGGGGGCCAAGCAGGGACATTGCTCTCCTGCAAATACTTATAAGCTCACATAAGCTAAACATTGTGAAATATTTTCTCCCCTTTCAAGGCTGCAGGCGTTCCCCCTCCTCATCAAGACTTCGCTAAACCGAAGCCCCTAAATTCAGGCTAGTCCAGTCCCATAGCCAAGGAAAGGCCTGGGAAGTTTAGTGCCCCCTAGGAAAATTTAATTTAAATTCTAAGGGTGCAATTAGGGCATTCAAAACCTTCTCAATACCTCCAGTGGCTCCCCTCTCCTGAATGTCAAGTCTGGCTACAGACTAGGCTAGTCTCAGCAGTGGCGTAACAATATTTTCGGGGCCCCCCGCAGTTTCAATAAGTGGGGCCCCCGTTGAAGATTTAGAAAATTTCTTGGGGGCCCCCATGAACAATGAATTATGCCGGGGGCCCCCCCGCAAGAGGGAACTAGCGGGCCCGGTTGTTACGCCACTGAGTCTCAGATTCGTGCTTCACCGTTTTACAGAGACAGCAAATAATTTAACCTAATTATACACTGTAATTTTTCGCAAAGTAATAAATGGATCCCTTTATTAATAAAATGGTGTCAGTCACCAGTAATACAAAGTGCCGAGATTACAAAAAAGATAGTTACACCTGCAGGCATCTACAATAAAAATCAAAGGTTCGATCGGCGTGGGAGGATTCTCAAATCTATAAAAAGTTTAAATTTCAATTTTACAATATCTCACATAAAAAAAAGGTTTTATCTCTCAATTAGCTCATTTCTAAGGGTTCGCAAAAAATTAAGGGGTCGTAAATAAATTCATTCTAGCAATTTCGCACTGTTGTAAAAAAAAAAAAACTTTCCCAATTACAAAAAAAAAAAAATTGAATGACTTACCTAGTAGGATATCCATGCTTGATATTTTGACTTGAGGTCTTGACTTGGAAATCTGCACCTCCAAAAACATAACCAAAGCAAATAATCCATAAATCGGAGACATCCTGACAGGTAGAAACGATTAACCTCAACGTCGGGACATGGCTTATCTGAAACAATAATATTAAAAAAATGCATACAGAAGTCAAGATAATAATCATTTAGGGAGGTATCCATTAGTAAAGAAGGGGTATGTCACACGTCAACACGGCTACCTGGTATACGCTTATCACATCAGATCATCAGTTTACAAAATATAGTTTAGCTTTTTTGAAAATCTCTTTTTATGTTTTGTAAAAAAAGTATGAACAGAGGCGTAGTAAGATTGTGGCGAAAGCAAATCCATCAGGGCCGGGGTATCACGGTAAGCGAGGTAAGCGTCGCAGGGGGCGTCAACAGCAAGGGCGCTGCATAGCTACCTGAAGGCCTTTTTTTGCTTGAAGTCTAAAATTTTTTTTTGAGGGAAAAGGGCGCACACTTGTTCTTTGTGGCTGGGGGCGCACCAAGGGCTTGCCTCGACCCTGCAAATCCTCTAAGGAATGACTACTGAATTTAACCTGACTACTGGTTAAACCTAAGGATCGATTCCGATTAAGGCTTGAGGATAGGAATTTAAAAAAAATTACTGATTCGCAAACTGATTTTCAAATGTATATGCTGCCCAGTGGTCGGATAGTAAGCTCCACCCTATTTGTTGTCCCCCATTTTGTTTTTTTTCATTGGTCTAGATTACAACTAGAGTTGTAAGACGGGAATATTCCCCGGGAAGAAAAAATTAATTCCCGGGAATTTATGGGAATAATCCCCTGAAGGAAATCGGGGATTTATTGCGCTTATGTTTAGCTTATGGAAATGCCTTTTAACTCGAAAACCGTCCACTAAAATGTCCAAGCTGAAACTATTAGATCTTGTCAAATATTATAAAATTTCTTACTTTAATTAGGATTTTTAGCAATCAAGGCCTTCTAATAGGGTTCTATTTAGAGTTTTGGCGAGTATTTCACTAACAAAGCAATTTTTTTCTACAAATAGTATTTCTTAAGCAAATTTTTAAAATTCCCAAAAATTCCCGGACTTGGGGAATATTTCCGGGAATATAAGCGGAAATATTCCCCTGAAAATAAATTCCCGGGAATTTTACAACTTTAATTACAACAATTAGAGAGGCTACAATCAGAGTCGCCAACTAGAAGGGTCACGTGCGGAACCAAACCAATGTTATGAACGAAAAAGGGAACCCAACCAATCAAAAAACAAACATGGCGCGAAGTTGGCGACTCTCTGATTATAGTCTCTCTAACAACAATGTGGCCTCTTTAGCAGACGAGTCCAGTGCTATAGCACTAGTGAGCTAGTGCCTAGCTAGGGAGGCTGCTACTCAATGGGTGACTTTCGACACCCAATAGGTCACTACTTAGTGCACGACCAGTGCTAGTGATAAGTATGTCACTGGTAACTAGTGTACTAGTCCCACTACTAGTCACTACAGGTTCCAATGACAAATGGGTCACTGACCACGACTAGTGAAGCGCTAGTGATAAAGTGGGGGACTTTTCCGTCAGCCTCCTTCGTTTAAATCTAATCTCTTAGCCAATGTGATTTAAAAGACAAAAGCCTTCTTTTCTGCTCTTCTACACTGATTCCAGCTGATCTGTTTTAACATTAGAAAATACGCTTTTCCCGTTTTCACACAATTGCTATTTTTCAAGTAAAAGAAACAAAATACGAACCATTAATCTTATTTACAAATTAAGCTTTGACTGCTTTAAAAAGCTCTACATACGTGCGTCGCATATCGAGATCACAATTTATTCGTTGATTACATATTTTATGTAGTTAAGCTATACGAGTCCCGAAATAACTTCACTAACACCGATTACTGTAAATGACACTAATTTAAATTTTTTTTTCTTACCTTCCAAACATTTTAAAAAGTGTGTATTTTCAAAAGATGATTAAAAGTGGTCATCAGTTGTTTGACATTTGAGCTATTAACTTTTTGTTAAGTAGATGGTCATATGTGTAGACTTAAGGAGTGTTTTTAAAATATAAACCATGTTTTCCTCTCGTTAATATATGATTTTCTCACCCTAAATACAAACTATTTTTTTTCCTTGATTGATGAGGGTTGGTCACTCCCTTAAACCATTGTTTTATCTTCGATAATGACGGGCTCTTATTTTATTGTTACACCTTTTTTTTATGACTTGGATGTCGATTAATTTTGACGTGCCTAATTTTTACAGTGAATTATTTCAATTTCTAAAACAGAGTTTCTTTGATGATTTCGAATTAGATTTTTTTTAATTTTACGATCTTTTAGCTATTGTTTTTCTTTTTTTTTTTTTTTCTGAGAGGAAAAGAGTATAAAAGACTTTAATGTGCATTAACGAACGCAGCGATATAAAAAAAGTTTTTACTAAAGTGATTTCGTGTCTTTATTCCTGGTTTGAGGGGTTTTCGGGGTTCTGAGGGAAAAGAGGAATGGCTTGGCGGCTAAATGCTGTTTTTGTTTTTTTCATCGTAAAATTTGAAATTGATTGCCGGGTCGATGATTTTAATTCGATCAAAAGTCGAAAATATTTCAAAAATTTAGTGGCGTCGAGAAGGATTTTAGGGAAAGTTAAACTGGGCGCCAGAATTTTTTTTTAAGAGTGATCAAAAAGTAATTAAATAATTCCATTAAAGGCCTTTTTTAAAATTTAAATGCCGAAATTAGGCATGTCCGAAGTGACATTTTAAATCGGTTGACTGACTCAACTGCGAGATCGCTACTTGCTAAAAGAAGCACTTTGGCTCAAACTGAAAGACCGGTAACCACATTGTAAATAATTCCAAAGATGGCTGCAAACCGGCACCAAAGCCGCATGAAGCCAGAGTCGAATATCTGTGGCAATGACTGCTACGTGCCGCTAGTGTGGTTTGGGCAACGGCTACTTGATGGCAGATGGGACTAATGTCGTTGAGGGAAGTTGTAGGAATCTTTTAATAAAAGAAACCGCTTAGGTCGGGAAAATTTACCATATGCCACAAATGGCACGAGCCTAGAAGCCATGCTCAAGAGCAGTCCTCGAGCATATTACAGTAAAATGTGTTTTGTGTCAGGCCGTCAGTTTTACTGGAGCAAAGTAAAAAATTAAGCCAAGGCAAAATCATTCCAATAGGGGAAAAAATCACTATGAATGAAAAATTTTCTGTAAATCTCTTTAATATTTAGTTAAAATAATACCCGCAACAGGCATATTATAGGTCAAACCTCACTGTCATCGACTACTTGACCGCCATTAGGCTGCTGCGACTCTAGCGGATTGGCGATTGCGTCTCCGCTGATTCGCGACCTTAATATTAGAGGGCTCCATCTTCACTGCGCAGGTTGAAACCAAGACCGTTTGTTTAGCTTATGGCTTGTTGAAGCCAAACTCCGCAGTGGACGATCGCGAATTCTTTTCCACCCTAGAGAGGCCCTGCCTGACTAGGTATTACCGATGTAGATAATCTATTTAGCTCAAAGTACGAACTTTTCTTTCCTAGGAAACCTTCAGTCTACACGTGTTACAAATAACGTGTGAACACCTAAAGGCACTGTTAATAGAATATTTTATAAATAATAAATAATTCCTATACATTTTACTCCCCAGGTGGCATCCATTGTCTGATTCAATTCTAACCCATATTTTTTTCCCTTAATTAATTTATTACAACTCATGATTTAAACTTAAATTAAATCAATCAAACCCGAGTAATCCGTAAAACTTGGCTTCGCCACTTGCCTATTTTTTTTTTTTTTTAAAAACTCAGCTCAATTTTTTTTTAAAAAATAAGGTTAGAGCAGGTCATTTTCAAAAACGAGGGTGAATGACAACATAAAAGAAAAACCCGATTGCCAGCCCCTTTTGAAAAATCGTGTCAAAAAGCCCACATGATAGGGAATCGTTTTCCTTTTTTTATTCCAATATAATAACACCGTTTCAAAACTCCTTTCTATCCATTGTTGCTACTATTCAAAGCAAAAATTAATAATTTCTAAATTGTCTCGTTTATCTCTTTCATCAATTAAATGCATTTCGTGTGAAAAATTGATATCGTCAGCTCATTTCTTTTGGCGAGAAAAAATAAGGTGAAAGATAAATAAGGCTCTGGCCATGCGTAGATCATATCTTATCCATCCTGGGATTAAAATCGGAAAGTCACTGTATAATCCCTTTCAACAAGAATGCACCACGATGACGATGAATTATTTTAAGCGATTAATCTTTTAACAAAAATTAAAGAGATCCTCTTCAAACGTTTCTACGGTTGACAGAAAAGCGGAATCCCTATAAATTTCGGCTCCTTGAGTTCCACCTCTTCCTTTCGTAATTAATCAAGCATTGATTTTTCTTTTGTATCTTTTAAGAAGTGGCAGGAAAAGGTAAACTTACAAGGTTGGGAACCAACAGGGAGGGGAAAGAGAATCGTGGCTACGCTACTGACTTAGGTTCGAATCGAAAGAATTTTTCTTCATTTCTCTGTATGCATTCGAAATGCAAGTCGATGCCGCTTTAATGAGAGCATGCACGACACGTGAGGAAACGATTATAGTAATTTTATCAATCCTTGAAGAGTCTCTTTAATATTCGGTTATTTCCATAGATTTGATGTTTATTTCGATCCTGCTGTGTTATGTGTCTCATTTTTAATAAAAAAAAAAAGTTCGTGAGTATGGATGTGGCTCTGGTAAAGAATTATTAACAACATTTTTCAAGGAGAGGAAAAATTATAAGATAGTAACATAATATTAAACAGAAGGAAGTTTTAAAAAATTAATTAAAGGCTTTTGAGATAATAATTGAAACGAAAGTGAAAAACTGGCTATGGCAATTATGAAAGTCTAAACAGTAATAATCAGCTAAATGCACTTTGATGGATGCAAAAAGAATTTTGCAGAAGTCTCGATAGCACTAAACACTAGCAATATCAAGTGGGAGTTAAGAAGGTTTGAAATCGACCTTGAAGATTTTCAAATTTCATATAAATTTTGCTTTACTTGAATTCAACTCCCTTAATTTTTGTCTTCTTGCACTTTTTGGTCACATCAACTAATGATTAACTTTATTAAATCTTTTTTTGAATCAACAGCTACCTGATAAATTTTTAACTCCTCTTGAAAACCCTCAAAAACCAAGCAAAAATCTCTTTCAACTAATCACCTAAAAAATTAATGAACCGTTTCCGGATTCCCTACAACGATTAATCAAAAAATCAAGACCGACCAATATTTCTCAGAAATGATTACAACACCAAATGGACTTGTAATGGGACACCCTCCGAGTGGCAAGCCCAAAGGGGGCGCGAAAAAGAAATTTATGTTCACGGTTTAGTGAGCCGTAACACAAAAAAAAAATCCTTTAAAATGACCATGAGATAATGGGAAAAAAGAGAAACCTAATTCGTCAACCTTCAACTGTAAGCTAAATAAGTCTTAACGATTGATTCGAATCCTTTTACATAACGACAAATATCCACGAAACTTAAAAAAAAATTAAAGGGTGTACCGAGTTTGAACACTGTATCCTGTGGGCGACTGATTTCCTGCATGAAATCCCTGCAGGAGGTAGTAGATTCCATGAGTACTACCTACGCAAAAAGTTTCGCCCTGAAATGTCTTTTAGCCTCCTCCACCTCCCTCCACCCAAAAAAAATCTTAATTAGCAACTCACCTACTAAATTCAATATAAAAATCCTTTAATAAATTTTTTTCATAAAATTTCCCCCTTACGAAAAAAACTGCACTTCGATATGAAAAAAAAACAATCACTAAAAACAAAAAAATTCAAACAAATATTTACCTCAAGGGCGATAATTTATAAATGCGATTAAAACGAAACAATAAACAAACCCTTGTTACTAATCTGCAATATCACTTGTCTCCCATACTTGACTTGCGCGCGAGGCTTTGTTTTGGTTAATTCTAAGAATTTGGCGGGAAGTAACTCACGTGGTCTTTGCGAAACAACAACACTGAGAAGTCAAGGTCAACATTTTATCTTCATCCCTCCTTCTACTTAACTTCAATATTTTTATTTTTCCTTTCAATAATTTTTCTTTATAATTTTTTTAATTTTACGATTTCTAACTTCGCTACTGTTTTTTCCATCTACTCAGCATAATAAATTAATCGTAAAAACGGTCATTTCTAAACAATCAACAGCGGTCAACAAAAAAAAAAAAGAAGAATTAGTTCTGCGCAATTACCCATTTCATCGAGGGTTATCACACTGGACTAATTTTCGAGAATGGTCTGAAAGTCACGTTCTCTAAAGCCCAAACAAGAGGAAAAGAATAAAAAATAATAATAATCGTGGGTGTGCCATAAGTGTTTAACACTCACGAGACATTGTCAAAAAAAAAAATGTCAACCATCAAAATATTTTTTTTACTACTTATAAAAAAAAAACCGGAAGCTTACCTCGATATGTTATCAAAAAAGAAAAGTATCCATAAGCACTAAGTACACGATTTACTTTAAAAAAAAAAAGAAATCACTACGAGCGCACGAGCAACGTTATTAGTCAAGAGGTAAAGATAAACTGACACTTGAATGGTAGGAGCTAAAACCTCTCGAGGAAGATGTTGATTGTCTAACTAACCACCCCCTCCCGCTCGAGTTGAATAATAAACGAATGTTCACGTGATTTTAAGGGTAATTTACCGATTATTCTACGTTTTAAGTTAACTGTTTACTTGAAATGGAAATTCGGTGTTCCCTGTGGAGTGGACTAACAAGTGGAACTTGGAAAAAAATTACAAATAATGGAAAGATGGCATAATGAGGATTTTATTTTTTGGATTTGGTTTTCAATGAGCCTAAAAACATCTGGTTTGTTTTTCGTTTTGAATGCGATTCCCGATTCCGGCGTCTTTATCAATTCAAGTAGCTATTTTATAAAAAACGTATGCCTCAGTTCTTGAGTATTTTTATATGGTTTTATTATGTTTTAATATTTATTCTAGGTGGGTGGTGAGAGCTTTTAAGTTGAAGGGTTGATTAAATCATTGGATTTGAATGAATTAAAAATTTTTAAAGGGTTGAATCATGGCTGTAAAAAAATATTAATGTATGGCAAAAAATATTAATTCTTGGTGGATATGAAATATGAGGTAAACTGAATGCAGATTTGCTAGTGAATATCGTCTGCTGTAGCAGGCACATTGTTGTGATAAGGTAAACAAAGCTCTTACTGGAGGACAATAATGTAATCGCTATAGCACGTGATACTGTATTTCTGCTAGCGTCCGGTTTTCTTCAGTAAACCCAATTTACAAAACCCAAGAATAGGCAAAGTGCTCCGGAAGTATCTCGTGACGTCACGAATTTAAAACCTATATTTAGCTTATATAAAGGAAACCCAAAGTTGATTTTGCATAACCTGCGCCTTAGTTGCTTCTGCATAAGCTAAGAATAGATGAGGAGGCTAAAATTGAATTTGCCTATCCAGCTAGAGGAAGGAGCACGACATCGTTTTAGGGGAAATTTCCAAATGTTAGTTTGTCAAATTCTCAGGGATGGTGCTGGAAGTAATTCCAGTGGATGATAAAGCAATTCTGGATGGACGCTTTTTAAGTTCAAGACCTTAAAATAGACCTTAGCTTAATTGGGAAGACACTAGAGGATCGGGTTGCTTAAGAGTCTTTAAGTGGCGAGGCACCAGCCATAAAAAGCCGTCTAGAGGGGAGTCTGCGATGCGAAAATGAAGCTTTCGGCCTTGCATGTAAAGATAAGTAGATATTATTTTTAAAAAACTGTCAAGGCAATTTAACTAAAACTAGTAGGCTTGTGTCGAAAGTGGCCTTACAGCATCTTACTATAGCTTATAAAAGAGTCTTATCCACAGCCGTAAAGATTATTAAAAATTAGTGCTTGTTCCAAAAGCTTGAAGACAGCATGATGGACGATTTCAAGTTGGTGGAATCGCTTAACTAAGTTTTTCTTTCTGAAACTATTCAAAACTCGTGGGAATAATTTGCAAGTAAACATTGTCAAATAGCCACCATAAAATACTTATTTCTAACAATTTGCGATTTCCATATAATTGATTGAGAAAAAACTGGTCAATGTTCCTCCGAAGTGCTCAGGTAAAATTATAAAAAATATAAAGGTATTTACTTTTATTTTCACTGATCGGTAAGCTAAATGCAATCATGACTAAACTCTTTCAACAATAAAGCAAACAGTGGACGTGGTCATGAATGAAGGTGTCTAATTTCCATAGTAAATAATTTTTTAAAACGAGAATTAAGTTGAGTAAACACCCATCATCAAAAACCATTATCGGCTATTATGTTATATTACTTAGGTACCTACAAGATGCGATTTTTCCCTCTCCCTCCCACTTTTTCCTTATACAAAGTGCATTAACTTGCATCATTGCAGCAAATTTTATTATTTAATATTATAAATATATTCAAATTGCTTTCGAGTTTAAAAATAGCCGTGCTTACATGTTTACAATTACATATGAGTTTTTTAAAAAAAAAATATTCCTTGAAAACGAGAGATGTTAAAAAAAAGATATGGGGATAGGTAATCGTGTTTAATGATATAGTACGAAGATGACAATACAAAAGAGTCTTTGTCACATATATTCTAATTAACCTATAATGTTTTCAAAGTTTAATATGTTACGAATCGTCAAAAGGGTTGAAGTCACGGTAAAATTAGGGTGACAACCTTGGGTTTCGTTTTAAGGCGTAACTGAGACGTCTTTGACGTTAGAATTGAATTAAAGTCTTTGTTACGTCGTCTTCGGTTGAAGGTTAGGTTATGGTGATAGTAAATATTATGAATGAGACTAATTAAAAAATTTTAATTCTGGTGAAAATAGAAAGAGAGGGAGTTTAGTTTCAGGAAAATTTTTTTTTGAAAATATTAGATGGGAACAAGCCATTTATTCAAAATTTTTCCTAAAAGTGTAAAAAAATTAAAATTTATTTCTGGGGCCCAGACAAAAAAGTTTTTAAGTTACCATCAACGGCCAAGCATCAATACATTTCAAAAGGGGAATTACACTATGGGGGGACGAAAATAAAGTATTTCACACTTTGACCGCAGGCCCGTAGCCAGCGGGGGGGCATTTGCCACCCCTAGAAGGTCTGTTTGCCCCCCCTGAGGAGAAAGTTAGATATTTTGAAGAATTTTTGACTATATAAACTGCTGGAAAGATCAAATTTTCAAAATTAAGACTTATGTTGCCCCCCCTACGAAAAATTTCTGGCTACAGGCCTGTTTGACCGGGTTTTAAGTTGCTAGTCGCCTGAACTAGCTACGGGCAGTCACTAGGATGCTAGCACTCAAAAGGCAACCTATCCTGGAAGGAAGGAGAGGCTTAGGACCAAATTAGCAGGCGCGCCGACTTGAAAAAATTCGGGGGAGGCCTTGGGGGGGGGGGGGACAAGCCCTGGTTAATTTTTCCATAAGCAAGTGTTTCCTATGCTTAGCTTGTAAGACTCTTTTAAGAGGGGGGGGGGGGGTGACCCTGGTGGCCCGAAGTGCCCCTTGCCCCTCCCCCCCCAAGTCGGCGCGCCTGCAAACTAGAATTTTTTTCTGTTTTTTTTTCCTTTCTAGCCCTGTTTAGGATCTCAAGGATTTTAAAGCCGCCTCTAATTTGGTTGTGGCAATAACAATACGAGCTACAACAATTATAGAAGCTTTTCCAAAAAAAAAACAAAAAACTTGAATCATATCAGTGTACTGGACTACAACCAAAGATGTCTACCTTGACATATCGCGGTTTATTTTAGGTCTCTATCATTGCCGCATTTCTCTCACAACAGCTAGAATTTCAATCAGGGTTTATTTATTCACCGTATCAATCTTTCAGTAGATCAATGAATATAATCTGACAAGATATACAACACTTATATGACAATGAAAATTAATACAAGTCAATAAAAACAAAGGGGAATCAAGAAATTTAAAAAAAAAAAAAACTTTCACATGTTTCCGTTACAATTTTTGACTGGTGTCAAACATAAAATTCTTGTATTTAGAAACTAAAGCTCTCTTTCTATTTCACGACGTCATATTTCTCCCGCATTTTACGATTTTTTTTTTTAGTTAAAAAGAATCAAATTTTTTGACATCTTAACCTCCGGAACCGTAAACCTTTGATAAAAGGGTTCTTTTACACAAGGGGATCTATTTCCGATAAAATGTATAATCATATTCAAATGTCACACTGTGGCAGTGTGTGTAAATTTGAGGAAAGTTAAAAACCCGAAAAAAAGTGGCTATAAATGTCAAAATTTGAATCTCATTACTAGAAGAAAAGGGTTAAATCGGGGTTTTTATATCTTATGAGCAGGCGCAGGCGGATTGTCCTTGCAGACATTCCATCGGCTTCGGCTTCTTCTTCGGCGAGTTCGGTACTCTTAACTGATTCAGCTCTGGCCATTAAATGGCTTTTGCTTAAACTAGCTGGCAGAGCTCATTTTGGACGTTTTTATTTCTTGAGCCATAACTTTTCCCTTCTACCTCGTCTGCTCCTTCCATCAAATAAGCGACATCAACATCACAAGGTTTTATCTCCACTGCGGATATTGATCCTGGCTGGTCATAAGCTAAACATATCTTTACTGCAGTGGAGATGGAACTTTATAATGTTGAGGTCGTGAAGTGTCTGCCTGCTTAGCCCAGGATTCTAAAAAATTCAATAAGGAGCCATTATTCTTCATAGATCATCCGCAGTGCTGTCATTAGGGGAAGGGGTGCCTCTCTCCCTTCCCCAAGGTTTCTTGCTTTTTGGGATTTTAAGTTTGCATGATCTAAGTAAAGGACCCATTTTTCTTGCCTCCTTAGCTTCAGGTAAGACCCAGTCTATCTCAGTCGTATTTTCCCCTAAGGAAAATCCGAAATGACGCTACTCCTCACCCATTTTTGCCCAGTGACGGCGCCAGAAAAAAATTCTGGATGGGGCCAAGGGTGGGCCACAAATTTTCATGTGGGGCCGAAGTAGAACAGTGTTACGTTACAGCAATATTACTGTTCTTCCCAAATAAGAGGGGCCAAGGGCGGGGGGCCGAATTTTTTCCAGCTGAAGCCAGGGTCCCTCTTAGCACTGTCCCTGTTTTTGTCTCGATTCTAACTATTTATTATTCGCCCTTCATTTTGCTGTGAATAAAGAAGCCAACTCCAAACTCAACCTGGCCAAGCCTTATTAATTTTCTCAAAGTACTTCGGCACGTTTCCCTTATAATTTTTATGATAACCGAATCCGTGATTTCGGTAGCTCGTAACAAACCAACGTCAAATCAATTTAGAAACGGTCATTTCGGGTGTTTCAAAAAAAATTTTTTTCTTCGTGACGTTTTATTCCCACGCATGAATGAAGAAAAACGAGATGCCTGTCCGTCTGTCCGTCGCCGTATATTAAAAATAACATTTTTTGGCGCGTTTTAAAAGATTTATGAGAATATTTTGTTTTAAGAGATAATTTTGATGTCCAGTTTAACTACCCTAATTTATTACAGGGTAAATATTTCGAGGGGTGGATCGAACCTTGAGGATATAGCCGATGATCCACTGGGAAACAAACCAGATGTTATGATAAAGGAGAAACCATAAGATCGGATTACTATAAACGCTTATATGGGAGATTTACGTGGACTTACATTTTTTTTTTATTATATTTACAATTCGGCAGGGTCGGCTCGATAAGTCCTACCGAAAGGAAAAAAAAATCAGTGCTATAAATCTAAAACTAATTTGGTTATCAAAAAAACTTTTTTCAAGGTTAGCTGAAGAAATTTTTTTGATGTACAATGGGGTGCCACCTGCTTGTTTATGTTAAAGCCATTGCGAGTAGACGTGATAATACAGAAAAGTGCTATATTATACAAAAAGGAAACCCGGTAAAAAGGACAATGGCGGGTTCGGTTTTTGTTCCTCGACTTTTATAACTTGTGTTAAATTACTAGGAAGCCGACAAATAAAAAAAGGAGAACCTAATAAAAATTTTAACGTCTTATTTTACCCTTGGTTGTGGTGTTGCCAACCATTGGCGAGCATGAAAAATCCAACACTAACTCCGGGCAGCTCTAGAGAGACTAGATAAGAGGGGGAGGGAGCACTACGGTTGCAGCAGACGGCCATGGGCTGCGCCATAATGGAAATTCGCAATGTTGCATGTTGGTTTATCGTTCAGGCTGTGAAATTATGCATAAGCAAAGTACTGGAGCCCACACTCAGATTGATTTTTAAACATGCAACAAGTCGGCAGAATTTTAATTAATCCATGAGAAGGTGCGCGAGTGCTCTCTCCCTCTATCTAGTCTTTCTGGGCAGCTCCAGTCCTTTAATTTTTGGCCAAAGCCCAAAAATCGAGCGGAAGGGTGCTACATCTTCTCGCTTGCTTGCTGCCCTGAGCTGGATGTAGGTGATCACCGATTACCTTGGTTACTTGAATACAGCCGTTTGGAAACGAAAGCGTAAAATTTAGGCTAAAACCTCAGTAGCACACAGATCTTCAGATATTTTCAAAACCTATCTAAGATGATCATATGTCCGTCTTAAAAGAAGTCTTCTTACATATTTTAAGATAAGGTGGGTGCGCCAAAATAGTGCCGGCACCTTAATAGTACCACCCCATCTTTCTCCTCATGTAATAATTTTCAAAAATTTTTAATGGTACGTAGTAAGACCTTGTACTAAAGTAGTATCATGGCACTAGTGCCGTTTGAGCAGCAGACGATATTTGCGGAGAGCGAAGTGTGTGCGTTTTTCGATCATGAAAAAATCGTGAAAACATGAGTTGATTTTCAAAAAAATTGTCATCATATAGCTCATGAATTATAAAGTGATTTATATCATCAGAAAGCGCATTTCTTCCTCTTTCGATGCACTATTACGGTTTTTATTTTTTTTGCGTCTAGCTCGATGTACGACCTAAAAAAGTTGAAGTAGGGGGATGCGCCTAAATGGGACCACTGATCTGTAATGGAGCGTGGCAATGTTAAAATAATTTTTTTTTCCGAACCGAAATATTTGATAGAGAATAAGACTAGGAAAGGTTTTTACTGTGGAAAAAGGCCGTTTAAAGAAATTTTTAAGCTTTTAATCTCAAAAACTTGTGTTTTTTTAAAAATTTTTTAGCACAAATTATTTTTGCCATTTTAAAACTTAAAAAAAATTTTTTCCTTCAGATTTTTAGTTTAGTACAAATTTTATGACATTAAGAAGCAGTCTGCTTAAATTTTTACCTATTTTTTTGAAAAAAAGTTCGATATTCTACGATAAAGTTTCGTGGTACTAATAAGGATCACCGGCTCCTAACTAGTGCCATTGGAAGGTTTTGGGAAACGCGCTCTATTATCTCAAGGGTGAGTGATAACGAAACAAACTATACTCTGGTTGATAGTCGACTAAAGTGACTATCAAATCACGTAATTTTTGTTTTCCTAAATCTAATACAGAAAATATAATCAGCAATCAAATTTAGGTGGCACTATTTTGGCGCACCCACCTCACTTAGAAGACGTCTTTACCATAAGAAGGACATTAGCAGTGACGGCGCCAGAAAAAAATTCTGGATGGGGCCAAGGGTGGGCCACAAATTTTCATGTGGGGCCCAAGTCTAAGAGTGTTACATTACAGCAATATTACTGTTCTTCCCTAATGGGAGGCCACGGAAAAAATTTGGCCCCACCTTAGCGCCATCCCTGGACATTAGATTTCTTCTATGACATCTTACAAATTGTCCAAAAGAAGTATTCTGATCTTTGTCTGCTGAGGATCGGTCCCTTCAATTCTAGATATATGTTTTTTCTTTTCTTTTTTATAATTACGTGCAGATAAAATGGTCTTTATAAGTTGATAGTTAGCATATAGCCCAAATATTTCTGACGCATAGTCTCATAGGGAACCTCCACCTCGTACTTTTGGCATGCTCTCTTTGCCCATACATAAGCACCTTGGTATTTCTCACTCGATTGTTCTATAAGTTGAGATTCGGAAAATGCGGTAGTATAGCCCCACCATTTCGGGCTGGTCTCCAAATGGCCATGGACCCAACACTTGCGGCACATAGCTTCAAGTAAGTAAATATGTATAGCTCAGCATACACCCCAAATGCCGGTAATTTCATTTTCGGTGCCATAAAGTGAATGTCCATTCATCAAGTCTACAGAAAAGAATCAGAAAAATATAACACCTGAAAATCCGCAATCTTAGGCTGAGAGTAAAATCCCGACGGAGGAAAAGATTTCTTATCGCAAAAGGATCTCTAGCTTTTTTTTGCTCTATTCAAAATTTAATTTCCAGGCCCTAGCCAAGAGCCAATATCCAAATCACATATAGGAAAAAACCCATTCGACAGCGGCACTGGCTATTGGTAGCTGAACTTAATAACTTCCTTGCTGACGATCATGTACTGTACTGAAGACTTCACTTAGGAGAATCGCAACAGATAATTCCTCACCACGAGAATTGCTCATCACGACAACACAACAGCTCGGTCCATCTTGGCCAAGACTCCGTCTGGTTCCTGTTCAAGTTTGGTTTTTCGCTTTAACCCCTATCAGAAACGAACTCTGTTCTTTATCAATACAAACCCAAACATCATCCCTTTTGAGGTTACTCACCTGCCAATAAGAGGATCAATTCAAACGTAAACAAACTACAAAGGATAAACTTTCGCCCGCTTTTCTTCCCGTATTTTCGTCGGGTAAAAAAAAAAAGCAATAAAAATCTTAAATTGTTAAAATCTCAGACCTTGGGTAATAAATAAAACAGGAGAGGAGATAGAAAAAGCCAATGGATCGAAGCTGCAGAGCGACTTGGATGTATTTATAAGCAGACATATAACTCTGATTTTAACGCTTTTGAAAACAATCTTTGTTTTTTTAAAAGGGTTTTAGTGGGTTATGTTCTGCTTTTACTTGATACAAAGTCAATATCATATTACCAGTTATTTTTTTTCTAAATCTCAAATTAAGAAAAAACTATTTCTAATTGTTCTTTTTCCTTTACGTTATATTAATCACCGGCAATGGCATCAAAGTAAAGGTTTTCACTTTATCTTAAATCGGCTTTCATGTATGTAAGTCTCTAATGAAGTATGCAATAATGCAACTGACATTAATCCTTTTACCCCGATAAAAAAATTAATGGAAATTCATGGTTTATAATTGATCGATTACATGATTTTTCCTGAACAAATAAATTAAAAACGGATTCCTTTTCAAACAAGGAGATATATAGCGTAAATGTTTATTAAACTCTCGATATAATATTGAAAATACTGTAAAAACATTTTATATATACTATAGGGTTTACTCATGTCATGTTAACTTTGAGAATTGTTTACGTCCCGATGTTTATAAAATTCTTCAATCTCCACGCTTGCGCAATTTTTATGGCATTCTAAATTTGAAACATTTTTGCGATGAAAAAGAATTTTTTTTTAATTATGTACGGTAGGTTGGCAATGTCAGCGGCGGACTGGAGACAAGGATGCTGAGGGCTAGGGACCGGAGGAGTAATTCAAGTGGTAACCAGTGTCACTTCAATATGGGTGCCGGTGCTTGGTCAGCAGCGGCAACGTAGCAACCGCGGTATCGAATCTTACTCAATTAGCTGCGGATTGCCAGTGTTGTAAAGTCGCGGTGGCTTCAGTGGGCGGAGTGGAACATAGTTAAGTTGATTTATTTAGCAGGGTGAATGCTGTGGGACTGAAGGAGCGATGAGCGGACATCATGGTTGAGGATACCCAACTTCTGACAGTAGAGAGCGTCAATCATCTCAAATAAAAGGCAGAGGCAACTGCGGCAGTAGATCTTCAGGTCCTCAACAGTTAACGAAATAAGAAAGAATGGTCGACCAAGAGTGTTTACTGAAAGCATTTGGTGAAGGAATCGATATTTAAAAGTGTTGGAACGTTCAAAGAATCAGTAAAATAAAATCCTGTGCTACGCTCGCTGAACAAGTTGGTCTCATCTTTATCAATCATAGGAAACTGATCAAAGGTGGTTGTATTCAATCAAAAACTTGGGCTAGCCAGTGGGAGTTTCTGGATTGAAACCTCCACTCATAGGGTTGGCGCCCTTGCCTCTTGGTGAGCCCCTTACTAAAGGTTAGGAGCTGATATTGGGAAGCAGCAATGCCAGTAAAGAATCAGTTAGACTTGGGATGAAATAATAGGGTGCAGAGTTGCAACAACGGTACGGATCCTGTACTGCGAGAGGGAGGGACAGCTGTACTTAAGATCGAAGGACAGCGCAGAAGAAAAACCTTGTGGCTCAGGAATTTAAGGGACTTGTACAAACTAGATTCCACGTCCCTGTTTCTAGCAGCGGCATTTAAGGTCCAAATAGTGATGATGATCTTTGACGTGGAAGCGGCGCGTAAAGAAAAAGAATCAAAAATTACTTTTATGATATACTGTATAGAGTCTGCGCCTTTCTCCTTCAGGGTCTCTGATTACAACCCAAAAAGCCCCCACATTGTTTAGCTTTCGTCAAAGGAGCATTTAAGCTGATGTGACCTCTACCTGTCCACTTATTTTTATAGCTTCTTTTCGGGACCTTGTCATATTTTTTCAAACCCGCTTTTGTCTGGAAAAACACGAACTAAAAAAGCCGCCACGGTCATTACTTGAAAGAAATCTGAAAAACTTTGTCTTGGCAGATGGGAGGATATGCGGTCACGGATTAAACCCAACAGAAAGACCGTATGGCGGAGCCAGGGGTAAGGCTGCAGGCATTATAAAACCAGTTAGAATACAGAAGCACGATCTTTAAGAAACTTCCTTTTTTTCCTTCTTTTTACAAAAAATTAAAACGTGAAATCCTAATCTCTTGATATCACATTACATCTGCACAACCCTTCAAATTCCACCCTTTCTCTGATCCTAGCCGATTCACACTCACTTAACCCTGTTTTTTTAACTATATATCACCATTTTACGTTTTAAAAAAAACGTCAAAACACCTCAAAAAAATGGCAGCTGTTTCCAAAAATTCGGATTGCATCGAAAAATTGGTAAAGACAGCCATCTCTCAAAGCTGCAGATTGAAAGGGACACAGTTAAAATGTAACATGTGAAGAGCACGTGTGGAACATTAACCATAGTACACAACCCCGTAACAACATAAACTTTAAGATTTAATTTCTACACCACCTTTTTTTTTTCTAAATGCAAATGTCTTTTTCTCTCCCCCCCTGAGGCATTATTTTTTTGGGATACTGACTCCGAAGAAAATGAAATATATCGGATTTATTGCATGTAAGATTTAATGAATATCGTACATGTGCTTAATATTAATGGGGGAAGATTATTCGAATTTTGTTTATTGCACGTACGGAAAGATTAATTACGGGATTGACCTAATTAAAAAAATTAATGAATCACACCTTCGTGAATTTATACGTTTCCGCTTTCGGTACGTCAGGTATATATAAAAAAAAAGATATACGACCACACACGTTTTCGATCGGATGTCTATAAGGCTCATTAAAAGGTGATGTTTTACTCGAATCGATTTAATTAAAAAGAAATAAAAAATCAAGTCTTTTGATCATGTAGTGTTGATTCCGATATACTTCGCTGGTCTGTCAAGTTTTATCGTTCTCACTTATATAGGTCAGTGGTTATGATTTTTAAGTTTTATTGTGTAAGGAGAGTCGCATCAGGGAATGCCAGATTAAAGATTTGATGGTGCGCTGCCATATTTAGCTTATGGATGTTATGAGATTCGGGAAAATCCTATCCTAGGCCCCTGCACGGGCAGACAATTTTTTGGATTTTGGTCTGCCCCAGGTGACAGTTGGATCGGGCCATAGTGGCCGCTAGCAAAAGGGATATTGATGCCAGGTTCTTCAGAAGTGGAAGGAGTAGCTTCTGATAAATAGGTTCTGCCTAAATCAGCGAAGAGGCCACTACCAAGAAGTCGGGGTTTGAACTGAGTAAGCCAAGGGTGCTTCTATGCCGATGAGAAACCTGACTTGCTGGAGCGGCCTCAGCACCAAAAGCCGCATTAAAAAATGCTACGCCCTCGTCCTTTTTTTATCGTCAAGAGAGTTGGAAGCTTTTTGAAATTTTGGAGAGGAAGCTGGCGGCTTTAGAAATGTGACTTTATCCTCTCATGTTGCGGATTTCGTGGACCGATAGATCTTCCGCCTTCTGAAACTAGTGACGGAGGGGAAGATTAAGAATAGTCGCAGGCCGGTAAAAAGAAGACTTCATGGCTCAAGAATCTGCGATACCAGTATGGCGGTGTTCCTCCTTCAGCGGCCTTTAAGGTTCAGATCGTCCTTATGATTGACAATCTCCGTCTCTGAGTTAAAATTTAAAGGCAAATATTTTTCGGGTCAGTTTTTTATTTAATTTTGTCAGTTATTTTTTAAAATTTTCGGTCAGTGAAAATTTCTTTTTTGGATCAGTATAGTAATTAAAAGGTCAGTAAATATTTTATTTCGGCAGTTTTAAATTCTCATTTTGACAGTAAAAAATTGAATTCGGGTCAGTAAATAAGAGGATTTTGGTCAGATTCACTGGTCAGTAATTATATAAGATTGATCAGTTTTATTAATATCTTCCAATTTTCGTAAAGGAGAATGAAAAAAAAATACTTACCGTAAGATCCAATGTCAATTTAATCAACCAGCAAAGCTTTCGTAGCTACTTTGGGCCTTCCTCTTTTTCTTTTTTGCCCAAAGGGAACATTTTTGGCAGCTGGCAGTGGTTTGACGTACTTCAGCCGGATCAGAATTCCAAGAAGGTGTTTGCAAGTAAATTTTTTGTGAAAACTGGGGCAAGTACAAACACTTTTTAAATAGTCGGCTTTGTTTTGGGGCAACTGAATAACATAAATCTTAAAAGCGCGATTACTAAACTGATAGAAAGTGTTGTTTTTTTGTGACATTATTAATGTCTTCGTCAGAAGCAGAAGTTAAATCTCCAGATGGAACGTAATAATGAATGGAATCTCCCTTCAGTACCGAGGTGACTTCTTTTTCAGACCTGGTCCAGTTGTAGGCCGCAGTCCAATCTTTTAGTTCGATTGTAACCGCAGTGGTGATTTGACGATATGAAATGTTGTACTCATGGGACCACCTCTCTACTGCACTACTTGCCATTGCAAGAAAACGAGATAGCGCGAGGCGCTTTCGGAATGTTTCCTCTTTTTTCAATACAAGGTTGAAAGCCTCCAGGCAATTATTTGTTGAAGGGGTAAAATGACCCACCCCCTCATACCAATTTGTATGACTGTCGACCCACTCCCTTTTAAAATAAATTACGAATTCTTTCTGTTTTTTGCTCATCCATTTTTTTACAAAAAGTGGGCTGCTTTGTCAAAGACTTCTTTGGAGCTACTTAACTGAAGTTGGTCAATATCGGTAGAAATGTCTTTTCTAAACTCCGTAGCCACCATAGATTTTCATGTAATTATGTTGCAGTGCAGTATTCAGCCTTTTTCACTAATAGCAAAAAATAACTGATCGAGTTATTATTTTTTTTGAAAAAAGGAATTTATTACTGACATTGTAATTAAATCACCGACCGAACCATTTTTTTTACTGCCCTAATAAATAATTTACTTACATTTGAAATACTTTACTGACCACTGTGACACTGACCGTGGAATTACAGACCATTTTAAATATAAACTGACAAAGTATTATAAAAACTGATAATTCAATTAAAAAACTGACCAAATAAAATTAAAAAAACTGACCCGGTAAATACACGCCAAATTTAAATAAGAAGAACAACATCGTAAAACTTCGATCAGATCTAAATCGATGTCAAAGAAGGGTTTCGAAAGCCAAATTTAGCCAATCAAGGGCCTCTAGGGTAATAACCATGGCTTCCCTCGCACCCCGCATTCATAAAGCGTGTTTCAAATTTATTAGAATTGCAAACGGAAAAAGACAAATCCATTTTTCGATGAAAAAAACACGAACGTTAAACACTTCATTCATTTCAGGTTTCCTTTTACACATGATGGGAACGAATATCAAGGGAATTAAAAATGAAGTCAACGAGCTCATTAAAATCAAGGACTGAAATCCGTACCATCCCCTAAATAAACCGGACAAAGCTTTCCGTTTAACATCCCTAAATGGATTCCGTTTTAATTGCTTTTTTTTCTGGCTTGGTCTTCAGTTTACCAGGTGGAGAAGTTTGAAAAATATACTTCTTGCTTTCGTTTTTTTTTTGCCATTTAGTTATAGAGGCTGACGTCAGATTTTAGCTCAAAATTCATGCCCAGTATTTTTGTCTTTTGCTCAGCTCATTAGAAACATTAGAGCTGGAATAAGCCGATATATTGGTGGAGAGCTTGGGGCTGAGTTTATTGTGTGACCATTACTGATCCGAGCTATAGAGCGCTGCAAGAGCATAAGAACTCTCATCTTTCTGTTAATTCCTTCCATCCATTAACAAAAACCGGTAACGACATTTATTAAAAAACGAACTAATTACTCAAAAAAACAATTGAAATATAAACAAAACAAAGTGACAGTCTTCATTCATCGGTTATAGGTGGATATGTTTACTTGATGAATGACTGACTTCATGACATTCTGTTTGTTATCATATCAATTTGAGAATTAAAACGAATTTTTCGATTTGTGAATCCCCTTAATAGACAAACAATCTTTTCGTTATTTCAAATATTTGTTCAAGAATATTGGGCAAACACATCTGGGATGTGTATATGCCAAAACGAAATATTTATACTTCCAAGAAAATTCGCTAAGATTTTGAAAAAAAAATTTTTTAACGATTTTCCTCGTTCATAAAAAATAAATAATCTCATCACGGAAAAAATTAATAATTCCTTATTTCTTTTCCTACACTCTTTGCAAAAATATCTGCACTGAAATTTATATCTACCACCCTCCCCAAGTCTGAAATTCTCGAAATCGGCATCCTTAAGAAACGTAATAAGCTCCATTTGGTAAATTGGGCACGTCCAACATCTATTATCTTCAAATTGAGTCCATTGTATTAGCATTAAGAGCTCAATAGCCAGCATCTTTTATTTGATAATTCGAGTCAAGAGACCGTTGTTGTTAACTTTGAAAGATAATGACTTACTTCAACATTTGCCACCACCTTTTTCGAGGATCCGAATCGATTTCTACACATCCTTCAGAGCAATAATATGAACATGGACATCATCCTCATTAGTATTAAAAAAGATTAACGTCAGATCATCCGTTATCTTTCAAACATGCTTTGAAGAATGCAAAATTAACACTCTTGATAAGATATAAATATACTCCTGCATGCTTAACCATCTTGTAAATAAATACCTTTTCGGAAACGCACATGTGGAAAGAATTCAATTAAGCCGGCTCCAGGTCTTCAATTTCATCTTCCTTCATAAAACGACAGTTTTCATTAGACTGATTTCAATCTCTTTTTAATTTTTTGCATACGAGACTTCGTCACGCGCCAACTCAAAACGGTTTTAAAAATGAAAATCCATGATACGAGGCTTTAAACAAGGGAGACCGACATCTTACGATGCTAATAAATTTAACATCTTGAATTATTTAAAAAAAGAAACTTTTTTTTTCCACACATTCGTTTCCTTCGAAATTTGTGAATCACACCGTACAATCGCGCACACCACATACTTTTTGAATGAAATCGAGACCTTAAGGACTTTTTTTTTGACTTGATCCACCATTTTGTCTTTTAAATTCAAGCACATGTGGGTTGCGAATTAGATTACGGGAAAATATAAACAAAGAAGCTTTTATTTATATGTATTGGACACCCTATGATGGCACCAGTCATTCATTCATGCAGAAAATTAATGGAATATTGAAATTTTAAACCTGCCCTTATCACCCACTGACTTTTTAATTCATTTTGAAAAAGTGTCATTGGAAAATTTGGTTGGATTGCAGCGGCGTCGTTTTTCTGTTTCATGAGGTAATTTTCATAATCAAATAGAGATAACAATAAGTTGAATGAGTATTTCATCAACTTGATTGAAATGGATTCTCCTGTACTCATCTGATAAGGATGAAGATTTGTAAATAATACTATTTTGTAATTGTAGTTAAAATATGTAAGCTTGCCTATAAATTTTTGGTCAATCTATTCCGAAACTAAAATTACTCATTCTGACATAATCACAAAAAGTCCCAACTTATGATTTTTATTAAACTACCAGTTTATTTTATGTGAACACCGGAAAAACAAATGCAAATTGAAAACCTTAGATCTTTTCGATAATTTTAATCATTCAGAAATAACAATTCCTTGGTGAAAATTTCTTGGTTTTGACTGAATATTTAGCAGAACAATTTTTTCCCTAACTGAAATTGCACACAGAAAAAATCAAATTTTGACATTTGTGCAAATCGTCAGAAAAAATATTTTAACAGAAGAGATTTACTACTTTTTTCCATAGTTTTATAAATAACCATAAAACTAGATTAATAATAAAGGGATACTGACTGACAAAACGTCAAATTTCAATTGCAAAACAACATCAATTTTTTATATCACAATGATGGCGGATTCTCCTGCAGAGAAGAAAATAAAAACCTTTTTGATATAAAAAAATCATCAACGCCAATCAAAACAACAATCCGAAGAAGATATCGGTTTACTAAACAATCGGCCAGCATAAATTTAAATTAAATCGCACACACGAAAAAAACAATATCACGGTCATGATGTAAAAAATTTGGACGAAAACCACGAAACGATGAAATAAAATAAAAAAATGTAACGTATTACGGTTCTGCGGGATAGATTTCTGGGGGGAGAAAAAAAAAATGCGGTGACCTCTTTAAAAGAAAACAACTTCCATATGGCCGATTTGACATTTTCCCATAATGCTTTTTGGAACATCAAAAAAAAATTACAGACGGATTGTGTAGGAGAAATTTAATTCCTATACCTCTCCTTATTTTTTTTAAAAAAAAATCCTTCACCCCCTATAAACCATGACCTTGACAACAACCGTACCTTTTTTCAGGTTAAAAATGTTAAAATTTTCGGCAGACATTTTGATTTGTAAAATTTTTCACCGGAAACGACCATTGGCGTTGCTTCCAGGGTAGCCGTCCAAAGGAAAATTTTTGTAACTACCCTCGCCATTAAAGGAAATCGAAAGAAAAAAACTTACCAAACGAATATTCCTTGTAACATAAAATAATCCAATTTGGAAATGTCCTAAAAGCACTTATAGCACTTCAAAAAACATACATTAAATGCCGCTTCTATATTTTTTTTCTCACAAACTTGTCAACTGTCACCCGAAAATCAACACTCGACAATAGACACAACAAATAACTCAAATCATCGTAATCATTAAACAAACGTGACTTGATTAACATCAATAAATAATAAAAAAATTAGATTAAAAAATAGGGTTTTCGATTACACGTAAAAGGGATATTCCCAAATCCCGAAACCCGAAAAAAAATAAACCAAATTAAACCAAACGGATTTCCCTCCACGTTTGATAAGATGCACGCTTTCTTGTTGACTGACTAACAGAGCTCACTAGCCACGGACGCGCCGTCAGCCTCATCTGGCATCAGGGCAAAAATAACGAACAACACTTCGTAAGAAATCATTATAGCGCCTTGTATTAACTTATGCGAATTCAATCAATGAAAAATGTCGTCTGTTTACGGCATTTCCTTTAGGCAAAGGAGAATCGTACGAAATGAAGTGATTCAATGGTTTGTTTCCTTTTCATTTTAAGATGGTTACAATTTTCTTAGGAAATGTTTAGCTTATTTTTTTCGTTTTTTAGTAGAATCATAAAAACCGCGCGTCGAGCTTTTTCGGGTTATTAAAAATTGTGAATAATATAGGGAATAACGTCTGGGATGTTGGAAATAAGGATTTTTTTTTGTTTGAGATTGTTGAACATGGAGAAAAAAAACGGAGATGGAGTATGAGGGAGAATTATGATTTAGAATTTTTTTAAAAATATATTTTGAGGTATCATTTAATAGATAGGTTTTCATTGGCAAATTAATTGTAGTATTTCAATATGTCTGTTCGTCGAAGATGGGGACTAAATAATTGAAACAATAAATCAGTAAATCATGGGAAAAAAGAAAGCCTGTGGACATGATGACTTTAATACATTTCCATATTGATTTTAAGGTGATTTTAGATAATTGATTCATGTTTAGTTTAAATAAGGGATGTCAAGTCTTAAACCGACAAGGTGAATTTAAATAATTCTCCTCGTCTGGGGTCTGGCCAATCCAAATCTTTTTTAAGGCAACAGATCAAACTTTAAATATGAGTAAAATTTGGGTTTTCAAGAAACTGAGGCCCATTTAGATTAACCTCATTTTTCATACTGGAGCTAATGCCAATTTACATAAAGACTGGGTGAGTTGATAAGTGAATCAAGGAAATTCTATCTATCAAGAACAAAGAAAATTTGCTGGAGTATTTTGGAGGATTTTTAAAAGGAAGAATGTTGTGCTAAAATTTTACTCGGAGACATTTTAACAAAGAGCTAGAGCTTAGTGATTTGATTTAATATACAAAGAGGGTTTTTATTTAATCTAAGCAATAAAGATATAAAAAAGTTTTCTTAAAAAACTCTGAAGAAATTTTTCTGGAAATCGGAATTCATTTAGCTCAGTTTGTTCTTCAGTTATGTAACGTTTGTAAAACTTATGGCAGCAGTCAGTTTGATGCCTGAAGCTTGATTCTAATAAAAGGAAACTGCTGCAATGGACTTCATTAGATTTTTCTTTCTTCGGCAAAAAATTTTAGGGTTCCAAAAAATTTTGCCCGAAAGCCATAACTTCATCAAAATATTCCTTTTCTGACACCAAAAATTTCAAATTTTCGGTTTTAGGCATTTAAAAATCATACTTAAATCTTTAATTTATAAATAACTTTCGGGTTTATCTATAAAAAAATTTTAACCCTCCATTTTAATAACTTGCATTGTACTCTACAGGCGCTTTTGAAACAATAACCAAGCAGTTATAATAATAAAAATAAATTCCATCCTTATGAGCATCAATCTTTCAACAATTTTATTATTATTTCTGTAGAGTTGTCGCTTTAAACTTCTCAAAAACGTTTTTTTTTCCTTTCGTTTTTTCCCTTTACCCTAAAATAAAATAACCGTCCCCGGACTTCCGGTGAATCGGGAAGCTACTATAGCTTGCTTCATTTAGCCCTGTGTCTTCCTCGCGCTATTGATTTCAGTCAAACCTAATTTGTCACACTTTTTTTTTTATTCTTGACATTTCACGAAAACATTTGTGTCGTGTATCGTGTGTCTAATGATCGCCGTTTTTTTTCCTACTTTTTATTTTTACTAAAAACAAAAGATTTAAAAAAATACCCCTCGTTAAGTCCTATTTACTAAAAAAACCCAAAAATTAAAAGTCTCATCCGTATCCCTTTTTTTCAACAGAAGTGATTTCCGCCTGTTAATTCAATTTACAAAAAAAAAAATTACGAAATCAGCCCTTTCCACTATGTCGCCCCCTCATTGATACTTGACGGCAAGACTTTTGTAATATGGTTTCTTTTCAATAGTCGATCAAATCTCGTCGATTGGGAATGATTACACGTTTAGCTCTGAGGGGTGGATCGGTAACCCTTAAATCCATTTAGTTTTTTCAATAGGAAACTCTATTTAAAATTTGATATAATAGCAAAAAGCCTTTTGCAGTCTTCAATTACCAATTATTTCTTTTGATAAAGAAGACCTTGAAATGGTTATATTTTGATACCGAACCTGAAACGTGTAATAATCTAATGAAAGGATTTCGATTTTGTCTTAAATGCACATTATTCAGCTGCACTTCTAAACACACCAGTTCTTAAAAAGTAAATTGGCAAATGCAGTTGCATTGTCGCTGGTGCGCATAGAAGTAACGTCACATTTATCAGCTAAGCCGCATTAGTAAAACCTCTTGCAGAATTTAGCATCTGCTTTTTTTCAGTTTCCTTTAATATAGCGCAAAAGCGTTCATTTGCACATAGTTCCCTATATAAATAGGCCCTTTTCACAGCGAGCCATTATCGTTCTTCCTTTATTACTGACTTCATCGACACTAGCGCCACCATCGCTCTTATATATGCAACTACTTTTCCCACATTCTTCAGATACTTTTCTGCTTTCGTAGCGTTCACATCAAAAATCTTATAAAAAATTATGTAATTTTTTTTTTTTTTAAATGAGAAAGCCAAACGAGTGCGTGGAATATGCATGAGTTTTAGTCACGACAAAAACAATATAAAGTTTTAGACTCATGAGCCATAAACCTCGCTAGGGGAATGGGTTTATACATGCCTCTTAATCGACCATTTCTTTGAGGTGGAAAGGCTTTCCCACAAACTTAATTCAAAATAAATCTTACTTACCAATCTCTGAAGCTTCTTCAAAATCCTTCAGCTTCATCCTTTTACTCTTTGCCGAAACCAGCTTCTCGTTGGAAATAAAATCTCAAGAGAGATAAAATAGCACCTCCTTAGAAATCCAGACAGGAAGCCGCAAAATATTGAAATAACCGCTTGGTAAAAAATGCATCTGGAATCCCCATTAACTTCACATGCTTATTCGCTTTCCTTATATGCATTATTATGCAGCTAAACATCTCATATTTAACTGTATTTATGGTCCTTCATCTGGAAAAAAAAGATACAAAGGAACTAGTTAAATAAATTAAACCCAAAAAATTAGACAGTAGCAGCATCTCCGGTGGCAAGTAACGTTATCTTTTATATGGTCATATCAAAGGGTTTAATGTTATTTTATAAAATCAATTACAGAATTTTGTTTAAAGGAGGATTATCTACGGGTATTTGTAAAGAACGATGTTCATTGTTAGGCCTCCTACGTTTAGTAAAAAAAAAATTTAAGGGAGCTTATAAAACAGACATTTTATTCTGATCACTGAAATAAATTCGAGTGGTTTGAAATAACGTTTGATTCAGTGAATAGGGGAATAAAAAACGCTGTCATTAATAAAACGAAGGTTTTAAGGACTCAAAATTTTGGACTGGACCAGGTATATTGCGGGTTTCGCCTAAAACTTTAAAAATATAGAGCTTTTTTTAGATCTTTACTCGAGTGGCGAATGCATGGTTTCAAAGCAGGTTCGCTCAGTGTGTGGCAAACATTAGTGGTTAGAAACACAGTCACGGTAGGACAGGTTGCAAGGAGTTTGGGTGAAAACTTAAAGGGCCGGTACACAGAGCCCAAAAGGACAAATAAAGAAAAAAAGGGGGATTTTCCAAGAAACAGGACAGTTACTGCGGTTGTGTATAAGAGCCGTCTAGATGTAGACAAAGGTAGGAAAAAATATGTCCCTAGAGTGCATCATCCATCTTCTTTCCAAGGTACGATTTTTCTTTCTGTGACAAGGAACTGGGGTTGGGTCGGGCTGTCGCCCTGCTCACACTCCCCTTTGAGGACTAATTTTCCGGCAGCCGCCATCTTACAAAGCCAGCTGATCCCCGATAAAACAAAACGAAATAATGAAAAAGCTGAATCTATCACAAAGCTGAATTTTGTAAGGTTGTTTCTAAACATTTAGGCATAACACCCAGAATGTAAAAATTGGAAACCACAAGTCAGCCTAGATTCTTTCCTCCAGGGAAGAATCAAAAATACAAGAACTTCTGATGGAGAAGGGTTCGGTTCGAATAATGGCAGATGGTGCATGCGGATTTAGCGTCACTAATAGCCGATGTGACGGACATGTTTATAAATAACTCCCTCTCGCTTTTTTTTCTAAATTGCAAAGTAATGATAGATGAAAAGCTAAAAAATCTGCATTACTTCTCTGAGGTTTAAGAAACACTGGTGTCTGTGTAAAGAAACAACTACAAATTTTTACGTAAATATTTCTTTATACTGAAAATTTAAATATAACATTTCTTAGTAAGACTGCTCGGGACTGAATCACCCCCTAGGCTCAAAAAGCTCCAGATTAGGGCTGAAATTTTCTAAGAGCGGAGGTTTTTTAGTTAACAGTTTGTTGGTATAACTGGTTTTCAAAAGACGAATTCACATCAAAACGCAAAAAAGAAGGTTAGAACAAAACCTCTTGAAAAAATTCTACTTCCGGCAAAAAAAAAGGTACGAGCTGAAACATATCCTAATATGTTAAAAGAGCTCCCGCTTTTGTAAAAAAAAAATACTATGAACGATTAAAAAAAAAAAGAACACAATGACTTTAAAAAAAAAACAAGAGGACGACATCATAAGCGGTTATACCCTAACAAAATTTATGATTTTTTTAAAATAATGCTGTCTGTCGAAACCTTTTACCCTTACACGTGCGAGATGTTTATTTTTCTACGGTAGTTTACAAATATGTGCTTCTTTTGCATATTAGGGGCGTCGTAAAGAATTTTTATTTGAAAAAAGCAGTGAATAACACGAGTTAAATATTATCCGTACGCCGCTGATGATCCGTATTCAAATTTTATTAAAAAGAGTTCCCCTCATAGCATTAATGCAATGGAAATTTGAGATATACAAATCTCGGTATAATTGTATTACTGTCGTCCGTTCATTTACCTATTCACTTTCGGATTTAACCTTGGAAATCGATATCTTCCGGTTATATTATTATTAAATAAGAATTATGCAATACGATGTGAATTCGTATGCGTAAAATGATCTTTTTTGCACATTTGAATACTTTCGATTTTTTTGCAGATAAAAAAGTATATCGTATATTAAATATCAGGTGCAAAGAGAAAGGGCAATTGTGAATGAATGATGGAAATCCATCCTGGGACCATTTTTAACTTTTATAGGAATGGGAGCGGAACTTCAATTTTCAAACATGGACGAATCGTTCATGAAAAAGTTTTTCATGAGCGATTCGTCCTGTAGAGTCCTGCATCGGGTTGAAAATTTAGGCCCGAACCCCAAACCCAGAAGGAAATTTAAGCCCGAACCCGACAATAGTAGGCCCGAACCCAAACCGAGCCCGCATGGTTCGGGCCCAAATTCGAGTTCAAACCCGAACCGAAAACTCGAAATTTCAAGTTCCTCTCTGTGCAGCTATTTTAATCAAATGACTACTAATTTATTTTAGGCCCGAACACGACCCTAACCCGATCCAAAACCCGAGCCCTATCCAATGCAGGACTCTTAGAAGTGAACTTAAAAAGTGAACCTTTTTCAGAAAAAGGTTCACTTTTTAAGTTCACAGAAAGAACCAGGATCCAACACTTTGGGAAATTGGCATCCTTAGGTTGAGGGTAACAGGCCCGTAGCCAAGTACCTTAAAAAAATGAAAATGGATTCAAAAGCTTCAAAGGTGCACTTAAATCACTTCATTTTCCACTATTTTACATGATTTTCAATTCAAAAAAAAAAAAAAAAAAAAAAAAAAAATCAGGAAAATGTTTTATGGATTCCAATGATTGAAATCGGTTTTTCATTCCCTCTTAATTTTTTTTCTTTTGAAATTTTTTTTGGCCCAAGTAACTTCCCTATCATCTATGTCATTTGAAGCCCCTCCTAGTAAATTTTGTGTCCCTTCAACCCTTGTGCCTTGGCTGCGTGCCTAGAGGGCAAGATCTTAGTGGCTAAACGTAGCCAACATCCAATGTAAACCCAGGCGCGAAACATCGCCGCTGGTGACTGACAGCTGAGGATCAACAACCCTCTTGCGCTAATGTTCATAAACTTCGTTTGCTGACATTCATTTGTCCACTATACTCATTGCTGATCTCCATTTATGGCTTAAAACACTTTTTTAAAAAACCTTCATAAACAGTCGCAAACGGTTACGTCATCTCCGTTCGGAATAAAATGTCTGCCTTTCAAAATATCCAAGAAAAAAAATCCGAAAACCTCAGGAAATTAAATAATTTCGAAGGAACGATTATCACAAAATGACTTTGAAAGGACTCCTTATTTAATTATCCGCTAAGATGATTACATCCTGTGTCAGGGACCTACAGACACCTGGAGCTTTAATCCCGAGGATTTCCTCACATGGAACGAGTGGGATACGAAAACGGAAACCGTATTGCGGCGTTTCGTTCATCATTCAAAAGCTATTGTTATCACAAGCACAAATGAATGGCCGAGGAAAAAACATAAGCTAACCATTAAAACAAAAACACTTTAGTTGTAAAAAAATTTTTTCGATTTGATTAATGGGATCTGCACGCATTAATAGAGAGGAATTTGAAGTATACATTACATCAAAGCTTCAACACTTTCCGAAAGAGACATCTCGAAATAGTAGCGCGAGGATGAGGATATAAAGATACGATTTCATTGACAATCTTGTCACTAGCTCAGACTGAAAGATGAAGCGAGAAGGTCAAATGTGAAACTGAAAGAAGAGAGATATCCTCATTAACTAATTTAAAGAATGTATTTTAACAGTTAAACTGAGAAGGCTAGACAATTGTGGTTGCGATGTTATCATATTTTTGCAGGCGCAAATAGTTGGCAGAATTTTTTTTAAAAGAAAATGCATTAATTGTGACCACCCTGCAGAGCTTACCCTGAGTTGCACTCTTGGATGATGCCCACGCGTCATTTCATATCCGTTTCCCTGCCTTGTAAAGGCATCAGGAAGACAGGTACACTAGTTTGGAATATTAATTCATACCATTTCCTTTTGTAGCGTTTATCGGTTTTATAAGTGATTATAGTGGATGGCCTTATAGTGCGTACTCTATTGTTAGGTACCTTTAATTTTTTTTCTTTTACATTATCAACCCTTGCCCGTGGAGAATTTTAATTATGTTGGCGTTGAGGAATGAAAATATTGTGTATTCCTTTAGTTGTTCTCATAGTTTTTGTATAGGCAGTAGTTGATGGACCATTTTGTGGATAGGAAGAGGGCTAAAGCGAAAAAGTTTGCAAGGCCTTGAGCCAGGAAAGATGTCATCAAAATTGGAGAAAGAGATTAGTCCCAAAGAGCAGAGGACCACACTGCATGGGAAAACATCGGAGAAGCTTATTTCTAGGAGTGGACGAAAAAAGGCTGAAGAAGAAAAGATTACTGTATTACCTGAGAAGAAAGTAGAAAAACGTGGCTTTGAAGCAGGAAACCTATGATCAAATTTTTATAGTTCAACAATTAACATTGAACCCATACTTTAAGAAAACTCGATCTAAGCAACTCAAAGGAACTACTCAACGTAACATTCATTCCCTTGTGCATGGACAGTGTCGAATAAGAAAAAAACAAGAAAACATATGGACTTTCAAATTAACCCGCAAGAAGAAGCTCAGCTTTCTATTAAATTTTATATAACTCTTTGATGTTGAAACCAATTTATTGATCGTTTTTAAATTCTTCATTAAGGCCAACGTTCTCACAAAATCTAAAAGTATCGCCAAGATATGAGGAAACTCCCGATCTATCGAGATTCGCTGCAGCACGCACCGACAAAAAAAAAAGGTAAACATTGGACCCTCAATTAGGTGCTATACCCACCTTCAACTTCCGGAGATCAAGTTATTTATAAAATTATAAATAATTTAGAAAAAGCGTGCGATGAAGGTGGGAGTGCGGGAGAGTGAGCCATGGAGCTTTACAGCCTACATAAAAATTTGGTTCATTTCCAAAAATTTATATTCCACAATTTTTATTTTTAAACTTATGTTACATTTAACGTGTTCTTATCATCTCCTTGAAACTTAATATAAACAACCTATACCTTCTTCCTCCCCCATAAGAAATATCAGGTGAGAAAGTTCAACGCCACCAAACAAAAATTTATTTTCTCCCTTATCCATGAAGTTGAGCTCATTAAAAATGAAAAGAAAAAATCCTCCACAAACGGGAACTGGTGTTTTAGGGGACCCCAAAACGTCAGTCATTCAAAAAGTATTGGAACAACAAAACACTTTTTTGATTGACACTGATACGAGAGAAAGAAAGAGAGAGAAAGTCGTTATATGCGATTTGATGCCAACTCAAGGAAAATCGTCATTCACAAATTCATAGCATTTAGACAGAAATAGACAGCTGTTAATTAAAGAACCTCTGCTAATTTTAGATTGGAATGTGGGAGTAAACAACCTATTGAGAATAATCGATGAAATGGAATCAATTTTATTGATGCTGAATTCAATAATTTAAAAAAAAAAAGAAATTTAAAAAAAAAAAAACCTTATGAAAGTTTGATTTGTATATCGAAAGCAATATAAATAAAATATAACGGCGGGATTTAACTAATCCCTTAAAATGATAAGAAAAGTTAAGGTTAAATATTTGATCGCTTTTATTTAATGATTCCAGCCGTTTACACTAATGGGGACTGCGCCCCCTTGAGTTTTTAAAAATTACGAGGGGAAACTATGATTATAATGTCGTGTAATACCTTTCCCCTGGAAGCTGTTTTCGTTTTACAAGTTGAAGGGCGTCATTCCAGCTTAAGTTTAAATGATTGATAGAGTAAGCATGCTGAAAATATTTACACATGGCCGTCGTTTTGATGAGCTTTTGAAAAATTAACAACCATTAATTAAAAGTTTCATTGATTTATTTTTATGATTCGATTGAGGAGAGGTAAGGACGTTTTGCAGAAACAAGTCGGTATATTAGAATGTTTTTCAAAGGGTTTTGTGAGATTGAAAAAATTTTTAAAGTTGTCACGGAATTCATTTGTCATGTCTTTTGAAGTAGCATAGTAGAAAGAAAAAATGAGGAAAAAGAATTTGCTAAAGAGGTGATATTGTCACTCATTTTGATTGAAAGAGATAATGAAGAGTAAATAAGGCAAAAATTGTTGTTTTTTTCAAAGTTAGTGTCACTCCGAATGATTTTCGTACCCAAGCTAACCAGTTCTCTCAACAAGTTCAAATCCAGCACAAAAATCGGTTTTTTGGAATTAACTTTTAACGCCTAGAATTTTTTGGGCTATCAACAAAATCTACTAAACCAGGTTTTTACTGAATACCGTTTGAGAGTTCACCTACTCTCTGCGATTAGGAACTTTTTAAAATTTTATCTCTTGATTTAAAAACTTTTGTCATTTTTTAAAAACTTTCTCTTTGCTCAGGATTTTTTAGTAGTAAAAAATTGCTCAAGCTTTTTTACCTCTAATAAAATGATTTCCTGGGTTCAAAAAAAAAATTTCAGCATCATCATTACGGTCAACACCAAAAAAATCAAGGCAGAGCTAAGTTAAGGCCAAAAATTCTTTCAGGAGGTTAATACTTTCTCTCTGAAAGTCACTTTTTAATTCTAAACTTGTTTTTCCAATTGATATGACTACCAAAAATTTGTTAAGTCTACTCACCCATTCATTCCATTTCCATCTCCACTTGCACTTCTTTTTTACAACTTCAAAGTCAAACGCCATTAGTATTTCCTTTCCCAACGTCATTTCCCGAAAATCAAGATCAAATTTGAATCATTTTACGCGCATGCGCAGGAATACACCTGAAATATAAACAAAAAAAATGATTAGTTGTGTTTTTAAAGATTCTAACCTAACCTGGTCAGTCGTATGAATTTTTTTCGACTTTTCCACGACCAGAATAACTTAGTGGTACAAAAATTGAATGTTCACATTACAGAGGTTAATCAAAATATCTAAATGAAACATAATTTGCATTAAGCCTAAAAGATTTCGCTGCTCGCCTATAAAATTTCGTGAGCATGCCTATCAATCCCCGAATTCCGATTTCCTGACTACCTTTTTCTGTAACCGTGACAAAGTAGCCGTTTTAAATAATTTATAGCACCGTTAAAGGACTTCTTGCGTAATTGTACTACAACAAACAATAATTGTTCTCAGACGTTAATGGCTACGCGGCGTCTTTTTATTATTCCATTATTTATCATTAACGTGTTTTGATTATTCATTAAGCTTCCAACCATATTGTTTATAGGTTGCTGGAAGGTGAGGCTGATTTTTGCAAAGCGGATGCATTCAGAATCAACAAACAATTATAATGCATTAATTAAAAAATAATAAACAATGCCTATCAACACCGCAAACCAAAGAATACTTTTTTTTAAAAAGGAAAATGTATATTACCGTTGAAGATTTATTCGACAGATTAGTATGTGTTGCGGCGTCTGTATTATTTAACCGCGTATTATTTATTTTATGAACTTGAAATTGCTTCACAAATATCCAAAACACACGATTGCGGGAAGATAAACGGCGAGATATTTTTGTTTACCTTGAAAAATTTACACAATTCAGAAATCAAAATGGCGGCCAAAGGAAATACTTTTTCAGGGAAAAAGGAAAATAAACAAACATGTCGAGAAAATTTTTAAAAGTTATACGTTTGTTTTAAAAAAAATATTTTTTTTTATTATGATTTTCAAAATTTTAAGATTTTGTTCCATATTCAATCAAAAATTTAGAATGAATGAAGTTCGTAGTAGCGAAAAATCGGATGGTAGTTCGGTAGAATCGGATTCTTTTAATTTATTACTAAACAAACCTGAGGCAAACGCTTTAAGGACAAGGCATTGCATGAAAGAAGACTGCATGATATGCAGAGCTTTGACGAATTTAGAAGAAAGTCAATCGTCTGTTATGCTGCCAGTACAGGCGAAGGATTGCAAGGAATTAGAAAAAGACTCAAATGTAAAATGATTATTATTTATGAAAGTTTGTTTTGTTCTTATTTAGGAGTTGTTGCTTTTTTTGCAGTTATCCTTAGGTATTTGCCGTATATGTCATTGTAACCCAGAAACCCTACCAGAACAAGGCCCTTTAGAATCCGTTTGCAACTGCCGCGGAACGGTTGCCCTCGTCCATATTTTGTGTTTAGAAAGATGGCTGGCTGAATCTGATACTTCTTACTGTGAACTCTGCAGGTTTCAGTTTAAGGTTCATAGGATACCGAAGCATGGCCCGCTTGAATCATTTCTTGTTTGGGCGAATGAAGTGGCAGATTTTAATCAGGTTTGATGATTTAATCCCAGGTTAACCATATCTGGTTAAAATTAACCTTCGGCATCATTTTAGAATTGAAAAATAGGTAGAATTAGTAGGAAATCCTTGAACTTGTTGAAACTTCGGTGTAATTTTTTGCAATTAGCAATGGCTTACAAAGCGATAGGTAAATAATGCAGATTCTCGAGTTCGCATGATGATTTAGGCATTCTTGGAAGATGCATTTTCGCATATAGTATGCAACGAAATTACCATTCCGTCATTGTATGTCGGTTTTACTGTTTGAGTTTATTTGAAAAGCTTCTAGGCCAGGACCATAAAATTATGGCAGCAGAAAAAATGCATTGCGCACCTCTTATTATTTACTTTGGTTAGGGCTGTACGCGAGATAGGGGATTTCTCGTTCCAGCCCGAAAACGAGACGGGATTTGGGATGGGTCGGGACGGGACAGTTCGAATTTCGGATCCCTTCTCAAAATCCTGTACCGTTTCCATAACTGACCGCAAGAAAAGTGGCGGTAGCTTGCTGCAAGCTTGCATAAGGGAACTAGTTGACATGCAAACTTACACTTACTTGCTGCAAACTTGAAGCAAACCACCGACACTCTTCTTGCAGTCTCGGATTGTTTTATAAGTTTTTTTAGAGACGTGACAGCTGACTGAATTTCGGGTCGGGACGTCCCGTCCCGTCCCGTGTCCAGCCCTAACTTTGGTTCTCGCCTTGCCCAGACTAACTATTCTCACTTACAAATAAGTGTCCGACAAAACTGCACAAAACAGAATCCAGTTTTGGGAAATTCTCCCAGTTTAACTAAGTGTGCGCTAAGTGTCCGGGCAAATCTTATTGGAAGAATGTTCTCTGCCCTCAAGGTCTGATAGAAAAGGGGGCGTGTCTGCCCACGAGCAGTAAAGCCACTGAGATGGAATCTCTATCCAAACATCCAGTAATTTCCTCACTAATGGTCGTACCCCATTGCCAGGAATAACCAAAGACCAAGTTTCATTTGGCAATGTCGCTACTGACCCAGAAAAGTCACCTTAACAGCTCCCAAAGCTGATTGGTCATCAGCAGTGTGATCGTAATCAGGCTGCCATGACTCTAGCTCTAAATTTTTGTGTTTGTCTTCCCCTTTCCCATGAGCACATCTACTAATTAATGCTCAAGATTAAATTCATGGTGCCGAAGGCTTGAAAATACCAAAAACCCCCTAAAACTTAATTCACTCTCATTTAAAATTTTTTCCAGGTACAAAAAGACTTTTTATGCTTTCTAATGACCATCCCCTTAATCATGATCTTAATCATGGTGGCTGTTAATACTTTCGTTCAGCTGGTTACCCGCTGCATTTGCAATGATAATTCAGCATCGCGAGCCTGCGCCGGGATTAATCATTTCCTTCTTTGCTTGGCCAAAATAATCCACTACAACTTGAAATTTAAGGTTCATCGTACTTTTCATTTTTCACGCTTCTAAATGAACCTTATTTTTCGATTCGAAATTTCTACTTCCCCAATGAAAAACTAATGTATTTATTTCTTTAATTCCAAGCTCTTAATGGACACCGTTTGGTTTTGGCTGATGACCCCGCTAGCAGCCATGGCAGGTTACATATTCATTCGTGCTGCATCCGAACTTCTAGACGATGGCTTCCCAACAGACGCACCATGGTTAATGGCTGCTCTTCTTCTTAATTCATGCCTTACTTTGGTACAAGTGTATATTATTCCTTCTTGATGATCTTCGTGCTCATAATCAAAATATTTTTCAGGTCGCCTATTATGGTTGGGTAATGAGCTCCGTGAAAAGACACATATCCTCTTGGTACAGATGGTGGAGAACAACAGATTGTATTGTAAAAGTAGAAATACCTCCAAGACCCAAATTAAAGAATACAGAGTGAGACAATTTTGCTTCCCTGTTTCTTCGAAAATAAAGATACACACAAGGCACGAGCCAAGGAAGTAAAAACACAACCTGACTTTCTCACCTAAAAGAAATCTTTTATAGAAGATACAGTTCCGTCTTAAAAAAAAACCTTTAAAAAGACTTGCTTACCGGATATGATTGTAATAAAAATATGGTCGAATATTTTATAGTTCTTTATAAGATTCTGTGGTGTGCGCGTTTCCGTTGTTTCACCTGCCGCAAGTCTTTTACCCGAAAGCGCCTTTTTGTTTACCTTTTATATACTCCCCCGTGTATACTTTTATCGGCTCGATTAAAATTATTTCCGTTAGGATCTTGCTTGATGTCTAATTAATTTCATCCTCTAATCATGAAGTTTTATTTCTGATTTATGAATGAAAAATTATAAAAGTGGGTTCATTGCCAAAAAAACAAGCGGAAGCGTTGGATATTTCCCTTAACCAAAACGATACACCTCCACCTCCACTTTCGCTTTTTTTTAAAAAGTATTTGAAGGATATTAATTTCAGTTTTGTAAATGAATAAAAAATTGTTGACCCTTAATAATTTTAAATAGGGGATTCTTTGATATGAAGAGCGGTTGGCAGATTATCATAAGATTTGAATGGCAGGAAAAGCAATGAGCCGTTATATTGTATTGCAACGAGGTAATATTCATAATTTGATTTTCCGTAAAATGGCCAGAGAAATTTTTTTTTGAAAATTCATTTCAAATCTGTCATTCAAGATAAGATAAAACTTCAGCTTACCCTTCTTCTTTTCTTGTTTTGACTTTCCAAGATACGAAGTCCTATCGACACCCGCAAAAACCAGCTCTATTTTAATATCTGGCTAGCAAGTTGGGATCTCCTAACCTCTACCTGGAAAGTATCAATTAAAAATTGCCTGCCAACGAGGTCGTACTCTTCTCAAGCAACATTGCTGCTAGCAAATAGGAGGTTTATCTTGTGTCGAAGTCCGGCTACGAGGGAGATTAAGGCCGGGGGGCACCAGCAGCAAGGGGCGCCAACAGGTATCTGAAGACCTTTTTTTTAAATGAGGTCTAAAATTTTTTTTAATAAAAAGGGCGCACAATGGTTTTTTGTGGCGGGGGGGCACACAAAGGACTTACCTTGGCCCTGAGGGGGATTAGTCACGAGTTTTACCAGAATGATTTAAAAAATCCAATAAAAGCTCATGGCATATAATTTTTATGCCTTTTTATAGCTTCAGTAGAGTCTACGCCCCCGAACTTTATGGTCATATTTTCTAGTTTTTCAACTTAAAGCCTTCTCATTGCCTTCTTTCTCCATCAGTATGCTCTGCAAATCCCAAGCACAACCCATCCAATAAAAACCCTTAATTGCTCTTCTCCTACACATACCAAGCCATCTTTTCTTCAAAGTTTCCACGATGAACCATCTGAAGATGAGTACAGAAAAATTCTTCGAATATCCAGGACCCGACATATGACCAACGAGGAGGTCTTGCATCGGTTGCACAAGGACCGTGAACTACAAAACTTGCGACCGTAAAACGCAGGAAGTTGGAGTACCTTGGGGCATATGTTGCGGGGACCCAAGTATAGGCTGCTGCAGACCATTGTGCAGGGCAAGGTCAGGGGTAAAAGAAGACTTGGTCGTAAGAATCTCTCCTGGTTGTGGAATATCCAGAATTGGACCGGCGTTAACGACGTTAACTGTAGAGCTGGGATAGTCGGTGGGAACAGTAGCAGTCCTGCTTCAGGTTTGGCGCACCTGCCCTTGACGAGCTCCTGATTTCTTCTGACCCGGGAGGTAGCAATCTGGGAAGGATTCTGGTAGGAGGCAGCAGTCCTTCCAGTACTGGCTTAAGGCTAAAGGATGTAAAAGTTCACTAGGCTTAAGTTCAGAAAGCAGGAGGCTGAGGCTAGGACCGACGGTATGGCTCCTGTGCTGCGATGCGGAAGGTGTTGGGAAGCCACCGCATTAAGCTCCCTAGTATAGCTATCATGTCCGAGGGTTCGCTGTGCAAGACTCAAGACAGTCAATTCGGCAAGGGTCTCTTGCACGCCGCCATAAGCTCCCTAACCATGACGCTCGCCAATTCCCGTCGCGGGAAGGCATTGTAAGAAGAACTGTAGAGGAGTTAAACCACACAGTCGCCGATCGTGAGAGATTCAAGGAGCTCGTCGGATCCTTCGCTCATGTGCGAGCAGGACACCCAAAGAAGAAGATTTTTTCTTCAAAGCTCTAAACCACTATCATAATTTATTAAAATAAAAGTTAACATCATCGAACATCTTTCATAAAAATCCAATTTATCGTCATAATACTTCATCATCAAGCTTATAAACCATGCTTTACACCTACAAATTCTTATCCTTTAAAAATTTTTTTCTTGGTGCCAAGACACGCCAAAGCACCTTCATCTCCAAACCAACACAGGCGATGATATCGAAAAAATCTTAATTAGCTATTAGCATTAAGAAATAAGAAGCTTTGGAATTTACATGGATTATTACCTTAATTAAGTAAATATAACGCACGAGCATTAACTCAAAAAAAAAATATTTTAAGTTCACCTCGAATAAGAAATCCAAACGACAGAAATATTTAAAATTCAACCATTTTTTTTTCCTTTACTACATCGGACTCCTCAACTTGATTTTCCATTCATTCTTAGCCAACATATCCTATCTACGAGTGTGGAGAAATGTTGGGAGCATATAAATTAAATTTCATTCTTATAATTCACGCTTACAAAATCTCATTAATAAAATTCTTGATCAATGAGCTCCGACATCGGATTCGATTTTTGCAGAGTAATCGCTCAATTTCTGGAATAGTATAGACCTCCCGAGATAAGGGAAGGTCAGGGTGAGCAAGGGGCTCTCCCTCAACCTGACGTCCTTTTAGGTCCCCATTTTAGGGTTCCACAAAATTTCATTCACGTCTTGCATCTTTTTCTTAATTAAAGCTAAGTTCTTCCCACCCCCTCTTGAAGGAGTTTTCTATGTGTAGCTATTTTCTGCGCCCCTTAAGCAAGAGCATACTTTAAAGAATAATTGACAATTATCGGTTTGATTAACCCCCGAATCCCGGTAAAAATAATACCTTGAAAATCGTCACATTTAATAAAACTTACAATTCATTAACGGAATATCTTTTTAACCATTTTAAATCTAATGAGACACCCTTTAAAATGACATTCACTTCCGTTTCATATATTATTTCTTAGTACAAAAAAGTTCTTGGCAAGACGATGAACCCATGTCGAAGGAGTTATGGAGATGCCTATTTTTCGGGTGTCTGTACAATGCTTATGCAAGAGGGAAGTACAATAACAACAATGACATATTTAAAAAAAAAAAATTTTCATTGATTTCCATGTTGCTATTTACGTTACACGTTATTATGATCAATTACCCATTCATGTTGCTTTCCTTTTTATTGTTCTAGTATGATTGCTTGCTACTGGCGCTTATTTATGTTTCCTATTGTGTTTCTACACATGCGGCAAATTTTTTCTACCTCATTTGCTTGAAACAATTGAATATTACTTCGATGGTATTAATGACACTTTCAGGCATTGGATGAGTCAAAGTTTTTGTCAAGTTTATTTCTAGTCTGTTGCAGCAGATCTGAAGCACTGACCATAAACTCGCTTGCCCAGAATAATTTTGTGCTAAGTGCACTTGTCAGGTTGACATGGATTCACTATGTTTATCTTATGGAGAACGGGTGTCAACCTGACAAGTGCACTTAGCACAAAATTATTCTGGGCAAGCGAACTATACCCGAAGAACTTTCCACCCCCCATGCTGGCTATGGAAGCCTTGCTCAATCTGTCCATAAGACTCCCGCCATCTGGCCATAAGACTCTCGAGGACTCAGGAGCTAAAACCAGGGGACCTAACCGGGCACCTGCAGACCTTGGAAGAGAATTCTTCTCCGTGTCAACTAATGGCTTATGATACAATGCCGGAAGTACACAACTTTGAGAAACCCTACAAGGCGATACTTAAGGACCGCCTGGAGTGGACAGCAGGGAACTCCGGACCGAAGTCGGGGCCCCTGGACTGGTACACGGGCGGTTCCAAGATAGAGGGGAAAGTCGGGGAGGGAGTATTTGGTCTTCAATGTAAGGGCTACTATGGGAACTATGGCTACAGTCTTTCAAGCTGAAGTCTACGCCGTATCTCTTTGCGCTGGAATCAACCTCAGGAAAGGTCTAACAGACGCAACCATTAAACATCTCAGACAGTCAGGCGGCAATTAAGGCGATCAGCTCCTGGACATGCACCTCGAAACTAGTCTGGGAATGCATACTTCTGTTAAAGCAGCTGGCGCAAGATGACCAGTTAAACATCACCTGGGAGCCAGGACACTGTGGGATACCGGAGAACGAGAAAACGGGCGAACTCGGAGGAAAAGGTGCGAAGAAGTCCCTCCTCGGCCCGGAACCCTTCTGTAGCCTCCAAGAGGGCTGTCTCAGGATGGCTCTGAGACTGGGAAGATAGACAGAATGCCTTGGCGTGGGACAGAGAACCCGGCCTTCGACACTTCAAGCAGTTCATAGGTGGGTACTCTAGGACCAGAGCCAAGCTACTTCTGTCGCTCTTCTTGGAAGGCCACTGCGACCTTCGAGCGCACCTCTACAAAATGAGGAAGGCCGAAAGTGTACAGGAGCTAGAGAAGCGGCGGAGCATATCCTCTGTTTCTGCGAAGCTGCCTTCGCATGCCTGCTCAGAATCCTTGGGGAAGCATTTCCCTCACCCTAGGTGATTAGGGCTTCGGCCCCTACGAAAGTCTTAAAGTCCTTTAGTGAACTCCGACTTAAGCAGTATTAAATAGTAAGGGCATGGCACAAAAGACCACTAGATGGTCGCAGTGTCCAGGTGGGCATTATAGGTTCCCTGCCCTTTTTTAACAAAAAAAAAATACCCTAAGAACGCTTTTGTTTCAGCAATCTATTCGAAAAATTACATCCCAGTGATAGTCATGTTTCTAGCTACTCCCAGTTCCATATGATAAATTAGTGAAACTTAAGTCATGGTTTCGGGTCATCTTAATTGAGACTATATACATAGGCCTCCTAATGGCTTAATGGTCTTAACAAACTCATCGATTTAAAGTTTTCTCTTCTTACTGAAGTTATAACTTTGCAGGGGGCAGTCACCAACTCTAAAGAACTTTCGTTGAAAAAGAGTATAGTTTCTACTTCGCATGATTGCAAATAAAATTTAACAGAAAAACATCGTGCCCTGAAAATAAATTACTTGCAACTCCCCCGGTAAGGAATTTCTTGTAACTTAGGATTAAAACTGACAGCATAATCTTCAGATTAATAAAAAAAAATGGGAATCAGATAAAAATTAAGAAGCTGTAATGATTTATATTATTTTTTTTTCCACTTTCCATATCTTCCCCTTGACATAAAAAGTTAGACTAATATCGTATGCACTTCCGCATTCGTATGAATGAAGTGTGATTTTAATTTGTCAAGGGTTTCTAAATCATATTTTTTTTCTCTTTTACTCTAGATGATTTGTGGACAAGGCGTGTTCGGCGACGGTATTTTTTTTTTTTTTTCCTAATTCATTTCACCCGCGCAAATGTCAATAAGCAGCCACTGCCACCAATTCACCTTTCCCCCTTTTAATAATATCTTATCCTTCCACATATTCCCTAATTAAGAACGGTTTCAATTTGTAACAGTCTTCGCTTATTTGATTTACTATATTTTATTAAAACTTATGCCTTTCATCCCTTTTTTCAACCATAAAGAATATTAAAACGAAAGTGTTTGTATATTCTTGGCTACGTCTCAGACAAACGGATTTTGATACGCACCTCACGCAAAACGCATCTTTTTTATTTATCGTTAAACGCATTTTGAATTAAAATACATTTGTATCAAAAAAGGCAGAGTGCGTCGAATATTAAAAATTAAAAAAAATATCTTTTTTTTAATTTTCCCCGATTACGTATTTATTGCAGTCTTTTGATTCCGAGATATTGATATGATTCTTGTTTGATATATTGTCTGTTTTGTTAACGACATTATCGATGGAAAAATCTTTTATATTGGCATGCATTCGCGGTTATGTGTACATAGCTGATAATTTATCACGTCTTAAATTCAACGATTTTAATGATTTTTTTTGTGTTTTGAAGCACACTTTACGGGTTGAATAAACTAATAAAATTAGGTTTTGCGATGGTTATTTTTATGATAATATCTGCGTTAAAAGATTATTTTGCTGATTTTATAAGAATTTTGACCTGAATACCTGATTTCTTGTTTTTTGCAGGAAATTGAGCTGCGGGGAGAAAGGAGGAAATGTTTTGGGAGTTGCACGGGAGTAATGGTTGTGCAGTTCGAAGAAAAATGCAGAGTTTTATTATTCTAGGTAAGTTGTTATTGCTCTATTAAATTATGGGAAGGTTGCCAATTGAAAAACAGTTACGAAAATTAGATTATGTTGAGGTTAGGATAGGAATATTTTTTGAATCGGTGCTTAAGTCTGAGGTTTAGCTTTGTTGAAGCCAGCACTTTGGTTGAAAATTTGATGAGGATAGGAAAAGAACAGGATCAAGAAAATCAGTTCAGTCGATTAATTTCAACCACTCTTACTTAATCCTCTTCCAAGCATTAGTTTTGCCTAAAGACCTTAAATTAAAAGAGACTGGCAAACTGTCGGCCATTAAAAAATTTGAACGCCATTTTGAGCAACATGGCGAACTACACAGGTGAAAATTTGGCAGCCATGACAGTGTAGTACGTGGCCATCCGGATTCAGGAAATAGTGACAAAGTCGCCTTTTTTTACGGAGGCTTTTGTTTTAGAATGTCTTCTGCTTCTTCTACCTTCACATTTTTCTAAGTGGAAGCAGAACAAGCAAAAGAAATTTCAAAACAAAGCCTCCATAAAAAAGGCGACTTTGTCACTATTTCCTGAATCCGGATGGTCACGTACACTGTCATGGCTGCCAAATTTTTTTACTTTTCTCCATAGACCGAACACTCCCGTGCTTAGCGCTGAAGCCAAAACAAATCAACTGAGTGTCTGGAATTCCGTTCAGTTAGCACAGTATTTACCAAAGGTTCCTTTGTTCCTTTGTCAGAAATGATTCTTTCTGAACGGAAATCTAGACACTCACTCGATTTGTTTTGGCTTCAAGACCTCCGTAAAGAGCGTTTGGTCTATTATTAAGGTCTTTGATTTTCTTCTGTGTAGTTCGCCATGTTGCTCAAAATGGTGTTCAAATTTTTTAATGGCCGACAGTTTGCCAGTCTCTTTTAATTTAGGGTCTCTAGTTTTGCCTAGATTGCTACTCTAATGGTGTTATAGCGTTGAACCCCTATAGATGGCGTTAGTGTTCTTAAAGCTATATTTAGCTTATGCTAGAGACTTTTCGTAGAAGGAGACTGACGATCTCGCAATCATTAAGCTGCTGTTCTCACTTCCAAGAGATCTAGAAATAGTCGGGCGTCCATTCACAACCTGCCGAATCCTCCGCGTCGGGGGCGCTCGCACTCCATGTCCCGCCCACTGAAATCTGCGAGTCTTGATCGCACTAGTAATCAACAACTGTTCAGTGAGCCTTCAGATCTCTTCATTAGAGCGCATTCTTAACTGAGTTTTGATAAGCTCTTTTTGTTTTGCAATGGCTTTAACTATATCCTGTCATTTTCAACCTTTAAAATTGTTAATTTTACACCAAAAACCCCTGCCCTCTTTTTCTATCATCCGTCGCCAACCAATCAATAAACGATTATAATGAACAACATCCTGATGAAGAAAACGTCACCTCATCTTATTAATCTGTTTGCACGGTTAATTTCGTTTTGTGTGCGGGGGATGTAAACCGCGTCGTTTCCAAATTTAAAAAAAAAAAAAAACATATCCAGAATCAGGTTGAGGTAATTGATATTTTTAAAACACATTGATTCTCGTCTCAATACTTCCTGTCAAAAGTTTACTATTAAAATCATGACACCTACTCGCGTGGAATATAATTTATACCATTAGGAAGCAGAAGACTTTCAATTGCAATAAACTTATTGACCTTTGTACGGTGATTCGATTGTTGTAATAACATTTGCAATGTACCTGAAACGAACATAATCGGCGCCAATTTTTTATTCATACGATAGATGCGTATGGCGAATTTTCCGCTTGACCGGAAACTTAAAGATGCATGATGGGCTTGAGGATATTCACCGGATTCTTTTTAAGATTCTGGTGTGTCCGTTGAGCTTTCAAACAGTTGTCACTGGCCACCTACCTTCATCCTTCATCCACTAGTGGATGTAGGAGACCATGCCAAAAAAACAATACTAGCTCAAGAATCTGCGAAACTGTTTTGGCGTACTTAGCTACTTCGTACGGCGGCCTTCAAGGTCCCAATTCCCATAATGATCATCAATCTTTGCAGAAGAGTTGGTCTTTAAAGAGGAAGGTAAATATGTTACCAATCTGCGAATTTATTCTTCCATATGCGATGCATATAGTCGCTCCCTTCAATTCGAAGAAAATATAACCAGCGTTTATTTCGGGAATTTGAGCATTGCAAAATTGCATCGTAAAAATTTAATGACCGCAAATAAGCAAACATTTTTTACTTATTGTTTTTATTTAAATCTGACATGGCGACAGAATTCCCCAAAAGACATAAATAACCGTTTTTTTTTCCTTTTAACGTTTTGTTTCAAACAGCCTGTTTTATTCTTTCTCCAGTTATTTACCAATCGGCAAAAAAAAAAAATTCCTATAAATAACATAATTCATATGTAAAACAATTTTTCTTTATAACGGAATTGACTTGTTATAAAAACATTTGCCAGAATAAAATGGAAATGCAAACTTGAGTATAATTTATGTGAGTGTTATATGTTCATTTTCATCGTCATTGCACCGGCAAGGCCTTTATTGCCAGATGTCAGTTATAAACATTACTCCGGATTACTGTTACGTGTTTATTTTTGAACCGAGGTGATTTTCAATTTTTACCAGACGCTAAGACGACGGTCTCATTTCATTCCATGTGCAACAGACGACGAACCGTTTTAAATAAACAGTAAGAAAAAAGAAGTTAGAGAAGTATGATGAATGCCATCACGACCCGCGTGAAAAGCCAATTAAAATTCAGGCGATCGGGTGACCCGCGTGACCAAACTCGCGATGCATTTGATTCAAATCTTATCATTTCTCACATAAAAGCTATAAATATATGAATATTTTTTTACGGAAGGTGCAAATCGTGATGTATTTGGCCGTAATGAGCTAAAATTGTTATGTGATATTGCTGCTTAGGTTTTTAACGCCTTTCATTCAACAAATCTGAGGACTGGCCTTCGCCATTATTCTACTCCTAGACGTCGAGCATCCCTCGTTTTTCCATCGTGTCTATTTCTAGACCTTCCCATCCTAGGTTTTCTTTTCCGAGATCCTATACTGCGCTCCGTCGCCGCCATCTTCCCACCTATTCCTGGGCGTATAGAGAAACTCATAGTTTTCCCGGTGTTAACCTCCATCCCTAGATAGGTCGCCGCAGCACTAACAGGGAACGCGAGCAGCCGCTGGAACTTCGCTTAGACTATAGTCTGATAGAAGTCACCCTCTGAGGAGACATATTCGTAAAAGTCCCAAAACTCAGGCTTATTTTCCTTCAAATGGTAAAACCATAAACACAGTTAAATTCCTAGCGCATCAAGCATATGTTAGAGAACGAAGAGCAAGAAGGACATTTTCAAGTCTATAAAAGGTAAAGGTAAAATGGCGACTTAAAACAAAAGACTATCACTATAAATATTTTTCTACTGTAGATTTCTGAAATTAATGAGATTGTTTTGATCGTTTTGATAATTCAGTGGATTTGTGCAAGTTTTAATTATCTTCCATTTATTTAAAAATTATTAGTTTGAAATAAAATAACGAATCTCACATATTAAAATTATTTTGCTTATTCAGAATGAAATCATTGAATATGGTAAACATAACCTAAAATACAATTTTTTATATTTTTTTGGAAGATATAGTTCTGTTTATATATTTTTTTAAATCCTATACTGTGTGATAAAATTATTAAAAAATGCTTTAAGAGAGACATCATTTAAAGAACTTTCAATTTTTATAAAAACTGACCCTTTTTCGCCTTTTTAATGACGCCAATCTAGTCAATCATTTCAAAAATAAGCCATCTAATGCCGATCGCTTCTATACCAGCAGCTGCTGGAGCTGCTATATTGGCTTTTCTTGCTGCTGCTGGAATTATAATATTAAAAAAATGCATGCATGAAAAGAAACAGTAAGTGATATTTCAGTTTCACTTTTTTTGTAAAAATTTAAAAAAGCTTCATTGTTGTATATCATCTCATCTGTTTATTTTCTTTCCAGCCAATACCATCAACACCAATATCACAATCATGGGATGGGCCCATGTGGTCTATGTAACAATCAAATAGATAATAATCAATTCTATATGCTCCCTAATTGTAATCATATCCTTCACTGGGGCTGCTATCAAACCTTACTTGATTATGTAAGCAAAAAGAAATTTAATTTTACTTTTGCCAGCGTTCTTATTTAAAAGTATGAAAAATTTAACCTCACTTTAGAAAAGATGATATTTGATTTCCAAAAAAAAAAAACATTCAGTATGCTTTTGAAGTAAATTTAATGGCAACACAGTAATATCTAGTCACAGCTGATTAATGAATAATTACACTATAATGCTATGAAATTATTTGCAATTAAATTGAATTTTTATATTTCTCCTAGGACAGTGAGCAGTGTCCCGTACATGCATGCCATGCTCCGCTTTAAGAAAATGAGTATCTGTGGTGTCGTTTTTTATTGAATCCACCTTTGTATAATGATAAATCTGATTAAAGTTTTGAATTGTTTGAGTAATAAGAAAATATTATTTCTGTATCATTAAAATAAGTTCATTGATATTGCGTCAACTTATGAATAAAGCACTTATTTTTATAAAAATAGTTTTCTTGTTGCACTTATAGAGTCAATGTTTAATTGGTAACGTCTCATATTTTACTGTAACCTGCCATCTGCCAATCTATTCACTTTGGTTGACATTGTGGGAGTAAAAACTATAAAAATCTCACCATAGCTCAGCAGCAAAAAATTATGCAATGACACTACTACTCTTAGAACAGGTCCCTACATATTCAAGCATTAATTCAAATATTCCTTAGCTTATGGGCTGAAGAGCACTGAATCTCATGTTCATCCAGGAACACTAACTCATGTCATAATTTTGCGAGAAATATAAGCTTTGGTAATAATGTAAACAAACGATGCAGGAAACCTACCTGTTTGTATGAGTCTAATGCTGTCTCAAATCCGAGGTGTTTCCTCCTTTTAAATCACATTTCCACATAAAATCTTTCGCGCACAAGGAATTCATACAAGAAAAATAGAAAAAAATGATTCACTTAATGTAACACAACGAAATCTAGATTGTTTTTTTTGCACTGTGTCACTTCAATTCAACGGTAATGTAAAAAGCGTCTGCTAAGCGCGCCAACTCGTCGAGTTTCTGAAAGCAGGCAATGACGTCATAACTTCAGCTCTTGATTCTCATTGGCTGCAAAGTGACGCTTAAAATGCAGATAACTAACGAAAAGTTTCTTATTGAAAATTGCGATCCGAATAAGAACAATATTTCTCCGCTAAACGATGGACAAATAGAAAAAAAAAATCTAAAAATAACCAAGACGGCACTTTTTAATCCTCGTGCCATAGAGGTAAATCCTTTTTCAGCTTTCATTCAACGCACGAGTAATATGGGTTAATTTATTAATAGATCCCCGAACTTGAGGAAATGATTGTCACGTGTAACATTTTAATTTGAAACCCCTGAAAATAATTTAACAGGAAGTATTGGATGATCGATTTGCCAAAGAATCTTGTGGTCGATTTGTAAAAAGAATTTGACATGTTCGTTTCCGGGATGTATCTAAGACAGAAAACGATCAAGGTAAACCAAGGTAAAATCACGAGGGGCACGTGTCTATCCCATTTTCGATTCTTTCACATTCCAGCAATTAACTTACGTCCGATTTATCATCTTCATTGAAATTCAATTCCGTCACGTTCCATATTCTTTTAACATTAATTACATTTTAATATCGCAAAATAAGTAATCGTATCCGTTCATTCATAAACACCATGATCTCAAATTTTTTCGAAAGCTTTTTTTTTTTATTAAATCACGGATGAGATTTTTTGAATTTCCGGTGAGTCCCGTAACACCTTGTTGAACCCTTGTCGCACGTTTCCTTCGGGGACTCATCCGAGATGTCAACTGTCATTTTAATAACTCTCCATATGTTATATTATACTTTAGGCGCGTTTGAGGGGTGACTTTTAGTAGTCATAATTGTTACAATCGGTCCCTTGTAGAGATATTTAATACAGGGGGATGTTTTTTATAATAAATAAGGGTTAAATATGAAAAGATTTTTTTTTTATTTTTTGGTTGAGTGTTAAGCATATGGAGGCAAAATAAGAGTTTAATAACCAAAGCAACAAACCTATTGTTGAGAATTTGTTTCCCACAAGAAAAACCGATTCTTCAGGTCGCTAAAAAAATCCTGGCCATCCCCGATTAATTTAAATTATTAAATGTATGCCTGTAAAAAAAATAATCATATTGTCAAGGTTAGGTTAGGATTATTGTCTTTCAGGTCTTGAAACGTAGGATTCAAATTATTGACTCAGATATTGTTTCTAGAACAATTATTCAACGAATACTTTCCAGGCCTAAAAGACCAAATCGGATTTTATAACAAAAACATTTTTAAAAAATCGATTTTTTTTTATTTATTAATCTTTTTTGTTTTTTTAAATAAAAAGAAAGGTAATTTCATTATTAAAACATTATGTAATTGGCATAATCGTGTGAGTACGGTACAAATTCGCTTTTTTCCTTATAAGGACTATATAGCAACTTAACATTATACTGTTAACATTTATTTAAGGACCTTTTACAAAAGTAACTTTTTAAAAAAAATCCATACGAGTAAAATAAAAATAAATAAAAATCGGAGTAGAAGCCGCGTAAAATATGACATCTAACATCACTTTATCGATTATTACTATTAATTATTACCATTACCATCACCACGGTATTCTGTTAAAAACCTAAAACAAAAAAAAAATTTTAATTTGATCATCTTAATGAAATTACACAAATAAAACGTAGCTTACCTCTACTTAGCTGCATCCGATTGCCGAGGACTTCTTCTTAAGAACGATATCTTTAATATTTAAATTAACTTTAACTTTATCCTTCCTTGCTGGCGGGACTGACTGGAGGCAAAATCTTTTAAACGCTTCTAATTCTCTTTCATCGTCATCTATATCACCATTTTCCAAATCGATATCCTTGGGTTGAAAAACGCTTTCTGGAAATCACATTGCTACATTACTTCAACTTCCCCTGGAAGTATAATCAAACTACAACCAACATTAATCCCATTTTTCGTTTTTATCAAAACCCTAAAGAAAAAATTTTGTTGGCTTGTAGAATTTGATTTAAACTTCCCAAAAGCAAAAACCCATTTTCTTTCTAGCTTCCCACGCCCTCACAAACTTCTCCTTTGCTTATTGCAAAACCCAAAACTTACCAACAGGCTCTACTTCCTTCTCATCCGACCTTTTACCGCTCTGCTTCTTCTTTTTTTTCTTTTTCTTATTATTATTGTTGTTACTGCTACTCGTTTCTTGTTCGTTCTTAGCTGCAACCGCCATCGCTTGGGCAAAAATCTCACTAGCGCGACTTCCATCTTTAATATTTAAATTCCTCATTTGCCTCGTTAGCCGATCCTCTGTCTCTAATTTCAAATTTCCCATTTTATTACTAAGCCTATCGACGTCATCTTTAAAAATGCTAACGTTATTATAACCGTTCATCCCCGGTTTGTAAGTATGGCTATTCTGATAAGCGTGCATGTTCATTGCTTGCTGTAACGCCGGACTTCTAATGGTAACCATGTTATCGCTTGTTTTAATTATCGTCGCTTGTTGATTCTCCATGTTCGGCACCATTTTTCTAGCTTCGTCGCTGGTTATGACGGTCAACCCGCTTTTGTTAATCGAAGGCCCGTTTTTCGGGACTCTCGACCCGGATTTTTGTTGTTGGGAAATAGGGATTTCTATTGTGTTGCCAGAGTTCGTTTTCTTTTTATTTTTCTTCTTTTTCTTTTTACTGTCGATTGCGGATTGGGGTGCTGGCATTTGTGAAGACTCTAAAAATGGAAAGAGTAAGAATTTTTAAAAAAATTGGGCAAGGATTCGGGACCAGTCTGAGAAATAAATCGATTTAAGACGCCACCGCTAGTGGCGCTGCAGTCATTGTTGATATACCACAGCGGCACTAGCGGCTGAGTTCTCCAACTGTTTTAAAGTTAGTAGCCAAAATTAAAGTCTATATACCTTTAATAACTTCCTTAAGGCGTCCTGTGTCAACTACGATTACGTTCCCGGGAGGAGGCGGAGGGTTCGGTCTCAACGTTGGAGTTGAAACAACAATTGGCGGAGCCACCGGAACTGGTTTAGATACGTGACCTGGCTGTTCAGAAGCTCTGATTGTTTTTTGAATTGGTCCTTCAATCTGTAATGAAAAAAGTTAAAAAAATTATAACACAGAAAATTTTACATTTTCTTCAGTCTCCTAGATTCGGTTGGAACTTTTATATTTTACAAACCTTGAATCCGGATTTTAATTTAACTTCATATAAGTACAAGATTCCCGTTCGAAAAATATTTTTGCAAAATAGCCAAAATTTCCTGAACATAGTTTTTTATTTCTTTAAACTGTTGAATGGGATAATATCTTTTTCAAAGTTAGCACTAGCTTTGACCCTAAAGCAGTGACTAAAAATTGCACTAAAAAGGCCGTTCTGAGAGGAAGATGGGGAGAGGAAAGGGAAATCCTACCAATTTAGTGGGAAATCTTCGTAGTTAGAAAGAAAACTTAACTGAATCACTTTTGCTGTAGTCACACTATTAGTCGTTCTCGAACCCCTCACCCCCTTTGCCTTTTTCTTCATCTCTAATTTTTAAACATCATTAAAAGATTCTTCCAGAAAAGGTTCTACTCCAGAATTTTTAAAAATAACAAAAATGTACTTTTGAATTTTTTTTTGGACTGCCTCCTAATTTTTTAATACCCGCACACTTCCTCTTCTATTCATTTTCACTTTTTCAGCTTCCATAAAAATAGTGTTTTTTTAGAGGAAGCTATATTTCATGACGTCAGGCTCAGTAGCGGATTTGATATTATTAATTTGATTATAATGCAAAAAATACCCCAAAAACAATAAGTTCAGGATTGCTAGATTTTTCTTTATTAGAAACCAAATTCTTAAAAATTTTAGGTAAAAAAGCGGTTCCGCTATCCTCATAAGAAAAAGACACGCGCGAGCTGAGCCTTTCCTTAAAATTTTAAAGTTCACGACACTTTAAAAAAAATTCCCTTTTGAAACGATTTTTTCTCAAAAACTGAAGTAAAAAAATACAAAGCAGCTCATGAAAAAATATTAGTCAGGCAGTAGCAATCACCAACCCCTTGACTAAATAACTTCGGATCAACAACAAAAAATTGGTGGCCATACCTTAGTTATAGTAATCCCCGGTGGCAGCCTTAAATTCTCCAAATTAATTTCTTCCCTCGGAGGCGGAGACGGTGCAATACTATTCAATACTTCACTCAATCTATAACTAGGAGTGTTAATAACAACTTTATTTTTATCAAACCTCTCCTGAACGCTCCTTTGATTAGTTGGCATTGCTTGAACAACCGGAGTTTTATTGCATTTATTATTCTTTTTACTAAATCCATCTCCCCTTCCGTCCGACCAATTATCAACTTCAGACTTCTGCATTATTTTAATAAATTGATTATTCTGTAACCTTTGCAACAATTCATTCGTATTACTATTAATATTATTATTATTTTTAATAACTTTTTGATTCGCGTTACTACTCTTTACTTCATTTTGCCTATTTTTATTTTGAACAACTTGAGTCACCCGAGGAGAGTCAATTTTTTGATTTTTCACTTGTTTACTAACCCCGACACTATTCGTAACTGTTTTCTGACCGGATTTTTGATTTTTACTCGTATTAGCTGCGTTTACTTTTTGATTTTTATTATTATTCGCGTTATTATTAATGTTATTCCCGTTTTTGTTACTACTAGCCTTCGTTTGCGCGTTAATGTTACTTTTCACTAAACTATTTTTCGATTTGTTAACTGTTTCCACGTTTTTAACATTTTGAGTTTTAAGTACAGTCGGATTTTTATTCAGCGAGGTTGTTTTCACGTTTTGAGTTTGAGATTTTGAAACTTGAACACTTTGAGAATTTGTTTTCCTATTTGCAACTGAGCCCGATGATAATTTGCTATTTACAACGGATGACGACGACGATGATGATAATGTGTTAGTTTTGGAATTTTTCGATTTATTGTTTTTATTATTATTGTTATTTATCATTATGTTTTCCTTGGCAGTTAGTCTAGGTGGTTGCGTTTGATATTGAGATCGAGACGATTTTATTGGTTCTCTAATCGGTTCGATTACTTCTTTGTTTTTATTTTTTTTCTTTTTCTTTTTACCCGTCGAGTTTTCGATAACGGGTTCTTCGTAGACAGGCTCTGGTTCTAATTCCATAAAATCTAATTCTTGTTTAGCTTTTTTCTTTTTCTTTTTGCTTTTACCAGTGTTTTCTTTTTCTTCTGGTTGTACTGAAAATAAAAAAAAATTAAAATTAATATAAAAGTGACAGATGCAGGGATGAAACTAGATTTTTTTTCCAAGAGCGAATAAATTTTTGGCAGGTGAAAATTTTTTGAATTTTGTCTTGTCAAGCAATTCTTTTTAGAATTTGTTTTGTCGAACAATTCTTTTCAGAATATGTCTTGTTGAACCATTTTTTAGAAATTGTTTTGTTTGTCGAGCACATTTTTTAAAATTTGTCTTGTCGAGCAAATTTTATTTAAATTTTTCTTGTCGAGCAAATTTTATTTAAATTTGTCTTGTCGAGCAAATTTTTTTAGAATTTATCTTGTCAAGCAAATTTTAATCTGGCCTCAAATCCCCCACGTATTAAAAAAATTTTATAACCAAGCAACAAATACTCACAGGCCTCACTTCCATTCTTCAACATAAACAAAACTTTATCCTTATCAGGCGTCGAGCCTTTTAAAGTAATCGTGACGGTTGGTTCGGAGCTAAAAGGCGCCATTACCCGACGAATCGTGACCATTTTCGGGCCAGTATTAGGATCCGTTTTTTCTACAAGGCTTTTCAGACCCGATAAATTTAAAGCTTGAGGGGCTGGTTGAGGAGGCGGAGGAGCGCTACGTTGTTGATGCTGATGTTGCTGTTGAGCTTGCCTAGCCTGTTGTTTCTGCGCTTTTTTATTATTTACAAGACTAATCGTAACTTGACGTTTCATGGCTTCTAATCTTTTTCTTTCCGCTTCCTCTTCCTTTTGCCTTTCAATTTCTTCTAATTTCTTCTGTTTTTGCCGGACGCGCTTTGCCGCTTTTTTAGCGTCTTTGCATTCTTGTTGTTTACTACCTTCTATGAACTTTAATAGAGAATCTAAGTCTTCTTCTTTAGTCGTTTGTTTTTTATTATCACCTATTAAAAACAAAATTGAATTAAGTTGGGAAAATAAATAAAATGAAAGTGGTGAATAAAAAAATACTCACTAGCACTTTGGATTATATTTGGCTGGGGCTTTGGGACTCCTGCGGGGATTTTGTGATTGGGTTGTGTTTGAACGGATCCTTGTTGCACTTGCGTTGTTTTACACTTTGCTGATTTTTTCATGTTTAACCTTAGCCGAAGTCTTTCTCTCATTTCTTGGTAATTTCTGCTAACTGGTGCTACAGATGGCTGCAAATAAAAATAAAAAAATTATACGATTATAAACATAAAAAATCTTGGCTTTATCATATTTAATCCAATCAGCAACTCCACCGAGGGCTGAGACCGTACCAATTCAACTTGTTGGGGCTTAGTTCGGACTTCGAACACTTTTGTAAAACTGCTCTGATGGCTTAAAATAGATTTCTAATGACTCTAATGAGCTTAACAATCAAATAAATCACAGGCTTTCAATCCGCAAATCTTTGAGCATTCCCACATAAAAATTTATTGAGTCACTAACACAACAACCCTTCTTAAATTTTATTTTCTTATTTAATTTAATGCCCCTTTTTAGAATATATTTCTTGAACGTTGTAATAAACAATAAAAACATCCACTTACAACTCCGTGGCCGAAAACTTCGCAGTAACAACAATCACAATGGCGAGAATCTTTCTGCATTGATGTTGAGGTTGAATTTGATCTTTCCGAGCATGAATCTTCTTGGCTTGAAGAATCATCATCAATGCCATCAACTTCCGGCACTGTAAACGAAAAAAAAAAAATTAATCACAACGAAAAAATTGTTATTACTCGATTTTTAATAAAAAGATTATCATACACTTACATCCACTTGATGAAACTTTTTTAATCATTTCATGCGCTGATTTTCCTTTACTACAAGAATGGCCTTTCGCAGATTTATGAGAATGATCTCCGTCCTTACCCGAGGTACACCTTAAAAAAAAATGTTACCAGTTAAAAATTATATTTCTAAAAGTCAAGCAAAAACTTGGCACCTGCACTTGGATGGCCCAAAAATTATTTAAAGTCGAGATTGTCGAGATAAAGTGCCAGATTGATATCTGGCAAAATTTAGAAACGTCAAATCCCTGGATCTCATTTTCTTCCTTCCTCAGGTCATTGTGGACTGATTGGCCAAAACTCATTACTTCCAAACGACCGTTTTAAATAATAATTTTAAACCCCTTGGCCACCTTTTTCCCCGTACAACGGACTTGGACAACATCCTCTTCCTTTTCTTTCCCCAATAACAAACTCTGGTGTTTCATTAACAAAAAAAAATTAAACTTCACATACCTGACAGCGCCACGCTCCCTCGAATTAGTTGAAAGCCCTAACCTGGCAATGGCAGCTAAATGTTTATCCGTATTCTTACTACAAGCCGGTGTTTTCGTGCAATTATTCCCATGCTTCACGCATTTCCCACAAACACTAGGCTTCAAACACCCATTCGCCTTAGCACTACTCCCTTGCGTTTTAACTTTATCCGTCACGATTTTTTCGCCATCCTTAGACGAGGGAATTTTACTCGAAGCCACTTCACTTTTCCTATTTTCATCCGAATTAACATTTAATTGATTTTTATTAGCACTATTATTTTGCGTTGATTTACTAATTTGATTTTGCTGAAGAGATCTTTTAACTTTGGCAAGTTCTTCGGGCGTTAAACTCGACGCACTTTTAACTGTAATATCTTTCGGGATAGGGATTGATATTGGGGTTTTTTTCGGCACGATATCGGTATCTTGAAGAGGCGGCGAACTAGGGGAAGTCGGTTGAATTTTATTGGCAGCTATCGCTTGCATTAATTGAGTTCGGATCGGAACCGCTCGGTTAACACTTATTTGCTACAAAAAAAAAAAATAATAAAAATTAATTACAAAACTAAAATCTCAGTTAAAAAATTAAAAACAACATTAACCTGAGATATATTTCCGATTGAATTAGATTGACTATGCAAATTATAAAGATGAGGATAAACGGAATCGGTGTTTGTTTGTAAATTTGAATAAATATTCGAAACTGGTTCGGTGTCAGCTACCGTCCCGTGTATATGAGGATACAACTGAAAACCTTCACCATGCAAATTACTTTTCCCCGTTGACTGATTAAACGTCATAGAGCAATCCATTAGATCCGGCTGTAAATTTAAAAAAAATATTTTAAATCGTAAAAGAAAATTTAAAGTCAAATATTTTACTACTTACTGGAGGCGCTGTACATGCGTGACATTCGCATGACTGTTGCTCTTCTCCTTCACCTTCACCTCTAGATTCAGTCTCTTTTAGTTTTATTGGCGATCTAGATCTTGACCTTGAGGGAGTATTCATTTTCAACGGAGAATCGATTCCTTAAAATAAAAAATTTTTAATTACGAACTGAAAAATTCATTAAATTTAAATTTAAATGAAAATTAAAATTTACCTTCGCAAGACATCATGTGAGTTACAGTGCATTCATCACAAGGGCACCCTCTTCTCGTCATACAATTAGGGCAATATTGTGAAGTATCATCAGTTGTCGAGCTTGGATTTTCATCTCTTGATTCGTCGTCATCGTCGTCCGGTGATGGAGATAATTTATTAGCGAAAAAAGCTTTTAATGCGTCTTGAAGATTATTCAAAGTTTCGTTTTCTTTTGATTTTAGGTTCCTAAAAATTTTTAGAGATTGTATTATTTACTCAGGCAAAATAATCGGAGGCTTTTAATAAAATGTATTTAGCTTACCTGTATTCTTGAATTAATGGCTCGATATTCTTCCACATTGTACCTATTAATGTCATTTCATCATCAAAAGCCAAATATTGGTGAATTAATTCATGATATAAATCATCCTTTATTGGTAACATTGTCCGAAGCTAAAAATAATTTTTCTACTTAGCCATCCAGATTATCAACGTAACTAATATCACAAAATTTTTTTCTTACCTGTCCAATAAAACGAGGTAAGTTTTCTTGAACATCATAATGAGAATAAACTAATGACTGATATAAATGTTTATTTAAAATCTCCCACGTTAATCCAAATCTCTGCAGTTGAGGTCCTAAAAGAATTTCAATCGCAGGAGATAGTTGAAGAGCAGATGATAACAATTTCACATATTCTTCAATTAGTCCTAAAAAGATTAATTCATTTTAACATATAATCCATCCAAAAAAAAGCTACATTACCACCTACCTGTAATAAATTCTTCTGCTAAGGCTGGATTGGTATCATCCTTCAACAGATTTAACTGTCGAACTCGAGATTCCAACACCATGGATCTCACTTCATCTTCTATTTTTTGAAATAACTGATATGGATCACATAATCTCATCCTGCATCCCAATATACAAGCATGAGTTTTAATTAATCATAACAAAAATTAATCAATCAACAGCATACTACTTACACTTGAATCATCTCATGAAGACGATCATTATCTTCTACAGGCAACCCTTCATTTCTTTGCGAAAAATCAAGAGGTGAATTAATATAAATATTTCTAATATAATTTCGAAATTCCTTCCAGTTTTGCAACAACAACTTGGCATTTTTTTTCTCACTACTATATGATTCATATCGCTTCAAGCAACCTTCACATTTACATTTTTTCAGACTTACTTCCTTCAGTTCTTCTGCGTTTAAGGATAATAGCCAAGAAATATCCTCATCTGAGTCTATCAAAAGTTCCTGAAAAACATTAAAGAATATAAATAGAGTTTTTATTTTTATTTTAAAGAAACAATCATGATATCAGTGTTTATATTTATACATGAGCGAGTGAGCACGGCATGGGATTTTGAATTATCAATGAATGTACGGTTAACAAAAATATGACAAATACCTTATCGGAATCGCTGTCTGAGTTTTCGCCAGAGTTTACGGCACCGTCGGCATTTTCTCTCAACACATCATCTGTTAAATGTGCGAAAGAATTTTCATCTTTTTCACATTCCTTCCCTAAAACATCACCCATGTTTCTGCAATCGAAAACTTCACTATTTTCCGGTCTTTCCGATCCTGCACAACTCATTCTACAATGGAATGACTATATGTGGCTAATGAAACGTGATATACACGCTCGAGTACATTAATACTGACGATTCCTGGCTATTAAAAATCAAAATGGTTTATTTTTCCAACCCAAGCTAACCAGAGAAATACTCTTTCGCTCAACATTCAGTCGTACCGACATTGGAAAAAATTATTTCCCTTTCATTTAAATTAACGTGGCCTCCGATATTCGACTCGTGTCGGTCGCGAAACTCGGGTCGAAGAGGGAAACACGATTTTGAAGCAGATTGTTTAGTGCATGGACTCACCTAGGAGCGTAAGTGCATGACGACCCACCAATGAGAGTTTGGAGATTGAACGGCCATATTAATGGCTCTGAATTTGAAATTATCGAACGCCTCTCATTGGCTGGTCATCATGCGATTACGCTTTAGCGGTAGGAATTGGAACTAAAGTTTATGCTTCAAAATGAGATCGCCATTTTACCGCGATATAGAATCAAGTTTCGCGACCTTTACGACCATGCGCCGCCTTATTCATTTTTTTTCCAATATGGCGGACACTCTCTCATTGTGCGTCTGTTACATTTCACGCGAAATCGTCATTTTAATAATTAATTAGAATGATTTATAGGATTATGATTATATTTAATTTAACGTGAAGGTGATTTAGCCTCTTGCATTTAGTTATGCATTATTATTTTTTTCTCCATGTGCATTGGATTATTAGGTAAGACATATAATTTTCGCTAAGTGAATTTTAATGTCTCCAAGTATAGGTTGAGAGCATTGCTAACTTTTATATAATGAGAAATATTTACCAAGGTTTGTCAGTTATGATGGATGTTGCCTGTTGGAAGGCATCTCTAGTCGGTATTAATGCCACTGATATCATTTATTTGATGCCGCTTTTAAGATTTTACTTAAAAATAAAAATTTTTACGGTTGTTTCAAACGGCTGCGTAGATGGTGTGAACTTTCAAAAAGAATTTTCAGGGCAACTACTTTCTATAAATTTTCTGAATGAAGGAAATTTACCTAAATATAAGAGTAGTGCTATTCTGACGTTTGATACTTCGGAATCAAGTTTGATTAAGGTTCGTATATCTAAGAAAAGCAGTGGACCTAAAGTATAGGTCCTTGCGGCATCAAAATATTTTTACTTTAATCTTTATTAGGCCTTATTTAATGCAAGTTTTATTATCTTAATTCAGTCCTTTTGAATGTTTAAAGTCATGTAAATTCACTGAAGTTATCTTCCTTGTTTTGTGAAACAAAAGTAATCGTGTCTGACTGTTTTTTACAGCTTCTCAGACTTGGACCAGAAAGTTTGTTAGTTTATTCAACTGGCTCGTTTCCTCTTGATTTCTTGAAAAATGTAGCGATACCCTATACTACAAAACTTTACTTTATTACGATAAAGGAAGTAGGGAAATGCTTCAGAGTGTATCACCCTGTTCAAGAGGTAAAGCCAAAAATATGTTTAAACGCGATTTTGGAAAATGATCAAAAGACATGGACCCCAAATCCTGATAAAACTTGTTCCAAACAAGCTTTGTATGACATGAAGGAGGTTCAACTTAAGGTTGCAGCTCTCAGTGCTCCCGTAAGTCTAGAACGTTATAGCATTATATCGGAGTAACATTATTACTCAACGGCATACTAATTGCTTTTCTTAGGGGACTCCAACTTACAAGAAAGATGAAGCAGTCGCGGATGTATTTTGGAACATAACCCGTGAATATCTCAAATTTAAGTGAGCATCTCGCTGAGCTTTAGTCCACAGTTCATGATTGCCTTCATAATCCCAAGTTGATTTTAGGCTTAAGTACATCGTCAGAGAAGTAGAAGGAAGCACAATCGTAAAAATCGGATATCTTTATCCCTTACTGCTGTCTGGAAAAGTGGACGGTATTGCAGTAGTAGCAATAGCTAACTCAGAAAGAGCTAGAATAATGGATTTTGCGCTGTTTGGATTAGATGCAAAGTACAATTTTGTAATTCGTAAACCGGAATTTGAGGAGCAGTCATGGATGACAGTCGTAAAGCCTTTCACCTATGAAGTATGGATATGCTATTACCTTATGATAATTTTAATGTCAGTCGTTTTATGGCTCACAACCAACTTAACACAAAAAATTGAAACTGATTTTGGATCTTGCAATCTTATGATAACGGCATTTATGTGCGGCCAAGGTAAGATTATTTTTTAAATTTTGTTCTTCTCAAGACTAAACAAGATTTCAATCCAATTTCAGGTTCCTCTAGTATTCCGACGAAAGCATCCCCTCGTATTATTTGTTTTATTGCTCTAATTTTCTCATTTTTTACCTATCAGTTCTACACCTCAAATTTTTATTCTTTACTATCAACTAGGGTAGTTACTTTACCTTTTGACACACTTGAAGAATTCATGGCTAAAAAAACGCATTCTCTTTTCATATATTCGGACACTTCGCTATACACGGACATGAGGGTAAGTTTATAAATGAGTAAGATTATATTTTTCTTAAAAAATTTATATTTTCAGAATGGCAATTCGGCACTATTAAAAGAAATCTGGGACAAATTTCTAAAAAATAACCCTGATAATATTATCAACAAAAATAATACAGAATTCGCTTTTAAAAGCGTCTGCGACGGAAAAGGTACAATTTTAGCACTGCCAATTGTATATTTTTTTCCCACGAAGCTTTGCGAATTAACAAAAATCGAACCAGGTTATTTTCCCAGCGCGCTCACGTTAGCTTTGAAAAAGGGATTTCCCTTTTTAAAACAGTTTCAAATTACGTAAGTAGACTTTAAATACTGTATATGGCTTATAAAACTTTTCTATACTGATTTCACATTTCAGATTGTTGCGAGCTTTGGAAAACGGTTTCATTCGTAAGTTTCAAAAGGATAAACTTTTAATAAGTGATGTTATATCACAAAATGTCGTTCTTGAACCAGTATCCTTAAAACAAATATCTTTACCTGTTGTTGTGTTTGCGGTATCTGCTATTTTTAGTGTTCTGATATTAATTTTAGAGATTATTTATTATTACAGAGGGAATTTTCGAACTTGCAAAAGTAGGATGATGAGAGGATACAAAATAAAATCGAAGTAAATTTGTGTTGGAGTACTTGAAGGGGGAACATTCTGTATTTTTCGCTTAGTTTGTTTTGATAAACAAACTTATTAAATTATTACTAGTTTAATTATTAAAACAAACCAAGCGACAAGAAGCGAAGTGATTTTTTTTAAGTAGTCTGACACAAATTAGAAAAGATACATAATTTAGATTCAATTTTATTTATTCGAACATGAGCAATGTAATGGCTTTGGCACAAAGATTTATGTACAATTTAGATTATATGGCACTAAAAGTTTGTTCGTGTTTTTATATAACAATTCCTTCATCAGCTCCTAACTTTTTCAAAAAATCATCCAATTTACATTCATACGTAAATCCTTCAAATTCATTCCCATCAATTGCCTTCTTTGTTTCCGGATTAACAACCGGCGAACAAACTCTATACTCATTCGTAACCGACGTAGCAGATTTGATCCTTGGATTATTAACACCAATAAAAACCCTACTCTTACTCCTATCCTTGGCATTGTAAGCTATTTTCCAATAAAGTAGTGGCACTGGTACTAACCTCTTCTTTACATTTTTATTATCATCCAATATGGCAGTTAGAAACATAAAACCTTCCCTCGGCGCTGGGATTTTCCCATATGTACCCGTATAAATTTCCCATTCTTCCGGCGTCCCTTTATTCCTAATTCTCCTAACTTCTTGTTCTATTAGAGACCAAGCATTTTGATTAAATTCGTTCCATTGAGGAGCCGCATTAATATACAACACAGTTGCCTTTTGATCGTCTTCGTCGATAAAATCACCGTAAGGAACTAAATGCCCCCTTTCGAAATAATACGGATATTTTTTCCCTCCTTTGTATTGATCAGGAAATAAACTAGTAATTCGGGTTTCTTGTAATTTTTTAACATAAGCTCTTGATAAAATTATTCTTTCCCATGAATTTTCTCCAAAAGCATCGAAACCCCAAACGTCACTCCTCGCACGATACCGCACTAACGGCCGAACGTTACTTGTAGGTTGAAAAGAAAATTTCGGCCTCATCACGCTTTTATCTAAGCAAACAGTATAAAGCTCCTTCAAGCTCCCATCAGGTTTTCGATTTTGAACATTGTAAATTTCCAGATTTTTCCCCTCGCATTTTAAAAGACGAGATTGTAGTTGAAAAACCCGAGAAACGACGACGTTTTTATGAAAATCGCTTCGGCACAACAGATCTTCATAAAGATAAGTTTTGTTATATTTCCCACTTGCATCACATGAAAGAGCGTGGCTTGTTAAGGGGAGTTCGTTTTGTAAAAATCCATTTCCACACTCAAACGTAACGGTTTTTCCTACTCCAACAGGTGATGTCAGGGTTTCCGGAGAATGTTTTGGTAATTTCCAGTGCAAAACATTAATATAAACTTCGTTCGTTCTGTTGTTATTTCTCGGCAGTTGTAATCTGCATCCTAGAATATAAATAAATTATAAAATCGTAAGCCTACAACCTTGATCTGATTAGTGATTTCAAGGTCGCCTAACCTAATCTTACGAGGAAAACTAATAAACTGAAAATTAACAGACCTGTAAATCCGTCTACGTTTGTTGAGATTGCGATGAAAATAATCAAATACAAAATTAGAGACATTTTTTTCGGAAAACGGTTGAATCCGGTCTAAGACATATCCTCGTCTGAAGCGGGCGTCGATTAGTTGAGTTGTTAAATCAACAAGTGGTTATCCTTTAAATAAATATTATAAATTTCAGAAGGTGAACGCCCTTATTATTATTATTTAAGCACTAATATTTCAAGATAACGCGCGATTTACTTTGTGTATTTACCAAGTATGGGGTAAAATAAACTGCAATGGAACTTCTCGCACTGAATAGTAAATGCGATAATTACAGGATGTTTTGTTTATACTGTATTTGATTTCGCATTGCCATTGCCTCCGATATACTGAATAAGGAGCATAGGTCATCCATAAAATTATTATTAAGAAACTCAGTGTTTTGAATATATTTTCAAAGAAATACGAAAAATTCAGAATAATGTGTAACAAAGTATTCTGAGGTTGCTAATTCGAGAATGGAAAGCTTTTTATTGGGGAAGTAAAATAAACGTTGTGGCACCAGAAAACACAATTTTTCGACTTTCAAGATGGCGTCTTCTTGCCGCAACATGCACGGACAGTCAACGGGTCGCCGGCAGCTGTTCATTTTTAGACGGGAAATAAATTTAGGCGAATGATTTTCTGGACAATCTTTTTAACAAAAGTATCACAGTAAAAATATATTCCAACAAAAAAATCAACAAAAAGTCCATTTTACCAAGTGTCGCGGCGGCCGTTTGGCCATTGAAAATTCATTTACTTCAGCGGTATTCCAGTTGGCCCATCACTAATTTCACAAATATCAATACCTCTTTTTAATAAGTGATGTTATATCACAAAATGTGATACTTGAACCTGTATCCTTAAAACAAATATCTTTACCTGTTGTTGTGCTTGCGGTATCTGCGATTTTTAGTGTTCTGATATTAATTTTAGAGATTATTAAATTATTACTAGCTTGATTATTAAAACAAACCAAGCGACAATAAGATGCAAAAAGACTTTTTTCAAGTAGTCGGACACAAATTAGAAAAGATACATAATTTAGATTCAATTTTATTTATTCGAAAATCAGCAATGTCATGGCTTTGGCACAAAGATTTATAAATCTTTGTGCCAAAGATTATATATGGCACTAAAAGTTTGTTCGTGTTTTTATATAACAATACCTTCATTAGCTCTTAACTTTTTCAAAAAATCATCCAATTTACATTCATACGTAAATCCTTTAAATTCATCCCCATCAATTGCCTTCTTTGTTTCCGGATTAACAACCGGCGAACAAACTCTATACTCATTCCTAACCGACGTAGCAGATTTGATCCTTGGATTATTAACACCAATAAAAACCCTACTCTTACTCCTATCCTTGACATTGTAAGCTATTTTCCAATAAAGTAGTGGCACTGGTACTAACCTCTTCTTTACATTTTTTTTATCATCCAATATGGCAGTTAGAAACATAAAACCTTCCCTCGGCGCTGGGATTTTCCCATATGTACCCGTATAAATTTCCCATTCTTCCGGCGTCCCTTTATTCCTGATTCTCCTAACTTCTTGTTCTATTAGAGACCAAGCATTTCGGTTAATTTCGTTCCATTGAGGAGCCGCATTAATATACAACACAGTTGCCTTTTGATCGCCTTCGTCGATAAAATCAGCGTAGGGAACCAAATGCCCCCTTCCGAAATAATACGGATATTTTTTTTCTCCTTCGTATTCATCAGGAAATAAACTAGTGATTTGGGTTTCTTGAAATTTTTTAACATAAGCTCTTGATAAAATTATTCTTTCCCACGAATTTTCTCCAAAAGCATCGAAACCCCAAACGTCATTCCTCGCACGATACCGCACTAACGGTCGAACGTTACTTGTAAATTGAAAAGCAAATCTTGGCCTCATCATGCTTTTATACTCGTTCGGCCTCGGACGATACCACACTAACGGCCGAAAGTTACTTGTAGGTTGAAAAGCAAATATCGGCCTCATCACGCTTTTATACTCGTTCGGCCTCGCACAATACCGCACTAACGGCCGAACGTTACTTGTAGGTTGAAAAGCAAATTTTGGCCTCATCACGCTTTTATCTAAGCAAACAGTATAAAGCTCCTTCAAGCTTCCATCAGGTTTTCGATTTTGAACATTATAAATTTCCAGATTTTTCCCTTCGCATTTTAAAAGACGAGATTGTAGTTGAAAAGCCCGAGAAACGACGACGTTTTTTTGAAAATCGCTTCGGCACAACAGATCTTCATAAAGATAAGTTTTGTTATATTTCCCACTTGCATCACATGAAAGAACCTGGCGTGTTAAGGAGAGTTCGTTTTGTAAAAACCCATTTTCACATTCAAACGTAACGGTTTTTCCTACTCTAACATGTGATGTCAGGGTTTCCGGAGAATGTTTTGGTAATTTCCAGTGCAAAACATAAATATAAATTTTGTTCATTTCGTTGTTATTTCTCGGCAGTTGTAATCTGCATCCTACAATATAAATAAATTATAAATCGTATAAGCCTACAACCTGGATCTGATTAGTAATTTCAAGGTCGCCTATAACCTAATCTTACGAGGAAAACTAATAAACTGAAAATTAACAGACCTGTAAATCCATCTACGTTTGTTGAGATTGAGATGAAAATACTTAAATACATAATTAGAGACATTTTTTTCGGAAAACGGTTGAATCCGGTCTAAGACATATCCTCGTCTGAAGCGAGCGTCGATTAATTGAGTCGTTAAATCAACAAGTAATTATTCTTTAAATAAATATTATAAATTTCAGAAGGTGAACGCTTTTATTATTATTTTACCAGCACTAATATTTCAAGATAACGCGCGATTTACTATATGATTTCGGATTGCCATTGCCTCCAATATACTGAATAAGGAGCATAGGTCATCCATAAAACGATTATTAAGAAACTCAGTGTTTTGAATATATGTTGAAAGAAATACGAAAAATTGAGAATAATATGTAACGAAGTATTCTGAGGTTGCTAATTCGAAAATGGATCCTGCGCGCTTTTTATTGGGGCAGTAAAATAAACGTTGTGGCACCAGACATACAATTTTTCGACTTTCAAGATGGCGTCTTCTTGTCACAACATGCACGGACAGTCAACGGGTCGCCGGCAGCTGTTCATTTTTAGACGGGAAATAAATTTAGGCGAATGATTTCCTGGGCAATCTTTCTAACAAAAGTATCACAGTAAAAATATATTCCAACAAAAAAATCAACAAAAAGTCAATTTTACCCAGTGTCGCGGCGGCCGTTTGGACATTGAAAATTCATTTTCTTCAGCGGTATTCCAGTTGGCCCATCACTAATTTCACAAATATCAATACCTAACCTAGACACCGGATGACATTTACTTTTCGGATTGCCCCATTTCCCCCGATATCTAAGCCAATTTCTTTCAGTCGGAGAATACGCTTTGAGCAAATGAACATTTTTCCAGGTTAGCCAAGGAATCCCGAATCCGCTGTCATCGTGCAAACGGGGGATCCTTACAAATCGATGGCGCCCTAAAAAATAATTAACAAAAAAATTACAACATAGGATTCGGATTATTTAAAATGGAAATGTAATACCAACCAGGAGCTGTCCATAACCCATGGGATCCTTTAGCCGAAAAAAGTACCGGATGATTTCCTGGTTTGGATAATCGCATAACTGGAGGAAATGCAGGTCTTTGGAGAATACCTTTCCTAATTTCTTGACTTTCGTATTCGAATCTATCGTATTCCGGAGAGTAACGATAAAAAGCTCCCACATCATGGGTTGAGACATACATTTTCTTCGGGTACTCCGATCCCTTTAAGAGAAAAAGTAAACTTTAATCACCCTTTCTAAACAATAACAGACTTAATCCACTATTTATTATTACCTCAAAATATAAACTCATATGTTCCCAATCTCCAACATGATTCCCAAACTCCTTGATATTCCCCAAACAATAATTGTTTACTTTTGGTATAGGCCAAGCGCCGAATCTTCCCATATCGAAAGTACACAAAGATTTCCCTTGGCTAAAAGGATAAAACATCCAATACGTAACGTGGAAATGAGGACCTTTCGGTACTTTCTCCCTGAAATTCGGGATAGTGTTATCTAAAGTATTGTTATCGGATCGGCCCAGTTCGCCTTGATATAAAACGTGTGGCATCCTAGGGTACGATTTAAATGATTTTCTTTGGTTCCAATTATCATTTCGGCAGACATCAATGAGAGCGTACACCGGTACGGAATATTGTTGAGGATTTCGTCCGTATAAGAATGACGAAGTGTTTTTCAAGAGATTGTCTGCAATGAAAGAAAAAGTAAATGTAGCAATTCCGTGTCATTATTGTGTTTTCATTGTGAAAAGATAAAGGTCTAGGACTAAATTGTGAAATTATTGCTGTTGCGATGTTTATATGTTCAGAAGAACAATAGCGGAGTGCAAGCTGTCCGGGCATGAAAACAGTCACTGGTAACCACACTGAAAACAGTCATGATGTATTTCTCTAATCATTTTGAAAACAAAGACGATTTGCTGAGCTAAAAAATTTGATTTGACCACGATCTGACACTGTAAAACTTTGTTAGTTTTGGAACCCACCCTAGGGCAGGGGAGAATTTTTTCTTCCATAAGCTAAGCATTGCGTGTTGCTTTTGCGCCCCTTAAAATTTCGGTGAAATGGCGCCACTGCTAGTGAGCATCCTTAGTAAAAGAAAACAAAGTACGTCAGCGCGCAGGCGCAGGGAATATCACAAGACCGTGACGTCAGCTGTATTTAATTGAAAAAATTTCTTCTGCTTGTGTATTTTCGCAATTTCCTGGTTTCCTAGTTCCCATGGATGCTTTGAATTTTTCTCGTATAGTCAAATGTGTATGTCGTGTATCGATGTATCTCGTGACGTCACGAATCTAAAAACTTATTAGCTTATATAATCGAGCGCAAAGTTGATTTTGCATAACCTGCTCCTTAATTTGCTTCTGCATAAGGGCCAGAATTGATTTTGCCTATCCAATTGGAGGAAGGAGCACGACATAGCCTTTTGCAGTTCACCACCAGATGGGCTAGACTGTGTCCATCAGTCTATAAATCTCCCAAAGCCATTCTGCCCCTCTCCTAAGACTTTATAAGCTTCCCGAAGACAAACATTGCTTAATTTTTTTGGTCCCCTTCCCTCATCTAAATTTCAGTAAAATGGCGCCCCCGATAGAAGCTGCTATCGAAGTCTACATTCTTACGCACAATCAGGATATATTGTCAACAAAACCTGCTAAACTGATTAACGAGCACGTTACCTGAAGAAAAAATTGCGACTTGCTCCACTTCATTCATATAAACATGCTAATTTACTCTTATCTTTTATCTTAACAGCACTTTGGATTAGCAAACTAGAAAAATAAAATCACTTTAACACTTCACGACAAATTATCTTACCTACACTTTCCCTAGTTGTTAAATACCAAGATTCAGACGATCTTCCTTTTGGCAAATCATCCGAATCTCCGTCCCTCAACTCTGAATTGGAATTCTCGTACACTGTGCTCCCATTATCCTGCAGCGGGATCGCTATCATGTGATCGAGAAATTCAGGTACATCGCTTGGGTAGAATTTTTCCCCGGGTGCCATAAAGACGAGTGGTGCCCATTTTTGCACGAGACTTTGCACTGAAATAATAATAACGTAAAATTAGCAAATAGCGACAAAAAAGTGAGGTAACGATCAAGTATAAAGAACAAGTTGAATGGACTCTCGAGTTAATTAAGAAGATTGATGCAATATTAATCAGACCGCTTTTTTCTCTCTTCTTTTCTTTTTAGGCTTGCGAGATTATGGTAATTAGTGTTAAGCGGTTATATTAAAAAATGCATACTGCAAGTTTTTTTTTTTTTGATTTATTGAAAAGGATTGACCTTTTTTTAGGATAAAACTGATGAATCGGGGAAAGTATAATGTCTAAAGTGAAAATGGAGGAAATTTTTTAACAAGGCCCTTTTTATATTTTTCAAAAAATGACAAGCGTGGGGAATTTTTCGTTATAAAATAAAATGACCGCCATGGGGTCTTTTTTCACTTTAATCGCTGCATAATAATAAAAAAAAACACTTTCTTCGGGAATTTCACTTTCAAGGCCGGAGTGAATTAAAAAAAAATTTTACGCAACTGATGTGCACTTCGAAGGGTGGCGAAACGGTTAATTCATGCAGGTGATGTAATTTTATTTATTTTTTTCTATAATAGAAGTAAAGGTCAATTTCGATGAATGAATGGTAAATGATTCGTTTTGTTTTCTTATTTATTTAAGATTTCCATAATGAAATGGTAAACGTCACGTTAAGTGTCATAAAAAATGAAAAGAAAATTGCTTTCTTAAATTTATAATGGAGAGTAAAATGGGATGATAAGGCGTCTTGAAACTAACGCATTTTTGAAGAGTCATAGATATTTTTTTAAGGGTACCGACGTAATTCAAAGAATACGATTCTTGTTGTGAAGAAGAGTTGCCTATGATGGGTCAGTATATGGCCATTTCGTATGAATATTTCATAAGTGACAGGACTTTTACTTTTCCCCCTGAAAGTCAATCGCATTATAGTACAACATATGTTGGAATTTTTTGAATGTCATGTCATAATGCAGAATTTATAGTTCTCGCTGTTTACAAATTCTACATTTTTAGTCTTTTTTCATTTTTACCAACGACCCTGGCCACTCTCTCCCAGTCCACAACCACAGGTTTTTATGAGTCTAGAGTCTGTCAAATTCTGATTTCCTATGAATGGGTTTCCGCATTCATATTTTTTTCTTTGATCTTTTTCTGTGGTTTAAAATTTTTTTATAGTTTTTCTCGCGATCAATAATTTCTATTTTTCAAAGCTGAGAAATTTTCATTTTTTTCTTTAGCATTGAAAAAAATTTTCTTGAATTTTTTGGTATTCAAAAATTTTTCTTGAATATCTAGAGCCTAAACAGAGGCTCTAGCTAAGATCTCAACTTGTAACGAGCTTTTTAAAAATGCCATATGAACCGAAATCTTGCAAAAAGGATGAATGAGCTTATTGATAAGCTGTCCGGTCGAACGCTGGATTTGACTTGAGTTTTCATTTATTAAAAGTCCCAGCTAAGCTCAGGATAAGCCATTTAAAGGCTGACAAAACCCAGTACGAGCTAAGAGGTTCAAATTAAGTTTTTAAACGGAACTAGGGCTAAACTTGCTATACAGCTACTTCATCTTAGTCGGCTAATAATTCAAAGCCAAAGCAAGATCATTCCCCAATTTTAATTTTTTCGAACAAACGGATTTTCTGAATTACTGCAATATTTCTAATATGAGTAGCAACCTGATCAATAAAAAAAAACCGGCTCATTTATCAGTTCCTACTAAGGTTAAAACTGACATAAGTATCTCATTTTTTTTAGTTTTCCTCATTAATACTAGACTTTCCCTTTCTAGGAACGAATCCCCCTCGGGAAGCACTTAACCCTTTAAACAATATTACGTGAATGCCGGTTTTTCAATATTTTACAAAGCAATTAAAGTTTGATGGGTTTTTCATTACGTTTCCTCATCTTCATTGATTTTATAAAACAAAAACAAATTTTTACAAATGACCAAGCATAAACAAAAAAAAATGGACTTTCTCGCACAAAAGACAAGTAGAGTATGTCAACTTTGCAAAGGTGTGATGATGAGACTTTTAAATAATGCTAATCACCTAACAAATCGATTAACGCAAGAATAACCTGGATACTAAGTCTGGTCTGGTCACTCTTGTACAATGGTGAAATTTTTTTTTCTTTTTCATTAGTCAACATCTAGTTATATATCTTCGAAAGTAAATATTCTACACCTTCGCAAAAGAAATAAAAAAAAACCGTTAAGCCATAAATTTAAAAAAAAATTAAAATTCTGATACTCACCTTTATCCGGTATCCCTGTGCGAAATTGTACCGTTTCATAAGTGAATAAGACAAGGATGAGTGTGAAGTAATCCAATTTACATGGCATAAGCATTGTTCGGTATTCATCTCCGAAAAAGCTTCCCAACTTCAAGGGAAGTAAGCGCGGTAAATTATTTTAAAACCATTGAAACTTTTTAAACTTTTTTTTTAACAATCACTATTAAGAAATTAAACCCGCACGTGGATGGCCAAAAAAAAATTGCAGAAAACCACAAAAACCGATAACAATAAAATAAATAAAAAAAAGTGGCCGCGCGACACCAGACTCGACAACACAGTGTAACGCTCTCAATTCCACACTTAACATATAATCTACTTGGCCTACTTTGTCGGTTACCTCATGGTTTAACTCGTTGATGTTGGTCTGGGGCCAAACGTTTGACCCCCCCTACTTGACCATTTTTTTTTATCATGGGGACGGAAAGCGAGAGCGCACTTCGTGCAAGAAAAAATGCGAAATTTAACCGCTTGTCTAATGCCACGAACTTTTTTTTTAAAAAAACAATGGTATTGTTACTGAGATTTTAACTCCCTTGGGGAATGTTTATTGGAACCGAAGAAAAATTCTTACACCAGGAAGCAATGGCTCGTTGAATAACATCGCGTCGATAAATTCCTTATTGCTATCAAACTATATTTGATTGTGCACGCCTGTCTTAATTAGCCGTGTACATCACTTAAGGAAACAAAGTAATTCCATTTGTATTATAATTGTTGTTAAAACATTCCATTAAATAATTTTAAAGTGTAAATGTAACAGTTAAAAACTGAAAATTTAAGTCTTCGATAAAGCGAGAAAAAAAACTGCGGCTAAGACTTTGAAACCGAGATAGATTAACAGTTCTTCCATAACTAAATCCGTTTAGCTTGATAAAACATCAGAACATCAGATATAAAAAAGGAAAATGGTTTTAATTAATTTGATGAATATGATTTTGCTTAATTAGGCTTTTTGGTTTGATTTATTTCATTCTAAACAAAACATTAAAAATTTCTTTAACCAGTAAGTAATTAGAAGCATAAAGGATTTGCTTCTTAAAATTTTCTTTGGCAGAAATTATTAAAAGTTATTTTAAAAAAATTCTGTGCAAAAAATTTAGTTCAAGCGTTCTTAACCTTTCATCATAAACTCATCATAATTAACGTTTAGTAAAAAGAATTTTTTTGGTGCAAAAATCACATAACAAAACCTTATTTCTCAATTAATCATTTGCTTCCAGTGTTTCAACATGGCCTAAATTTCCTTCAAAGGCATAATTATCTGCATAGCCAAACTTAGAAACAGACAAAAAAATTTCATCGGGCAAAAAAAAAGTCGAAAGCTTTTATACCATCCAAATGGAAACTCAAGCTTCCCTCAAAAATGAATGTACCTGAAGTTTGATTTATTAGCCAATAAATCAATTTTGTTTGGTAATAATGATCACTAAATTTGTTTACTTGCACTTCGTAATTACATTATATCTATATAAAATGACATTGCACCTAGCACTTCAATAATCATTAACCCCAAATCCTCATTAATCGAGCTGTAGACCAAATTGTTACAGTTGTGCCATCTTTCTAGATTTAACATTTTTTTTTGCCAAAAGAGGAAGTAAGAGGCCTCCTAAAATCTTTGGTCTACTTGAAAAAAAAAGAATAAGATTGATACCTTACCTCATTCTTGATAGAATGATGCAACATTCATCTCCAGGTCAATATTGTTTAGAATACAATAGAAGGAAGTTGGCTTTATGATACGTGATACGGTGCAGCATACTGAGAATGAGAATAACAGTAGCGCCTAAATCGGTCGGTATTCCTCCTTTTTTATTAATATTATGTAATCTGCGTGTGTGTTTTAAATGTCATCTTCCAAAACCTGCAAACCGTTTCAATTTCTATTATTTTCTTTTTTTTTTTCTCAAATGATATAAGAGATTTCACTTACGTTTAGCGAAATTCACATACCCAGGAGTGATTGATAATTATTTAAACAACGTATTAATAACTAATATTATTGTCTATAATTTTCAGCGAATGCAAACGAAGCGAGGAAAAATATCACGAGAAATGGCGGAACAAGGAAAAGTAACATGGCTGCCGTAAATTTTTTGGAAACCTGCTGGCCAACACGATTCCATGCAAAACTTTCTTGATCACACAGCTTAAAACCTACTGCCTGGCCGAAAAGATTTATATTAAATCAGTAAATACCACGGACACGAAAAAAATCACGTAAATCCAACCGAAACTGATAAATAAATCAATAGAGCGTCACTGAAAAACTCCGGCTAGTAAACAACACTTACACTGTAGGGAAAAAAATTCCCTGGACGGAAATTGCAGATTTCTCCACCATTTTCGGTCCAAATCATTGGAGCGTCTTAAAAAATTAACGGATTCATTTTAAATAAAAAAATGTATTTTATTACTAATGTAAAAAGTTACAATTAGTATAAAATTTAAAAAATGTTACTTCGAACCTAAAATGTGTAAGTTGAGGTTATGTTTACAAAATTGCGTTCCGGAAACCGTTAACTTGAAAAACAATTGAACGTACAGTTTAGTTCAAAACAAACCTTTTCGGATTTTTTTAGGCCTAAGTCAAAAATTCTAAATTATCAGTAAAACACAACTTTTTGAAAATGGGGAAAAATGATGTGTGTAACATAGTATTCACAACAAACGATTACCTTAGCCACGTAAGTTTAATTTGCTCTTCATTTTTAAATTTATTTACAGCGGCAATGCATATGCCTTCATGTCGGGCAAGCCGGTGTACAAATGGGCAATGCCGTTTGGGAATTATTTTGCTTGGAACATAATATAACCCCCGACGGACAATTCCTGTCGGAACGACAATCTAATGACGACGTATTTGGATTAGCCGAAGGAGTCAAAACATTCTTCCACGAGATAAGAAATGACAAAATGGTACCTCGAGTTGTCATGGTTGATTTAGAACCAGGCGTGTTAGGTAAGCTTGAAAATTTATAAATTCATTAGATTATGTATTATTATTACTACCGGTTTTTTTTTAAACAGACGAAGTCAGAGTTGGGAAGTATAAAGGTCTTTTCCACCCCGAGCAATTGATTAGTGGAAAGGAAGACGCTGCCAATAATTTTGCAAGAGGGCATTACACAATTGGGAAAGAAATGTTAGAACCTGTCTTTGATACAGTTCGACGCGTAGTAGATCAATGCGACAGTCCTCAAGGGTTCATAATATTTCATTCTCTCGGAGGCGGGACGGGAGCTGGTTTCGGCTCGCTCCTTATGGAGCAACTCTCTCAAGAATATTTAAAAAAGATAAAGCTGGAAATAATCGTTTATCCGGCCCCGCAAATTTCTAGTTCCGTCGTTGAACCGTATAATTCCGTATTATCAACTCATAGCACACTTGATTATTCGGATTGCGCGTTTATGGTCGATAACGAGGCTATTTACGATATCTGCCAGAAAAAATTACAAATCGATAGACCGACTTATTCTCATTTGAACAGGCTCGTAGGTCAGGTCGTTTCATCTATAACGGCTTCGTTGCGATTCGATGGAGTTTTGAATGTTGATTTACCGGAATTTCAAATGAATTTAGTCCCATATCCGAGGATTCATTTTCCCATGATAACCTACGCGCCCATTATAACGAAAGAAAAAGTAAGAAATGATTTTTATTTATTTTTTTTTTAGAAGGGAATCTTCAATTAAATTTTTTTAGGTGTTTCATGAACAACTGGCGGTGTATGACATAACATCCGAATGTTTCGAACCGACGAATCAATTTGTCAAATGCGATATGAAGAAAGGAAAGTTCATGGCATGTTGTCTCCTATATCGAGGTGACGTCATACCGAAGGATATTAACTCAGCCATTGCATCTATTAGGAATAAGCGATGCGTGCAGTTTGTCGATTGGTGTCCTACTGGATTTAAGGTAACAGATTAATTCTTTTTAAAAATGGATTCCAAACTATTTCATTTGTTTTATTTTCAAGGTTGGGATTAACTCTCAACCTCCGACTGCTGTGCCAGGAGGAATTTTAGCCAAAGTCCACAGATCTATTTGTATGTTATCCAATACAACTGCCATATCTGATGCTTGGGAGAGACTTGATAAAAAATTTGATCTTATGTTCCAAAAAAGAGCATTTGTTCACTGGTAAATCCGAAAATTAATTATTGATTATTTTTTGTGAGTTGAAAGGTTTAAAATAAAATATTTTGGCTGCAGGTTTGTCGGAGAAGGAATGGACGAAGACCAATTTATCGAGTCAAGAAATGATTTGGAAGTGCTAGAGATGGATTACCAAGAAGTACAGAAGGAAACACTGTTTGCCGAGGACGAGGAAATTGAAAGATAAATGATGAAAGCATACATTGCAAGATTATTTTTCCCCCTAAAAATTTTTTTATTTACAGGATCGAGAATACATGTTTTTTAAAATTTTTTTAAGAGTATTACAATTTTTTTATTAAAAGCGTAATAAATTAAAAAGATCGATTTTTCTTTTAAAAAAATAAAAGCCAAAAAGTAAACTACCAAAAATTGTTATAGAACATTAGAGGTAAGCTAGAACTACTAACATGAAGGAATTTCGATATGAAAAAGGCACTAGACACGAAGTAAACGATTGTTTATGAAAATAAGGAAGAAGAAATAAATGGCGAAAAACTGAGATTTCAAAATCAAAGTCATACACCTTGATTAGAATAATATGAAAGTTTCGCTCGTTAAGTGCGGAATTACTAATTACTAATAATCTTTCGATAAATTAACGAATTCTGCAACTGATTCAAAAATGCAGAAATATTTATAAGAAACTCATTTTAAGTATTGATTGCTCACATCACATGTTAGTTTAAAGATAAATGAGGCAAATGAAATCATCAAAGCGTTTAAAATCTTTCACTTGTTAAGGAGCTAATTAACGATTTAGCATATTCTCAAAGAATGCTAAAATGTATTTATTTATTAACGGAATCCTGAACCGATTATGATTATGATTTCAATAGATTAATTTCCTTCTAAAAATGAAATTTTTTGAATATTTGAAACAAGTTTTTAAACCGAAGCTTTTAACCCGTATTGCACCGTCAAGAATTTCTTAAAGATCTGCTGAATTTTTATTTAGCCTCATCGGGTTACAAATGGGATTGGATTTCCTAAGCCCAGCTAATAGTGGAAGTGACATTTAGCTGCCGACTTTCTTATTCCAAAACTCAAAACTAAGTCTATAAAAAACAAAATACTGGAATTTTTTGTTTTTGGTCATTTTACACTTTTCTGTTATAGTGAGTCCTACAAAACTAAACTTAATTCAAAAAACAGACTCACTCTACTATTGAAGACAAACTCTATTTAAAACCTACATCTTTTTTGGAACAAAACTTTACCTAAAGTTATATAAATTAAGCTGAAATATTATTTCTTGTGACTAGTAATCAACAATTCTTAATAATTAATTAATTATGAAAATTGCGCTTTGTTAGCTTTCTAGATGCAACAAAAAAAAATGGTTTCCCTAATATTCTATTTCTATGTACAATTATTATCTCTACTATAAAATTAATCGCAATATCAGAGACCATTTTTTGATAAATTAATATCACAAAACCAATAATTTAAGTTTGATTTCAGTCTTTTAAAAACAATGACCTAACAAGTAGCTACCTCTTCAAATAACAAGAAGATATTGATATTTTGCAAAAAAATCATTGAGAAGCAAAAATATAAAAACAATCTGTTTTTAATCCCAAATTAGAATACTAACAGAAAAATATTCAAACCTACTTGTGATCTTGTATTACACCTAATGAGTTTCTCTACGACGAGGACGACGATCTTGCCTTCTTAGTAAAACTTCACGAACTTCGCATTGTGGAATATCCCGACGACAAGTAGGACAATTTCTTCCTCCCTAAATTAACAGAATAAATCATCATTTTCAAAGCAATATTAATTTTAAAATAAATTTACACTTTGTGCTTACATTTACAATCAAATCTTTAAAACAGTCGTCATGGACTTGATGATCACAATTAAGTAATTTAAGGTCATGATTGCTTATTGGTTCAAGACAAATAGAACATTTATCTCTATAATAATCAACTCCTCCAAGAACAGCGTTAAGCTCTGATTCTGTGATCCTTCTATAGCAACGTGGGCAATGCCTTTCTCCCTAAAAAAAATTACAAATTATAAGGTTAAACTATGTCTTAAAATCTTTCAATTTAAGAATAAACTATCAAGCTTACCTTAAGGACCATGTCAACATAACAGTCATGGTGAAACATATGATTGCATTTTAAAAATTCCCTATCCCTAGGGTTGATTTCTCTAAGGCACACTGTACATTTATTTTTTAATTCTGTATTCCTTCCAGGTGGGCGAGGAGGTGGAGGAGCATTATCTTGTGCATGATTTGGCCTAAAATAGTAAATAAGTATCTCATTAAAGAATATCTACAGTTATTTTATAATATGAACAGAAAATATAACTTACTGAGCATTTTCATTATTTGCATTTCTATAAGCAAAATAAGCCAAAATACCCGTAACTAATGCAGCTCCCACCAAGACAACACCCCTAACGATAAATGGTGCAGACATTTTGTAGATATCACAAACCTAAAAGGTGAATTGGAAACAGAGTTGTAAATTTCGGACTAAGAAAAAAAATCTTTTTTTAAAAATGATGTAAACACAAATCATCTGATTCGTTTACGGTGCAATAACCTCATCTGGTTTATTTACTGCGCGTAAAATCTTAAATTTTTAAGTGTAACTTACCGCAACAGCTTTACTTCGCACGTTTTTGTATGTTAATCAATTTTAAGTTTGAAAATCATAATTTTAACAACAAAAAATGACCTTTAGTTATTAGTAGAGTTTTATTTGTTGTAGGAATTTCTGCTTTTTTTCGAGATGACGACAATTTCCCCTGTCGAATTTTCGTCAGAATAAATATGGCGGCGGTTAAGAGGAAAACATGTTTACACACGTTTTGATATTAAAGCTGAGAGAAATAATAAATTGTGCTTGCGTTCGTGAATGTTTCTTAACAAAAAGGATAAAAAACAGTTCAGGCGTGGCCTTGTACTGATGCCACTGTTAAGGTTTGTAAAATAATGCAATTACAACAAAATTTTCTGCACCAGATTGGCAGGCTCTGGAGTTTTCATTATCTAATTATGCTTTTATATAAAATCTAAATTACTTAGAACCATTCCTATTGTGGAGTGGAACTGACATTATTCGCGTAGTGTGAATGAGAGTAGATCCCGTACAACTGCGTCGATGGCAATTTAGTGGGTGCCAATTTCATTTTGACAGCAGTAAGATTTTTTAAAATATTTTCCAGAAATATTTACAATACAACAATAATATTAAAGAAAGTAAGAGGATAGTTTAGCTTCTTCAACTAGAGCAAGGAGTTCCGAGGTTGCCTTACTGAAAGCATTCCTGCCTATACATATTGATTTCTCTCCTTGCAATTTATAATTTAATTATAGACAAAAAGAAATGGGTTTCAGGAAGTCAAATCTTCGCTTGGCATAATTAAAAAATTAGTTAAGTTAAAATGTGTAACCTTAAGATGAAAGGAGCCTTACAGTGCCCTTTTATAAAGATTCATGAAAAAAGTAGGGTAAATTGCAACTTGTTTTTTGCTACTTACTTTTTTAATAGCACTCAAGTAGCACATGTTGTATGGCATATGAACTGCAGGCTTGTCACATTCACATTGATGTTCATAAACCAGTTACAAATGGTATTAATTCAATAGATTTCAAAAAATGATTATATTAACATTTTTCAAGGTGTACAAAAACTTTTGCCAAAATATTACTGATCTTACATTTACTTTAAAATTCCCAAAAACTGCAACAAAAATCATCTCACTTTAATGTAAACATTTAACTGACGTAGTACTTTTAGTGCTAAAACTTCTTTGCCTCGATGACTGTGTTTTCCGTCTCCGGCAGCATAAAATATGTCGAAACGCACGACGAAGTTCCCTTGACGAACATGCGTATATAAACGGATTGAGGCAGCTATTAAAATACCCTAACCAAAATGCAAAATTAAACGGAGCACCTGACAAATGGCACGAAGAACAAGCTGCATCTAAAATAAAAATTTTAAAATCAATCTGGGTCATTGGCAAATCCAAACTAAAAATCATAAACTCTTACCAAGAGGTAGAATTAAGAAAAAGGGAAACCAACATAACAAAAAACAACCAACAACAATTCCTAACGTTTTGGCTGCCTTTTTTTGCCTCCGAAATTTGGCAGCCCTCCCGTAAAAACCAGCGACGGTCAATCGGCGATTTTGCTCCGCCGACCATCCGTTCCCCTCTTTTTCCAAATTTTTTGAATGAGCAGAAGGAAGGAGATAGGTCGGTGATCCTGCGAACGGTTTAGCCTGCAATTAAAAGAAAAAGAATAATTAAGAAGGTCAGTTGTAATTTGTTTATAAGTGATGTTCATTAGCATTGTATAATGACACAAAGAATAACCGCGAAAAAAAAGAACGTATGTAGATCGATGCGATGTACGTTAACGTGCTAAACAAGGATTCATTTCTTCTTTCTTTTTTAGCTTGTGATGACCTTGGGGGGAAATGAAAAATTATAAAGTAAAAGATTGGTTACGGGCTGATAAACATCAGTGTAAAATTTCGGACGAGATGCATCAAGGCTGAAATAATTAAAAGAAGGAATCGTTTAAAAAAGTTATTTTAAGATTGAAGGCTGAGTGAGAAGAGATAGTTTTGGGTGATAGTTGCGGGGACCGTTAGGTCTTTGAGATGTTCGTTACAGGGCTAAGATTTTCTCTTCGGTTAGGTCTACACCAAGGGCACATCTACGCTCGAGCACACTCCTAGGCGATGCCAACAATTTTCCCAAAGAGGGGAGCTCACTAGTATTAGACACTAGGACTTCAGCAGTGACTGAAGCCACAGCTGTAGCAGCTACAGGTTTCTGAGGAAGAAGGAAAGGCTTTGGCGTCGCTGCTGCATAAAACACCAAAGCAGCTGATAAGAAACTTCCCCATTACCTCGCTGGGCTTTGAAATTAACTTAAAACTCCAACACACTCAACATTACCAAAGCAAGCCTCTTGAGTTTCGAAATTTCAAACCAGGATATCAATATCCTTGGCGACGTTACCGTTACCAATAGCTTCGCCTTGGTTTTCAAGAAAATCTTATCAATCTCTAAAGATGGGCGATTTCATTTTTTGGTTTATTGTCTTATCTACTATTAATACTAATCAATCGATCGGACTTCCAATAAGTCGCTGACCCTGACATATCTCTTTCCATAAATTACATAATTATGGATATTTTTTAAGGTCTTCATAATTACTAATCATGATGGCTTACGGTACATTTCAATTTCACTCTCTTTTTCTAACTTTTATGCTAAAAATAAACGGAAAACAGGTCAGGCAGAGTGATTAATGAATTTTAATTATTATTCTCGCTTCTTATGATACCCAAACAAAGGATCAAAATCCTTCAAATTAGAAAATTATTCTCAACAAATTTTCGATTGCGTCTACACTTTTCTTGCAAAAATTTTGTTGCCAAAACCAGGAACAATTTTTTTACTACAAAGTAACAAAAAAGACACTTTAAAAAAAATTAAATGTCAATTGACCATGCACATTATTAATAATAATGTTTCAAGGCCGTTTAGATTATTCAGGCAATTTCTAATTTACATAACGGAGAAATAAAATAGGAGAAAGAATCCTCTTTTTATTAATGAAACGGAAAAAGCGAAAATTCTGACAACTTTTTCCTTTCTCCTACTTCCTTCTTTCGCTGAGAGAGGATAATTACAAATCCACTTTTGCCAATTAATGAAATGATGACCGAACCCACGAGACTCAAATTCATGCTAATCTCACATAATGGATTGATCTCCAAACAAACAAGTTCTTCCCAAAAAACGGTTGTGGGTGGATATCGTAGGCCTAAATCGCTCTTTTTGCGAAATTTTAGAGAGTGTATAAAAGGGCGTTTTATAGCACAATGTTATTATTCCTATAACCTATATCAAAGAGACATTATTTTCGAAAAAATAAAATTTATTTGTATATTATTCCGATATAAACAAAAAGATTCTCATCGTATTGTGTTGTTAATTAGCATTAACATCTGAGAAAACTGGGCCTAATCATATGTCGTAATAACTTGCTCACCTGTGCGAGTACATCTATAAGGTCGCACCGGTGCACGTAATAATGGTTTTCAAAAAAATAAACAAAGATAGTTCCTCAAAAAATTATGAATATTTGTCGAGATTTATATAAAAATATGCATAAATTAAGAAGTGGTTCGTCTTATTTACACAGGAAACAGTAAAATGAGAGTATTATTTGCAAGGCTTTACATTTTGACACTCGTGGGTGTGAAAGGGTAATTTTATTATCAGGGCAGTAACGAACTGGAAATAAAACTAGGATAGTTGTCGCGAACTACACTGTGGCTACAATATCTATATGGAACAGTACGTGTGCGGAGAGGAACACTGGCTCCTATGCACCCATGGAACACATGCCCCCTAAAGGGGGTACCAATTTTTTTATGACTTGATGTTTTCACATAACTTTTAAACGAATTTCTTCCTAGAGCCTCCCCCTTTTTTTTAAAATATTAAAAAGAAGTACGCTAAAGCTCGAACCTTTTTTTAATTTTTATCTTTAATAGAAATATTTGCTTTATTTTCAGGATGGACGATGAATGTTTGCACAAGGAAACCGCTGCCACCATCTGCATCATATATTACCTGAGAAATGAAATATTCTAGTCGCTAATTAAATTAGTGACAATTAATTTTAATTCGTGAATAGAGTATCTCATTACTCAGGTAATATTTCGGGTCACAATGCTCCTTTATAAGAAAGGAAAGTAGTCTATAAATATTCAAAAAATCTGCAAATGAGACGTTACCATTCAAGAAAAAATCCGTCTATAATAATAAGATATAAATTACGTGATAATCGCTAAAAGAACTTCAATGTGAATCAAAACGGAAAAGGAAAAAAGATCGGACACAAAGTAACGTAAGTCGTCCTAATTTAATCGATTTTTAAATATCACAACAAAAAAAATAATACCCCCAATTCAACTTACATGATCTTTTTAAAGAATGGTCATTTGTATACACAATATCATTTCATTCAGAGGAGATTCTCCAACACAATAGCGATTTCATAATACTTTCCTAAAATAAATTACGAGATCCAGGACCACTATAAACATAAACAATTTTGTCTTAAACAAAAAAAAAATAGTCACACCCAAAATGTTTAGTCATGGTCATTCCACACCCGAAAAATAATCAATTTATTTTGGGGAACAACTCGGGAAAAAATTCTTAGGAACCCTCGTCACGTCCGGAACGAACTCCATAACTCATTTTTTTGGACGAATAAAAATTATCGGCAAAATCGCCGAGTCTCCACGAAAAAAAAAATTCGTCCTTGAAAGAAATCTGATGTAACGCATACAGATACAAGTTCACTACAAAGAAGAACAAGGCCCCAATGTCATGGAATAGTCCAGTCAAATAATTACCGTGTTACTGATACCTTGATTAACTTTAAAACGCGAATCATAGAGGGGATGATACTTACGACTTTTTTATCCGCTCTTGTTTTTTTCATATTATTCGTTATCGGATCGGGCTACGCGAGTGAACTCAAATGCACCGGGATTGTTTAATTGTTTATATTTACAAAGTTCCTTGAATCAAAAATTTTAGTGCTTTCTAATGAAATCCGAAAGTGATAAAACTTTGACCTGATTAATTTTTTTAAAAAACAGGATTTATTAAAAGAAATTAGTGTAGTGTAAGTTTTTATATGCACGTGTTGGCCTGATTTAGTCTGAGAATGACAATTTTCTTGTGAGGGGAAGAAAACCGTTACAAAGGAAAGCCGCGTCAGCGGCGCCATCTTTTTCATGTTTGCTCTTTTTATTTTTTATTAATGAATTAATCAAAATTTTATTTTCTGTCTTCCGCGGGAAAAATATAAAAAAAAAAACTAGTTTTTAATTATTTTACTTTAAAAATGCGTTTTTATCTCACCGCGTTTACATAATTTGAGTGCATTTTTAAATCCGTTTTTTATTATTGTTATGAATGTCGCTTTTCAACAGCTTTTAAAGTACGTTGTTTTTAAAAGGTACTTTAATGTCGATTTTTTAAAAAACTCGGCCACAAGTAAATAATAAACCGTAATTATATTCACCTTCATTAACGGTTAACAAGGCACACTTCATTTTGACGGCGACATTTTAATAATCAAATTAATGCTTGATCTCTTTGGTTGGTTGTTTTTGTTTTGCGCATCCAGGAAGGTTTCCAGGTTAAGTTACGTTTTAGGAAGTTTGACGATTCTTTAGGGGAAAAAAATTGGGATTTTTTAATGTTTGATCACGGTTAACTGCTGGATTGATTTGTCATTCAAGTTTTTTGTGAGGTTCCAAAGAAAAGCAAGTGCAAAAAAGTGTCGAAACAGGATTAAAATCAAGATAAAAAGATCACGATGGAATTCAAGAATTTTTACGTAACGTAAAACTGGGTCAATTTTTTTGACATTAGACCCTAGCTTATAAAAAAAAGGCATGGAAAAAACCAAATATAAAAAAACTAGAAATAATGGCTAGCTAGATATGTTAGCTCGCCATATAGACGCCGGGAGCTTTAGTCATGAATGGGCTGCCAGAAAACTACGTTAGAACCTTTACCCCACCTCTTACAGGACTAAAGATATAAATATTAAATCCAAACTTACAAGAGTCTTGTACAAAAACTAGAACTTACGAAGATTTCCTAATAGAGAAATGAAAATTCTTGAAAAGTAACGAATAGCTCAAGCAAAAATAAAAAGTAAGAAGAAGCCTCAAAAAGTATGTTTTCAAGATTTGGGCGGGCACTAGTCGCATTCTCCATTCGGCGAAAATTCCATCTAGGCGTGGGGGCACTTTTGCTGTAGGAATCATAAATTTAAAAAATCGGCTTAGAAATTAAGTCTGAAAAAAATGATTAGGATTATTTTATATTTGAAGGGATAATATGTAAAAATTTCGGATGCAAATATTGCAGATAATTAGCAAAGTCATTATGATGAATCACTCCAGGAATTGCTCATTTCTGTCATCGTAAAACTAAAATTTATACACCCTTGACTTAACACTAAACAAGATCAAATTCCTCGGCCAAAAACAGTTCCTCGTTCAAATAACCAAATAAAAATCACCAACCTTAAAATTACATCTTGTTACCCTTCGCGTAAGCAAAGCAGCAACTTTAACTCAATCAATGAATCGCTAATTTAATAAATAAAGTGTTTAATCATTCTATTTTTATGATTAAGGACATCGCGAAGATGTAAGAAGGAAAAAAAAGATCGTATTTTAAAAAAAAGCAAACTTGTTTTCTGGTCGATGGAAAAAATTTTCCCCTGACCTTGGCCGACGTGCCAAAACAAAACATTTTGCTTGTTTTGTAGAAATATAATAAGGGCATCCGCTGATGTCGATCCTTTTTTCAAGACTTTCAACCTTTGGTGATTAATCAGGCTGCTAAATGTTTGTCATTAAAATAAAGAGGGAAAATCATTTAAAATCAAATTTAATTTTCTTTAAAGCTATAACGCGTGTATGTTGACAAAAGGGAAGGAGCTTTTGTTTTCGTTTTATAAAGTAAAAAATTTTTCGTGAATGAGCTTCAAAATATTAACCAAAGCAGGCTGAAAAGAAATTTAAAGCTTTCGCGGCCTCGCCCAGATCCAAGGAAAGAAATTTCTCAACTTTCCAACTTATATCTAATTATGGAAAAAATAAGGGAGGGCACAGCCCACGCAGAAGAAAACCTTCTTGACATGAGAAATTCAAGAGACTTGTTTGACTTGGAATCCACGCCCCTATTTTGGGCAGCTGCATTTAAGGTGCGAATAACTTTAATAATCTCATTTCCCGTCACAATTGGGACCGTAAAATAGAATAATTTGGGGACTATCTGCTATCTAAATGCTAAAAGCGCTTCATCACCCTCGGGGCTTCACTCATAAACACACTTTAATTTCTGCCTACCCACACTAAATTTCAAATATTTAGGCCTGATATTAATGTGGGCCTATCCCTTATTTAAAATACATACGCACTCTCATTTGACCCGATAGCTCAAGCTTAGTCATTGAACGAAATTGAAACCCAAATCAGTGCTCACCTCGTCCTATAGTTTTATTACTCTATTAAAAATATCTAATGAGAATGGCCTATGTTTACTATCAACACTACATCGATTAAAAGAACACAGCCTTTATCATTCATAATCTTTATTCTTGAAATCTTGCTCCATTAAACATCGATATTCTAAATAATTCCTTGTTCCACTACTTTTAAAATCAGCGCGTAAAACAGGAAGCTGTAAAAAAATTTTTTTCGAGTAACATTGTCAAGGTCGTTGCAAATTATATCAGAAAACCTGATCAATTATCGATTGAAGATTCTTTAAACAACTTTTTTGTAATAAATTATTTGTAAAAGAATTTATAACGCCGCGATTAGTCGTTTTTTTTATACGCACCGTCATCTTCATTTGTTGACAAATAGGTCATTTTCGATAAAATCTAGCGGCATTCATAGTTTTTTGTATATTTAGTATCATATATCACATCCTGCAGGTAAACAAAAAAATTACTACAAAAGTGAATATAAATTAACAGCATCATTACCATATGGTAGATAAGCCTATCTGCCCACAAAGACATTAATATCTTCTTAATATTAATTATTTAAAATTATGGTACTTCACACCGTTGTTTAATATTTAATTGTTTAAATATTTAAAAGTATTATATATGATATAAAATTATGCAGCAAAAATAATCTAAATTGGAAACCTTGACATAGCGTTTTGTCTAACTGTTTAGCTTATCTGTTACTTAATAGTGTTTATGATTCACGGTTAAGGACGTTTTAATTATTTTAGATGAACAAAAGAAATTTCCATGCGCGAGGGAAGGTCTGGAGTGAGAAAAGTATGAGCGTGAGGGAAAAATTGCGCCTGCCCGCCATTTTATGAAACTTACTATTTGTAAATTGAGAAAGCAGCCTAAAATTTTGGTTAGCAAGTCTTTCAAAACGGATCCAAACCTGAATCGTGTTAGCATGCTGCAAATTCTTTTAGAATGAACTGGACACCCTAAAAAGTTTAGGTTTCCTAAAGATATATCGTGAACTGCTGCAAGTTCTGCGGCTTCGAGCTGAAAGGTGGCCACCTCTTACACTTCCCATCGCTTTTTATGTTGACTGTAAGCACATAAAAATCAAAACAGCTTGAGCTATTGGCAATTTTAGTAACTTTTAAATGTAAAAATTTAATTAAAACAAATAATTCTACTTTCATCCTACGAAATAACCCTTAGGGACTAGCGGACCCGAAGGAATGTATGTGTGTGGTAATATTAATTGTCGTTATAGTAAAAAGTGACCATCAGATTCGGAATTGGCGAGGTCGAATATTTCTGTAACGTATATCTGCAAGAAGGGATTGACATAAATTTTAGTGAAATAGTTGCATTTATAAATTTTAATCTGGTTAATTATCAGTTTGGTCCTCCGGAAACAAATACATTCATCAATAGTTTTTGTCATTTGATATTTTTCAAAAGTTTGGTCGATTTGGCGCAGAGATAACTTATCTAAATAGCAAGGCCGTTGCAATGCTTTTGTGGTAAGATTGCAATGTGTTACCAGAGGGGATCGAGTTTTTAAAAGGGCAACTTCATAGCAAACAAAATCTGTTTCTTTAGCTTTTCTTTAAAATTTTGGACAAAGGCCTCTCCCAATCTCATCCCACAGCTCCTGTTTACTGACAGTCTTTTCCTACGGTTCTAATGGTATTGTCTACCTTCTTTCGTCTACCTTTCCTTTCCCCGCTCCTTGTCGGCGGTTTCTTGTCAGCTCAGCTCTGCAGCCCGCTTCATGTCATCCACCACTCGAGTCCAGGTGCGAATCTCTTTAAATATTTATGTGATCTTAAAAAATTCATTACTTATCCTACTGCAAAGTCGACCCGCTATTGCTAGATTTGTAACGAACTTACTAATATTTTTACGCAAGAGTGAACGCACTTATAGGTAGTTAATAAGCTTATCGTGTAGGAACCCGACAAGAAGCATTGAACGTCGTTATTTTCCTTTCAGTTTTTAACTAGAAAATACACTAAAAAAATTTTTTTTCCTATATATCAGCCATTCTTTTAATTTTTAATTCACACTTTTCTTTGAAAAAAACCTGCCTTTTGACATAAAAGCATCTTTGTGTCAATGACCCCGAGCAGCTTTTATAAAGCAAAAAAATTCTCTCATCTTTTTTACTTGAAAGTTTTTTAAAAAAAATTCCATCAATACTAAGCTGGACGAAACATAGCACTGCGGCAAAAGAAAAACATTAAAAAACAGTCGGGGGCAAAAATATGATATTTCCGGCCAGAGAATGCTAATCATCATTCTGAAACAAAAAAACAAAATCCCAAAAGCACGAAAATAATAAAATCACGGTATGGAAATTGTCAGTGTGAAAACCCCTACGAACTTTCAGAGGGAAAACAAAAGCAAACTGTTGCTTTGTTAATTGCGTCAGGAGCGGATTGCTTCCCCTTTTTTCTTTTTTGTTCTAGTTTTTCCGACCCATAAAACCCAAGTGTAGCATACTTTTGGTAAAACAAATAAAACGATTTGTTTTCAAAGCCCTTTAAAACACTGTTTGACTTATTGTGTAATACGAACGCGAAGCGAGAATAAACAAACAAACAAGAAAAACCCATCAGGTGGTATGACCGTGAAATGAAAGTGAAGATGCAACTTTGCAACATTTACCGGTTCGATTTTTTAAGTCGAGCCCTAACCATGACTTGATGACTTAAACATTAAATCATTATACCCGGCGCCTGAACTCTTTTAATTATTACTTTCGATTTGAATCATTGACCATTTTAAAATAATTTTCCATGACCAAGCAGGCGTTCTTTATTTTGAAGCTTTGTGGAAGGCTCGGATGAAATGCGAGACCACAAAAAGCTGTTCTGAGCAAAAATGTGTTGCTCAGCTTAGAAAATTTTGTAGCACCGTCTCCCCTCGAAATGTGGGGGCTGATGGGGGCGCTACTTACGCCATTGGCTCTAACTCACTTTTCTAATCGCTATCTTCGTCTTAGGTTGCAGCCTTTTGCGTCTAGAGGTTAATGCGGCACTGGTGCCTAACAGTCAAATCAATCTGGCCAGAATAACTTTTCTTCGGTCATGGCTGTTTTATTTTTAGCCAGATCTTATTTTCTAAACGTTTAAGCCGAGACGGACTCGGTTTCCATTCTTTCGTTCAACCCTACACGTGAAGCTTTCTCCCATAAAAACAAATTCTGGAAGCTGCCATCATGTATAACTTTGAATATGAGATATTGCTTTTTACATCGAGATTAATAATTAATTACTAATCAATCATTATATAACGAAATGATCCCTCGTTCATAGTGGTTGAGGTCTGATGCTTTTCAATAGGCTTTCGATGTAATAAAATAATAATTTTGGGTAAAGTTCTCGTCGTCGAAAGAAGGGAATCCTCTACTTGTTTGTGTAAAACTGAAAACGGTTATACAATATCGCCATGTGGGACTAATTACCATACAATGGGCTTATCATCATACCCGGTTAAATGAAAATTATTTCTTTTTCATATCATCGGGCCTCGTCCTTCTCTCTTTCTTTTTTTTATATATATTTTTTTTACATAAACCCGATCTTAATAATAAAAGGAGAACAAGTAAAGTTACTTTAGTTGGGGGAAACTGGAAACCCGGGAAGAGAAAAGGATTTTTTTCATTTGGAAGTAAAAGGTTTCCCGAGGCGCATCATTTATCCTCAGCAATGTTTTCTAAAACGAAAACGATTTTTATTTTTAAAAGTTTTAGTTTTTTTTTTTTGAGGTCGGAGAACTTTGATCGGGAAATAAAGCGATTTTTAGTTGTTATATCGAAAATAATACGACGTGAAGGAATTTTAATCAAATAACGAAGCATGCGTATATGATGAAGAAAGTCAACGCGACCGATATATTTTTGATTGAACATATTTAATCTTTTGTCAGGCGGGCATGAAGGTTAATTTTACAAATTCTATTGCAAAAATTTTTTGAAAGCAAGATGGAGATTTTTTGCAATAAAACTTTAATCAATTTTAACGAAAACCAGTGGGATAACAATTTTTTTCAGCTCCCCCAAGTTTTTCTTATGGGGCCCCATTTTTTTCATGGATTTTTCAAGATGAAAAAATTCTTGCCCTTTTGTAAAAACAGCTGCCCGTCTATTATTTTTCAGTCTGTATCATCGAGATGTTGGATAATTTTGTAGGTACATTTCTCTTGTTCATGGTGTCAGAGATCTTTGCCAGGCAGAGGATCTTCTACAAACAATCCTCAAGTTTAAGTAGTTTGATTATAATATGGTTCTGATGTGTCCGTCATGATGCGAGCTAGGCCGTGAGGTGTAAAACCAATTTAATATGCCACCAATGAAAACTGGCTACACACTATAGCAAAAGTCGACAACAAAAATCATTACGAAACTTGTTGAGGTAAGCGTTATCGCATCTATCTGAGATTTCTTCCCTGAGAGACATGAGGCTCTGTTTAAAGACCCCTTTGGCTAAAGACTAGATTCTGAAGTACAAAAAAGTTTAGTAACTTCATTAGCTTCCGAACTCTTGGGAGTCACTCCGATAAAAAGACAATATGGTTTCGATCCCAAACAAAAACTAAAATTTAAAATTCCCGGTAGACCGAATATTAGAAATAGCCACGATGTGGGCAGCCGTTGATCTCATGACGTAGTTTTGAGATTAATCTTGTTTTTCACAAGGTATCTCGCTGTTAAACCCTCGAGCAGCTCCTCCGTAATCCTTTTTTCCAAACTCACCCCTTCTCTTATCAAAATTAGGGCTAAGAGCCCTAGGACAAGATTATCAGTCCAAGGTCAAGATGCGGTCGACGACCATATCAAACTTCCATTATGCTAATATTATCTTTAATAAAAGATTCGAGTTAGTTTGACGTTATGGGATTAATTACTTAGAAAACCGAGGCAACACTGCTCATTCTCTCCCTCGAAATTTTCTTTGTGATCCTAAAGAAAATCAATCATTGCCAACCTAAGATTTTAGCAGTCGTTAAAAGCAAACGATTAATTTCGCTTTTCATCTCTTCCCTTTAAAAAGACACGAAAATCTGCGACAGGAAAAAAACCGGAGGGTTAAAAAAAATGATTGCAATCATTATTAATTATGGAAGAGAAAAAATTTTACCGAAGGGGAAAAGTTGACATTTACAAAATATCTGTTGATAATATCGGAAAAAAAAAAAAAACCGAAAGATAGATCAATCAAGCTCTACCCATGCATGGGACTTATGGTTAAAAATAATAACAAAAATTAATGCCGAGGTCAATTTTTACCGAATGCACATCGTAGTGACCTAAACCCTCCTAATAATCCTCGGGTATATAATTTCCAGCATTTGGATGAAGGTCGACGGGTCGTTGAGATTCTTGAACTTTTTGTTACATATTTTTAAGATGATCATAACTTCGTTGCCATTTGAACCTTTGCTAATAAAAAGCCAGATATGACCTATTTAATCCTTTTCAACGTGCTCGCTCGACCCGATTTATATAGGTTAAACATTTTATATTTAATTTAAATCAAATTAAAATAATACAGACGCCTATATCACTCATGTGCTTACGTAATGATTATATTGAAGGATCTAGAATTGGGTTGTAAAAACCGACACGCAAGAGACACAATTATTATATTTATGAAGCGTTCATTTACCCAGCTTTATATAGCCGAGAGATGTAATTTCTTTTTGTATTGCATCATTGACCGTTGGGCTGTCCCCCAAAATATGGAAAAATTTGAAATATTTTTGTAATTAATTTGAGATTGGTACAGTACGTGACAAATCGGACGTAGCGGGAGGAAAGTTTATGTGCGGATTGGTGGAAGGTTATCGTGTTATGATGCACCTAATAGATATGCAGTCTACATCGTGATCAGTTAGATACATGCTTGTCTTGACCTAGGATTGCTACTTTAAAAATCACAATGGGAGTAATCTTAGGGTTATTAATTTTTTTTGCAATCTGGTAGCATAGATATTTTTACAGCAAAGCATGGTGTCGTTTTTGAGGAGCTCCTCTCTTTCTCGGTGATAGCTGCGGTCCCTAATGCCAATGACCATTGCTCGTAGCTATGGTGTGGCCCAGTAGGAGCCTAAGGAGTGGACACTTCGATGAGTCCGACATTATTTCAAAGTTACAGCGCAAATGAAATCGGATGGCCTGTATTAATAGAAACGTTATATTACCTTAAACATAAAATAAATCTCACCGAAGACGAGATTAAAAATTTAGATTTCATGGAAAAAAATTCTCTTATAAATGAAGACGCTGTAACCTGTGCCGTCTACTTCAATAAACTTATTAAAGTATAAAGCAAAATAAAGTACTGTACATATTAATAAAAACAGTAAAATATATAAAGTAAAAATTGAATAAGAATTTTGGGTTTTTGTTCAGCTGGGTTGTTGATTTGTTTGTCGAAAAATTTTTTTGCCATAGAAGTAGCCGAAAAAATAACAGTGAATTCTGAAGTCAAAATGATAGAAGTCTGCTACACACGAGGCTGCCACGATCTCGAAGAAGACGTCGCTATGTTGTCCCATAAGCATTCTATTAGGCCATCATGGCGACTCCCAGTTCGAGATCATGGCAGGCCCGAGTGTAGTCGTCAAAATGTCCACTCCCTAATTGCGCCAATCACTCGCGTCTGTCCACGATCATTTTACTTATCTGATCCGATCTTATAGACTTAAACCCAAAAGAGAACTCCGCTGCTTTTCTCTCAGGCTCTCTTCACCTCATATAAACAGGTCTCAGACTAAATCAGTCGACATATGTTTAATAAAATTTCCATTTTCAGTTTAAGAATGATTATCTTAAGTGAAATGACAATAAACCAGTGATTATTAAAAAAATGAAAATCGAAACAGCCGCACTCTACGTTCTCGCAACTTTCCTACACATAAGACTGAGCCGTTCGCAATGGCAAAATCTAAACCGAGCAATCGGATCATCCCGAGAATTGTTCAACATCCCCGGTAATTTAGTCCGGGATACCAGACAGTTCGACAACGTTTACGATTTCGTCATAATCGGTGCTGGATCCGCTGGCTGCGTCCTCGCAAACAGACTGACTGAAATCTCACAATGGAACGTTCTTCTCCTCGAAGCCGGAAGAGACGAAATCCTCCTAACAGACATCCCTCTTGCAAGCCCGTATTGGACTTTCACGGATTTCAACTGGGGATACAAAACCGTTCCTCAGCAAAACGCTTGTTTAGCAATGAACGATAACAGATGCACGTGGCCGAGAGGTAAAGGAATGGGAGGTACCAGCGTTATTAATTATTTAGTATACACTAGAGGCAACGCAAAGGATTACGACGAATGGGAAAGGATGGGAAACCCTGGCTGGGGATACCGAGATGTTTTACAATATTTTAAAAAATTAGAAAAAACAGAAATTCCTGAATTGAGGACGTCCCCTTATAGAGGTCGTAATGGTTTTTTGAATGTTAATCACGTACCATTCCGAACGCCTCTCGCGAGTGCATTCCTCGACGCTGGTAGAGAGCTTGGCTACGATATAAACGATCCGAATGGAAAAGACCAAATCGGGTTTTCGTACGTTCAAACGACAATGAAAAACGGAAGAAGAGTAAGCGCTTCAAAAGCTTTCATACGCCCCATTAGAAATCGAAGAAATCTTCACGTGGCGAAAGAAGCTAGAGTTACTAAAATATTAATAGATCCAATTACGAACACAACATTCGGGGTGGAATTTGTAAAGAATAGAAGGACGTACGTGGTTCGTGTTATTAAAGAGGTGTTATTAAGTGCAGGGACGTTAAATTCGCCACAATTATTAATGTTATCAGGAATCGGGCCAAGAGAACATTTGAACGAGTTAAAAATTCCGGTGATTAAAGACTTGCCAGTCGGGGAGAATTTACAGGATCACGTTTCATTTGGCGGATTAATATTTTTAATCAACGATACAATTTCGGTAGTTGATAGGAGAGTAGCAAGCAACCCGTCGTACACGTTCGACTACTTTTTAAGAAATACGGGGCCGTTGACGTTGCCTGGAGGCGCGGAAGGTGTCGCTTTCGTCAATACCAGGATCTCCAACGATGTATTTGATGATTACTTGGACCCAGATGTACCAGACATCGAATTAGTATTAGGAGCAGGTGCACTGTGTGGGGATACCTTTGGAACCCTACGGAGAAGCTTCGGGCTTAAAGATGACGTCTTCTTAAAAATGTATCAAGACATAATAGGACTAGACGGATTTAGTGTAGTTCCGATTTTGTTGAAACCACTAAGCAGAGGAAGAGTTCGGCTAAAGTCAAAGAATCCATTCCACTGGCCGTTATTTTATCCTGGGTATTATGAAAACGAAACAGATCTTCATACTATCGTCAGAGGTATAAAAATGGTAAGTAAACTTAAACAATTTTCGCTAATATGTTCTCCCGAGAAGATATCATAACCTTGAAAATCTCTCCTCACAGTTGAATGACCAATTTAAGTTCCTTTATTCATTATTCCTACAAATAACGTCCAAAAGTTTGATTAATACTCTAACTAATCTAAATGTCGCCCTGGTAGACTTTATGGCAGTTAAGGATTAAAATAAGACATTGATACATGAAACTGGATTTAATGGGGAGGCTTAGAAAAGAGAATAAACATGGCACCATACACGCGACGATTATCGTGCAAGTTTTACGAATATAGACACATCGTTTTTGATGAATCATTGCCTTCCTACCGAGACTACATAATAAAGGTAAATCCTTTAATAGTCGTCATAATTGGTGCACCGGCGTGTAGGAATGATTAATCATTAAGCATCTTTCAACATTAGCCTTATAATAAAAAAATACTGATAAAATTTGGAAAGAAACGAATTTTTTTCAAAAATGTCCATAATAGTCTAACGACCTAGATTTTTTTTTCTTTAAAATGATGGGATGCTAAGAATATTAGTTTTGTGGCTTAATGTGAAAATCTAGTTTTCAAGGAAACCGAGAATCCAATTGAATTTTTAAAATAAATAATATCTTTATCTATGATGATTGTCTTGTATATGAAAGTATACAAGGTAAACAATTTGAACTTTAATTGGAAATATTTGAAATGTTGAGTGTTTACTTTCTGCGATATTTAACGTCAATCGTTTGGCACGAATAGTATATTACCAAGTCTATTGGAGTTTTGTATAAATGTCCATGTAAGTCTCCTCTTCTTTTCCATTTTCTTTCGTCTCTTTAAAGATTTTATGGTCAGGCCAGTTAGCAGAATTAGCCAATAATCCCGCCATCTACGTCTCCTCTGCTTGTCTGTTTTATTTTACCATTTCATCTACTCCTTACTCTTAACGGATGATATCGCTGCTCACAATTGTTTGCAGAGTGCTCTTTTCAGCTTACTAAGAGATCATTTTTGCCATTTTAATGTTAATTTGGCTTTTAATAATAACTGAACAGTTTCGAATATAAAATTACTGATTTTCGTTCGATTCGCACTCTCAGTTTTTCTAAAAAAAAACTCAAGAGGTCTGGTATCTCAGAAGACCTTTTCTCAGCACCCTATTATATGAAAAAGGGTATTATTAACATCGATATTATCATTTTCCTGCCAAGCCCTAATTTAAAAGATGGAAAAAATTCAAAGTGGACTTTTAATGAAAATGTTTGATTTCTGTCATATAGCCCCAGCTTGATGGACTGTACAGATACGTCATCTTGACGAGCCGTTCCATTTACTAAATGAACTCATCTTCGATTTCCTGTTTTGTTAAAGTCGTGTTACTTTCATTATTACCCAAAATAAATCTCGCAGCAGTGGACTATTTTCTTTGCTAGGGGATGCACAGTACTCATTTTCTTACGTGTTACATAAGCGATTATAAAACAAATGGTGAACTTGAACAGGGGTGGGAAAAAGGCTTTTTAATTCGAAGAGTAATAGCCACATGAATTTAATACCCTGTAGCGGGAAAATTCGTCATTATTTCACTAGTCAAATTCATTTTGTCTGGTACTAACGACCTCATGAAAAAGACTGCAAATCTATACTCGAATATATTTACTTGAAATATTGCGTTAAATTTATATGAAGCCACATATAATCCACAGCCTAAGTCACGTTGCAGTTACAATCCCAAAATGATCATGCATTCTGTATTATCAATATAAACTTCTAATCCTTATTTAATCTGGCGTATTCCTATATTAATTTTCTCAAATATGTCTCTGATTTTGAGCGTTTGCCTCTTGGTTCACCATGTTAAAAGCGTAATGCTTGGTAACAATATTTAGGCCGATAAGAGTATTAAGCGAATCGCTGCCGGCGATAAATCGCACCCACGAGATAGTCCACAATCGAAAAAGTTCATCGGGTCTTAAGATAGTTTTGCTGAGAAGTCACAGGACCAATTGTGACTTCCAGTGAGGGGCTAAGTCATGATCGGAGTGCTGTTCACGCAGCCTCTTTATTTTTCTGTTTTCCCACTAATTTTTCTAAGAAAAACGAAACAAAGCAATCTTAGCTTTATTAAAAACCTAAGACCGCACCTGAGAATTTCGCCTCGGTCGATTAAACATCCTAATCACAGCAATCGATCTTAAAATATTGACAATATGACATTCACTTAATGACTAAGTTTTGAAAACAATCATTTTTCAGTCTTCCAATAAACCGTAGCGCATTTCAATATAACTTACCCCTCAACTCAAAAGCAATCAAAGTAAATTCCCATGATTGAAAGGAGTCTCAGAAAACGTACATTATACTATGACGTCATCAATTCAAGCAAAATTGAATGGAAAATCACACCTTGGTTCCCTATGAATAACTCATTTCTTTTTCCCTCCCTTTTCTCTCTTATTTTTTTTATGTATGCGTGTATAGGGATAAGTCGATTAGGCTTATATTAGAAATCGAATCGGGAATCATCAATTCCCTTCAAATCGTCAATGCTTTTTCGTGTCAGCAGTCATTTTCGCATACGAAATACCCATATTTTTTTAAATGAGGGGTAATTCATAAGATACATCATTTCCCTCTTATCCCTGCTGCGTTTGTTAAAAACATTACTTTTCCTAATTGATGGAATTTCAGTTCAAGACGGTTCTTTAATTTTTTATTCCGAATGTCAAAAGGTACACGGGAAAAAAGTGAAAAAAAATGTATATGAAATAAAAAAAATGGCGCGAAACATATGTTCATCTCATCGCGGTGATTAATCAAAAGTGACATTTGATGTCGGTAAAATGTTTCATATCTCATAAAATTACGGGGTCTTTCATCGCAGGATTTACATTTCGTAATATATTAAAAACGTTTTTTTTTCTTTTACGAAAATGCGTAATTGTGAATTTTTGCCCATTTATAGTTATTCCAAATGAACCTTGAGCCCTGAGCAAATGTTTTGGGTTAACACAGCCAAAGGTTACTGAAGTAGAGTAGGACTAAACATTATTTACTCGAGTAAAATTGCCATTTGAACAGTCAGTGGCCAGAGAGACCAGAAATGAGAGGAACCTAGGGATGACTAATCGTCACCCTTAGATTTTTCCGTGACCTTTTTTTACCAGAAGCAAATTTCAGGGCTTACTAGTGCGCCATTCGAGGGGGCAGGGAAGGGGGGGAGGGCAGTTGCTTCCTAAAAGATTTTGGATCATAAGCTAAGCTTCGCGTTTGCACGATTTTTGCCTCCTTGGCTTGTTTTGTTTAACATTTAAACTTATGATTGATTGGTGTGTTCCCAAAATTTCATTGAAATGCCGCCCTTCCATGTTTTAAAACGTTGGGTTCTCGATAGGCCAAACTAGTGATGGACTCAAGACAAGACAACACGAGAAATGATTATTTTTTGTTCTTGTCTTGCATAATTTTTTGAATTGAGAGTCTTGTCTTGCCTGATCTTGCATTAGAAGAAGTCTTGTCTTGCACCTGCTGTTGTCTTGTCTTATATTTCTCGCTATTTCTTGCACTATTGATTTAATTTGTAAGTTTTCCACTTTTCTTTGCTTTTTTTCGAAACTTGTTCCACTATAGTTTAATTATTTTATTCCCCCGCTCATCATCGAAGAAAAATCAATATAAAATTCCTGAAGGTCAAATTGAAACTGCATAAAACGAAAACTCTCAATTTGTTAACTCGCCAACTCGGAACAAAAAGGCAATTAGAAAGGACCGCAGACTCTTGCAGTTCTTGGAAAAAAATTTTTTGTCTCGCAGTCATTTTTACAACTGTCTTCCCATTGCTAAAGTCTTGTCTCAAGACAAGACTCGAGACTTTCTTGCAGTCTCGTCCATTACTAAGCCAAACTAAGCCTACTCAAGCTATAAGACTGGATGTAGAGCTCAACTCACTAAAAATCAGAAATCTTCAGCCAACTCGGGTGACACTGCAATGTGTTGGAAGTTGTTGTTTAGTTGTTTAGTTTAGTTTTCCTCGAAATGACACGCGTTTCTTTAGATGTGATCCCACGAACATATACTATCAATGAGAGGTGAAATGCGGTTTGGAAAACCGAACCGTAGAGTGAATTTCATCCCTAGACCACCAAGGGTAAATCGGGCACCTTAACCACGCAGCTATGAAACTGGCTAACCGATTTAATTACTTAACCGTATAAATCTCCATTATTTCCAAACCCGGCTTTAAACATTTTCTTCTCACAATAATCCGTTTCCCATACATATTTCATCTTGCGCAATTTTTTTTAGCACGATCTCTATATTCCTCTGACATTGATATTAAATATCAAGGTTTAAGATTCTAGGACGAACGGAGAATATAAATTTAATCTTCCATAATATTAAATCCTTTTCCCTTGCCTCATTTCTTCCCTTTCAACAATGATATAGTCAAACAAGGATAAACGCGTAACCCTTGTTAACCACAATTTTCCAAACTGAAAGTACTTTAAATCGCGTGCAAACAACACTCTTTCCCCCGTTCTCAGCTGAAATTCTAGATTTAAAGCAACGATCTCATAAAACCAACAACTTCTTCCAACACTCAATTAATTCCCCAGGTTACCGAAAGGAAATTGAAATGTAAACAATATTTCGGTAAAAGGTCAAAACAAGTCAAAGAATTGAATTCCTCCAATTTGTCAAAAGCTTACCACACGACGGGAAATTCGATATTCAGTTATTTTTATAAATGACGCTTTTTCCTTTTATTTATCTTTCTCCCGCCTCGATCGTTTTATACATTTTTCTCTTCTTTCAATTTTTCCAGGCGATTCGAGTGGCCGAGACGAGAAGTTTCCGGAGATACGGAGCTAGGTTGTATCAATCACCTTTCCCGGCTTGTTCTCACCATCCTTTCGGGACGGATCCGTATTGGATGTGCGCGGCGAGACAAGTCACGACCAACTTACATCATCAATCCGGGACTTGCAAAATGGGGCCGCCAACGGACCCTACGTCGGTAGTCGATCCTAATCTTAGAGTAATAGGGATAGAAAATTTACGGGTGGTCGATTGCTCCATAATGCCGACCGTGCCAGCTAGTCATACTAACGCTCCAGCTATGATGATCGCTGAGAAAGCAGCGGATTTAATTAAAGCTACGTGGTTAGCGAGGTAGCGCTCAATGCTTCGTTAATTAATCGGAAACAAATAAAAGGAGAGGGACGGGGGACCGGGGGGGGTAAATATTCATCCACGTGGCGTAAGACTGCAATAACACGAGCAATTGTCACGTAAGTATTTCAATAAAATGAATTATTTGACTGTCAGGATATTATACATTTGAAATTTAGAAAAAAACGAAATCAAATTAACTCGGAATTTTTTTCAATTCTGTATTCATTCCCCTTGCAAATGGGAAAACAAATTACGATCTGATGGCTGATGAATAATGATACGGTATAGAACTATCAACAAAACCAATGCTCTATTATATTTACGTCAGATACAAAATTTTCAGTTGTCAGTTAAATATGGAAAAGAAAAGGGGAAAAAAATATTCAAGATATTTAATTATAGAGAAACGTTTTCATTCAGAAAACGCTGCCTTGTACAAGATGTCTCCTTTTGAGTATGTAAATAAATGATTAAATGTATTTATTATTATTAGTGGGAGTATTAAGGTGTCCTTTTTTTTAATGGGCACCATTTTGCAGTGGCGCAGCAATCTTAAAAAAGGGCACAATATTTTTTTAAGGCCCCTTTCCTAATTTATTACAGTTTTCTAGCATGATTAAGGTTGCTGAGCCACTGATTTTTGCAATGGCAGCTTCAGGGGACGCAAAAATTTTCCAAATTCTACAGCTCGAGGCTTTAGGTGGTCGCCTAGTTCATCGTCCCCTTGAGCCGTCATCGGATTTTTGTAAATATGTGAAAAATTGTGTGATGTAATGAAATATATTGTATTATAAATAAAGTGTCTGGAATGTTTTATTTTTTGCATTTCACCTGATTCGAAAAAAATGTCAATATTCCAATGTACAAGATTAATGCATTACCACATATCTCGGGGTTTGATCAATAAGGGCATTCGGATATTAACCTTTTTACTGGATTTCAATTTTTATTTCCCTCTTGAGAGATGTGTGGACAAGGTGAAGGACAATTTATCATTCTTTCAAGTTGATTGAAAATACAGAAGAGAACTGTTCGAAAGTGAAGATTTGTAAAAAGTGGAAAGCGAAAGGAATAACCGCACTATGGGATATTTTTCTCATTTTTCTTTAAGTCAACAAGGCAAATAAAATGAGGAAGTTCGAGATCAAAATGCTCGATTGCCTAATCGTTATTTTTCGGGCGAAAAATTTTATCTATTTTGAAAAGTGACCGGAGGGTAAATTTTATGTGAGGTTTCTCGCAGATTTATAAGAAAAATTTTAGAAACGGGAAAAAGAAGATGGGCGAAATGTTTTAATATTGAAGTAAAATGCTAAATGCAAAAAATCAACAATTTTAACACGTAAACAAATCCCTGAAATTTTTTCTCCGCGATTGGGGCTCTTGATAGTCAGCTCGAAACGATAATAAAATGATAAAGTAATTTTAAATAAGAGAAAACCCTTATTTCAATAAAAAATACCGGCTGACTTATTTTTATAAGAGAATTTAATTTGTGCTCCAGGAAAATTTGTTTCAAGCCTTTCAAGATTCAGGATTTTGAAATGCCCTGCTGGAACAATAGGGAAACCATAAATTTTTAAAGAATAACGCGACACAGTGAAGGAAAGAAGTTATCCTGTGGGGTATCATTAGCTTCGACTCGGTCAGAAGAAAATATATTTGTGCCAATGTGTATTTCATCAGAAAATGTGTTTTCCTGAAAGATTTTTCCTCTTTTCCCACAAAAAATATAAAATGGTGATTCGTCTCTGTCACCGGAGTCCATGTAAAGTATTCTAGATTTTTTAAGACCGCAAGGGAAGGAATCTGAATGAATTTTTTTGCGATCTTAAGGAAATAACCAACGGTGCCCAGCACATTAATGGCGCTGTATACATTTTTTTCGTTGATTAATTTCTAGTTGGCACCAAAACAATGATTGGTTTTATTTAGTTCCTCATCCCAAGAATCAAAACAACATAAATTTTTTTGTTTTAAGATGATCTTTTATATGAAAAAATAAACTGGTTCCCTCTTAAAATACGAAACTTCACCGACACGAAAAAAATTTTCAATCTTTTCACCAGAAAAACCAGGTAAGTCTTCAATGATTGACATGCGACCACAACGTGCTTTAATATTTTCTCAAATCCATGCGAAGAAAATCCTTTCACTTCAAAGTCGCTATATAAATATACGGAAGTCAAGGTTACGGGTCACGTCAATAAACTCTTCACTTTAAGCAGCAAACATTAAATAAAACATCACCATCACCCACCGCCAGAATCAATTATCTCAGACATTAATAAAATTTTCTTCAACGATTATTAACCTTGCGATATTAATTGAACCTCCATCAACGCATAAATTAATTACCAAACGGTCTCTTAATTAATTAAAATGAAACAAAAATGAAACTTACCTTTTGAAAAACTTGCCCGTCACAAAGAGATTCCTTAAAGCTCGTCCCCCTTTGATTTGAGCCAAGATGAACGCGTAACGTCACGTGCGACCTAGTCGTCCGCATCCCTGATTCCATGAAATTAGAATGCCTTACTGCAGCTCGGTAAACCAACGTATACAAAACTAAAATAACTAAAGTAGGGAGGTAAAATGATCCGCAGGCACTGAATATAACATAACCCAAATTCTTATTGACTCCGCACTCGTCAACCTCTTCATTTTCTCCTTTGTGCTCCTCGCTTGCTTCCTCCTTCCACCCTGAAATTATTTTAAGGATGATTATTATCGTTTTCCCACGTGAGAATTTCTAAACGTATGAAAATGTTTGCTCTTACCTAATGGTTGAGCTATGCTTATGGCAAGAGCTAAAGCCCATATTCCGGCGATTAATAAATGAACTCGGCGTTTCGTTATGATTCGGGAATAGGATAAGGGTCGAGAAACGCCGACGTAACGGTCGACGCTTATTCCGCAGAGGGAGAGAATAGACGCCGTGCAGCACAAGACGTCAAGCGTCGTCCATATTGTGCATATGTGAGAACCGAGTAGCCACATACCGTTGGCAAGTTCTCGGGCTGCTGATAATGGAAGAACTGTCGTGCCTAAGAGGAAGAAAAGAATTAGTGTTGCAAAAATTCTGGGCAAAGCTTTTCATAACAAAAGTGGCTTCGTCTGTACAAAGCCAACCAAAGGTAAAGCTGATTCTTCATCTCCAGAAACTGTTCTAGTCACGCAAAATATTTTCAATAATGACTTTACCTCCTTTTTTCATTTTCCTTTAAGCTAAACGCTTAAAAATTAATTTTGGTGGCAGCGGTCGAAATTTAGAAATTGATATAACCGCGTCATAAGTTTAGATTAGAGTATAAAAATAACAAAAAAGAAAAACTGAAAAGTTTCTTACCTAATAATAGATCGGCGACAGCTAGATTGACAATTAAAGAATGAGTCGGAGTTCTAAGTGTTGCGCTGGGAAGAACCGAAGCTATAACTAACATGTTCCCTAATATTGTTAACAAGATCATTAGGCCCAATCCTACGGCTTTGAGGATGACTATCGGATCCGAAAATGCGATAGCGTATTCATCTGCGATCGTACGGTTTTCTAGTCCGGCCATCGAGGAATTAATATGAACTTGAAGCGGATCGATAATAACATCTTCGGAGTTGAGTAATGAATAGCCGTAAGTTTTAAGAATGTAATTCGAACAGTTTAAATATGAATTTGGAAGTCCGGAAACTTTGTCCATAGTTAGAGGTTTTGTGTAAAGTTTGACATTTCGAAAGCGGTTTTCTTGAAGGCGGTTTCCAGTTTAATTACCTAGTGTAAAAAAAAGTTTTATATTAGATTGGTTTTGAATGAGAATCCGGGATCCTTTAAATTAGTGAAGTGGTTGACAATTGGCGTGGGCGGGGAATGAAATTGAAATAGAATCTGCCAAAGGGAAGACGAAATATAAAAAGCGAGATTAATTATCAGACCAACGGATCCAGAGGCACCAAAATAGTTTAAGTAGCTGAGGAAGAAAATTTATAGAAGCTTGTTGTTTACAAGTGTGTTAAAGTCACTGAGGTTACTGTGTGCGGGACATGTCTTTAGTGGGCGCCAGATTAAAAGGTACCGCCATTAGGGGTCAGACCCACTGTTTGTGGGGCTTGCCCAACAAGCCCTCGGGTTAAAGTAGGGATTCAACATCTCAATATTGGAGATCTTCCGTGGGCGCCAGATTAAAAGGTGCCACCATTATGGGCCAGGTCCGTCGTTTGTGTTGCTGGGACCTTCAAACCTTGTAACGCTGGACTAGTAAGTAAAAGTATAGCAGTCACCATTTACGTTCGATCACGTACGGTACCTCCAACTTCAAAACAATTTGTAAATAAAAATCGCATCAGTGCAACCTTTATGGATATTCTGTCGATTCATCATAAAAATAGGATCTTTTCCAAAAAAATTAATATAAAATATGCAAAAGCCATTTTCCTGAATATCTTTCCCCGCTATATCCCTGAAATAGATTCCATTACGTACCATAGACATAATAGCCTCCACTTTGATGATATTTACATTTTTTTACATAAAACCCCCGGGAAAAAATTCCACAACACTATAACCCGCATAATAAAGCCGAAAGGGTCTCTCTCTTAATAAGAGCGATCACGCTTAGCTAGAAATCCTGTTTAACTCTCCCAATTGATCGAATTCCAATAAACTTCCTTATTCGATTACTTGAGATATTTATTTGCGATATGTGACCTAAACTTTTAGAAGAAATAAGGGGAACACACAGCAAAGGGGAAAAAAAAGAAGAATTTTTAAAAACTTCAGCTCTTCTTCTTTTTATTCCCGTCTTACATAGTTTCATATTTGATTAATGACTTTCTCCGGGTTTTGGTCTCAGAAAGAAAAAAAAAAGTAAATAAAAAATAGATTATTAAATCCTCTGCATTTAACAACAGTCGAGGGCTTTTCATGTGCGCCCGTTAAAGTGATGGAATTCTCACTTACGATCTAAAACAGCCATTAATTTAGGATCTTTTTGTTGAAAAAGAAAAAGAAAGGTTTCGGGGTGACGATAAAAAAAACAGGAAGAAATTAATTTGTGATGATATTGATTTTTAAGATAATCCGCGTGCACAAAAGTAAAATCGGTCAAGTCTAAGTAGGTCTAAGTGCTGCACTTTGAAAGCGTAAAAAAAGGATTAATAATCAATTCATGTTACTGAAATGGAAAAACGTTTCGGTAAACACGTTGTTCAATTCAACGGACAACGACCTATTGTCAGTAAATACGAAGCTTTTATTAATTCATGTCCCGAATGTTGTATCATCCATTCAAAAATATTTTTTTTTTCCGTTTGATAGCTTTTGACGCTTTCGTTTTTTACCGGGGAGGTATTTTTTAGGGGGAAGGGAGAGACAAAGAGAAAAGGATCACGTAGCTGAATATTGTAGTAAATTCGCTGGCGGGATTTCATTCATCTCGGAAATTGATTAACCAAATGAGACAAAAGAATTTTCTTGCGGGGTTTGATGATATAGGAAGTCGGTAAACGTAATTTTGAGTAGGAAGGAAAAGCAGAAAGAAAAAAATGTTTCTTGATTAAGATTTAATGATGTTTCTTTATTAGAGGGGTTATGAAATCAATTTTAATAAGCTTTTTCTCATTTGATTAAAATGGAAAAATTTTATTTGAGGTTGCAGAAATGGGGAATTTAAAATTGAAGAGAACAATAACGAACAGCATAAATATAAAGTTCGTCCCCCCTCCCCATATTTTTCAAAAAATAATGGGAACAAATCTCAGTTTCTAAAAAAAGACCTCAAAAATCCTTCAGCGGCGCACGATTAGGGACCCTAGCCCTAACTATGCGCCTCCTCATAAAAGGGTAGCTGCTAGGGCAGTATTTTGCAACTGAAAATAACTGCTTTTATACTGCTCTTTTTTTGGTATAAAATTAGCAATGTAACCAACTCTTGGCAGCCTTTTTTCTGCGAGGGGGAGGAGGGTCCTGTTGTCTCAGGAGCCCACCCCAGCCTTCTATTCTGTTTCTTAGAAAAAGTAAATGGAATGATTTTTGTCTCTTCTTTCCTAAAATTCTATCAAATACTTTTTGCCGAAAAAAAATTGTAAAAAATACTTTCGAAAAAATTTTAGAGCAATTCCTTTTCAATCAAAAATTCTAGAATCGATTTCTTCACGATTTCACCTTAAAAATTCTAAGAAGAGTTATTTGTCAAGAAGATGCTCGAAAAAAAATTCGCACCCAGATAAAATTTTCCTAGTTTTTCGTAGAATTTTATTAGAGATTTCATTAGAAACAAAATTGATGAGTGGGAGGTTGGCTTGAAATCAGAAAATGGATCGAAAATTTAAAATTCTCGACCATGAATTAGTCGAAATCAAGTACCATATCAGCACTGTCCGTAAAATTTCCAAAATTTCGGTTTTTCCGGATTTTTCAGGGAGGACGACGAATTTTAACGAGAACACCGATTTTGACGAAAATCGGTGTATGGGTAGTATTCATGATTCAAAGAAACTAATTTGAAGGATTTTTGCAAAAATCGGTTTTTTCGGAAGTTAGCGGCTTTTTTGTGTTTTAGCCAAAATCTGCATATCCAGTGGTTGCCTAAGTTTTTGACGTGCTGTGTCCATATTTTTTTTTTTACGATTCTAATTTATCATATGGGGTTTTGTAGAGGATATCTTAGACTAGTAATCACTAAGTTTTCAAATTTTTTTCCCGACGCGTTTTTGGGGGGCGGGCCATTTTTCCGAGAGTTCGAATTTGGGCCACACCCAAAATACATCATCTTGGATTTTGACAAAAATTGTTTTTTTGTATATTCAATATTTACGGTCAGGACGATTTTTTAATCAATTTTTTTTGGCACCAGTATGGAATTCAAAAAAAAATCAATTAGTTATAATACGACTATGTAAGGGTCTAAAATATTTAAAAATTTATATTTTTATAAAAAATGCACATTAAGAATTTATTTTTAGTGCCCAGGCATATTCTTAGCACTTAAGCTACGGCTAAAAATTTTTTTTAAAATTCTAAACGGGGCGCCCTTAAATTTTTTTCTAATATATGAAGAAATAACCACCAAAAAATTTCAGGTCGATCGGTAAAGATTTAGGGGTATCCCAAAGACTTTGAAAATTTGACGGTGGGGCCCACAGCAGGTTCTTGCGGCACTCCTAAAACCTTCCTAAAGTTTCAAGTTTGACCAAAATATCCTTTCCTCCCACCCTATTCATTGCAGACATGAAAAAATCCGAATTTTCAACTCAAACATACTAATAAATCATCGTTAATAAAAACGGATGATGTACAGTATCTCAAAAAAGAAGGACATTAACGACATCAGAAAAATCGGTTAATTTTTTTAAAAGCAAACGTTAATAATCTTTCATAGCCTATTTATCCCGGTTCTTATTTATACGAAATCGTCAAGTCGTCTCTTTCCATTCCTTTTAAACTAAACGGTTTTCTTTTCTTCTATGGCAACTGCACTTTCTTTCATTCAATAAAAATCTCATTCTTCCCAGATAAACTCAACCCGCCATCTTCAATCATCCATAACCTTATATTTTATTTATGATTTATTCTAAATCTCCATTATACATTCATACCAGCAAACGGAAATGAATGAACGTTGACAAGAGAAAAGAGAAAGAATAAAAAAAAAATTCGGGAGGGAAATAAGATATAGCTAATGAAAAATGTATGAAGTTTCAATTTTTTTTTTTTTTTTGTGAATGAAAATATTTGATTTTTCCCGACAAGAAATCTTTACGTGCCTGTTCGACTTTGTTCATTTTTCATAATAATTAACAATCGGATTGAAAAAGGCGAAAAGGAATGGGGGGAGGAAAAGTCAATCCGAAGAAAATGTCGGACCCATTTTGTTAACGCTGATCAAATCCGAAAGGGAGGAAAGAAAGAAAAGTTTTTCTCGCTTAAATGATTTTTTTCGTTTCGTTTGTTTTTCAACGCGCGGAATATTATATCCAATTTTTATCTCCTGAATGAGCTGATACAGTAAATATAAACAATGGTATCCGCCAATCAGAAATTAGTAAACATAATCTGAATTTGTTTGAGAATATTTCTTGAACAAATTTGTTTTTCAAAAACTCCTTTATGTTTATTGTTTGGTGATTTTTTAATTATAAATTTTGATGGAAATCGTGTAATATTGCGATCATACTGTCATATTTTCACTCTTCATTCTGATGCCTCGTTTAGCATCAAAAGCGAATTAAGGGGAGGGAAGGCTTTGGTAAATCTTCCGGGGACATCTGGGCCCTGGTCCTTTTCTGGCTTGGAATTGCCTATTTCGACTTTACAAAACATTGACTGCTGCCGCTGCAGTGGACACTGGACACATTTCCTCGAGGAAGGAGAGGAAAGGGTGGGCCTGGTCCGAGGCTGAAAGGATAGGTGGAGGGGTGTTAATCAACAACCATAGGCCTTACCCTGCTGCTACTTCTTGCCCCGACACGGATTGCTAGGGTGGGGATGGTGGTTGTCGGTTGCACCGTCTTCCAGGTCTTGCGACTTTGGGTTTTTGTTGTGACTCCAATTTTGAATACGAAAATAGTTCATGGTCCACCGGTAGATGGTGCACGTGTCGTTGCGGCCAGCCAATCACAAGCCGAAAGAGTCCCATCTAAGTGCGGCATTACTAAAGGGGCCTTAGAGTGGATCAATTTCATTGGTCGGCCGCTGATGCACTAGTGCCATCTACATGAACTAAAAGCTGATTCAATTTCGGAGTCAGCGTTGCCATGGTAATCAACAAAAGTTTCAAGACCTGGAAGACCGTGGTCGGTTGGACGATGGTAAAGAACGGCAGGAGGATGGCTCTAATTGAAAAAACCGGTGTTGGGTGATGAAATATTGAAAGATTGTTGGAGTTGGGCGGTAAATTGGCTGTAGGGGAAGGAGAAGGGAAAGATCTAAATCGGGAAAGAGGTGGATAGAGGTAGAGTTGAATGTATGCACAAGTACACTTGTTAATGATTGAACGAGATCTTATCAGGAAAACGACCTTACGTCAATCTCTCAAGTCGGGTTGGTGTGCTAACGTTTTACGGGTAATAGTCTTGCGGCTCCAACCGACAACATTAATAAATACAGTGAAACCTCTGTGGTTGGGCACCCCTAAATCTCGGACCATCCCCTGAATTTTACCGTTTCTTCGGAGCACATTGTATAAGCATAGAGACATGTTGACCTGAAACTTGGACACCCTTTAACCGCGATTTATTAAATTCTACCTGCCATATGTTGGACATTTCTGACCAGAACGAATACTTTCAATAACAATTTACCAGAGCTTTCGTCAGATTTGGTACTTTTAGAAAGCAGAATCAACCATTTTGAGGTGGAAAACTCAATTCGGAAAAAAATTCACATGACACATTTTTTTCTCAATAAAATTGGCCACTTTCTTTTCGGCTCTCGGCTTCGGCGGCGGCTCTCATGTAACGGGCTCAAGAAGAAGCCTTCAGCAAACCTTAAAAGAGATCTAACCCAATCACACAAAATTTACGGCGGCTGCCACGATAAATAAATTACTTGTAACTTTATAAAGTCAGTAGTAAATCATGGCCCTACGATTCTTGGGCTCACGAATTTCAGGTCGGAGGAAGAGGTACGAAAATAAATACACTGTGACATCATTTAAGATTTTCCTTATGGAAGTCAAATATAGCGTTATAATTACGTTATAATTAAATACTTAAGAGAGCCGAAAATGGGAAATGCTGGGTCCATAAATCTCCTAATGAAGCAATATCAACCGCTATAGTTTTCACGAACAAGAATCGGGGCTGCGCGTTGCCTAGATTCAACCTTACATCGAGTCAGCATGCGCCAGAGCTGGCAGCATCAGCATGAGTCTTTGAAGATTGGGCTGCTTTGACTTTAAAACCGGACACCACAATTTTAACGATTTAGAAAAAGATATGGGAGTGATTTACTAAAAATTTCAGCACCAGCCAAAATCAATTAAGGCTCTATTTCTCTGAACGAGAGCAGAAATTGTTCCTCCGGTTTTCTCTGATTGAAGTAAACAGAAAACCGCAGAAAAACCCGACTAAAAACCGGGGACACTACAGTAACGGTTCCTTTGGCGAAGCAGAGCCTTAAGACCTGCGGGCAAATTTTTCGACGAGCACACATTTGAGCACCAGGAAAAGTTATTTTTTAAAAAAACGCACAACTCGACAAACCTACATTTCATTTCAAACTGATTCCGAAAATAAAAACAGTTTCGCGGTAATTGAATTAAAGCTTTCACCTGTATTTTTTTAATACCGTGATATTTTCTGCTTCCCACGAAAGCTTTCAGTTATTTAATTTTCCGTCTCACCAAGCTAAATGATGAAATTATCCCTCGCGTCAGATTCTATTTCTAGTTTCTCATAACTTTTAAAAAAAAAACTCCATTTCAAAAATTAAAAATCAACAAACATAACATCGTACCAACTAAAAATCCTAACCGTACCCGAGAACTACACAACTTTTGACGACCGGTAAAACCACCTGCAGCAATCCCGCCTTCTCATTTCGAATTCAGTTCGAGTTTTCAATAAAAGTCCTTTTAAAACCAAAGCAAAATTGAAAAAAAAAAGAACTAATTGAAATTAATTATTGGTTTTAAAAAAAACGAACCCGGAACAAAACTTTCGAAGTTACGAAAAAAATTACCGGAAAATCACACCGACATGTTTAATTCGGTTAGAAATAGATCACTTAGGAGCAAAGGATATCGCGTTATGTGAGGGAGATATAACTATCTACCCCTGGAAGAAGAGAAAACTCGTCAGTTTTCTCTACGCAAGACGGAAAATATTTCATTTATTTTCGCAAGCCCTGAATCGTATTTCACTGTCAATCTTCCCATTTGCATTCGCTTGGCAACTTTTTTTTTTAAAAGGGGGTGTGCGTTATCTGTCGATCGGATTTTGATGCATTCGATTCTTAAATATGTAAGATATGGCATAAAAAAGAAAAAAAAGTACGGGAAGCCGCGGCACGATATATAAATCTAATGAAGTATAAAAAAAAAATGTAGGATATAACCGAAGGACGATCAAAAAAAGAACAATATTTTCAATCCTGTTGGAAATATCCGTTTCCTTAAATTTTTTCCTTGATCCCTCTTTTCCTCTCTCTCTCTCTCTTTCGGTTTATAAGCAATGAAAACGGTTTTCCTTTTATGTGTGGGCATTTAAGTGATTTTGAAACATAATAAAGAAGAATGGAAAGGGGATTTAAGATTGAATGTCTTGCTGATACCTTGCTTTGATTCCAACTTCCGTTTCTTTTATTTCAGATGGAAAATTGTAAAGCTGATGGTGATTAAGTATGAAATAAAGTTATGAAAACGATTATAATTGTTTTTCAAAAAAAAGCTTTTCAAATAAATTTAGAAAAAAATTATAAGCAAGTTTAAAGAGGGTAAAAAGATTTTTAAATTGAAAAAGGAGACGTTTTTTAAAAATCAAATTGAAGTATGAGAATTATTAAGGCTTCTAATGCTCTTGGAAAATGGGCTTGTCAGGATCCTCAGAGAGTTTTTTAATAAACTAAATTTTTTTTGTGCGCGCTACACAGGGCCGGGGCAAGCCCTTGGTATGCCTCCCCGCCACAGGAAGCAATTGTGCGCGCCCTTTTTCCTCTAAAAAATTTAAACTTCAAGCAAAAAAAAGGTCTTCGGGTACCTGTGCAGCTCCCCTTGCAGTTGGCGCCTGTAGCATGTTGCCCCGACCCTGGCGCTACAACTGACCTCTTGCGGAAAGAACCCCCCGCGATTTGGGCTCGCTGGGGGTCCTTGAATGTTTTTTAATGTAACAGCACAATTACTGAGTTTTACAAAAGCATGGTTCGTTCCCTTAAAATCAAAGACTAATCAAAGTCGCTAACTAGGAGGGTCACGTGAGGAACCAAGCCAATGAAATAGAAGAAAAAGGAAACCCAACCAATCAGAAAATAAACATGGCGGGAGTTGGCGGCTCTCTCATTATAGTCGTCTCTCTAGGGGGAGAAAATCTTGTAACACCATTGCCCCAGGAAAGAAAATGCTGCTGTTTTTCTCAGAAAATTTCTTCTCTGGTCATTTTAGATCCTTAGAAAGTATTGGAATTTTTTATTAGTAACTTATTTATTAATGAGCGTGAGGCTGTTGCTGGATGAAAAATATTGTTTCAGATTTTTAATATCGAACATTTCAAAGAATAACTTATCGGTCACTGGCCTTTGAAAAACAATCAGTATTAGGGGTTTTTGTGACATTAATTATTCCAAAAATTGAATTTCTAAAAATATCCAGTGGGAAATTAGATTTGACATTTTCCACTTTGTGAAAATTGACTCCGGAAAATCCGATTCTAACTTAATTTAGCTCGGTCGTCCGGACTGAAATCTGGACCATTGATATGAATTTTCAAAAAAAAAAAATTACCAACACGATTGAAGACGAATTGGTCAATCAGCAACCAACTTTAGGATGTCTTCTCTACACAAAATAACTTTCCCCAGGACCTTTTGTCACCAAAACAAAGACGCGAAATCATTCCAAGCTAAAGCACGAGTCTATGGCTCCAGTTTTTTAAAAATTCATTTATGAAAGTTCAGCTTACCTTAAGTTGTAAGATTACATTTCGGTGCTGGAATACTGTTTCACCATTAATTCAAAACACCCAAACTTCTAGATGAAATAATTTTTCTAAAACTAAGCAAGAACCATCAGAGATATCTTCATTATTCTTCAATATGGTAAATTAAATTGATTAGCTGAGTAATATTTACACGGGATATTCTGCAAAGAAAAAACAACAAAATATTTTAGCTTTACAATAACTCGCTTACATTTTTTATAAACAATTAAATACATAAATACTTTGATTTTTAATTTTTTTTTACATTTCTCAAAATCTCAAATATATATTGTCAAAGAAAATGCACGAACTATTAATTATAGATTTCAATCAGAGACATTTACATTTATTGAGTCGAGACTGTACTAGATATGTAAAAATAAAATGCTCTTATTTACTTTTAGGCAAAAAAGTTAAAGCTTTCAGATTAAAAATATGGGATTGGCTAAAAGTAATCATGAGCATTTTTTGTGCATATCCGCTTGTGTCTCAGTTCCAGAAGTAAAAAATCTGCTTTTTATAAAAATCTACCAACAGTCCGAGCACTTCCCTTGTCAAAACTCATTTTAACCTCACCTTATTTCATAGTCTTTTTACAACGATACAACAAAATCCGCTTTATTAGTTTTATCTTGCTTCAAAACCAAACTTTTTTCATTAGTCAAATGTAACAACGCATTAAAAATCATAGGAGCACTTAACGACACTGCCAAAGTCTTCGGCATTTTACTTGGATAAGTCCTAATAAGTTCGCTAAATTCAATCGGTTTCGTTATTTTTTCTTCAACACTATCAGGCGGATTCGACTCGGTAAGAATGTTCCATATACATTTCTTTAAGTGTTTTATGTCAACATGCTTTTTACGTTTAAACGACGACACCGCTATTTTTTCAACACGATTCGGCACTTCGACCATATTCTTTTGATCCCATGCTTCCGTGTCCACCGGCCCGTTCGCATCTTCATCTGGTCTTTGCTCAACGGTATCAATATTCCCATCTTCATTATTTACATCATCTCCATCATCTCCATCATCTCTAATAATCAAACTCGAGCAATATTCCAACTCTTCTTCTACTTCGTTATCATCGTTTTTTTCATCTGTGTCATCTAACAATTCGCCTTCATCGTTAACTTCCATTTTTGTTTCAATAACAATCGATGGGATATGAAATAAAGTGAATAAATTTTTAGCTTTATACTTGCAATCTTTCGGGCAAGTTGTGTTGACATACGACCAATTTAACATCGTCGATTTGCATAAAGTCGAATTTTTACTTAAAGCTAAATGTTTAACTAACACATCTTCGCTGACTTCAAATAAACCGACCGGTCCTTTAGCCTTGCCTTTACGGGTTCTTTTCGAAGCGACTTGCTTAGAAACATTTTCGTTTTCTTTATCTTCTCCAATTTGTTTTTTTCCAACCGGCCGAACTTTCCAATAAGTAGGTCCCGCCCACGATTTAAATATTTTATTGTCAAACATTGAATACTCTAAAGGATTTATCGAAATTCGTTTTTTCATATCAGCTAAGGCTATTTTCTGAGTTTTTCTTTGAAGCGGTTCAGCAGGGACTATTTCTTCACCGGATCCGTATCCCCCAAGTGGAATGTCCAACCTATTCCTTTGAATAACTTCTCCTTGATCTTCCCCATCGCTCATTGGAACATCTTGAACTGTTGCGTTTACATCGAATTCAAATCGATTGCTACTTTGTGACATGCTTAATTCATCCTCAGAATCTTCATCTTCATAATCTTTCCCAAATTCAAAATTTGCATACATCGGGCATAATTTCTTATCTTTTGTCAATGGAATATCTTTCAAAACTGACATCAAATCTTCAGGATCAAATATTTCCTTGTTTTTATAAGAAGGAACTAATGATTCGTTTTCATCATAAGGCCAACATGGATAATCTGAATCTATCAAAAGTGATCCAGCATCATTGTACTTCGGAATTTTAATCAATAAATCATTGCCGTCTGTTTTCATTGCTAAAAAATTTTGCCTCGGCACAATGTCTAAGAGCACTTCTGCTTCTGATTTTGCATTTAATGTTTCAGGATTCACAACAGTTAATTTCTTTTTCTTCTTTTTTGTTTTAGCTTTAACATCCGCTCTCTCTTCCTCATTGCCATCTTCCCTTGGTTCAACGTCTTCTACATCAATTTCTTTCCCCAAAACACCACCTGCCATTTTGATTGCTTCTGTATGAACAGCATCGACCCTATATCCATAGATCTTAACACTAGCATCTAAAGTACAACTTGCCACTTGAAAGTTCTTATTAATTTCAGAATCGTTTTTCTTAGCCATAACTGCCATGACATCAATAAGCATAAAACTAAATGCATTTTTGGTGTTAATTTTATTTTCAGTTGATAACTTGATGCAATCCTTGCAATGTTGAGCTAGTTGCGTTGCAGTTAAACCTGCCAATAAAGGAGCTGCAGTTGATTTTCTCCTCTGTTCGGTTGATTTGTTTATTGCCTCCTGTCGTCTGGCTTGCAATTCAGTTTCTAAATCATCGAATTCGTCTTCAATAATGAAATTTTGGATTAGTGAGTGTTTCCTCACTGGAGTACTTGTTTTCTTCATTATTACCTGAAAATTAATCCAAGCTTGTAATCAAAGCCACATCATTACCTAAATTGAAAGGCGAAAATATCATCAAGTATAATGCAAAGAAGAAAAAATAGCATACCAATGATTTATTCAACAATTGATTTAGTGATTTATTTTATTATTATTCAATCTGACTATAAATAAATGCTATACATTATCAATATTCTTACTTATGATCGAAATCCTAGCTCTGTAAACATAAGATTTAAGCGGCAACGGTTAAAGAAAAAACATGGCTGCCAACGGAAAACAAAAAATTCAAAGGAAAATAGAAAAATATACAGGACAAGGATTTATATCCAAATAAATATACTTACAAATTTCTCAAAATTTTCAAGTTTTTATCTTTACCGATAATTAAAACTTATTTTTTGTTTACATTATAAACTTGAACTTTTGGTTTTCCCGATACAATTCTAATTATTTGAGAAACTGAAAAAATTAAACGTATATTTTTTAAGTAAACATTTGAAGAATAAATATACTTGATGCGGCAAACGGTACTCGTGGTGAAAACAGGATTTAATTGTAGATTGTTATTGTCGCCTATTTATTTATGAATTTGTAAATTCATCATTACGATTTGAAATAATTATCGAAAGAGCTTATTACTAATAATGAGTAATAATAAGAAGCTTGTGTACTCAATTATTAAGTTTCTAAAAAGTGAGTTAAACACGTTAAGTCCTGAAGCATGTGAAAGTATTGAAGTAGCTATTCAATGTTTGGAAAATGCCTACGAAATTCATACCGACAGTGCAGAGCTGGATACCGGCACTTCTCTACCCGAAATATTTGGTGCTCATTTATCATCAATAAAAAAGAGGCCTCCAACTGATTCTGAAAAGGAAGAAGCTGAAAGATTAAAAACTGAAGGTAACAATCTCATGAAGGCTGAGAAATTCCAAGAAGCGTTGGATTGTTACACAAAGGCTATACAATTAGATCCTAATAACCCTGTATATTACTGCAATAGAGCAGCAGCTCATAGTAGACTTAATAATCATCACGCTACAATTGACGATTGTAAAGCTGCTTTACAAATAGAGCCTTCATACAGCAAAGCATATGGGAGATTAGGATTGGCATTTTCCAGTTTAAACATGTTCCATGATGCCAAAGTTAGTTATGAGAAAGCTTTAGAGTTAGAACCTAATAATCAAACATACATCAACAATCTTGAGCTTAATGAAGAGAAATTAAAAAGTACATCAAGTGGGGCCGTGAATGGTATGCCAAGGGTAGAAGGATTCGATTTTAATGCTTTACTTGGAAGTCCATCTATCATGTCAATGGCATCACAAATGCTCTCGGATCCAACAATGCTAAATGTGATGAGTTCTTTAATGTCTGGAAATCTTAATGAAAATAGTTCTGGAATGGAAGCTTTCCTTCAAGCTGGACAAAGATTAGCTCAACATATGCAGAATGCAAACCCAGATTTAGTAGAACAACTTCGTCAGCAAGTGAACAATGCAGCTGCTGGGCAGCAACAGAATCCACCTCCAAATAGGGAATAAATATGATGTACATTTTTTAAGTTTTAATGGTAGGTTAATGCTAACGTAACATCTTTTATGTAAAAAATATAATGATATTGATTGTGGGAAGTTTGTATAAATGAAGAAATGAGTCCTGTAAACTGGTCTATTTGACAATTTTTATATATTGTGCAACTTGGTTGCAAAGATTGTTTGATCTTGTAAATAAATGCAAGACTGAGGATTCATTTATAAATCAATTTATGAATTCGAATTTGGTAATGTATGAGATAGGGTTTGATATAATTATAATGAATTAAATGTTTCAATAAAAAATATATAATCGATTTTAGTTTTTTTATTTTAAGAATACTTCCTGTTAAAATCATTCTGGAATGTAAAACCTTTGAATATAGATTTAAAAATCTATATTCAAAGGTAAAACTGGCTGTGGATTTAAAGAAATTAGGAAAATATAATTTCGAAGCAGAATAATGTGTGAATATAACAATAAAAAATCTGAGGGGCATGACAGCACTCTTCTTTTAAGTTAAGTTAAAATAGAAGGGGCTATTTGTTTGCCTTGCCCTCTTAGAAACATTTTTTGTGGTTAAAAATTCTGAATATTTTTTTTTGAGGAGAAACCCTATTACTGTAGTCAAGTCATTGCTTTAAAAAGGTGGGGAAATTGCTTAAATCCATCTCCAAAACAAAAACCTTTTTCAAGAGAGTATTCATGGATTTTTATTCATGATAATGCTTCTGGTAAACTGTTTTGATGCCTCTGAAACTTTCAACAATTTAATAAAATAAAATAAAAAATGGTTTGAATTATTACATAATCAGTATTTCTTCTATTTTCATACTAAAAATTTTCAATTAAACCCAAAATCATTTTGTCCTTACTGCAACTTCATTATCTGAAACTGCTAAATTACTATCTGACACTTGCACTTTTAAATTACTAGAATCGTTTCCATTATTTATTGATGGTTTATCTACATTTCCTATTGCACTTTTCTGAGAAGCTTCTATTTGTTCCTTCTTGATATTTTCTACAGCAGCTGCTTGTTTGTTCATTTCTTCAATTCGCTTGTTAACAATCTGAGGCTGCACTTCTACATACACTTGCATTACTTTATGATTAACGTTGACATGTTTCTTAGTACACATGTCAACACATTTACATTCATCTTGGGATAACTCTCGATCGCTTAGATGGTTTACACAATGAAGAAAACATGATTCGGATATCCTATTGTAAGTCAATAAAAAATCCTTCAACTAAAAAATAATTAGAGAAAAAAAAATAAGTAATGATTTTCCTTGATTAAAATCGATTTTCTATTTATTATTTACATTTCTTAGCCCAGCTAGATCGTCCATGAAGAATGAGAAAAACAGTATCGAGGTTTGAGGTTATGTTTGAATGAAATCACGATTAGGCGGCAAAAGCAGAAGACAAAGGAGAAATGTCAAAGGAAAAAGTAAAAAAACCCGTTATTTTTTTTTGAAAAATTAAAGCTCTCTTTTTATTCAGTTATCATTTGTAAACTTTTTTACTGTTTCTAATATCAACTGCTCGGCTTCATAAAAATTATCTGTATCCTTTTGAAAAGAATTTGATACAGAATCTAACATCTTTTCAGCTGAACATATATCCATGCTTTTTCTTCTTGAATAATCTAATTGACAAACAGCATGTTTAGTAACATCTTTCTTGTGGGAGAAATTATTTCCACAGAATTTACAGAAAAAAGGTTTCCGTTTTGGATCATGAATTTTTCTGTGTTTAAGGAGATCATGCTTTTGAATGTAGCTCTTGCCGCATTGATCACAGGTAAATTGACGGTCATTTGAATGAAGTTTTAAGTGAATCTTAAAAAAAAGATATTATTCCATTATTTATTTACATTAACAAAGTGCTGATATCAGTTCAAAGGAGAAGCTAAAAGAATGAAATGAATTTACTTACCAACAAGTTACTTTTCCTAGCAAATTTTTTCCCGCATTCATTGCAGTCAAATATTTTATCTTTCATATGAATGTAACTATGATTTTTTAGAGAACTTGAATTTGTAAAACTTCTTGAGCAAAGGCTACATTTATAAGGCTGTTCAAATGTATGATTTTTCCTTTCATGTATTTTTTGAACAGATCGCAGAGAAAATTTTTCATTACAATAACTACACTGAAATGGCTTTTCTCCTGTATGAGCTGTTCTTCTGTGATATGTCTAAAAAGTAAAAACCAGAATTATTTAATTTCTCTTAAGCTAAAGCAACTAATTTAATTGTAAACTTACAAGAGATCCAGAATGACTGAACTTCTTCCCACAAATAGAACAAAAATAAGCTTGCTGATTCGAGTGAGTCTTAAAGTGAATTTTCAAATAAGTTTCATTTAAATATATCTTATCACATATTGCACATTGAAACTGATACTGTTCCAATTTTCCCTTTTCTTGATTCTTTAATTTTTTATTATCCTCTTTATTATTGCCATGATGCTTTTTAATATGTTCCTTCATATTGCCTTTTCTGCTAAAAGGCGTCCCACATATTTCACATACAAATTTATCACTTGAGTGTGTCCATTTATGCTGTCGTAAATGAACCCTTTCCCTAAATTCCTTTCCACAATCTTGACATTTATAAGGAGTTTCCCCAGTATGACTATTCATGTGCTCTTTAAGAAAAAAACTAAAAAATGATGTTAATAAAATGTTTTAAAACCAATTTCAGTTTTAAAAATTTAAAAACTCACTTAGTTAAAAAAGATTTGCTACAAATTTTACACACAAATTTTTTTCTGACGCTAAGATGTGTCCTTGCATGACTTCTCAAATTGTTTGCATGTTTAAATGATTTCCCACATGAATCACATAAATAAGGATTTTCTTGTGAATGTGTTGATTCATGGACGCTTAAACTTGCTAAACTAGCAAGTTGTCTCGAGCAGTACTGACACTGATATTGTTTTGGGTGGCCTGATTGTTTGCTTAAGCTTGTTTTATCACTTTTTACAACATTCGGTTCTTCAATAATCCTCTTACTTCCATCATCAATACTTAAACTGACTTTATTACTTTCCAATGAATTTTTAACCTGAGACGATTCGATAACAGCTTGATCAGGTAGTGTCAAAATGATGTTACAAGTATTTGTATTAATATTCCCATCATTATCGACTATTGCAAGTGGCTGTAGGTCATTAATTACAAATATTCCAGCATTTTTATCAATGCAGTCAATAATTAAGTTATTAGAATCAATTAATTCTTTCTCTGAAGTAGAAGCGACAGGCTTTTTCAAAAACATATTCCAAAGCCATTTTAACTTTTGATCTGCATTGAGGCAAGTTTCATAAAAAGCATATTGTTCATTGACTTTTGTTTCACATCCTTCACAAATACTCACAGGTAAGTTGTCATCAATTGTTATGTTAATCGGAAGGCACTTATTAATTTTAACAGGTAATGATTTATTTTCAAAAATAGAATTCAATGTCAAGTTTTTCTCAGCACATATTCTACAAAGCGAGCTCATGACATAATCAGGCAAAAGTAAAGATTCCATTTTCAATTGAAGAAAAATATACTGTGCGATGCGATTGTTATTAAATTACATAACCAAAGCTGGTTAAATGTTTGTTTACTTTCATGCAGTTGGCAGCACTGAAAAAGTTTCCTTTGACAATTTGCCGTCCGGTTTCGCCAATCATCGGGTGTGGTATTTCTTTCGTGGTATTGTGTTCACTTTTCACGAATCACAACAGTGCATTCGTGGTCTGGTTTGGGTTTGGGATCAAATGATAAAAGTAAACTAATTCACATTTTAATTTGTGTTTTTGAGAGGAAAAGGTACGATATAATCATCATATTCTTAATTAAAATCATTAGTACGCCGGGATACCGCTAATTACCACGTTTCGTTTTCGTTGCGGTTAACTTGACAAAACCTTGTACACGTAGCCGATAATACCGTAAGAAATGTGTAATGGACATTCTTATTAAATCGCAGCCGGTGTCTTTGAAACCCAAAATCAAATATTCACACGTTTATTTGATTCGTAATGTTTCTTTGTTATTACTCGGCATTCATTTATGTTTTCTTTTTTTTTATTATTTTCTTTTTTGCGTAGGTAGTTAGTCGCAATAAAAATGGATATCCAAACCGGATTGGTATGCATCGGATTGGTGATTTTATCGGGTGCAGTACTCTTCATCATATCAGTTTTTGGTATGCAAGAAAAAACTTACGAAGAGGCGATCGCCGAACAGAGAAAAATGCCTGATGATGCTCTCTTATTAGGGAGACCTAATAAAGAGAAAAATAAAGATAAGAAGCAAAAAAGGCAAGGGAAGAAAGTGAAAGAAAAACCAAAGCAGAGTAATAAGGATAAAGATAAGGATAAGGAAAATTTAAAGAGCCAGTCTTCAACCGAAACGGATAATGAGTTGTCTAAGGAGAAGGAAAGTGAACAGCATGTGAATTTTGTGAGCCCTGAAGCTAAAGTTATTACTGATACAACTCCTCCACCTCAAAATGAAGAAAAGAAAAAGAAGAAGAAGGAAAAAGTGAAGCCCATTTTGATTAATAAAGAGGATCCAATTATTGTGAATGAAGAAATACCTGATCCACTTGTCCCTGCTAACCACTTTGAAGAGATCGTGCCAAAGGATGATTTGCAATTGAAATTATCTTCAAGTGTAAGTATTTTAATTTTGATAATTTTTATTGATGTTTAAGTCATTTAATGCTAAAGCTTATGTGAAAGTCCATCTAATCTCATGTAGTTGGGATTTTATGACTGCCAACCTTGCCTTGACATACAAATTGAAAGGCTGCAATTTAGCAGACAATTTCATTTTAACAGTGCTTGTTACAATTTAATAAAACGTAGGCCGGAATTTGTGACAACAATAAATCATTGAGTACTTTTTCTAAATTCATCAATTTCAAAAACTCTTTTATCAAAATTTGTAAAGGCTGAATCATCCTCCATCTTGAATTTCAAATTCTAATACTTGATTTTTTATCACAGAAATCAGATCTGAGCAACGTAGATTCAGAGAACATCAACCCTGATGAAAACATCCAGAAAGAAAAACCGGCTAAGGCCCAAAAGGAAAACAACAAATCCGAAAATGACAAACAAAATGAGAAAAACTCAAAGAACGAAACCAAAGTTCTCAATAACAAAATCAACAAAAATGAAAAATCCAACAAAAATCAACCTAGTGAACCTGCTCTTAAGCTGGAAATCTCTGAAAGTGTTTCATCATCAACAACATCAGTCGAACAATCTCCAGTTCAACAACCAAAGGGCAACAACCAATTGAACAACAAAGATCAAAAAAACAAGAAGAACAAAAAGAACGAGCTATCATCTCTGCAGCACATGAGTAAGTTTTCAAAAAAAAATTTTCATATCTTTAAAAATTTATCTAAGATCCATTTTGATAAAAGGATTGACCCAATATTAAAATTTTTATCATCAAGAAGAAGAAAAAATATGATTCATAGGTCAAAATTTATTCGTGAACTTGAAATTTGTTGTGCATGCGGAAAATAAATTCCAAGGATTTATTGCACTACATCCGTGCCGTATAAACAAATGTGGCAAAGTACAGAGCACGGTTAGTAAAAAAAAAAGGCGAAAATTAAAAAGCATTGAACACAAAACGAATGAAAGAGAGACAGGGAAATAATAACGTTACTTTGTGGTGCACGGTCTGGTTTCGTATTTGTCTATATTTACCATTGACCAATGATCTTTGTATTCTAATTTTGTCTCCCTTAAATATATTAATTAGAACCGTTACAGATAATTATTAAATCATGAGTTACGGCCAAAATTTTAAAATCGCATTCTTTTCTTTTATTTAAGAGCGATTAAAATGACTCGAACGCGAGATTTAAATTTTTTAAATTTTGTTTTTTTAAAATTTTTTTCCGGCTTGATTTTTTTTTTCGACGGTACCCGGAAGCTGAGCGATATCGGTTATGCTAATAAACCATGAGAAATTCTCACGTTTTTTTGACTCTCTTGTTTCAATTGACGGGAGATAAAATAAGGTATCCAAGCGTGGTTTAAAATAGAAGAAGTAAAAAATGTCGGTCATTCTATTATAAATCGTGAATTGTACTTTCTCTCGTGTTTGATTTTTTTTTTTGAGCGGTAGACAGAAAGTAGCCGTTGTTAAATGGGGAAAAATTGACGAGGAGTCGATATTCCGTGGATAAATATGAACAATCGGTTTTTTTAGGTTCTGGTTGTTATCTGGGACTTTTTTTGTCTGTTAAGACTTTCGCTGTTCTGTTTTAGGTTTGTCTTCGACCTAAATTCCCCGATCGATCGAACTTCTTGTATGTGAAGCTCGATCTGAATTATACGAAGAGCCTCGTTCGAGGAGATTACCATTGTAGTGCCCCTTTTCTCCGCTAGGTGTCACAGTGTTCAGAGTTAAAGCAAAAACCACCGCTGCCTAGAGGAAGGGATGCGGTGAGATCTCATTTTTTAGAGACTATAACGAGCGTGTGGGAGGCTAATTTTTTATTTCCCAGGGGAGGGAAAAAACAAAAGGATCGGGAGGGTTGTAATCTCCTCGAACGAGGCTCTTCGTATAATTCAGATCGAGCTTCACATACAAGAAGTTCGATCGATCGGGGAATTATACTTTAGGCCTCGTTCTCGGAGATTACCATTGTAGATATTTAGAGTTAAGAAATAAAAAATCTTTTGACTTAAGAATAAAAAAATAATATTTCTACTTAAGCGAAATTTCTCAACTTAAACTAGAGAGATCAATGTGGTAACAGAAATAAAATGGATTTCCTGATGAGGGCGAAGTCTAAACGACGAGTCCTGATGCCCGAAAAGAAGACGCATATTTAGTCCCCAAGAACCGTGTGCGCGAACACCGCACGAGTTTGAATCACCGGCCGATTATAGTGCCTCGCGAAGACGGTAGACGCTTGGGACCAGCCCGCTAGCTGTTTTGTGGATCAGATCCAAGCTCACTCCCTTGAGTGCCGCCTTCGATGTGACGGCATGGCGCACTGAGTGCGAGGTAAAAACTGATGTGTCTAATCCGCTTTTCATCATCGTCGTTTTGATCCAGGTGCCAATCGTCTGTGCCCCCACAGCGTGATGTGGGGGTTTAGCTGAGATGAACAAGGAGTCCGTGGAGCCTCGAATAGCTTGAGTACGGTTAATATACGCCTGAATCGATGTTACCGCGCAGAGCGCCGGATTAGCGGGTAGTTTCGGCAGGACGAGCGATGGTTGTGCCCCCTTTACACGGGACGTTTTGACGTGATCCGGCACTCGAATAACCAGGCCTTCTTTGGACCGAGATATGTTGGCAATGCGTATGGCTGCTATTGTCTGGTTTCGATGGGCCGTGGCCACTGAGATAAGCGTGGCTGTCCGGAGGGTCAGCTCCTGTAGCGATAACTGGTGAAGCGGGAAGAAAGATTCGAGGTGGCTGAGGATGACCGAAACATCCCACGTGAACTCGTATCGGGCTCGTGGTCCCCTGAGTTTGAATACGCCGCGGAAGAATCGGGAGACGTCGCGATGTTCCCCTATCTTGAGCTCCGATACCAGAGATACCGCAGACCGAGCCGTGTTTAAGGCACTGTAAGAGGCTCCCAGCCCGAATTCCTGTGTCAAGAATTCAATGAGTTGCGATGCCGTAGGGTTGAATGGATCCGAATGACGAAGTGCGCAGAAGCGAGACCACTTTGCAAGCCAAGGCGAATACTGTTTTATGGTGCTCTCTTCCAAGGCGTGCATCATGATGCCTGCGGCCTCCTCAGAAACTCCCTGCCTTGCTAGGAACGCTGCGAGGATAAAACGCCCACCAAAAGCTGAAGGGTGGCGCTCTGTGGGTGCCGGGACCTGAAAGAAGAATGTAGAAGGTCAGGTTTAGGCCCAAGTGATTTGACGTCAGATCGCAGCATTGTCCTGAACTTCGGATACCAAGGCTGGGTCGGCCAGTCTGGCACCACCACCACCCCGCGGCCCCCGTCTGCCTCGATTTTGTTGAGAACCTTTAAAATTACGGCAAAAGGCGGAAAGGCATAAAAGAAAACCCCTGCCCAGTCTATGGTGAACGCGTCGATAGCTTCCGCCGACGCGTCCGGGAAGCGAGAGCAGTATCGACGGCATTTTGCGTTGCCTTGGGCTGCGAACAAGTCAATTTCGGGTCTCCCAAAAGCTTGAGCTACCTCATGGAAAGCATCAGCGTGCAGCTCCCACTCTGCATCGTCGTTCGACAATCTAGAAAGGGCGTCTGCATGCACGTTATCTTGAGATGCCACATAGGAGGCAACGAGGTGCAGTTGTCTGTCCTCTGCCCACTGCCAAATGAGCTTGGCAATCTTATGGAGCTCGGGAAAACGCACCCCGCCTTGGCGATTAATATAGGCGATTGCTGTCGTGTTATCTACTCGGAGCAGTATCCGGCAGCTCTTATACTGATCTGCTAAAACCTGCAACGCCCGGAGAACCGCGAGCAATTCGAGCGCATTTATATGAAGCGCTTGCTCCGTCCGCGACCAAACCCCGGACGCCGTAGTGGCGTCTGATGCGGCTCCCCATCCCTGCGGGGAGGCGTCCGTGTGTAAGGTGAGGGCGAATATCTCCGGAGCAATCGGCCTGAAGGTCGTCGGCAGCCGGGAGGCCCACCAGTCAAGGTCGTGCTGCACGAAGCTTGGAATATCCATCCGAGCCGCATAGGAGCCCTGGTTAGCCGCTAGTGCCAAATATTTTGCGTGTTCGAAGTCCTTCGTGTGGAGATGCCCGTAGGGGACCGCGGGACATGCTCCAATTAGCCGGCCGATGAGCTGAGCCCATTCGAAGATGAGGCAATGAGCCCTCCCTTTAAAAGCGAGGACGGAGGATAACAGAGCCTGGCGCTTTTCTGCCGGTAGGGAGAGAGACATTGACTGCGAATCGATAATAAACCCCAGGAAATGACAAGACGAGGCTGGAGTTAAAGAGCTCTTATTGCGATTAATCACCAAGCCCAGAGATTCGAGGAGCTCGACGGCTGCGTTGCAGGCCTCGTTCGCCCTAGCCGTTGAGGGTTCAATTCCGAGAAGGTCGTCTAGGTAAATGACCGATGAGAAGCCCTGGAGGCGTAGGTGCCTCATAACGGGTTTGAGCACCTTCGTGAAAACGAAAGGAGCCACACAAAGGCCGAACGGCAAGCAAGTGAATTGGTAAACGCCCCCATTGAAGAAGAAGCGTAGCAGAGGCCGGCTATCCGGATGCACTGAAATGAGCAGATAAGCGTCTTGGAGGTCGATTGAAAACATTTTTGCGTTCCTTGATAATAATTGGAGCGCCGTAAAAATGTTTTCCATTTTGAAATGATTTGTTGAAATGTGCGTGTTGAGCCTTTTCAAATTAAGAATGAAACGTTGCGATGAGTCAGGTTTCTGCCGGAGGAAGAAGGGCGACAGAAATTGATTCGGGTTATTTGAGTCACTGTCCGGAACGATTTCGATGGCTCCCTTCGACAGCAGGCTGTTGACTGCGGCCTGACGCGCGGGCGTCACCGGAGACGGACCAGGGGCGAGGGCTTGGTCCCGAAAAAACTCGGGAGACCTGTTGACCCGGATCAGGTATCCCCGGATACAATTCAGGACAAACCGATCATCTGTTATGGCTTCCCAGGCTTCTTGGAAAAAACGAAGCCTGCCTGCAATTTCCCTTACCTCTAGCGCGACCGACGTTGAGGTTGTGGTGTCCTCAGCTGCTGGGGAGGCCGAGTCACCGTGGACGTTGCACGGCTCGTTGACTGTGAGCGGGCTTGCTGGGGTGGCCCGACGTTTTCGCGCCGGAAAGGAGTTGAAGACACCCAGGAGGGCCGGATCGGAGCTGGGGCCCGCTGACCGCCCGGCCGACGTGCGTTTTTTGCCTGCGTAGGACGCTCCTTTTCCAAGACGGATAACCCCAGTTTCCTCACGGCTCTTGTTTGCGATATTTTCTCGGCCGCGTTTTCGGCGTAGAGATATTTTGCTGGCCGTTGAGCTTTTAATGCCTGCAGGATATCCTTGGGTAAGCGAGGGTCAATAAATGACATCCTCACCTTAGACGTGTGATGGAAGTTGAATGCTATTGCCTGCGCAGCGTCAGCTAACTTCTCAGACACCTCCACCCTGTCTACTTGATCCGTAGAGTCCAGCAGAAAGAGAGATAATACATCCCCAATCGCGGCCAAAGCTGTGCCCATCAGGTTTTGATTTTCCATTAACCTTCCATCCCTCCTTTTTTCCACTTCTGACAGTCCCGCTGCTAGTTCTTCATTTAAACAGGGACCGCAGAGAGAAGGAGGTCTAACGTACTTGTTGAGCAGATCAGAGCGTTGTTGTTTGGTGGGTCCAGTTTGCAGTAACGGAAGCCACCGAGACAACACTTCCTCATGGACAGATAATGGTAACGCTGCTGAGATAGACGGATCAGCACCCAGCTGAAACATAATAAATTTGTGACGTCACTCAGATTCACAGCGAGCAGAGCGTTTAGTCCTGTAACCTCCACCCAGGAGTAAACGGACAGAAGTAGACAGGTTGTTTCCCACGATTGCATATGGGAGCCCTAGAGAATGAAATCTCTATGCATTTACAACCGGTGAACTTACCACTGATAAGATTTCAGGAGAAACTTCCTCTGGAATTGCCATGTGTTCTTCGTCCGGGACGAACTCATCGAGGTATTCTACCGTAGGGTCAAAGACCGACGTAATTTCGGACCTCGCATCGTCCGGAGGGCGAGCGAAGGCATCAAGCATGTCTTGCATTTGAGCTAATTGCGCTCGAAAAGCCGCAAGTTGATCAGGTCCCGGAGGAGTCTCAGGCCGCTCGGCCATGACGGCGAATGAAGATAAAAATTTACAAATATATTGCTGCTAACTGAAACAAGATTAATTTTAATTAGCCCCCGTAAAACCGAAAGGTAAAAGAAAACACTATCACTCTAACCTAAACACTGTTAACACGCGAGTCACAGAAACGGGAATGAGATCTCACCGCATCCCTTCCTCTAGGCAGCGGTGGTTTTTGCTTTAACTCTGAACACTGTGACACCTAGCGGAGAAAAGGGGCACTACAATGGTAATCTCCGAGAACGAGGCCTAAAGTATAATTGGCAGTATTGATAGATATGCTATCCATATTAAAAAGGTACTGGTTCTTCGGGTTATTTGAGGGGAAAGGGGAAGGGGGATATTAAAAAGCCACTCAAGTCCCAGCGGCTCTGCTGATACTGTAGAATTATAAATTCTACCCGGGGGGCACTCTCTGTTCCCTACCGGCTCTCTCATTTGAATTCAAGCCAATTTTTGTGGCTCGTGCTGGCCCCCACCGAATATTTTTTGGCCCGTCGTTCAGTCCTGTTTTAAGAGCACGGCCAGCGCTTCCAAAAATTGCTCTTTCGTTATTCAAAATAAAGTAGCCTAATAATCAAAATGGCTGAATCTGTATGGAAAGTCGTTAGCCCACAGCAGAGTACAGCAAATTAATTAAGGTCTAATTATTGGTTTGACTTTTTAGGCTCTTGTTCGTAGTTCTATCAGAGATCAATTGTTATAGAAACCTGTATTAGTTGCTTCTGGTTAGATTTAAAGTTAAGCGTGCCGCCATTTTTGAGGCTGTCACGGTCATAATAAAAATTTATTTTAGAGTTGGTTTTTAACTTTAAGAAAAAAATTAAAGCATTAAAGACTATTTTAGGATTTACCGTTGAAGTGTAAATGACTGAGTAAAGATTATTAAGATACCTCAAGTTCGATGACCTGTCGCGCCTCGCCGGTACTTATGTCTTTCCATTTTTGGGGCTAGATTTGTTGTTGTTTGCTAAGTGATTTTATACTTTACCTGTAAAGGAGAGGCTGCAAGTGCTTGGCTACATGAGCTCTAGCCCCATGATCTCCTAAAAAATGTATTTTATTTATAAAAATCTATATCAATAGCAAACCCAAGCTTTTGTAGACCCGAACTTAACTGGTTTTGGATTTCAATTCTAAGATTTGGGCTAAATTAAGCCCAGTTTTCCTCCCATAACTCTAAGGAGATATGCTCATCTCAAGCTTTTCGTGGATCTGACGGCTTCGAGCTTTTGAAGATCTAATTTTGGCCTTCAAAATATATTTTTAGGCCCAAATTTTATTTTGGCTTAAACAATAAGCCGGAAAAGTCCGAACGAAATTGCTTGATAACGTCAGAGCTAAGTTTTTTAAGAAAGAAGTGTTAATTTTCCTGTTTCATGTTAAAATTCAGACATTTAAATCATTAAATTTATAAAAACTTTTAAAAAAGAGTTTGAAGGCATAAGATAATTCCTGATTTTAAATATGATAGCCGCCATTTTTAATTCCTCCATTTTAAATTATGGGATTTTTATTTAGCTACTTATCAAAACTTCTAGAAAATTTCAAACCCTTCTAAATTTATAATATAATGGCCGCCATCTTGAATCTCCACTTTTTATTAGCTCTAACTGGCTAAAAAAAAAGAAGCAAGGGTCAAGGATTAGCTTTGTTTTCATTTAAAAACTTAACTCAGTCAAAATGTAGAAGATAAGATCCTAAGAATTTTAAAATGTGGCTTCAGCATGTGAAAAGACTTTCATTGACAGACCTCAATCAATATTTAACGATGAAGCAATAAAAAAATCAGCCAAGTTGCTGGGAGAGTTCATTTTTAATCAAATTTTTTTTCTGACAAAGGAAAAGTCAAACCTTTGTCATAAATGGTTTTAACTGAACGTACTTTTTGCAACTCAGTGGATTCGTTCTGGCTTCAAGTCGTCCATAAAAAACTCACGTGGAAAATCTCTCTTGCGTGCCTTAGCCTTACATTATTTTATAAACCACGAGCAATTAATCGTTCGTTAAAGTTCACGGTGAAATAATCAAACAATCTATAGGAATTTGTAATATCGTAATAACTCATTAACCACGCTATAGTAATACACCGGTGTTTAACATTATCAAAGTAAACTACACAATCAGCTCCTGAAAAATAAAGTACAATATTATCAACCTTGAGGGTCGGCGAAAGGGCGATCACCTATAATATAAATTGCAATGAACTCTTTGAAGTAGTAAGAACCTGTATATGATGACGTAACATTATTGTCATCTTATAGCGAACGAAAAAGTACGATGCATAACTTGTTGGCATCGGTCACTATACGTTTTAATAATCAAAAAAAAGATAATCAAAGAATTTGCTTTTTAGAAAAAAATGTTGCATGGATTGTTGACTAATTTTCAGGGGCGTAGCCATTCCCCCCTTTTTTTTATTATGCATCGCCACAATACTGTAAAATAATAACTTTTATCTCCTGAAAGATAAACAATGGAATGTAAACGATTTTTATTTTTTTTTTCTAGCGGAACGAGATGGTGTCAACATCCAATTTTTAATCCCACTCATTCGAAAAGCGGAATTATCAAGGACCGAAGTTCAGATTTTGACGGATTTGTTGCTAAACAAGCATTTGGATGAATTTACTGAACATTCCGAATGGATCGAGGTAGATGTTTTTTTTTAAATTTGCCTGATTTTTTTCCCCTCCCTCGACTAAATGTCATTTTTGGTTTTATTAGGGGCGTCAGGACCCCGTCGTGAAATTAAAGAAACAACTCGCTGAGAAAGAAAAAGCTCTGGCGGAAGAACAAGAAGCATCTCAAGCTTTTCAGAATAAATTGAAAGAATTAAGAACGGAGTATAATGCTGAAAGGTCCCGTTTAGGGCAAGCTTGCCGTCAGTATGAAGAAACGATTATGGCTAAGCAAACGGAATTGCAGAATTTGCATGCTAGGCATAGACACGTGATCGATTCCCACGTGTCGGAAAAGCAAGCTCTCACGCAAAAAATTCAACAGCTTCAAGCTCAGGTTAATGAGGAGAGTATGATGATTCGAAAATTGCAAGAGGAATGTCAGAATCATAATGCACAACATCAGGATTTGGCTATTCAGAGACAGCAAATGGAAATGCATATTGCTCGGCTGAGTGAACAACATCAAGAGGTAAGATTTTTGAGTTTGTGTAATTTTTGATTTTAATAAAGTAGAGATATGTAAAGGTTTTGGGACAAAGAATTTTGAAAAAATTTGCTAGACAAGAAATTTTGAAAAAATTTGCTCGACAAGAAATTTTGAAAAAATTTGCTCGACAGGAAATTTTGAAAAAATATGCTCGACAAGAAATTTTGAAAAAATATGCTCGACAAGAAATTTTGAAAAAATTTGCTCGACAAGAAATTTTGAAAAAATTTGCTCGACAAGAAATTTTGAAAAAATTTGCTCGACAAGAAATTTTGAAAAAATTTGCTCGACAAGAAATTTTGAAAAAATTTGCTCGACAAGAAATTTTGAAAAAATTTGCTCGACAAGAAATTTTCAAAAAATTTGCTCGACAAGAAATTTTTAAAAAATTTGCTCTACAAGAAAACATCATAAACAATTTGTTCAATTATGACCCTGAGGAATCATTTCCTTAATTTCAGCTGCAAAGCTTTTTTCAATGAAGCAAAAGTAGAATATTCAATTTTTTAAAATATTTACACCAATTTTTTGATTGTTATTATTTTTTTTCAGTCTGAAAATAATTTGAAAGCTCAAATTCACGCTCAGCTTCAAGAGATGGAACAAATCACAGCATCATTTAATGCTGAACATCAGAAGAATCGACGTTTTGAAGAAGAATTGAGAGAATTGCATGATCAGCACGTCCAATGCCAAAATAAAATTAAATCTTTGGAATCCCGAGCTTCCCAGTATAAGGAAACTAGTAATCATACCCAAGAGCTTGCCAGACAAATAGAGGTGTGCATTTTTAAATCCAGCTAGAATAAAATTCTGAACTTTATAATTCTTACTTTTTTTTTTACAGGAACTGCAACGAAACAATAAGGATCTCGAAAAAAGGCTAAACACCACTCTTCAATCAGAAGAAGAACTGAAATTCGAGAGGAACCGTCTTCAAAATGAAGTTCAAAGCTTTTCCAATAAAGCTTTTAAACTTCAGGGAGAATTAGATAAGTTCGTTAAGGAGAAGGAAAAATTGGCTGCCCAAATATCTGCTAAAGGAGATTTGGAGAAAGAATTACAAAGACTTAAGGAAGAAAACCAATGCCTTATTTCCCAGGTAAAATTATTCTTAAACTGAAAAACGATTAATAAAATATCTTAGATCATTATTAATTAATTAATTAATTAATGATTAATTGCAGGTGTCTTCCTTATCTAAAGTAGAAAAAGAAGCACAGCAATTAAGAGAGGAAAATGAAAATTTGGCAGCGCAAGTGACAGCTTTTACGGAACGTCCAGCTGCTGATGGACGTGAGAATGGTGATTCACCTTACAACGAAGGAAAGAAACAGAATATTAATGTCGATTTCATTAATCATGAAAACGAGTAAGTAATAATTAATTTTTTGTTTTTTTTTCTTTGAAGCTCGGTTGCAGTTGCCAAAAATTTAACAATCTTTTATTCAATGGTTGAACTATGAGAGACTAGAAGAAGAGAGTGATCAAGTATATTAGTTTTTCTTCCGGGATATAGTTGATCCTAACCTTAAACTGGTTAAAATTTGAGGGCAGATCGTCTTAGATTTAATTTACAGCTCTCTCTTCTAAAATCACTAGGATTTTGAAAAATGGGCTATAGAATATTTAGAAATAATTCTATTGAATTTTTTTCAGAACCAAGCAAAAAGATGTCCTTATAGAAAAACTAGCAGAAGATTTGAAACAAAAAGATATAACGGTAGAAAAATTAAATTCGGAACTAAACGGATGCAAGTCCGAAATAACAAGGCTGTCTTCTGAACTAAGCAAGTACAAGACTGACTTGACTGAATTGCCGAAGCTCCGTGAAGAATTAGAAGCTCAAAAGAATAAAAATAACGTAAGTTGTAAATCTAGAAGAAAAAAAAATCCAATTTAAAGCAACATGCTTCGCATGAAAATTTAATTGCTTTTAAAAAAAAAAAAACTTCACAACTGAAAACGGTGAATAATAAATTTTAGCATGATAACCCCGATTTTTCAAAACTAACGTTTCTTCAGATTTTGCTTTTTTTTTCGCTGATGAAATTTTTCCCCGTGACATGTGTTGAGTTATCATTTTTGTAGTTTGCAAAATGGTTTGTGATTATATTTAGGACTTGCGTCAAAGGAACTGGAAAGCAATGGAGGCTCTCAATAGGACTGAGAAGTCGTTAAAAGATGCAGAAGATTTAGCTAACGTAAGTTTTTTTGGCTTTGGGATTTTTTCTTTTTAACCGCATTCGGTGTGGCTATTTGTCTTACTTCCTTATATATATTGCTCTTCTAAAATACTCGATTGTTTGATGAATAATTCCCGAAATATTTTTAGCTCTATGAAAAAATTACTTATTCTTACTTTAAGACTTGTAGCCGCACTGTGTTTTTGCCATTTTCCGTCACTGGTTTGGGCCACTGTTCGCATTATTTTATTATTAATTAGGTGCTTTTTTAATTTTGCAGGAAAGCATGACTAAAGCGCGATCAGAAGAACAGCAGTTATCGAAGGGAGTTCTTGAAAGACTTTTCCCTGATATTAAAATAGAAGAAAAGGTTAGTCAAAGATACTAAGGTAAAATAATTTGCTTGCTTAAAACGAATTTCATTAAAAATTATATTTTTTTTTAGGCTCACGAATCATGGTTAGCTAAATTCGAAAATAGTGCAAAAAATTATTTATGTGAAGTAAAATCGGTAAGCCAACAAACGCCGTCATCTCCTGCCAAATCCGATTCTAACGATTCCGTCGTCGAATTGGAAAGTAAAAACAACCAGCTACAAGCTTTAGTCACCCATTATAAGAAAATTATAGAAGATACAGAGGGGATGTTAAACAATCTTCAAAGTCACATCGAACAAGAAGAGATTCGATGGAATCAACAATTAGAAAAAAAACAAATAGAAATAGATTCACTTAAAAAAGATCAGGAGTCTTTGGTCGAGAGATTAAATTCACAAGTAAGTTCTAAATTTTCAAATTTAGGAATTTCTCGCTTCGAATTTTTTTCGTAGTTTTTTGCTGCTTCTGCTATTGTTGAAACTTTTTTTTTATCTGCAGAATTCTTTTCTGAATGTTCTGTAGCTTGGCTGTATTTTTAGAATTTGCATGAACGGTCGCTTTGTTTTTTTTTCTTATTTCCTCAACAGGGCTATGCTGATGGGATCGAATTTGCTTTTAATTGCATCGAGAAAACATTTTCTTCTGTAGTTAATCAGGTTTGTCCTTGTTTGGGCTGTCCGTAATTATTATAGCAAAATATAGCTTCTTTTTTATAGCAAGAATTTCGGATTTGTTATAACGATGAGTTTTTTTTTTTTGGTTTCTGTAGATGCAGACTAAAATTAAAGAATTGGAAGAGAGGATAGCGGAGAAGGAGAAATCGAGCGGAGAATTGGAAGCGTTAAAAGAGAAAGTTAATGAATTGAAGAAAGTAGCGGAGAGTGAATCTGAGAAATTAAAGAAATTAGCAGAAGTAAGTTTTCAGATTCAAGACTCTTAATTTTGGGATAAATGTTAAAGCTAAAATATTTTTTTTTTCGTGGCAGGAAAAAGACTCACTCAATTCCAAATTATCAGTAGAACAAGAAAAATTAAAAGAATTAAATAAGGAATTGGTTAAGTTAAGAGGAACAGTGAAAATGGGACAGGATGCATATGCAGCGGAACATAAATTAAGATTAGAAATAGAAGAAGAATTAAGAGTAAGTATTTTTTTGGCCAGAGGCACTTTGCCTGTATTAAAGTTTAGCTAGCGCATCTTTTTGAATATTTTTTCTAAACATGGATTTTCTTATTTTTCCAGCAAGTTGTAAGTAAAAGTAATCATAGGGACCCTCCTGTTAGTAGTACGGCGGATGTTACTGCTGAAGAGGTAAATAATTAATTTAAGCTAACCTAACATTTTTTTAATTTTTAAAAACCCGCACGAAAAAAATTTATTAATTTTATTAAAGAGAAATTTAAATGTTTTTCATAATTAAAAGCAAAAATTAATCTGCTTAGGCCTACTTTTTCTTTAACTAAAAGTAATAAACAAAGGGCGGTCTTCATTACCACCCTCTTCATTTATATGAATGTTAATAAATTAAATTAACTAGATTTTATGATAACATAAACTCTTCTTGCTCTGTGCCTATCATTATTTTTCTTTTATCGTGTTACAGTCAAAGTACCGTCCAAGATACGGCAAAAAATGAAGAGAGTATTAAAAAAACGAAAAGGTATCCTACACATTTTAGATTTTATCAAAATTAAAAAGTAAATTGCACTCGTAGTAGTTGTTACCCAATTTAAAAAAAACGCACACACATTAAAAAATCAAATCAAATCCCTCCACCTTTAACAATGCGATTTTTTTTCCCTTCAGAAACACAAATTGAGGAAATCAAACTGGCCTAATTTATCAGGTAAAACACGGATCGCAACTAAGAGGGGGGCTTTGAATTTTTTTAACAGCTAAGGGAGGGCGGGGGTGAGGAAAAACGGGATATGGCGTCGTTTTGTATTTTTTTATTTTATAAAAATTTTGTACATTGTCATCGCCATTTTTTTTTTTCGAACAATCATGCTTCTCGTTTATTGTACATTTATTATTATTTTTTAACATGAAATGATCATATCGCTTTATGAGGTGGAGGGAATTTAATTTTGGGATGGATACATAACCTTTAAACCTCCACTGATTAACACAAATAATTCAATGATCGGTGAAGGAGCACTATTAATCCGTATTTCACCTGCTATTTGTCATATTTTTAGCTGTTGTGCAGTTCCGTAGCTAGGGAGGCATTTCAAGAGGAATTGGCTCCCCAGCACCATCTAAGGGCTTTTCTTCCAATTTCTCTTATCTATAATCTGAAAGCCAGCCAAAACACGTTTTAAGTTGACTCACATTCACTGCCTCCTTAATTTTTCTACAAGTTAACTAAAGAAAACAGTCTAGGGGGCAGCGTTTGTGAGGCGGAAAGTCAATATGGCCGCGCAGTTTTAAATACCGGCTTTATTGACGTCTATGATTGACTTTTTATCTCTCTCTCTCTGGCTACGGAACTTGTTTCGTTTATTTTTTTATTTTATAGCACGTTTGATGTTTAGTATTGTTCATACAAAAAAAATCTGGAGCTTTTTGGGACTTAAAAACCTTCGGCCGAATTATTTTAATAACGACTTTTGTTTTATTTTTACAGGTTGGTTCCGAAAAAAAGTAAGAACGCGCAAGAATTCCAGTAAGAAACGACATGTAACCGAGTAAAAAAAAATTTTATACATCGTGTAAAAAAACAGCGCCTTAATTCTGCTCTATTATTCCTAAAAAAAAAAATTAGTTTGTTAGGTATGTTGTTATAAAAAAAAAAAAATCGCCTTATGGTTTATTTTAAAGTGATTCGTGTTTAATTATTCTTCACTTAACTGTCCATAATGTAATTTTATCGAAAAAATCATTTTTTAAATATGCAAACTTACAATACTCACAAAAATATATGTTAAAATTATTTTTTTTCTTGTTGTTTCGGTTTCGTTGTTTTCTTCTTTAATTTTAAACTTGCCGATTGGATGGAATAATAGGTGCTAGGATTTAAATCCCGATCAAATTGTTAATTTTTTTTTTTCTAAATGTGGCAATCTTTATTATTCATATTTTTAATTATTTATACTTGTAAGGAAATGTTAATTTAAATTTAAAAAAAAAAAAGATAAATCGAAATAAAACTGAACGTTTTCGTTCTGCGGGCCTTTTTTTGTATTATTAATAAATAAAATATTTGTATAGAAGAAGGAAAAATATTAAAAGCAAGAGCACAAACCAGTATCGATGTCAGGATCAAATTGCTCATGACAGTTCCAGAATTTTTAAAGATATTTTTTTTCTACGAATAATCGAAATTTTCTCTTCTAAACAACTTTAAAAAATTTACTCAAATTCATCCTGTACAGCAATGAACTGATATTTAATGGGACGTTTAAATATTTAGATAATTTTATAAAGAATTATAGATACGTAGTGTTTGCTTAACGTAATTAATTTGTTTTGGTAAAATTATGTAATAAAAAGATATTCTATTGAATTGGGGGCATTGAATCATTTATTTTTAAAATCCAGGCGTTCATTATTCGCAAAGATCACGTTTGGAAGGAGCCTCTGAGGGTGAGTGTTTGGTGCCCGGGATTTTTTAGGAGTATGGATATTAGCTTTTTTGTCTTGGTAACTATTTTCTGTATTCATAAGGATAAGTAGGACTACCTTAAGCCTTAAGGATGAACCCAACATTTATGGTCATGTAGCCATGATCAGGACAAAGGTTTAGGGAAATCATTAAGGGAATAAATTTTCTAAATGAAAAGCAAATCTTTTCATTGAAAATGAAGCTTCACTTTATTTTCCAAAAAACAGGTAATGGATTTCTATTTTCATTAAATTCAAGATCATTTATTTGTTCTAAAAAAACTTAATACCATACTTCTTCCTCAGGAAGTCAAGAAAAACTTTTTCACTCATTATTCATTAAATATGATTTCTCCCCAAGAGAGCAAAGTTATTGACACAACCTAATTACGCTTAAACTTGAAATTCTATAAAAAGCTTTATCACAAATACAACACTTACTAATGTTATCACATGATTCTTAATTACTCTGCATGATTAATTGCAACCTAACCTATTTCTAATAATGTTATTTCAGAAAGATAGCTTTATCCTACAACTCTGCCAGAAAAATAAAGATAACAAGGTCCTATATCAAAACTACTTTTAATCTGACCCTACTTTACTATTTAAAACATATCCTCAATAAAATCAATATGCGGATAACACATTTTTTTTCACTCAAGTTCATATTATTCGCACTGGGAAACGTGTGACGCGCTCTCAAGCGGGTTACATGTGAACTATCGGAATAAGGATAAACACTATTGTAAACAGTGGTTGAAATGGAAAAATGTCGCTCTAAAAAAGAGTTTTTATTCAATTTTGCAGCTTTTAAATTACTTGATGGGGGTATTACTTTCTCACCAATGCCCCTATAAAATGATTTTTAAAAAAAAACAGACCAGTCATTGAGAAAATGCAGAAAAAAACTGCACTATGTTTGAGTGTCTGTAATTTGTATACCTGCTCATAAGAATACCTGTAGGAATGATATTTTGTGCTAAAAATTTAAATATTTTTATGGTTTTAGCTTCTGCTTCAAAATGTCTTATCAAATGACTTACAAAATTGAATTTGTGCAATATTTCAAAATATTTGAAAAGTACAAAAATACAGGATCTGCTCTGAATCTAATTGAAAATTGAGATTATGCCGAGACTTCAATTGAAATTCCAAGAAACCTTCGATAGAGGCTTATGCTTCATTCTTTCCATAATAGCAACTTTATACACTTAAAATCTTGTTGGTATCATTCTTTCTGTGTTATCTCATTTGCAAGCAAAGGACACAGCATAATAATTTCAAGAGATGGCTGTACAGCCTGAGTGCAGCAGACCAAATCTCATTGCTTCAAAATGCTGTGAATAGCAGATAATGAAACTGCTTTGCACAAGAATTGTTCTAAATTGAATTTACAATGACACATGCTACCATATTTCAAAGGATTAAGACTTTTTTAATGTAAGAGAATCATTTTTCTGGAGTAAACGATTTGATTTCCTCTAGATCACAGGAACACATCATAGACTGTTATAGGATATTTGCATAGAGGCCTCTCTTTCTAATAAAAATCCTTTACCCTTAAAGGCAACTTCTTAAGTAGCTAAGAAGCAAAATCCAGAATTAAAACCCCCCTTAAAAATGAACCAAATCTTTCACACACACAGCATATAAGATTGCAATCCTCAGAAGGAAGCTCGAAGATTTCACATCAGTGTTAGATTTACCAGTTTTAATTACTAAAATACAAATGTCGCATCAAATAGATGACCCAATAGAATCTGTCTAATGTTTTAAAGATTTTTTCTGTGAACCAAATAAAAAAATTAATGAGTATTAAACGGAAAAAAAATTAAAAACGCTATTATGAATATATATGACAATGTTGTTTATCCTTATAATGGCAGCCATGACGGCGCGATCGAACTGCCATCTATAGTTCGTTCCCAGTGCGAATTGACAGATCAGTTCGATATCTTAACTACTGATTTTCTCATTGTTAATTTTACGATAAAATAATCGTTTTAACTTATTGATTGGATCTCGTTTAGTAATTAAATCCCTATTCTAACCATTTATTGCTTTATAATACGAAATCACACCTTAATTTCACGAAAAAATGAAACCACTCCTCGCCTTCGAATATTCTAGAATTTTCCAGAAAACGCCGCCATTAACCGTTATAAAAAATTAAAGACTGGCAGCACTGATCGCATAAACCGGAGAAAAAATGTGAAAATCGCGAAATCTCGTGATTTTGTTAAATTATTTAAATGAATCACGTGGAATGCCATTAATTAAAGTCCATTAAGAAATTCCTAATCTTTAAAATGTGAAAAAAGAACGCATCGGCTTTTTTCAAACGGTTTCCTAATCAAAAAATGAATAGCATGTAAGTATTGCACACGACGGTGTTTAAATCTTGTTTACGTGATTTTCCGTAGTCAAAACATCATGTTATCAAGTTATTTTCGTTTCAGAGAGATAAAAATGCTCAAGCTGTGACTGAAATAAAAAATTAAATATATTATTTTTGGCGGATTTAAAAAATGTGATTAGAAAGTGCTGCTCCTGTGGTAGCGTTGCCGAACTAACAGTGCACGTAGACAGTTCCATGATTGGCTGCAGTGTATTACGCATTTGTGATCTTTCGGACGAAAAAAGACATTGAATAACGTTATTATTATATTCAGATAGTGCTTTTTTACATTATTTCAAGTTGATATTGCGCATGATTGAAATGTTGATCAAAACAAAACAAAAGACTTACGAGCACTTCTCAAAGCGTTTAATGGTGTCGTATCGGAAGGTCGTGTGTGCCAAGTAAAGAAGGAAAAATCTGTTTTGAATTTTGCCACTTGGCAATTTTCAGCCGGTGTTGTTGATCGTTTGATTCGGTTTGACCGATCTGCTGTATTATAAACCGTATTAGTTTTCGTTTGTTTTCGTGTGTGAGATACAAAGAGGTGGAAAAAAAAATCGTAACGATGGAGCAGGGACTTGTTAATGGACATAATGGCGTAGACCATTTGGAAATTCTAGAAAACGGGATAGTGAACGGGGACGTTGAGAATGGTGAGACGAATGGTAAAATGGCCGGTGATGGCAATGGTGTTGATATTCGTATTAAGAAAAAAGCAAAGAGACTTATAAAACAATTCAGTAAAGAAGGTGTTGTTAATGGTCATGGTGGATCATCTGTTGTTTTGCCACCGAGGAGTTGGAAAAATACTCGCAGGCCTCGAAATGGATATGGTAGAGGTCTTCCGAAGAAAGGTAAGATAGAGTGGTTGTATTTTAATGATTTCGAGTTTTCGTGTTGAACGTGACGAAAAAAAAATGTAAGGAAATTTTTTGCACAGCAACAAGCTTAGACTTGTTATTATGAATTAATGTTGCAGTGTTTATATTTTTGTTTGACCCGGCGACCGGCGTTCTGAGGTCGATGGAAATATTTAATAATGATTTAAAAGTGGATTCTTTGGGGAAGTGGTGAAATTAAATGGAAGGATCAGCACATGTCAGTGTCCTTCCATATGTTAACTATGTTTGTTTTTTGCTAAGCTGCAGAAAGAACTGTAAAAACGAATTCTGAAGTTTTTGAACGCATTCGATAGAATTAATATACAGATTATTTTTGTCTGGATGTTGCTTGAAGGAATTACATAGCAAGTTTCTATTTGCTTTTGTTTGTATGAACAAGTGTTAATCTCATTATGTCACCAATCTTCTGCCTTTTTATTTAAATGCATTAAGTTAGTATGAGTTTAGGTATCGTGATGTCATTTCCCTGAAGGGGGAATTGATATTTGAGTGTAATGTCCTGTTCTCATGGTAGAAAATGATAAGGAGTGATTTAGGAAACTTTTTCTTTGTTGATTCATTTTTGGCTTAAGGTGCAAATTAAAGAATGTTAATCGCAGGGTATATGGATAGTCAATTGTTGAAATCGATAGCCCAAGGAAAATGTATGTTTTAATTGAAAGAAGAAGGGAGCGCGTTAACATTTCTGAAGGGACATTACGTTAAGTGTATTGACAAGTTTACTCAGTGTACCCTTTTTGAGAGTATCCAAAGTTTGAAAATTCATAACTTAAAATACGAAATAGCTGTCAGAATAGACTTAAATGTGGGAGTGTAGAAAATGTTGGCCAAAAAGCTTGTTCCAATTTAATCAACACAGATTTTACAATAGCTGTAGTAATTAAGGAAAAATTTTTGATTTTTTTGAGAAAAAAAACTTTGTTAAGATTTTCCAAATCAGGGAGTAACTTTGTGTTTGTTGCTGAAAACTGATTAAGTCAAACCTTCTTCAGGCAACTTGAGTATTACTGAAAAGCAGACATTTTAAAAATCACTATAATTTGCTCATAGGCAATAAGTGTAAGTATTTTACATGGCCTAGAGTGTGTTTTCCTGAAGAATTTGGAATGCCGAGATTAGAATTAAATCAAAATGGTCTTTTCTTAAAAACTTAGATGACGTTTTAAAAATTTTACAACTGCAGAAACATTACATAACAAAATTCTGTTGATAATACTCTCAGCTGGACTTTTTAATGGCTCCAGTTAAATTAGTTCAAGGTTCTAATTCCTGGAACTGCCTTCAATGGTTCCACCTGACTTAATATGATTAGTACCTTGAACCTCCAACAGCTCTTAATCATACAGCCAGAGCTGTAATGGCTCAGATAGTTTTACTCGAGTCTGGAATGAGTTCAGCTAGGTCCATTTGCCTTTCCTCTAGGTCCTAAAAATTCCATCTGATCTTCTTATGACTCTAATAAAAATTTAGCTGTAACCCTAAATATTTCCCGTTTACTGTAATGATTTCTTGAGATTTCTAAATTTTTTTAGGGGGTTAAGGGCTCAATTTTTTGTTAGTTTTGGTGAAAGGAATAGACTATTTTTAGACTTTTCCCTCTGGTTCATGCCTCTAATTATTTGGGCTTTACTCAACTTGAGTCTTTAAACATTTCCATTGGCCTCAGTTCGTTTTCTCGAAAATTTTTACCAAAAAAAAAAAAAGAAATGATTTGAAGAAAAACTATTGATGATTAAAAACTAATATCGTTATGCAATTGTGGGTCAACTAAGATCCACTGAGTTCGGCTAATAATCATCAACAGTGAATTACAAAACCATCAGGGCCGTTAAAATCATTGCCTAAAAAAATTATAATCAATTTTTTTCCTCATTCTTTTTCAATTTTTTTTGTCGAATTTAAATATTTTTCTCAGCAGGAAATAAAAAAAAACCCACGCCAAATGTTGAGCACAACCGTAAAGGGAACGAAATCAAAATGCTTTCGACCTCGAACATTATTACAAACGCGTAGAGGAAAAACTTTTGTAAAAAAAAAAAAATCAAATAAAAGTGAAAGAACCGCCATCGTGCTCAGTAGCGAGTTGTTTATTTTTAAAAATAGAAAAATAAAAAATCCGAAAAGAATGTGGTTTGTCTGTTGAAAATATTTTACTTTCAAAAAAAGCTTTTCGATATTATTCAAGCCTTTTTTCCGGGGTATTTTAAAATATCATTTCCCCTTTGTATACAATTGGCCCACGATTTTCTTTTCGTCCCACCAACCTTCGCCAGGCACCGACAACAATACAAACCCATAACAGGGCGTTCCGAAAAACGAATTCACACGTACGCACACCTTGATTTTACCCGTACCTCCTTCGTTTTTTTTTTCCAATGATGGAAAAGGTAAACGACCTGACTGAAGATTAGATAATCAAGACCAATAATGATAACAAAAACGGTTACTAAAAGTAAACGACCGAAAACCGTGTCAAGGCTTGGAGATTCGACGGATGGTGAAAGTGCTTGTAGAGTTATTGAAATTAGCATGAGGGCAAAGACCTCATGTACCAAAAAAAAAAAAAATTATGTAACTTATGGATTTGGGATATCATCAATAATCAAAAAACTCAAAACCGGCAATTTTCCTTCTCTCCCCCTTCCACTTTCTTTTTGATTGAGTTTTAAAATTGCCTTATGATTAGCTCGTTCACACTTGATTGATTCTATTTATCGACTTATTGGCTGGATTCTTTTTTTTTTTTTTTTTTAGTTTTAAAAGATGCAAAAAAATGTAGTAATGATGGAAAAAAAATAAAAGTATGAAAATAAAAATGAATAGTGATCGTGCATGAAAGACAGCTGGTAGGCGGGGCCAACTTGAAGGGCACCTTGCTAGCTAGCTACCATACCTGTGGCCACTAATATAACTTGTTCCCAAATATTAACATGCACTTTGTGTTAACGCTCACGTTTCTTTGCAAAGATCTTTCTTCGCTCGTAGGTCATTTAATTTTTTTTTTGCGTTGAATTTTTTTTTGTTTTTGAAAAATATGAGAAATAATCATTTCCCCGGTTATGACCTTGAGATTTTATTAACGCATGATTAGGCTAAGTTGGGGAAAAAAACAACAGCGGACTTTAAATGAAAAAGTCGAAAATATAGTTACTGGTTTTTTTTTTTTTTTTTTTGGAATTTGGGAATTATAATTTTTTTATGGACTGTACATTTCAAACAACTAGAAAGACATCCCCCGAAAAAATTTCTCGAAATAATTTTTTTTTTATTTAATCTGGGAGTATTTTTTTGTTTGAACAATGTTGTGTATCAAAAATAAGTGAACAAAATATGAAATGCTTGAGAATTTCTCTTGGTTTTAACTCAGTCTATTAGATCTGAACACAAATAGTGTATTTGGAGGGACTTGCGACCAACTTGCGAAAAATTCATCAAAACATTTGGTCGACAAGATAAATTGAAAAATTCATCAAAACATTTGGTCGACAAGAAAAATTGAAAAATTCATCAAAACATTTGGTTGACAAGAAAAATTGAAAAATTCATCAAAACATTTGGTCGACAAGAAAAATTGAAAAATTCATCAAAACATTTGGTCGACAAGAAAAATTGAAAAATTCATCAAAACATTTGGTCGACAGGAAAAATTGAAAAATTCATCAAAACATTTAGTAGACAAGAAAAATTGAAAAATTCATCAAAACATTTGGTCGACAAGAAAATTGAAAATTCATCAAAACATTTGGTCGACAAGAAAAATTGAAAAATTCATCAAAACATTTGGTCGACACGAAAAATTGAAAAATTCATCAAAACATTTGGTCGACAGGAAAAATTGAAAAATTCATCAAAACATTTGGTCGACAAGAAAAATTGAAAAATTCATCAAAACATTTGGTCGACAAGAAAATTGAAAATTCATCAAAACATTTGCTCTATAGGAAAAATTGAAAAATTCATCAAAACATTTGGTCGACAAGAAAGTTAAAAATTCATCAAAACATTTGGTCGACAAGAAAGTTAAAAATTCATCAAAACGTTTGGTCGACAAGAAAGTTAAAAATTCATCAAAACGTTTGGTCGACAAGAAAGTTAAAAATTCATCAAAACGTTTGGTCGACAAGAAAGTTAAAAATTCATCAAAACGTTTGGTCGACAAGAAAGTTAAAAATTCATCAAAACGTTTGGTCGACAAGAAAGTTAAAAATTCATCAAAACGTTTGGTCGACAAGAAAGTTAAAAATTCATCAAAACGTTTGGTCGACAAGAAAGTTAAAAATTCATCAAAACGTTTGGTCGACAAGAAAGTTAAAAATTCATCAAAACGTTTGGTCGACAAGAAAGTTAAAAATTCATCAAAACGTTTGGTCGACAAGAAAGTTAAAAATTCATCAAAACGTTTGGTCGACAAGAAAGTTAAAAATTCATCAAAACGTTTGGTCGACAAGAAAGTTAAAAATTCATCAAAACGTTTGGTCGACAAGAAAGTTAAAAATTCATCAAAACGTTTGGTCGACAAGAAAGTTAAAAATTCATCAAAACGTTTGGTCGACAAGAAAGTTAAAAATTCATCAAAACGTTTGGTCGACAAGAAAGTTAAAAATTCATCAAAACATTTGGTCGACAAGAAAGTTAAAAATTCATCAAAACATTTGGTCGACAAGAAAATTGAAAATTCATCAAAACATTTAGTCGACAAGAAAATTGAAAAATTCATCAAAACAATTGGTCGAAAAGAAAAATTTTTTAAAAAAACTTGAACTTTAAAAATCCGGAGAAAATGAAATTTGGGTAGAAAATATTTTGGTGTTATTAAATCTCTGAAAAGTTTTTATTTCTCTCATTAGAAAACCCTAAAATCTCAAAAATTTGGGAAGGAAGAAAATTTTTTTGACTTGGTCGATTTTTGCTCTGACTATCAGTAATAGTTTTTCGAAAGGATCTGATATAATTTTTGAAAATTGCAGCTAGGTGGAGCTAGCTAGTATCTGAAAGAGAGAGTCACCAACCACCTTCTAATAATTAAATTAAAAAGCCCTTTTTTAAGGTTTCATCCAACAAAAAAAGTGGCAGATATTGGAATCGGAAATCGCGGTTGGTTGACCAAAAGCTACACACACAATATTTACAAAACAAATAAATATTTACATTTGAGATATTGTTTGCCGGTTTTTGCTGATAAGATAAGAGGAAATAAATAACCGATGTTTAGCCTATCCTCATCTCCGACAACTTGAAACTTATTATTTAAAAAAAAAAAAAAAATCGAATGATATGATTATTCTAAAAAGGGAGAAGAGAGGGGAAAAAAATAATATTTACGAGTTTTGTGTAGTATTTGCGATTTTCGCACAGCATCCTGGTTACATATTCAGAGAAGAAGGAAAAAAAAAAAAAGGGTAACAAGTGAATTGGGTATGACTCCACCTACACCAGAGTGCCGTTATTTGAACTGTACCGGCCTCTCATTCTTTATTTGTAACGAGCATGGTCTCCTAATAAACAAGACACTGTTAGCATTTATTATTCTCTTAATTCCATTATTACGGTCACAGAATTTGTGACTTAAGTTTTCTTTTTCTTTTAATTGAAGAAATATGGGGAATGCGCTCACTTTAATGATATCAATTCTTGTGAGACAAAACATTAAGTTTAATGCGTTTAGCACTTTCAAGGTTTAAAAAATATAAATTATTCAAGTAAAATAATAAAATGGATGGTTATCAACGTGGAATTTTTCTCTTTTGAATTTAAGAGATTTATATGGAAAAAATTATTCGACGAGTCTGTACAAGTTCGATAGGCTTTTGAGTTGAAAATAATTGCGATCGTTTTTAATTAAGTAGCTCTATTAAGAAGATTATTTATGGGCAGTAATGAAGATGTAAGATTGGTGGCCGGTGTAATTAACCTATTGAATGTTTAAAACCACCTCATGCAATTTTTCCCTGAGACGTCTTTGAAGATTATAAGAATTTGCAATAATCAATTGTGTGTCACGGTTAACCCTTTCACCCCCAACATTTTATTTTTCATTTGATTTTCATGAAAATTGAGTAGCAGGGGTAATTTTATGCGTAGATTTTAAAAATGGAGTCAAAATCCCTCAAAAATGTAAATTCAAAATGGCGGAAGGCCATTTTTATACCATACTATACCGCCTTACCCTTTCTATGTGGGCCAAAATCGAACAGTTTTACATTACAGCAATATTACTGTCCGTCCGAAATAGAGGGGGGGGGCCTTAAACCTGGGGCTGTGGCCCCACCTGGCCTCCGTAGTGCCGCCCCTGTGCAAAGCTCTGACCCTAACTCTATTCACAACTTAGCACCTAACTTGGGCTGTTTTTTTGGCACGTGCTGACCTTTTAACTCTCATTACCGGAACCCATTATAACCCTGAAAAAATTACTCCTAAAATGCCTCGTCCTTCTGAATATCACGAAGATCAGGGGATCCCAATAAAGGCGATGGCGCTTATTTGCTGTTTACTTCACTTTAACTCTTGCTTTTAATCAAAAATAAAGAACTTAATAGTTCGAGTGCTGACTCAGCTCAGACTGAAAATAGAGGAAATCGGTTTTTTTTTATTTAAAAAAAACCATTATTGCATTTATAGCGTCTAAGTCTGCAGTTTTTTTTAAAAAGCTGATCTGACATTAAATTTCGCTTTTCATCTGCCACATGATATTTTATTCCAAATTAACATTTCTTTGAGTAAAAAAAAAAAAAAATATTTGACATTCTCAATGTGAAGAAATTGTCACTCAGGAACGTATAATTGATGGAGGCGTGTTTTTGCACAGTTTGTGTTTACATTTTTCGACTTATTGCGTTGTTGCTAAAATGTATTTTCAAGTCCAAGGCCAAGGTTAATCCCGTCTGTCTTAAAAATGCTGGTCGAATGATCCGCGCTCTCACTCGTATCTATTCATCGATTAGAAAATCCATTCACAGAAGAAAAAAAAACGTTACCTTGACGTGTTGATTGTTTTGCTTTCTGTCTTTTTGCCAGGTTTTCCTTATCACTCTCCTTCGGTAAATGTTACGGGAAAAATAATAAAAATCAACTTTCGATTCGTCGGTAGGAAGCGTGTAGGCAGGTTTTTTTTTTAGGGATTGTCGATTTTATTTACTGATGATCTGTGCTTTTTTTAAGCTGTAATAAAGTGTACGTTGAAGTCGTGATTCGATGAAATAAATAAGGTGGAGACGTCGTTTTTAAAATATTTGAAAGGCAACCTTCAGGAGGGATCGATAGATATTATTATCAGTGAATGGGAGAGCTTTTCGAGATAAAAATGTCTGGTGATTAAGAATTTTTTTTTTCTTAAGGCAAGGGAAGGTTTTTTTTTTTTTATAAATGGAGGAGTGATTTTCGGAATGACTTCCGAAATAAGCTTTCACTTTCGCTTTTTATCTTGTTGATGTTCTTTGAAATAAATTACGTTTTTAAGCACTTTGTGATGGGGGGAAAGGATTTGAATGAATTAAATTATTTGGCAAAGGAAAAGAGACTCTGTAGTATTTATACAGGATGAATTAGAGTTGTAATAATTAGGAAATCTTGAAATTGATTTGTAAAAATTCAAGTAGAACCATCAGATATTTGAATTGAGATGCAGGCTGGAGCGGCTGTTCCTATTTTGCAGGCCCGGTATTTCCAAGCGTTTTTTTCTGCGGGCCAAGCTGGATTCGAGTTCTACTCGTCGAGTACTTCCCATATAAGAAAATAAAATTTCCAAAATTTGCCCCCTTGCCCCTAAAAAAAAAAAATTATTTGGTTTTTCCAGTTGCGGGCCCGGTATTTCTAAGCACGTTTCTTTGCGGGCCAGACCGGATTCAAGTTCCACTCGTCGAGTACTTCTCAGATGTGAAAAAATAATCCCCTTTCTTGCCCCCTTTTCCTTAAAATATTTAAAGTTTTCCCACTGCGGGTCAGCCCGGTTTTTGGTTTACTCATCAAGAAGCCCCCGAATGTGGTCGGGCCCGCAAGAAAATACGTTAAGAAAATTTGAGCCTACAGCTGTAAAAGTAAAATTAATTTTTTAGGGGGGAAGGGGTAAAAATTGCTGCCGTACTGGGTTTTCCTTGATGGGAAAACCGAATAATTTTTTTGGTGGGGAAGGGGGCAAATTTTGGAATTTTCGTTTTCATACATGGGAAGTACTCTGCGGGTAGAACTGGAATCCAGCCTGGCCCGCAGAAAAAAACGCTTGGAAATACCTGGCCCCCGGCTGAAGCTGGGATTAAAATTTGATGCTTCTGATGTCGAAGCCAACAGAAAAATATTTTCTGGTTGTGGTGTATTTACACTGCCTTTCCTCTAATTTGCATGTGCTCTTAAATCATTTGGAGCAAATGCAAAATGATGATCTTTGTATTTTCTCCAAACTTTTTGGAGAATATGCAATATTAACCCTTTGCTTTCTATTTTTCCCGCTCCTGAGAAGCTCAAATTCCCCAACTTTTATTTCGAAGTACAAATATCCTCGTAGTAAAGTGCTAGGCCTGCTATGTCCGCCAGAAATACTGAGACATTTAAATCAGGGATATGCAACACGCCTTCCACCACTGCATATACATTGCCAGTTACCACATGAAATCATTGGAATTGGATTTTTCTTCGCCCCAAGGGGTTTCGAAGGTGGCTAATTTCAAAATCTTGAATAATAGACTTAATGGGGCCTAACAAAAAACAGTCTCCAATGATGCCCGAGTGCAACAATGCTATACCCCGACAAAAGTGAGTGGTCTTTTTTCCCCTAGTTGAACTTCTGCACTTTCAAATCTCGCGCCTCTGCCAATTATCGCGACTTCTTACGTCCTCCATACAGCCTTAACCTCACTCAACTATCACATCCTACAAACTCCCTTGCTCCCATTTTAAAAAATTCAAAATCCACATAATTTAATGTCATCCTCAAAGTTTCGCGAACTCAATATCAAAAACCCCGTTTTATTTTCAATTTTCCAAAACCGTACAAATCATTTCCATGATAAGAGATAAAAACGAAACACCGGGATTATAAGGGCAATGACATTCGTTTCACCTCGAAAAAAGATTTCAAAAATTGGAAACCACCCTTTTACATGGACTCGCCTCATCCGCGGGGGCAAAGAACATTCTACACATTTATCTCTAAATCCTGCTAATTTGTATTTTTTTTTTTTTCGTATCAGTCATCTCGTTATTATTATGATTACATAACTTCTCATTCTTATTTATACATCATTAACCGTTATTATTTGACATGTTAATGTAATCTTAACAGCATCACAATAAACAATTTTATATTAATATCGCATACGCAAAATCCCGTTTTTAAATACGATACATAAGATTCATCTCTTTGTTCCTGATAACATAGTAAACGAGAACCCGTTCAAAGATTTTTTTTTTTGATTCATACGGTTGATAAGCCAAGGCCAAAAAATTCCGAATGGTCATTTTATTATTAAGTGATTCTGCATTTTTCCCCATTTTCTTATCATCCTCATTTACTGGAGGGAAATAATATAAAGAGGAGTTGCTTCTGTTTAATGAGAGCCCCGTTTTAAAAAAAAAAAATTGCGCCAAATCACTCTGCATTTTTATTCTTATTATAATTTTCGAGCCTATTGTTTCCTAATGTCGTTTTATTTAAAACCCGGTTGCTTTTTCCTTATCGAAAACAATTGAGACCATCGAAGTGCATTAAAATAGAGCGAAAATCAACTTGTCGCGGTGACATTTAAAAAACAGGTTTAGTTCTTTAAAAAAATAACAGTCATCGTTGTCAGATTATTCTGTGCAAGTCGCAGCAGGAAAAAGCGAGATTTATTGTATGTACAGGGTGTTTGGTTTGAGCCAGCGGTGTATCAAGGGCGCTCCAGGGGAATTGACTTTCAGGTTTAAACTTGCTCGTCAAGCTACCGGGCAAAGGCATGCTGCATCCCCTCACATTAATGCGCCTCAAAAAGTTCTCCAGTTTTCCTGATAATGAAAAATTCATTCGTATTCTAAGAAGACGAGGCGCTTACTGACTACTCAGTAGTCTGTTCGGTCTTCTTAGAGTGCGAGGGATTTTTTCTTTTTTTAAAAAAAAGGAAAAACAGTGAATGAAATTCTGTAGTGCGGTTCCTAAGAGTCAGTTCAGGCAGAAACCAGGATAAATTTTTAAAAACTAGCCCCTCAAAATACAGTTATGCCACCAGCGATACATAAAGAGTTTACGTTTTGCATAATTACATGAATTTTTACTTTCGAGCTCCCTAGAGTGAGGAATTATTCGTGTCAAAAATGAAATTTGGACAAACCGGGTATTTTGCCGTGAAATGGCGAGAAGTAACCGTAAAAATGGTTTTTGGGCTGACGTCCGTCAGTCCGTTCGTTCGTTTTTCTGTTCGTGCACTTTCATTTTTTGCCTGGGTTTTCAAAACCAAAAGAGCCAGAGCTACAAAAATTGGCAACGACCTTCCTTAGGCAAGGGGAAAACTGTTATTCCAAAGGCAAGAATACCCGGCCAAATTTGCGGCTTTGGCGGGGCCAAATAAGGCCAAATTTAGGCATTTTGAGAATTTTTTCGAAAACGGCTTTACTCATTTTTTTTTTACAGAGACACCTGACCTTATAAGGAACTTTTCTCTTTTTCGCGAAAAATGGCCCTCCCCGGAAAATCCGGGAAAACCGAAAATTTTTAAGTTTTACATGGGACTCGATTTCGACTAAAAAATGGTCGGAGATTTCAAATTTTCAGTCCTTTTTGAGATTTGAAGGCCACCCCTCCAAGTTTACGGCTTTGGCAGGGCCAAAAAAGGCCAAACAATGAGTTTTCACAGATATTCTCAAAAACGGCCCTAACGATTTTTTTAACTTTTTGTGTGAAGATACCTGACTTTATTAGAAGCAAGTTTTCCCTTTGGTAAAATTGCCCTCCCGGAAAATCCGGAAAACCGAAAATTTTAAAGTTTACAGAAAGAGCTGATATGGGATTCGATTTCGACTAATTAATGGTCGGAAATTTTATATTTTCGGTCCAATTTCTGATTTCAACCCAACCCCCTTATTTTGTTTCTGTTGCTGTTGCTGTTGCTGTTTCTGTTTCTGTACAAATAGCGGTGATATGGGACTCGATTTCGACTAATTAATAGTTAGGGAATTTAAATTTTCGATCCATTTTCTAATTTCAAGCCACCCCCCGACCTCCCAAGTCCCCAATGATGCCTTAATCGAACGAAGCTACACCCCGACAGAGCGAGAAAGTGAGTAGTCCTCCCCGGACTGCTGTTCCCCTGGTTTTGAAAATACAGAGAAAACATAAAAAACTTTTACTTGTAAGATATTCAGGATGCTGGCGATTTTTTTAAAAGCGTATAATAACTAGGGCTAGGAGTCAATAAACTTTTGATAATGACTATTGTTTATATTTGAAACGAGATGAAGATACTGTCGCCCGTTCAGTACTTTTCCTACGTCCTATTTTAAAATATCTCTTCCATCACGAAACAGAAATAATTAGGCTGATCAATAATAGAGAGTTATATAATAATTAATAATATCAATAAAGTTGCGATAAGGATTTGTATATAGGCTCAACGATTTGATTAGCAACAAATGAGCCTATACGGATAAAAAGGGTGGGCTCACGATTTTCCGTGTTTATATGTTGTAAGCAGCCTTGAAAATAATTAACCCGGTGATAAACTAAACATGCAAATGTTATCCGAAGGATTTTGAGCGACAGAAATCAGTATAAGGAGCGATTTTCAAGGGTCGATGAGATCATAGAAATAATTAGACTAATTACGGCTGTTCGGTTTATTAACGAGAGCGTTATTGCTGTCAGGAGGATTTTTTTGGTTGACGGATCGTTTTAGAAGGATGAGTTGGGTCGCGAACTTGGTTTCGGGTTATTAGCCACGATTGTAAATTGTTTTGTGGATAATCATTCTTGTTTTTATTTTCGCGAGGGCCCCTTTTAAAAATTCTTTTTTTCCCGAATCCGCTAGCTTTTTCATCCGTTGTTAAAAGTAAAATTTTCGTCTTTAAAATTGCAGATAACGAGAGAAGATTTTTTGGCGTCAGTCACTTTCCTGTAACAAGATTTTAAAAGGGATGCAACGCACGTAGTCGGTCAAATTGGATTGGACTGGAGGATTTAAGTGTCGGCGAGAGTCGATGAAATTTATTTAGTAGTTAATGTAAGAGGTGCGAGATGTTGTGATTAAGTGTTTAATACGAAAGTCATTTAGAGTACGTGGTTGATGATGATGATGATGAATATGATTCGCTGGTCAGTGGGAAATGGATGAAACTTGTCAAAAATTGGACTAAAACGTCAGGGACTAACAAGATCATATCGACAGAGGTAAAGACGAGGCTAGAATGGACTAGATGAATGAATCAGAGTTGGTAATTAAGATCAGGCGAGACATGAGATTAATCCCAAAGTGTTTAGGAGTCAAAAATCATGCCCATTGGGACTAGTGAGAGGCATTTCAGATCTAATGACACGAGGTAATAATGAGACTAGGATCAAACCAGATCAGATGTACAAATCAAAGACCACGGCCAATTAGGCGAATTAGGAAATCAAACTAGACGAGACCAGAAGAAACTAGTTAAAGATTGGCACAATCAAGACTAGGGATCTTATTAGGGAGTGGACACTTTGATGACTTGTCTGCTCATACTGCCATTTGCAGTACTGTAAGCAGAAATTTGGGTCCTCCATAATCTCGAAATAAAAGTTACTAAGTTTGCTTCGTAAGCTAGTTCTAGACATCATGGCGACTTCCAGTTCGAGATCATGGCTCACCCATACTTTGAGAGCATAGCAACTTCCAGAATTGCAAATGGCGATCCTTTACGTAGCAGACGGCTCATCAAAGTGCCCACTCCCTATTAGGCTCCCTAGCTTATACTAGTCAGAGATTAAATTAGTCGAATCAAAGTCTATCAGACTAAATCAATCGAAGATCAGACCAGGCAAGGTGAACCAAAAGAAAAGGGAAGAGATTAGCTGCAGGTCATGTTAGATTAGGCTGAAATGAGTGAAATTCATTGCAGATGCTGAAATTCATTGGTGGTGACGTAACACGTCTTCTGCTGCTCAGTTCTTAACTTACGTTTGGTCACAGCCGATCAAAAAGCAGCAATTCAGTTGGCGGCTCTCTCCTTTCAAATAGCGGAAAAAAATTTGTACGGACGACTACAACCTTCGTGGTTTGATCGGTAGCACTCCGGCTTCTCGCTTGAGAGTCGTAGGTTCTATACCCAGGCCAAACTAAACCGAAAGAAATTTCTAGAGCCTAGGTTAAAATTATTAGTACTGTGAGGTCAGAAGTCTGTTTGCAAATCCAGATTCTCAGAAACCAAGAATTTTAGAATTCAGTGGCTAGAGCTAAATAAGTAGTTCTGCTAAAAGTTCCGGTTCTGGCTGAGTTTACTAGATTTGTGTGTCTGGGTATAAACGTTGTTCGCTGGAGCCGAGTTTAATTACCGTTTCGGGCCTTGGTGATGCTGTTGAAGTATAAAATAAGATTTTTTCCATCGATTTTCGTTTATAATGTATAGTACTTTGTTATTGGGGTTTTTTTTCTGCTATATAAAAGTGGATCACCTTAGGCAAGGATGATCGATGAATAATATTTCCAGACATCAAATGCATAACTCATTTCAAATATCTGGGGGCGTAGTTGAATTAAACGAACGATTTGCTTCCACTTTTTTTGTTACAATATTACATGATTTTAATATTTTTATGGAGAGCTTAGAGATGGTGTAGTAATGATCCCATAATCCGAACTTGAGGCTCCCAGTAGCTATCGGTCTTAATAATCTTAAGGTACATAACACTTTAAGTTTCTGCTCATAGTTGTTGGGCTTCGATAGCCGTAGCAATAATGTATCTGTAGTCTAACATTCACTCATAAAAATAGGATAAAAATAGCATAAGAAAAAATAGGATGGTTGCCGGAATGTCCGGGACTACTTCGACCCCGGGAGATTCAGGCCCGGAGGATTTTTTTTCTTAAACCCCGGCAAACCCCGGGATCAGGTCCCAGATCGCGGTCCCAGATCCGGGATCTGGTCCCAGATCGCGGTCCCAGATCCGGAATCTGGTCCCAGATCGCGGTCCCAGATCCGGAATCTGGTCCCAGATCGCGGTCCAAGATCCGGAATCTGGTCCCAGATCGCGGTCCCAGATCCGGAATCTGGTCCCAGATCGCGGTCCAAGATCCGGGATCTGGTCCCAGATCGCGGTCCAAGATCCGGGATCTGGTCCCAGATCGCGGTCCCAGATCGCGGTCCAAGATCCGGGATCTGGTCCCAGATCGCGGTCCAAGATCCGGGATCTGGTCCCAGATCGCGGTCCAAGATCCGGGATCTGGTCCCAGATCGCGGTCCCAGATCGCGGTTTCAGATCCGGAATCTGGTCCCAGATCGCGGTCCCAGATCCGGAATCTGGTCCCAGATCGCGGTCCAAGATCCGGGATCTGGTCCCAGATCTGGGATGGCGGTGCCGCCATCCCAGATCATTCCCCACGATCCCGGACCTAAAGCCCCGGGAGATTCAGGCCCGGACGATTTTTTTTTAAAACCAGGGCAGCGATGAGAGAAGCGAGGAGCGTGCCGCAAGCCCAGACCACTGTTTACCGGCGGCTTTTGCACCCACAATTTTCCTTCTCTTTGACCTTAGAGCAATTTACCAACAAACTAACAATCCTATCCCTATCCAATACGCCGCAACAGTAAAATTCCCAATATTCGTCCCCTTTGACCAATTTCAAGGTCTTTTAATTTGCATATCTGAGAATAATCAAGAGGAAAGGAAAATCCTACCCAACTAACCAACTAAAAGATCCAAACATCTCGTTCTCGACCCGATTAACTGCGCAATTGCCTTTTTAAAGTAAAAGTATAACACGTTGCATTCAGTTTTTTTTTTTAATATTATTATTTCACATTCAAACCTACGCTGATAATGATTCTTGTTTAGACGATAAGAATATATCAGCGTCGAACCCAACTTCGAAACGCCACATACCAGTTTATACCGATTTGATTTTTCCGCTCGAAGATTATGTTTCCAGACTTGCTTTAAATAATTACAACCTAACACAAAAAACTAGTTTTTCTACGACGGAAAGAGAGAGAGAGAAAAAAAGTATAAATTCTTACATAATACTAAAAAACATGAATCGGACAATGGAGTGATTGGAAAACATGTCCGAAAGCGTTATTTTACTATATACCCGCATTAATTAGATGATTTGTTTGCCAAAGTGCGAATGTCTCCCATGTTGTGACGTATTGTTTGTAAACAAGACCGGTGCTATTATTGGAGAGGGAATACTAAAAAAAAAATATGGAACGGTGCCACGAATCGAAAGGCGGTTCGAAAATGTTATTTTAATAGTGGTGAAAGAAAAAACCGTGTATATTAGGGTTGAAATAGGTGTTGAGGAAGGTTCTCGAGGCTATTAAAAAAAATAAAAACACACATTGGGATTTTAAAAATGTTGGGCAACGAAGGAATATAGTAGAACGGGGATTTCTCAAAGCGACCTGTTATGTTGTACAACGGGGCTTGGGTGCACGCAACGAATCGATGTAGTTTCTAGAGTCTTCCACCCCTTCTATAACATTTTCATTCACAGACTGTGTGGATCATCAAGTTCCATCCCTTAGCAGGCCTTGTATGTTTTTTCCCTGCGTCAGTTTAATTTTTTTCGGTTTCAGGAATGGAAGAATTTATAATTCCGAGTGTTTAATTACATTAAGTGAGTTATTATGAGAGTGATCGTTGTTAGATTATTATAATTTGCATTATATTAATGTTTTACGGCACGTAAGATGTTCACGGTGCCAGTTTTTAGGTATCAAATTAGGCTATCGGTTCTGGAATTTTTTTTTTGTTGTGAATGATGCTTGACTTTTATGGAGTTTGGAATTTAATTTTGAGTGCTGTGAAAAGTTAAGGGAAGATCGTGTTGGGTTTAAAGAAAAGGAAAAAATTTAGGCAGTGACGACGCCAGAAAAAAATTCTGCATGGGGCCACTAAAGGCCCTAAATTAAAAGAGACTGGCAATCTGTCAGCCATTAAAAAATTTGAACGCCATATTGAGCAAGATGGCGAGCCACATAAGGAGTACGTGGCCTTCCGAATTCAGCAGAAAAAGGCGCAGCTGTATTGTTAGAGGAGGTATTGTTCTAAAATGTCTTCTGCTTCTTCTACCTTTTAAATTTTCCTAAGTAGAAGCAGAAGATATTTTAGAACAAGGCCTTCGTAAACAATACAGCTGTGCCTTTTTCTGCTGAATTCGGAAGGCCACGTACTCCTTGTGTAGCTCGCCATCTTGCTCAATATGGCGTTCAAATTTTTTAATGGCTGACAGCATTTTTAGGTATCAATATTTTTAGATATAATCCTCGGTGGGTAATATATCCTTGATGGGATCTTCTGGGTTTCGGGCTTGGGATCCTTGAGTTGGTTTACCTTCAATTTCCCCTCCTTTCTTTTCTTGATTTCATCTTCGAGTAGTTTAATTTGTTAATCTTCATAGCACTGAGGCCCTTCTTCGTCAGAAGTGGTTATCAGGTCCGAAAGCAGCTGTTTTCTATCCACCACTGTTTTACTCTTTGATGACTCTTCAGACCTTGTTTTTCCAGGAAAAATTTTAGGTCTTTACAAGCTGTATATCCAAGACAAGGTCGCGAAACTCGGGTTCAGAGAGGAAACTCGATGTTGAAGTCAAAAAAAATAGTTCTCCAATTTTACCGCTACGAGCGCAAGTGAATAAAGGGCTGTAGGCGACCAATAAGAGTTTATACCGTTTTTCTTTTGTTGAATTTTAAATTTTCGAACACGTCTAATTGGTCGCCCTTTAATCTCTCACGCTCCCAGCGGCAGAAGTTGAACTACATTTTTGGCTTCAATAACAGATCCTCATTTTTTAGTAAAATTAACTCGAGTTTCCCGACCTTTACGACCATGGCTGACAGATTGCCAGTCTCTTCTAATTTATCGTCTCTAGGGGCCACGAATTTTCATATGGGGCCAAAGTTGAACAGTGTTTTATTACAGCAATATTACTGTTCTTCCCAAATAGGTGGGGCCAAATTTTTCCCAGCTGGGCCCCCCCCTCTTGGCGCCGTCCCTGAATTTAGGGACTGTAATAAATAATTGTAGACTTGGAAGCGAAATAATGTCAGTATGAAGGAGCGAAATTCGACCATTAGGGCTGCGGCTAATGTCTAGTCTGAATAGCGGTTTCATTGTTAATTGAATATGGTTGGGCGGCAACAGTGAGACAAATAGGAAGCCTAATAGGGAGTGGACATTTAGGTGAACAGTCTGATGCATATGGGAGTTATTTTTTATTGAAAAAAAGCTTATGAAACAATCATGACTTTCTTTTTTCTCTTACAAGTCCTTAGAATTTCTTTAAATTCACATCAATCTGTAAGTTTAGTGAGTGCGTGGTATATGCATGATATACACAGGTCCCAGAATTTACTGGCTGTGGGTTCCAATGCTTTGCTTATGAACAATCCCACAGCCTGAACGATAATCAAACATGCAACATGGCGAATTTCCATTATGGCGCAGTCCATAACCGTCTGACTGGAGTGATCCCTTCCTCTCTTAGATTAGGGTAAATCTCTAAAGAGTTAAGCTCAGATTTGAAAAATCAAAATTAATTTTCCCGGAAAACATTTTTACCTGTTGTCGGAACAAAACCAGGATATATGCCAACGTAATCTTATGACAAGAGATGAATTTAATACTCGGAAATTTTCGAAAATAATTATTTTCCTAGAAAAGTACTTTTCCCGGAGCTTGATGAAAACCTAGATCGATACAAACATTTTATCCCGTCTGAGTCGCTTTCTCTTCTGAATCTTTTCAAGTAGCAGTTCGTTCACCTTTTACCTAATGCAAAGGAAACCTTTGTGCTATGACCCCTTTGTCAGTTTTTCGAACAGGCCATTTTGAGGGACCATTCGTGATTTTGTCATGTTAACAATTTGCGCGAATCCAATATTTTAACGGAAATCAACCTTTTCTTTATTCTCAAAACAAGCAAAATCCCTTCAGTTCTCAAGTTAGAGTTTTCAAAATGAAACTTGACTATGAACTATTCAGATGTTTAAATAATACATTCGAGGTTAATCTAAATCTCTGATCGATTTGCCAATTAATTAATATTCATTTTGCGAATAATAAACTACCCTTTCCTCTCGGGTATTCTGAAGAAACTTCCTACTCCGGGAAAATTTTCTCCGGAATAAAATGACAGTGCTATTTATTAACAATTTACACGGTGCAGCTCACTTTAATTATTCTTGGAATTGAGTTGAGATGAAGACGACGATATCAAAAGAAAAAGAAAAAGACAAGAAGAACAAAAGAGGTAAATAGCGAAATGGAAAATGATAAATAAAAGAAAAATGAAACCCGGGGAATTTTTTTTCTTATACGAAATTTACTCAGGAAATGAAACGGTGAAGAATATTTCTAAGCGAAGGATATTGTGTGTTTATTTTCGAATTATGAACCCAGGTTAACTTTTAGATTAACCTCTTTATCATTTATTAAGGGTTAGACGTTGACCCAGGGAATAGATCGTATGCTAGGAAACGGTTGAAGCTTCTTAAGATAAAATTGAGAGTTTCAACTAGGTTTCTACTTCCTCCCCCAAAGAACCTCTTTTCTTAAAATAAGTTTTGTAAGTTAAATTTTCTTACAAAAAGTTCGTAAAAGTTCTTATTTTACAAGCTGTGAAAATTTTTTACAAAATATTTCTTGGCAAGGAAAATTTATTCAAAATTCATTAGGTGTCAGAATATTTTCTAAAATCTTCTTTTGAAAATTCTTTCAAAACTTTTTTGTGCTTATAGATTTTTTCTAATTTTTTTGGGAACATTTTTTCTTATATAAATTGATTCAAATAGAAAAAATTATAAAAAGATTTGTTCAACAAGAATAAATTACCAAAAGAAAAAATTCTAAAGAATTTGTTCGACTTCAAAAATTCTGAAAAAGTTTGTTCGACTACTGCAATTTTGATAAAGTTTGTTGGACTGTAAAATATTTTGCTTGAGTTTGTTCGACTACTGCAATTTTGATAAAGTTTGTTGGACTGTAAAATATTTTGCTTGAGTTTGTTCGACTACTGCAATTTTGATAAAGTTTGTTGGACTGTAAAATATTTGCTTGAGTTTGTTCGACTATAACAATTCTGAAAAGGTTTGTTTGACTATAACAATTCTGAAAAGGTTTTTTCGACTATAACAATTCTGAAAAGGTTTGTTCGACTATAACAATTCTGAAAAGGTTTGTTCGACTATAACATTTCTGAAAAGGTTTGTTCGATTATAACAATTCTGAAAAGGTTTGTTCAACTATAACATTTCTGAAAAGGTTTGTTCGACTATAACAATCCTGAAAGGTTTGTTCGACTATAACAATTCTGAAAGGTTTCTTCGACTATAACAATTCTGAAAAGGTTTGTTCGACTACAACAATTCTGAAAAGATTTGTTCGACTACAACAATTCTGAAAAGATTTGTTCGACTTTAAAAATTCTGACTAAATTTTTTCCACTGTCAATATTCTGAAAAAAATTGCTTGAAACCAAAAAATTTAAAAAACAAAACTCTAAAAACTGTTTTATAGTTTTAACAAGTCCCTGAAAAATCCATATACTTTACCTTAAAAGACCCAGAATTCCCTAAAATAAGATAAAATCGACTTCGATTACTAAAAGAATCTTTGAAAAGAATTTTTGATGGAAAAATTTTGGAATTTAATCTGCATGCCATTAATCAAGCAATATTTAGACTTAATGACCATTTGCCGACCGGCACTGATTCACAAATACATTATCCCGTGGCAGTATTTCCGCAATCCGTTTTTCCATTAATTTTCAAAGCAGGGAAAATAATATTTTTCATTAGAAATCTGGCTACGTGCCTGATATCTGATATTTTTCTAAGTTAACAAAACAAGACTTCGCCACTTTTCACGTTTGGTAATACTTGACTGAATCAACAAGGTGACCTAAAGCGAGGAAATGAAAAAAAAAAAAAATTATATTCGAGAAGGCGAACTCAAGTGCTCGAGTGGAACCGCCAAATGTTCTATATCGACATTTTCCGATAACATTCTTTTTTAAGAGAGGGGGATATTGTCACCAAACGAGTATAAACCACACGTACCATAAGCTAACCTCACCTAAACAAACATTCGAGTATAGTTAATTAAACACACCTTCCAGACCATTCTATTCCTCGGGCGATGTTATGCATGCCTAATATGCATCCATTTATTCTTCTCTAGCTGGAACGTGTGGCTCTTACAGACGATAATTACATTCAAAAAAAAAAATTTTAAATAAAAAAATTCGTCACTGTTTACAGGAAGAAGTACTCAGTTGATTACCTTGGCAAGATCACATTCGATTTGTTTACTCACCGTTGGAATCCCAACGGTTTTGAAAATAGCCAAACAATAACTAGGACATTTGCTTCGTGTTTGCTGCTCATCTTTTTTCATCATATAAGCTGACGCGCGCGGAAATAAAATTAATTTAGGAAACATGATTATCTCGTTTAGGATGGATTTTTTTTTCCTCTCCTCGGATCTCCCGTGATTTACATTAAAATGTTATTTTGCGTGACAGAGGGTTTTCGAACTTCATGCCTGTTTTAATTTTACATTTCCCTTTTCCTTGGAAATATTCCAATCATTAGCCGAGATTTGAAAATAATAATAATAAAGAGGATTTATTGGCCGACATAAGAGAATTTTTTTTTTAAAATTTTTTTCTTGTTGCAGGGGTCGAACTTCGTCTCTTTTTTTGAATTAAGTTTGTGAAAGTTTTTTTTTATTTTAATTGGAAAAGTCTGGTGGCTGAAAAATAGGGTTGTCGAGCCCCAATCAGCATTTTCCAGCATTTTGCCCCAAAATTTCCCAGCATTTTTTTTGACAAGTTTTTGTACAATTTTTCTTACCAAAATTTGAGAATTAATTATATTTTTTAAAAAATTTTTTTCTACTGAATCGGTAACTCTCGTTTTGATTTAAAAACAAAAATTCCCGGGAAAGTTAAGAGCAGTTACCGGGATTTCAAAAAATTCCCGAGAAACGGGAAAAAGCCCGAAAATTTTTGTCCTGGGTTTCGGGAATTGCTTTCGGTTCGGGATCCCGGGAATTCCCGGAATGGGAAATCCCTACGGAACTGAAAAATCCTGTTGTGACTAGAGATTACTATTTCTCGACAAAATTCAATTCTCGGGAATCGTGAATTCTCGTTTTGGTTAAAAAACGACAATTCTCGGGAATAAAAATTCACCGGGATTCCAAAAAATCCTGAGAAACGGGGAAAGGCCGAAAATTTTTGTCCTCGGTTTCGAGAATTGCTTTCGGTTTGGGATCCCGGGAATTTCCGGAACGGGAAAATCCTCTTGTAACTCGAGGTTGCGATTTCCGGACAAAATTCAATTCTCGGAAATCGGGAGCACGTCTCGTTTTAATTTAAAAACAAAAATTCCCGGGAATTTTCACCGGGATTTCAGAAAAATGGCGAGAAACGGGGAAAAGGCCAACATTTTTTGTCCTGGGTTTCAAAAATTGCTTTGAGTCTGGGATCCTGGGAATTCCTGGAACGGGAAATCCCTATGTTGTAAAAATCCTGGGAATTCCCGGAACGGGAAATCTTAAGTTGTGACGAAAATCTCAGGAATTCTCGAAACGAAAAATCCTAATTGTGACAAAAATCCTGGGAATTCCCGGAACGAAAAATCTAGTTGTGACAAAAATCCCGGGAATTCCCGGAACGAAAAATCTAGTTGTGACAAAAATCCCGGGAATTCCCGGAACGAAAAATCTAGTTGTGACAAAAATCCCGGGAATTCCCGGAACGGGAGATCCCAGCAATCTTTAGTTGTGGCAAAAAATTTAGAAGTATTTTAGGGGGTTTTTTTTAAACTAAGAAGAAAAAAACATTTTTAATACTGTCAACCAAAAAAATCACTGTCCGTGAAAAAAATGTTTTTGCTGTAAACCTAAGGAGACATCGAGTTTGAACCCTGTCTTACTCTTTAAATCAGGAACATCTGTAGGCATCACCCTCCTCACAACATTAAAATCATGATTTTAATTTGCGATACAAAAGAGAGAAAAGTGATCATACTAGTGCCTCGAGATGAAGGCTTTATATTCAGTCAATTGATACAATCGAAACCGGATCGACCGCAAGAGTTCACTGCTCCCCGTATATACGACTCCAAATCTAACAAGTAATTCGGTAATAAGCCAGCTCTAAATCATTGTACAACTCGATACAAACCTCCCCACCCTTAAAAAAGTTCGCCACCTGTTGAGAAATATATAAAGAAAAAATAAAAAAATCAAAACGAATCATGGCACATCACTTCCCCGCGTTATAAATAAATATAATAAAAATAAAAAGCGGAAGCATGCGAGGTGGGATGCGAAAATCACTACGAAAAGTTCCGGGATGGAAATTTCTAGAATCGAGAGTTTCTCTTCATCTCACCCCTCCTTACTACCCCCATGTGGCACAGTCTCAATGGGCGTCGTCGATTTGTTTGTATCTGCGCTGTTGAGTTTTCCCCAACCCACAGTCACGTATTACAAATTTTCAAGTTCGGCGTATATTGCTTTGCAGTCGAATTCTGGTCATGACCGGAAATGGAAGGATTTTTTTTGAGAAAAAACCTCGCCCAGGAAAAATACAAAGCGAAAATCAAAATTGATAAATATTCATGAGGCGATTTTTTTTTTTTATTACGTAAGATTTAAGTCAATAAACGACGAGGCTAGGATGGCATAATTTGGGATCGTTTCCAACTGGCATAATTGCTGACGTGACCAAAGACTCGTTTTTCTTAGCCTCTTTTTTTTTTAGTGTTTACGTTTTTGGAAAGAAAAGAAAAATGATTGCGGTTTTCGAGGAAGCTTCAATTGATTTCTAATCGGTCCAGTTTTTTTATTTTTTTTAATCTTGTTAGTTTTTACTTCCGGTTGAAGCGTATAATTGAAGAAAACTTTGTTTTGAAAGAGTTGTTTTTATAGAGTTTCGGAAAACGTTGACTGGATTTCGCTATATTTTTAAGGGAATGATTTTTGCATTTATTAAATTGAATGAATGTAATTTTTTATTTTCTCGGGAGAATAATTCATTTAGAGTTGATCCTGTTAAATAAGTTAAGGTATTTAATTGACTAAGCTGGTATTTTTTTCTTGAATAATGCTGTTAGGGTCTGAATTGGTAAAAGTGGGCCTTGGAGGAAAAGATTTTTAGTTGTTGCTTTTGTGAAATGCCCCGCGCGATATTATCTCTTTATTGGCATTTAACATGAAATTCCAAATGGCTGACATAATACAGGTGAACCGTGAATGATTTGATTGGCGGATTTATTGCCAGTTGATAAATTGTCACGAAGATATTTTGACAGTCGAGGCGAATGGAATTACATGAATATGGCGAAGTTTTCCTGGTTAATTTAGGCTACTTTCCAATGTCTTTTGGATTTTTTTTAGATTTCTGAAGTTTTCTTCTCTTTCTAAGATCAAACGTAGTTTTTATTTATTTTTTCGCAAAAGTCGCTTTTTTCACACAAGCCGTGAAAATTTTATGTAAAGTTATTTTTTAAAATTTTCACTTCAAAAATTTTTTGGTTGCAGAGTGCTTTCAAAATTTTTTGTTTTCCCTTGAAAATGTAAATTCGACTGGAAAAAATTTTTAAAAAATTTGCTCAACAAGAAATTTTTAGAAAACAAAATTTGCTCGACAAGAAATTTTTAGAAAACAAAATTTGCTCGACAAGAAATTTTTAGAAAACAAAATTTGCTCGACAAGAAATTTTTAGAAAACAAAATTTGCTCGACAAGAAATTTTTTACTTTTTGTAAAATTTTTTTAAAATTTCTTGTGCAGCAAATTTTTTGAAAATTTCTTGTCGAGCATATTTTTTGCCACGAAAAAATTTCTTGAACGTGCAATTTCGAAAAATTCTTGAATTTTCGCTTCAGGCACTTTTACAAACTTTTTATTGAAAACCAGTCCCCAGTATTTTAAATAAAAAAATTACTTTATCGGAAAAAAGGAATAAGTCCAATCCTCTTTTTGTTTCTTGCTCTTTTAATATTTAGACAAATCATTTCCGGTGACCCGCACGCTCTGGAACTCATTTTTCGGGGAGAGAGTAATTTAATCCTAATTAAAACAATTGACGGCCTTGATGTTTATAATAATAATAATAAAACAAAACTATAAAAAACACAAAAGACTTCCTGAGTTCCCATTACCTCGACCGGGCATATGAACCATATATTCTTTCTCTGTTTTATTTGTACCGAGACCGAAATCGATTAAGGGCAGCTGACTAACCGACATAATTTCCATTTAAATTGTAAATCAAAACCCAGGGGCGAATCGAAAATTTTTGGTGAAGCAAAACGAAAATTCTGTTCCTAAAAGTCACGTTTAAGCAACACCTTGTTTTTAATACCATACATTGAATTCCGCCTAAGGGGAAACGTCCCAACGTGTAATACACGAAGGTTGAAGTAGATGTCGATGACAAGAAAATATTTAAAAAAAAAAAATCATCACTAGTGTTAACTTTGCATTGGTCTCTTGATTCCAGTCCAAGAAATTATTTTTTAAAAAAAAAAGCCATATGTGGCCGTGACGTTTACAACGAATTGCGGCTCATACTGTGATTTAAGTGTAGAAAGGGGTATTAAGGGCTCTTTGACATCTGTGAGTGAATGCTTTTTGATTTTTTTTTGTTTCTCATGATGGATTAGACATCCTGTATGTGTGTGTTAGCTTCCGCATTAATGATCAGCTCGAGCATCCCACCATAAATGTCGTTAACCCATTAATAAGGTCTTGATTAGGTTAACAGGGTGTTCTTTAAATTTTTATATTGATGTGAAATGGGTTTGTTTGTAGTTTTGATTGTTGACAATGTGTGTGCAAAGGTTAACGGAAAATAATAGAATCAAGGGAGTTGTGGGTTTGATTTGTTTTTATAACAGAATTTTTTTTCAAAAGAGGATTTTTAAAAGAGCAGAAATCGAACAAAAGATTCCTTCTTGAATTTTCGGGATTTTGCATATAGGGGAAAAATGAAAACCTTTCAGGAAATTGTTAAAATTAAGAAGAAGAATTTCATTATTTCAGATTTTTTCATGATAGTTTTTTGTTAAACAAATTTTCTGAAAATCTTTTCTTGCCCAGCTACTGTTTTTGGTGAGCATTTTGGAAGAATTTTTTTCGAGCTAATTTTAAAAAATGTCTAGCAAATTTTAAATTAAAAATGTCTTGTCGAGCTAATTTTAAGAAATTAACTCGACAAGAAATTTTAAAAAAGTTTGCTTGACAGGAAATCCCAAAATAATTTGCTCGACAAGATATCCCCAAATAATTTGCTCAAATCCCAAAATAATTTGCTCAAATCCCAAAACAATTTGCTCAAATCCCAAAATAATTTGCTTGACAAGAAATCCCAAAATAATTTGCTCAAATCCCAAAATGATTTCCTGGGCAAGAAATCCCAAAATAATTAGCTGGACAAGAAATTTTTAAAAAATTTGCTCGACAAGAAATTTTTAAAAAATTTGCTCGACAAGAAATTTTTAAAAAATTTGCTCGACAAGAAATTTTTAAAAAATTTGCTCGACAAGAAATTTTTAAAAAATTTGCTCGACAAGAAATTTTTAAAAAATTTGCTCGACAAGAAATTTTTAAAAAATTGCTCCACAATGGAATTTAAAAAAAAATTTGCTCGACAAGAAATTTAGAGATCTTTTAATGTCAAAAAAATTTGAAAATTAGGCAAAATTTTCTGAAATTTTGTAACAAAAAAAAATTTATTGAAATATTTTGGCTTTGTAATTCAAAAGCATTGGGTGCTTTTAAGTTTCTAAAGTCCCTGAATTCTCTATTTGGAAAAAAACCAATTTAAAGCCTGTCTGGCGATGTGCTTTTACCCATACTTTTTTTTAAAAAGTACCTATATAACTTTCTTATGGTTCAAGGTCGCCAACTTAATAGATTACAGCTCGATGCTCTGGACAGGTACCGGTTTGTTGTTGTTGTTTTTCTAGTTAGTCCACGGGTGGAGAAAAAAAATAAAACGCAATGATTTTCACTCAAGGATTATTACAAAACCCGGGAATTAATTTTTGTTTTTTTATTTTTATTTTCAGGCGGAGCAGGTGGGAAAGGAGTTTGGGGTAAATTAGGTTCAGAATTAGAAGAAGCCGATGTGGACATGAACGATCCGAATTACGATAGCGATTCGTTGGACAACGGTGACATCGAATTGAAGACGATAATACCGGAAGTCGGAGACGAAGAACTGAGGAAGGGAGCCGAGCCGATTATATTAGAATATTTCGAGCATGGGGACACGCATGAAGCGGCCCTATCCCTCGATGAACTTAATACTGGAAGTAAAAGGTTCATGATTGTACAGATTGCTATTGAAATAGCAATGGACCATAAACCGAGTCATAGGGAAATGACTTCGGTCTTAATTTCTGATCTCTACGGACGCATCATTTCGCAAAGAGATGTTGCCAAAGGTAAGAATTTTTTTGAATTTAATTTGAATAAATCTTGTTTCTGATTTTGTAATTTTTGTTCGAGGTTTTTAATTAACGGGTTCTTGGGAGGGATTTGGTGAATTTTTAGGTTTGAAAAGGGTGTTGATTGTTAGTATTGGGAAATAGAGGCGTGATAGTGCCCATTGGGAGGAATGTGCAATTTCTAAAAAAAAAAAATACGCAGATTTTTTTGTGGTTGGCCACGAGAAATGAAGACAAAATTTTTTTCCTTTTATTGAATTAAAAAATAGTTTACTTTTCGCTTTTAAGTTTTGTAGCTAGCTAACCTGTAGGCGAAAGGGTTGCTAATTATGTTTAGCGTCGCCGAGAAGTCTTTAGACCAATTAATTTAATTTCTCGGCCGCCTATTGATCTCAATCAGCTACAAACACTGAGTTATTTCTTCTTAAAAGAAACAACTTATGATTGAGGGACTCGTATATGCCTTTGCTAAGTCTTTGTGTGCTGCAAAATTAATGAAAGTATGCAGTCCCGCTGTTACTTTATTTATGACATCAGAAAATAGCTAAAACTTTATTGCTTAAAATATAATATTGAAAGGAAGAGGAAGGTAGTCTTAATATATCGATTTCGCTCAATCAATAGATAAGAAAGGTTTAAGAGATCTGAAGTGGGCTCTGCCGGGTCAAGTAAACCGTTAAGATTATCTTGAGGGATATCAAAGTAATTAGGTCTTTGAATTTTCTCTAAGAAAAAATTATGGGAAAAGAACAAGCTGAAATTTTTTAAGCACAGTGAAACGAAGTGAGCTTAAACTAAAAATGAAATCCTATTTTGGCCGTGTAAAAATTAGTCTGCTTGCTGAGCTTCGTCCCAATCCTAAGAATAATAAATGAAGTCAAAGAAAATTTGAAAGAAAGTAAAGAATATTTGATCAATTTCTCGGTTCTACTTATTTTTCACATTAAAAAGCAAAGCATTTACGTTTAAAAAGCGAACACTAGAAGGTTAGTTCTTCATTTTGACCGTAAAGCGCCACACTCGCTTATGATGACGAATGTTGCGCTCTTGGCGGTGAAATGCGGAAACAGCTTTCTACTGCTAATACCCAGGAAACACAAGCAGGTTGACAACCGATTGACAAATATAGCGGACATCGTCGATAAATATCCAGACTTTAAAAATATTGCGGACATGAAAATAAATATCGTCGGTAAATACTACCTTACATTTTTTAACGCTGCATACATTTTCCGTAAATTTATCATACATTTACGATACATGTATAATATATTGTCGAAATACTATACGATTTCGTACATGTACAATAAATGTTTGTAATATATAACCTTGTTTTGCTGGGTAGGGATGTTAAATACTGGTATATTTTTTGTTTAATATATATATTGGTATATAAATACATATATATATTATATATATATTATTTATATACCCCGAATTTTTTAACTTTTGAACTTTTTTTCGCCTCTTATACCGTAAATCCGTTCGTAATGTAAACAAAATTGGCTGTGACGTCATTAATATACAAGTATACACTTGACGAATGAATATATATATTATTTAAATAATATATATATTGCCAATATATATACGTATATAAATACTTAACATCCCTAACTGCTAATCAAGATTCCATCCTGTTTACGAAAAGTGAAACTGATTATTCCTCCGTTTGAAATTTTACATAAAAACTTTCTATTTATAAGCCGCCATTATAAGCAGAAGACGCTTCTCTTGGATATCTTTCAGAATACTAGTTTGTTGTTACCTCAAAAGATGGCGTTAGTGTTTTATAAATAACATTTTACTAATTCCAGTAAAGATTCATAAAATGCCAACGCATCTCTCAAAAAAATTTCATTCATATAACACGAACGCCATCTCTCAGGATTTTTCTTGGAAAGTATCTCACATCTCCATCTCCGCCATTTTCAAAAAGTTCGACGGAGCAAACCTAACAAACCTCAATTTCTCACTCGGTGCTAATGTTTTGACCTCAGCTAAAGTGCGACTCTGATAAAACGAAACAGGCATGGACTTGTCTGACGCCATGTCGGACATCTCAGTTTTTACTTACTGATGGCGATCTTCGCTTCATTGCATTCTCTGCATTTCTCCTTTTGTTAATTTCGTCAAGTTAGCAACAGATATCTCAATTGTATCGTGACCTTTCACGATAATCTAAAGCTAAAGCATTAAAACTGTCCTTAAATGCATTATTTACATTTTATTCACAGCCTTCTAACGCAAGGTAATCCTTTTGCGTTAAGAAGCAGACGATATCATATAGCTACTTAATTTTTGGGCAGATCATTAAAACTTCAAAAAGAATATTGTTTTCAAAATATTTTAGAAAATTTTTTAGGGGCTGCCTAAGTTTTCTAGAAAAAAAAGAAAACAACGACTAAGATTATTTTTCTAGAAATACGATATTGCGAATAAAATATCTTTTAGCAGCCTCGTGTTTGTTTTTCAATGATTGTCATTTAATCTTATCTCAAAAAATATGTACTGTTGAAAAAAATAAATAAATAAAAGTGAAGTGCACTGTTTTTTTATTTCCGAATGCGATGTCAGAGAGATAAAAGCGCCATGCCAGCGACTTGAGAGAAACTTTAATATAATGAAGAACTAAAAAACAATATTCGGATAATTCCAAATGATCTGTTTAGCGCGATTGAAAAGCATTCGTTTCCCGTTTTTAATTAGTTTCCCCTTTTAAATCATCCAAGGACTTTACATTCAAATAGCCATTTTAATTATCATTAAATCGAACGGAAATTCGAAACGAAATAAAATCATTCTGAAAGGAGAGAGAAAAGAGAGAAATTTAGAAAATTTAATTTTCGTTTTTTTTTTTCTTTTTCAGCATTTGAAGTCCTATTAAAGAATCTCCCAGATTTAATCCTGGATACGCCTGATGCGCCTACAGTCTTGGGTAATTTCCTTGCTCGTGCCATAGCGGATGACTGCATCCCACCCAAGGTCATCAGCAGTTACCGGGAGAAGATTGACTGCGATCAAGCAAGGTATAACATTTTTAAAAAAAAATTTCTTTGTAAAAATTGTCAAAGTTATGGAAATTTTTTTGGGGAAGTAGGATTTGAATCCCTTTTTTTTTTAAGAAAAAGGTTTACAGTTTCAGTTTTCGGGAAAAAATTTTATTTTAGCTTTGAAACTGAATATAAAATCAAAACATTTTATTAATTTTTATTTTTTGTGTTTACAGGGTAGCATTAGCGAGAGCAGATACTTTGCTCAGTATGAAGCACGGTCTAGTCCGCCTGGACAATGTCTGGGGCATCGGAGGAGGTTTGCGTCCAGTCAAATACCTCATCAGTCAAATGAATCTTTTATTAAAGGAATATCTCTCCTCCGGGGATCTGCAAGAAGCCACTCGATGCCTCCTGGATCTCGAAGTTCCTCATTTTTATCACGAGCTTGTTTACGAGGCTGTCGTTATGACTATCGAAGCCATAAGTGGTCAAACGGAAGAAATGATGTGTAAATTATTGAAAAGTCTTTGCGATTCCGTTATTATCACTCCGGATATGATGGAAAGGGTAAGAATCGAATTCCGAATCCGAATCCCTTTCCAAGTTAAATATTTAACGTTTTAGTCGGATTAAATTGCTTTTTTTCTGATACATTAAAAAAGTCTTTATGGATATGAAAACCAAATGCTTTATAACCTCACAAGGTCATGTTTATCAAGTAGAAAGAAAAAAAAATAATAAACGAGGTAGGCTTTATAGGAAGAAATTAAGTTTCTGTACAGAGTGCGTCATTTTTTTAAATGTTCGGTTATTTAAGCCGTTGATTACTTGGCATTTTTAGTGGCTTAAGGAAAGATTGTAGCGCTTGGGAGAAATTCAGAGCTTTAAATTTATTCGAGTTTGAATATTTTAAAATTTTGATTATGCGAATTTTTTTAAATTGAAATTTACGATCGATTATTATAGATTTTATTGCTTTTAGGAACGATTTTAAGTATAGTTAGTATTACATCATAGTTTTTACCTTTGCATACCTTTAGGTTAATGCGGTTTGTTTTGTTTCTATTCTTAAGATAAATTATTAACTTCACGCATTAGTAGACCTGAGCGTTTTTGTGAGCAAAGATTTTTTTTAATGGAGTAAAAACTGAATTAAGACGTTGGTTCAATGTCGCTTCAAAAAAAAATTAATTGGGGGAAAAATTCGGTTAAATTGTAACAGTAAATATTTTGCATAGGGCTGGATCAAGATTTCTGGCCTTTGCCTCGTTCAGCTTTGGGGCAGGTCTCTGTACGATGCAGTCTGTCCAAGCCGGTTAAAGTTATTTCTTTTTCCTAATGTGTAAACATTAAATCATTCATTTATTTGTTAGATTTTTTTCAAATGGTTAAAAAAAATCAAAATGAATTAAAAATAGTTAAAAGAGCGAAATCAGCGCTTTCAGGCTGAACCAGAAACCAGACACAAGTCTGAATCGCGCCAGCCACCGTTGAGACTGCTATCACAATTACAAACGACACTAGTGGCCCTAGTGGCTGTTTTCATACTCTTAAGTTCTACTGGAGTTCTCCAGTGACCTCTTTCCTTATTTTAAGCGACACTAGCGCTTTCAGTCAAGCATTTACGCAATTCGATTGGCAATTTTTTTTAATCTAAAACGATGCTTGCACTCTCTAGTGGCCATATTTATTGTCTGATAAACCCTGACGCTTTCAGGTGGCCGTTTGTAGTACCTGAAGCGACACTAACTCTCTCGATCGATAATTTTCCCAATCTAAACTACACAGGCACTCTCTGGTGGCCATTTTAATTACCTTCATCGACACCAGCGCTCTTTATCGACCATCTAAAGGAAATCAACAAGACCTTTTATCAAACACTAAACTTTTTCAGAGTTTCAAAATTCTCCATGAGAAAAATTTTAAAATATCATAAAAAAAATATTTTATCCGAACGATTTTTTAAAACGCAAAATTTAATCCCTCGAAGGCGTTTTGAAAAAAAAAATTGTAAATTAACCTCCTTTCTTCTTTTTTTTCCAGGGATTTTTCCGAGTTTTCGAAGATATGCCGGATATTTGTCTTGACGTTCCTTTAGCATACTGCGTATTGGAAAGGTTCACGGAACGCTGTCAAAAAGCAGGATTCCTCACAGATGAGATCATCAAAAGGATTCCGTCTCGCGGGCGCAAACGTTTCGTATCCGAAGGCGATGGTGGCCGCGTTAAGGAGCATCAGTTTTTTTAAAAATAAAAAATGAGAAAAATATAAAAGTACGGGGAAAAATATAACGGAGGGTTAAAAATAAAGTTCTTTAAAAAAAAAATCAGTCAGTTAGTGTGAGGTTGTTCGTAAATTTTCTTTTTAAAAACTGCCTTTTCTTTAAAAATTAAAATGAAAAAAATTTTTTTTTTGCCCCCGGCCCCTCTTTTTGTGAATTTTTGGATAAAAAAAATAATGGGATTGTAATCGTCTTTGAAATTTTCAGTTGAAACGCTACGGCAGTATGATAATCGCTTATTTTCTTAATTTTTTTAAATTTATAACACGAAGAAAATATCTTCGCGAGTTAAACGAAGGCGCTTAATTATTTAATGACTGCCTAATACTTAATTAATAATTTAAATGATACTGCCAAAATCAAAATTTTTGTTTTAAAAAATAAAGTCGGGTGTAGGTAATTTTTTTTTCTTTTTTAATGGGGAATGGTTTATTTTTTTGAATACTAAAAAGCAATTGAAACACCAAAAAAATATTTTGGCGGTCGTAGTCTTTTCTTTTTTGAAAGAAATCTTTTTCCCGCAATTTTTTAATCATACTGTTGTTGGCTATCAATTTCGTTGCCTTTTTAATTTTTTAATCTCCGTTTTTTTTTCTGTTAAAGTCAAGGTCTTGATAAGGGGTTAATTAATCGTACTACTAATGAAAGGGGGTTTAGAATTTTTTAATCGAAGTCAAATCGGAGAAAATTGATGGAAAAAGTGAAATTTAGTTGGAATTGATGTAGAATATACTTTAAAATTTTTTTTCGTCTAACGAAAATGCTAGAAAAGTATTGTCTGGAATTTACATCCAGTCCAGATCTTTTAGATTGTTTGATTAAGATTTTAGTTCTGAATAAAATTGTCGGAAAATGTCAGCCCGGATTTGGCTCTTGAAGATCTTGATCGGCCGTGTTTGACTTAGCCAATTTAAGAGGGCTAAGTTTTTAATTTAGAACTCATTCTTCATCTCAATAAATTTCACTTCTATATTAATTTTCTCTTATCTTTTAATTATAAAACTCTAAATTTTCTTGAATTAAAACACAAACGCGAATTTAAAATTTTAAAATACAAAAAACTAAACCGCACTTGGTTTTTAAAAAAAATATATTATCAGGACCTTACTTTCTCCGGATAATTTGGTAACGGTGTGAAAAGCAATACTTCTTGTCAAGTTTCGTCGGATTCTATTTTAAAGAAAAAAGTGTTCGGTTTATGATTGAATAACTAAGACTGAATACTAATTTATTTATGTTTGCATAATCAGTTACTTTAAAAGAAAAATTTAAAAAAATATACTTATTAGGTATCAAAAAAAAGAGAAAATAATTTTTAAAAAAATACAATACAAATTAAAAAAAAAAAAAATATTAGTATCTGGAAAAAAAATTGGGTATTGGGGAGTTCTTTTTATCAAATTTGTTCTCATATTCAGTAGTGATGCATTTTTTAAAAAAATGTAGGGAGAGAAAGTGCTAAACCAGTGGCGAGGAGTTTTAATATAGCACCACTAGGTTTCGCATTTTTTTTTATTTCTGCATGAAACACCGTAAAAGAATAATAAAAAAAAAAGAAAAAATTAAAAACGATAAAAAAAAAGAAAGCTAAGTTCGTATGTCAACGAGTGTTTGTATCAGTGATTCCAGAGCGAATGAATATTTTTATTAATTATATATAGAAGTATCTAGGTTTAGAATATTCTATTTTGACAGTAATATTCAGTAAGTACAAACTGATGACTTTCTAGTGGTTAAAAAAAAAATTATATTAATGAATCAATTTTGAATGTCCTTCTCACTCTCTTTCTGAGAAAATTTTTTTGTTCATTAAATTGCAGGCCATCTTATTATTTTTTTTTAAAATAAATGTGATTTAACTCGGTTTTTTTTTTTTTTTGCTTAGAATTGATATAACTTAGAAATTTTTAATATTACATAAAGAGTTGTGGTGCTAATAAATGACGAGCGAAATGGAAAGACTAATAATTGAAGGAAATGTTAATATTTGTAGTTAGGCCTATTTGTTGAAGTAAAAAAATGTTGATCGAAGAGATGGATTTATATTAAGATTTTTTTCTTCCATTCGGATTAACATCATTTTAAAAATTGTGTGCTTGCTTTAAAAAAAATATATATAAGAAACAAAGCTGTTTTTTAACTGTATCTCCAACATTAGGCCTTTGCAGTATTAGAATAAGCATTTTATTTTCGGCTTATTCGTTAAAATAATTTTTTAAGAAGGGCGTAATGAATGGTTACTAAATTGGGCATTAGTGTTTTTTCTCTTGGAATGGCAGAGCTCGAATCATTTCTAAAAGTGGAAAAAAAAAAAGAAAAATGGTTTAATTATTCATTTTGGAATTTACTGTAAATGGTTTGATTATGAATTTTTCCCATCATCGTTTGAATAACTGTATGATCATTTTCCTTTTTTTTTTTTGAAAAAATATTTCAAATAATAAGATCTTTATAATAATTTTTTTTAAACTTAATGTTTCTTATTACTTGATAAAACATCATTATGGAAGATGTTGAGAATCGTAGGCACCATTATTATGGAAGTTAATAAAGTCAACATTCTTTTTTGTCACTGATGTTTATTTTTTTTCTCGGGAAACCTGTCCCATTTCAGCTTGATTGAAATTATTTATCTGAAGCTTGAATTTCATTTGAATTACTTGACGTTTAACCTAACTTGGATATAAATACTGTCTCTTGAAAAGGATTAAGGAAAATATTATTAAATATTATTTTTTCACTATTAAAATATAAATCAGTTATTTACTGATTAAAAAAATATTTCGTCAAAAAGGAGCAAGCTGCAAGGAAGAAAGGTTAAAATCCATTTTGTATAATTGTTTTTAAAAAATGGAAAAAACCGTTAAATTGAAACAGAATCTGCGCATGTGCATTCTCATGTTTTCTGCAAATCCTTCGGTACGGACGGTACGGTTGTCGGACGCGTCGGGGTGACAGTTAATTTGTAAAAATACAAGATAAAAAATGAACACTGTCGAACGGAGGCTTTAAGTGGTTTTGCTAGCGATTCTGTGATATTTTAAAGATGTGTATATTGTTGTTTAATTCGTTATTGTGGATTGAATCATTTTTCTTGACCGGCTAAACAGGCTTCATCTTCACTTCATAAAGCGGCCATCTTAAATTGTAAGTGTTCAGTTATTCGTAATTTTACAGCTTCTCTGGACTCTTAAGTTTTGATCAAAGAAAAGCAAGGTTACTAGATATAAATTGTGGTCTCTTCTAAGACAATGGCAATGTGACTTTTAGGAAAGGATTACAAATCCTATCTTGAAACATTGAAAATTTTTACCTTTTTACCCATGTGGGTGTCATATGCACAAACCATATGAGAAAATATGAATGAGTTTTTTTTAAGCTAATAAGTGAGTTATGTGCTTTATTGAATGAAGCACTGTGTGTTTTTTTGAATAAGATTGCTATTATTATTATCAGGTTAGTTGCTTGCTATTTTCAAAAAACATAATTGTTAAATTGAATTGTGATCAAAAAAGAGGCACTCCTCTTTAGCTGCCTCTAAGCCCTCTTTAGCTGCCAATCTTTATCACATTTAACGATTATTTGAATGTGGATGTGGATTCTACTTTCATAATCATAATTTTCCATTTAAGCAAATCTGATGAGTTCAAAGCTTTACAATAACTGGATAACTGGATAACTGCATAACTGCATTTTCCATTATTATAATCCCCCATGTTTTTTTAATTCAGGAAACAAAAATTCATGCTGTTAACTTGCTACAGACAAATAAATGGTTGATGTAACAACGTGGAAAAGAGTTAGGAGCTATTTAGTTAGTGGAAGACTTACGAAAGTGGACCCAATCTTAATTTACTGCAGCCCTCTCCATTCTTCCTTCAGTTCCTTCTAGACTTCAGCCAATTCAGGAGATAACGTATTTTTTTTAATTTTTGTTTCAAGTTTGAAAGCTGATAGATTCAACTCATAGACCTTTCCTCCTTTTTTGGACCTAGTGGATCTTTAACGGTACTTGGCCCTTAGGCAGTGGCAGTAGCCTGATTATCTTATCAGGAAAATTTTCGCATTATGTTTAGTTGAGGCGATCAGTGCAAGGCAAGGTCGTGCTATGACTCATCAAATAAAAACCTCGTTCAAGTAAATATTATAATATTTTATCAACAACAATTACAGTTTAAAACAAACAACGTACGTTTTTTTTTTCGTTTAATAAGACATTAAAAAGCAGTCTTTCGACTTTTTAAAAAAACCCTTAGCAGGATTAGATAATTTTTTTTCTAGCTAAAAATTGCAAACAAAAAAAACCGCATAACGAAACCAAGAAAAGTCTTAAAAAAATAGTATCGACAATAAAAAGTCCGCTATATTTTTTCTTTCAATTTTTAAATATGTATAAATACAAGAGTAACTACTATAAATGTCTTTTTAAAAAAAATTTCTCCCAAAGCTGAAGTCATGGCGGCGTTTTTTTGAACGGGATAAAAATTGACTTTCGGATAAAAAGCTGAGAGGCAGTGTTATCAGCATTTTTCGATAGTCAGGATTTAACAAAAAAAAAAAAAAAAAAAATTAAACAGGAGTATTTATACTGCGAACATACTTTCATTCTTTCCCCATTAAATAAGTAAATAATAAATAAGGTTCTTTGATCAATTTTTTTTCTTTAAATGAGTTCTAATCGTTTCATTTCTTTATAAAGTTCATCTCCCATTTTAGCAGGGGATCTTGTCACGATAACCCCAGCTGCTTCTAAAGCTTTGATTTTATCCTGCGCTGTTCCTTTTCCACCTGATATGATAGCACCGGCATGACCCATTCTTCTACCAGGAGGAGCTGTTAAACCAGCTATGAAGGAGACAACCGGTTTGGCTTTCACACCCTTTTTTTTCAAAATGAAAGACAAAATTAGTTTTAAAAAAATTAAAATTCATATTTAAATTATTGCAAGAAAAAACTCACATAATTGTGTTTTAAAAGGTACTCAGCGGCATTCTCCTCAGCAACTCCACCAATTTCTCCAATTAGAATTATACCTTTAGTTTCTGGATCTTTGATGAAACATTCCAAGCAGTCTATGAAGTCTGTGCCGTTGAAAGGATCCCCTCCAATACCAACACAAAGTGTTTGGCCCAAACCAACTTGGGTAGTTTGATGAACAGCTTCATATGTTAATGTTCCAGAACGTGAGACGATTCCAATACATCCTTTCTTATGAATATGTCCTGGCATGATTCCAATTTTGCACTGAAAAAGGTTATGTCATAGATACAAACTGCATAATAAAATTTTTTAAAGGCTCCTCAAAACTGGCAAATTTTAAACTAACCTGATCAGAAGCAATAATTCCTGGGCAATTCGGACCAACAAGCCTAGATTTATTTTGACGAAGTAGTCTATGCTTAACTCGAACCATATCGGACTGTGGAATCCCTTCAGTGATGCAAACTATCAATGGCATTTCAGCATCGATAGCTTCTATGATTGCTTTTGCTGCTCCTGGTGGAGGGACGTAAATAACAGATGCTGTTGCTCCTGTAGCTTCTCGAGCCTGTATCACAAAAAAACCTATTGCATCTATTCCTTTTTTTATATTTTATGATTTTTATTACAAACCTCTTTGACAGAATTAAATACAGGTCGATCCAAATGAACTTTTCCTCCTTTTCCTGGGGAAACACCCCCGACCAATTTAGTTCCATATTCTAAAGCTTGTGTGCTGTGGAAAGTACCTTGTTTCCCAGTAAAACCTTGACAAATGACTTTGGTACTGCTGTTAATTTGTAAATTAGGCCTAGTAGAGTTATAATTTGTCCTTACATTTTGAAGTTTTAAAGATTGAGAGGCTGCAATAAAAAAATGATTGCAATTTATAATTTAGGTATTTTGCCAATAAAAAAACATAGGCCATTACTATTATTTTATTTTTTTAAATAACTGGCAAAGTATCTGTCAACAATTGATAGAGTAATATTGAAAAGATAATTTTGAACATTGAACTTTAGCCAGGCCCGTCCCGTCCATAAGGGCCACCCGGGCAATGCACAGGGGCGCCGAAATCCTAGGGGCGCAAAATTGATGTTGAGTTTTTAAAAAAATTAAATTTTTTAAATTTAAAAAAAAATTTCACAACATAAAAGGCGCCCGGATTAAGTTTTGCACAGGGGCGCTAGAAGGGCTTGGGACGGGCCTGACTTTAGCCTTAACTCATCTTTTACGTGGTTTATATCCGCTTTAATAATCTCTACGAAAATCGAAATGTTTTAAAAAAAAATTTTAGAGGATACTTTCGCGGGAAAATGATATTTTGCCCTTCCCAGCCCAATATCTGAAGCTGTTTAAAAATATCGAAAAAAACGAACAATTTTCTCATCTGAGATTTATGTTACAACAAAACGCTATTTCTTTCAAAATCTACCGCAAGGCTAGTTCCTTAACATCAGAACACAAGGGAAAACACGAAATCTAATGATTTGTAATGTTTTTAAGTGATTTGAAACGTTACAAAGGACTGAAAGTTAAATTTTTATACCTGTTCTCCTTAAAAATATCCTTATTGAGGCAGCCATGATAGACGGATAGGCCGATAGGTCAATCCACCGCTTGCTTGAAGGTCGCGTTAGACAGCGAATCAACCTCCTGAACTAAGGAACTATATAAAGTGGGCGGAGCCTCTAGCTTTCGCGACGCCGATTTCCGAACAGGGGGCCGATTCCAAGCTGCGTTACATTAGCACGGTCACTTTGGCACGGAGAAAAAATAATTACAGGGCCGTAATGCGCCAAAAATGCGCTTTTATGCACCACCAAAATTTTTCTTGCACCAATTAGGGAAATATGGAAAAAAAATTAAATTCTTTTGCCATTAAAACGTATAGGATAGACGTGAATTGCACGTGACAGGAATTCAAGTTGTATTCAAACGAAATGTCTGAGAGTTAACTCAAACAAACTTCCGGTTTCAAATTGATTCGTAGTTCGGACATATGTCCATAGATATCGCTCGACGTCGACGAATACAATAACAATTAGGGATGTTAACGCCTCAACATAATCGCCGATTGTCGATTAATCGATTAATCGCCTAAAAATTAATCGGTTTGCTGATTAATCGACAAAAAAACAATCGATTAATCGGCGTTCGATTAATCGGATGAATACTATAAATTTTCATATTTGTTTGACATAATTTATAAGTTTTTCATATTTTTCAAACTCCAACGCGGCCGAGGAGTTCTGATTTGTTTTTAGGTTCGTAAAATTTTAAAATTAGACAATTAAACTAATTTTTTTCGCAAGTTTTGCCACTTTTTCTATCCATTTAAATAGCTAGATATAAGTAAGAAAAAAACAATCGATGCATCGATTAATCGGGAAAAAAATAATCGGGAAAATAATCGATTAATCGGCGCAAAAAACATCGATTAATCGACTTCCGATTAATCGGTTAACATCCCTAATAACAATTGAACCAAATATTGATCGTCTACCATGAAAAAAAAAAGTTTGTGGTTGGAAAATAAAAAATTTATACGTAGAACTATGGCGATAAAACTTAACCCCCTTTTTCATTTACCTGACTATATGAGACAACCGTCAAGGAATACTCAACTTCTCCACCGTGTTACTTCGCAGCGGCAGCGCTATATGCAGGGCAATTACCCGGTACCCGGTAGCTGTCGATGTCAACAATAGTGTAGAGTTGTTAGAGATTCACAAGGGAAGATTTATCGATGGGTCAGCAAGTTCAGTTCGCTCAATGAACTTGTAGAGTATCACAGAACATCATCAGTATCGAGATAGCAACATGTTAAATTACGTGTTATGTTGCAAGATGAGGTAAATTTCATAAACTTAAATGGTGTGGTCAAAATATAATCTTCTAAGAGAACAATTTTTTTTTATTGCAGTGCTTAGTGGAAGCTGGTGATGATTTTACACCAGAAGAATTGGAATTTAAAAGAGGAGATGTCGTAACTGTAACCGACAGATCACATAAAGACTGGTGTTTCTAATTGCGATTTAACTGTTGAAATTAACAATAGCCTAGCTAATAATTCTCAGCCCGTTGGCTGCAAACATAATTGTTGGTACCTACCACCTACCTGCTTGACTAATCGGTGCCGTTGCGCCTCATTAGTCTAATTTAGATGCAGTTTTAGCAATCCGCTACAGGTGTAAAATCTTAATGCTTGAAAAAAAAAAAAAGAGATGAAAAGTAACAGTTATGAAGGAAAATATATGAAACAAGAATTTGCGAAAGAGTTTTAATGTAATACTGAGAATTTTTGAATGATTTATTCTACTAAAATAATTAAACATTAAGAGATGCTAAAATTAAAATTGATACCGATTCAGTCTGTGGAGTATGCAACTAATGAACCTGTCCAGCCTAAATATGAAGTAAATGCTCCTGATTTATACATACCAAAGATGGCATATTTCTCATATGTGTTTGTTGCAGGATTGGCACTAGGAGCTAAGGTAAGATTTGTAATCCGTCCTTAGCAAGAATCATGCAAAGGTGGACTGGATGATGTTTATGGGGCTCAAAAAATTTTTAAAAACTTTATTTGAGCCTTTTTTCAGTTTGTGGAATTTTTAACAATTCCTAGAGAACCCCTTAGATTTGTTTTTAAGAACTTAGCATTTTTTGAGTTTCTGAAGGTTACGTGCAATGCAAAGGCTAAATATTGTTTGATAAATTAAACCACTACTAATTTGTTTTTAATTTTTCAGATTAGAAGCTTAAAGATCAAATCCAAGCTGAAAAAATTACCTATTTTTCCCATAAAATAGGATTTAACCTTAATACTCCTGCCAAATCAATTTATCGAATTGTAATTTTAAATTTGCTCTTTCAAAAATAGATGGAATCGGGTTTTTTCTAAAGTTTTGAAATCTTGAGTTTTTGTTATATTTTGTTGTATCAAAATGAATCTTTTTTTTGTCATCCTTAAAAAAATCGTGCCATTTCTTGCCTGAGAACTTCGACTTTCATAATTAATTTTTCTCTTTCTTTTTTTTTTTTGACCCCTTTAGAAATACAATCATCAACCTTATCACGGTCGTTTGTGTTCATGCATCGCAACAGTAGCAGCTCAGATCCGAATGTCAAACAGCCAGTTTCATCGAAGCAGCCAACGCTTGATCCGAAAACTAAGAAGGCAGCAAAGTCGCAGACTAAATCTAAGGCCTTGAAGAAGGCTACATTAAAAATTTAAAAATTTAGAATTTCCACACCTTTGACAAAAAACTAAATTAAAAAAAGCAATCTTTGCCGATGAGAATTCATTACCGCATTTGTAAATTTGTTATTGGTATTTTCTTGAGCTAAAAGTTTTTTGCTTGCCTCGAAGTGAAAGTTCTATCATTAACCGAATTCTCTTATTTAGACAAATATAAGCACGGAATAAAAATTAATTCATTGCCATTGTTCCTATTCTTTGCAAAAACCTTCGTTGTTGGTGAAATCCTTCTTTGCAACGCTTAGACAACCGCCGGGCTGTAAGAATATATCGTTAATACTAGACGAGTAGGAACCTGGAATCTGACGATAAACAATGCAACAAGGAACTAAGTGGTATTGTAAAACCAGGATTAAATATCCTTTTTAAATTAAAGTTATTCGGAAGGTAAGGGAATGTAAAAGGTATGAAACAAATAATAAAATTTTTTTCAGAGTAACTTGTTATTGTAACCAATCAGAGCTGTATTCTTAGAAACCTAGTTTATTGAAAAGTTACCAAATTAAAAAAACAAAAAAAAAAGTATAGCCACTAGGTAAAATAGGCCCATTGGGGATACCACCTGTACCACCATAATATTTAAAAAAGAATAGGTCGTCGGGAAATTCTTTGTAAAAATAGGGGCGCCGATCGGAAAAAACGAGCTGTGCATCCTAGCGCCAGGTAGCTTGGAAACGACGGGTGCGTTGAAAAAAGAAACATTTTTTTTGCCTAGAAATCTGGATTTCCTCCCTCTAGCGTCTTATTGGTTGCACTTCACCGGATGAATATTCACTCCTATCAAACATAGAATAAAAATCCAATGCCAGGTAAATGTCACCATATTTAAAAAAAAGAAAAAAAAACGAACAGGACAAAGAGGGTAGAACAGCAGTGGCGTTCCTAGAGTTTTGGCACCCGGGGGCGGATTTTTGTTTGTCACCCCCTTCCTCCTCCTCCCCCCCCCCTTCCCCGTCTTTTTGGCTTTGGCTTTGGCCCCTCCCGCGGTTTTTGGCACCCCTTTCTAGCGTGGCACCCGGGGCGGAGCGCCCCTCCGCCCCCCCCCCTCTAGGAACGCTACTGCAGAACAGCCCAGTGGGAGGTCCTGGGATGGTGAAATGTTCAGGGAGGGTCAAGTGAGGGGATTGAATACGTGCTGCCTGTCCTTGGATTTCTGTTCATTTTCTTTCCAGATTTACCTTGCATTGAATTCAGCCATTTTAAATAATGTTGTATGAGAGTAAGCCCTCCCGCAGGTAAGCTTCAACCAATAACAAAATTGATTGCACCTGGCTTCTAAGTTGAGGAATTTACCACCAACCATAAAAATACGTTTTCTGTTTTTTCCCTTATTATTTATAAAAAAAAATTATAATTCATTTTCGCCCTCAAAAATTGATGGAATTTCTAAATCGTCAAGATTACGATTTTTTTTTTCGTTTCCAGATTTGTTATGCCAATGAATCAAAATTTTTTAACTACTTACAGCCTTTCCTCAGGAAAATCTCAGAAAACATTCATAGTAAATCAGAATTGGGAAGAAATTCCCGAAAAATCTTAAACTTTAGAGCTCGGAAAATTCTTGTAAATGCCTGAACTGGGGAAACATTTTGATAAAAATGCCTGGAAATTTGTAAGCTTTGAAAAAATTTCATAGAGAAAAATCTTTGACAAAAATTATTTAAATGTAGATAATTATTTCATGACTAGTTTTTATGATTAGTGAAAGTTACCTTCTTTCGGTGTGACTACCACCAAGGATAGAAATGGCCGCCTCACGAAATGCGATTGGTCATGTTTGGCGGCATTGAAAGTAGAGTATAGCCATTTTATTTCACCTGAAAAGGAGGGTCACTGCAACAGGTGTAAGAAGCATCTGATTACTACAAGAGTAATGATCACTGCAGGAGGACCCATTAGTTCCTTATTGTACGTTTATCATTTTCTTCCTCGAAACTTGTTCGAATTTCGAAATCATCGGATATATATTTGTTATGTGAACAAATAAAAATTTTGTAACTACACTCGTATTCGAACTCGCGGTTATAACAAAATTGAAGGGGCCGGAAAAATTCTTTCGTTATAACCGAATTTCGTTAAAAGCGGATCTATTTTCTTTCGCCGGTTTTATAGATATTGCGGGAAATTTTAATAGAGAAACCAAACAGCGGGCCAACCCCAACCCATATTCATCATGCATACAGACTAATCCACGATTTCTAATTCGTCAAATATAAAAACGGTTAATATTTATTTGAAAACTATCTTTATTCTCACAAATCTTGAGGTCTGTCGAGCTTCTAAATTTTCTTTTTCTCAGCAAGTTTTACTCTCAGGCTTGCTATCCCGCAAAGTTAAAATTTGATTCAAATCGATATTAAAAAAAAATTCCCCTCCTTGCATGAAATTTCTCCCATTTCATGTTTTTTCTCCCTCTGACAAAATGAAGTTTTGACGCCACTGTTTGAACTTGTTAAAGGTTTAGAATGAATTGGCTATTAAAAAGGGTGATTTTATTTTGAACTTCATTGTAAAACCTTTCACAATGTCGAGGAAGAGAATGGGATCGTGTCACTCTTCCCAATGTCTTGCACATGTGGACATTGTTTTCTCGCTTGGAATCCTGCTGTTCTATTCTGTTTCTAAAGTCACCGTCTTTGAACATCCTTTCCACTTTTAGGACAGTATTTTTTGTTGGACTATAATAGAACGCGAACGATTACGTAAAACATGTGTTAACAGTTAATGTTAATTTCCTTACATATTATATTTCCTTTTTCCAGGGAATATGAAAAAAAGTATTGGTTGAAAGTGATTTTCAACTCAAACAAAAACGACCCTTTTTAAGGCCTCATAAAAAATTTTCCATTGATTATTCTGATTCATAAAAGTAAAAAACTGAGCAGTCACTGACAACGGCAATGTCCGTATATTTCATAATTATATAACCGAAGAGCGGGATCGGGGCTGGGGACTGCTGTTACATTAAGTAGCAACAGTGTCCCACCGTAACAACAGTCCCGCTTTAACAACAATCCCCCTTTTAATAATACAGTTCCAACCGATTCCGTTTAATAGTATTACATTCCAGGATTTTTATTAAATAACGACACGCGTCGACGTATTTACACATTAAAAATTTAATTTAAGTATTACATTCGTCTCCTATATACACTGTTTTCATATATGCAGAAAATTAAAAAAACCATACTTCGGTTAAAACAATGTTAAAATAAGGGATACAAATTCTAGTGAATAAAATTCACTAAAACGCATTTTTTCCCTTGCAATCTTTTATTTTTTACTTTGCAATCGACTTGAATTGTTTTCAAATTCCGCCTATTCAAATTCAGTCGGGGAAATAGACGATGAAAAGAGTGGCGCAGGGCTTTACCTATTTTTATAAAATTAGAGATAATCGGTAATTATGAGTTTTAATTAAGCTAAAGGAAATACTTTAGTCCTGCGAGACATAATAGAAATATAAAAAGAGACGAAGAACAAATTTCAGTTACAAATAAATTGAAATAACAAATGAATGAACGATATTTCATTGGTTCATATTACACCTGAGGTATTCCATACCACCATGAACGCGATTTTCCCTCATGGTCACCGATTTTGCTCAAATTTGCTATACGGGTTCCTTTTGACATTTAATGAAACTAATTTGAAGGATTTTGCGAAAAAAAATTTTTTAGCTGAGTTCTGGGCATTTTAGTTTTTAGGCGAAAACGGCAAAAATCGCATATGTACAACTTTGATCGGTCATAACTTTGTTATTTTTCAACCGATTTAATTCGGCAAAAGTTTTTTGAAAAGTACGCATAAAGGACTACCAAATATAATTTTTTGGTTTTTTTCGAACAAGGGTGGGGGGGAGGGCCACCCCTCCAAAAATATTTTTGAGACCCCCAAAATACCCCATCATGAATTTTTTTCAAAATTTTTTTTTGAGTTCCTAACACTCTCCTATAAGTCCCTGTAAAATATTTTTCTTGGGCCGCAATTTTTACGGGAGCTGCGAATTTTTATTTACATTAATGCGGGGGTGCCACGGTTCTCGCTATCCTTAACTGAAGCATAACTCAACGGAATGATGAAAATTTATAGATTTTGATTCAAGGGCTTTTGTATAGGGCTCTTATACATCCACCTAAAACTAAATTTTGCCCCCCAGCCCCCCCAATTTAATACCTGGCTCCACCTTAGGCTCTAAAAAATATGAAAAAAAAATTATGTTTTCGACAGTTTATTTTTTAGAAAAAAATATTCTTTTGTATCAGCCATGTAAAATTTAGACTTCAGAGAATAAGAAAACCCCCGCTGGACCCCCTCCGCCTAGGGGGGCGAAGGAGGGGAAGGGGGGGGGCGGCACTAGGATGCGCCGAAAAAATTCCATGACTGCGATTTTGGTACTCACCCCAAAAATCCTTTTACATAAATGTCAAAACACGGTTTCAATTAAAAAAAAATTTTTTTGTAACGCTCAGTCCAAGCTCAAGGCGAAAATAAAAGTTTGGCCGATTAGTATATTAGGCGCCTTCCTTGATTCCGTTAACAGCTTTTAAAACGCTGTATGTTTTACCAGTAATACTCAGAACTTATGTTTTAAGGGTCGTAGAATCCGAAAATGAAGGTATTAATTTTGCCAACTTCATGGTAAAACGGCAAAACGTGTTTTTCTGGCAGAAAATACCATTTTTTATTGGCAAAATCTAATTGTGCCATTTTCCGTTGATTTGGCAAAATTAGTTTTCCCATATTCGTATTCTACGACCTCGTTAAAGAAATAGGAATTATTTTACAGCAAAGAAGCACATACCCCAAGTCGAAAATTAGGAATATTTAAAAATTTTTGGAGAAAAATGCGTTTTTTTAGTGGCCAAATATGATTAGCCGTTTTGCCATGAAGTTGGCAAAATTAATACCTTCATTTTCGGATTCTACGACCCTTAAAACATAAGTTCTGAGTATTACTGGTAAAACATACAGCGTTTTAAAAGCTGTTAACGGAATCAAGGAAGGCGCCTAATATACTAATCGGCCAAACTTTTATTTTCGCCTTGAGCTTGGACTGAGCGTTACAAAAAAATTTTTTTTTAATTGAAACCGTGTTTTGACATTTATGTAAAAGGATTTTTGGGGTGAGTACCAAAATCGCAGTCATGGAATTTTTTCGGCGCATCCTAGTGCCGCCCCCCCCCCTTCCCCTCCTTCGCCCCCCTACCGGAGGGGGTCCAGCGGGGGTTTTCTTATTCTCTGAAGTCTAAATTTTACATGGCTGATACAAAAGAATATTTTTTTCTAAAAAATAAACTGTCGAAAACATAATTTTTTTTTCATATTTTTTAGAGCCTAAGGTGGAGCCAGGTATTAAATTGGGGGGGCTGGGGGGCAAAATTTAGTTTTAGGTGGATGTATAAGAGCCCTATACAAAAGCCCTTGAATCAAAATCTATAAATTTTCATCATTCCGTTGAGTTATGCTTCAGTTAAGGATAGCGAGAACCGTGGCACCCCCGCATTAATGTAAATAAAAATTCGCAGCTCCCGTAAAAATTGCGGCCCAAGAAAAATATTTTACAGGGACTTATAGGAGAGTGTTAGGAACTCAAAAAAAAATTTTGAAAAAAATTCATGATGGGGTATTTTGGGGGTCTCAAAAATATTTTTGGAGGGGTGGCCCTCCCCCCCACCCTTGTTCGAAAAAAACCAAAAAATTATATTTGGTAGTCCTTTATGCGTACTTTTCAAAAAACTTTTGCCGAATTAAATCGGTTGAAAAATAACAAAGTTATGACCGATCAAAGTTGTACATATGCGATTTTTGCCGTTTTCGCCTAAAAACTAAAATGCCCAGAACTCAGCTAAAAAATTTTTTTTCGCAAAATCCTTCAAATTAGTTTCATTAAATGTCAAAAGGAACCCGTATAGCAAATTTGAGCAAAATCGGTGACCATGAGGGAAAATCGCGTTCATGGTGGTATGGAATACCTCACCTGTTTACCTCCTTTGGGTAAAATAAAATTTTAGCCCTCTTCTCCATGACTTCTTATTGCATATCATTATTTATATTTTTTAGAGAAAAAGTGCTTGACTTTTACGTGTTTAATAGTATGTTATCATACAATATAAGAGACGTAAGGAACTTTTTGATACGCTTCAAGACCGAGTTGTACCCTCGACTTCGCCTTGGGCCTAAAAAGGTCGAGAAGCGTATGTTCCTTCCGTTCCTTACGTTTCTTGCATTATTATACTATATCGAGGAAACGAAGTAAACGAACGACAACCGAGGAGGGAAAAATTTGTTTACATCCCGAGTTATGAAATAGTTATTACTTATTTGACTTTCTAGACTAGCAAGGTACTTTTTATGACGAATCAATAGCACGCCGAACTACAAATTTTCAAGTTTAAAATATTTTAAGAAATATAAACAACTTTTATGTAAACAATGAGCAGGAAAAACTTATTTCCAGGAAGGTGTTTTGCACTTACGAATGCGAAAGAGCTCGGGCGCATCCAACTCTTATAAAATGTTATTTCTTTATTATTTTTAAAACATACGAAATTGATTTTACATAAAATCGATCAGCAATGAAAATAGAAAAATATCTTACAAGTAAACGTCTCTCACTGTAAAAAACGGATTTTGATCAAACCTGGCTTATTGGATAGTGCATCGAAAAAACATTCGACACGTGTTTTTTTTCAAGCGCGGTAACTCAATTTTAACCTTAAAACTACCACTTGAAATTTACAATTTGATATGGCAAAATTAATCTAGGCGACTCTGCCCGTTGGTTTCCACAGCAGAAGCAGATGAAAATCGTCTTTTTTTTTTGTTTTTTACCAAATAGCAGTTTTCTGAACCTCTTTTTAATTGTTTAATTGACCAAAGCCTTTTCAATGTTTGTCCGATTTTTAAGATAAACAGGCAATCTTCAAAAAATCTGGATAAATTGGATAAAAAAATGTTACCCATTAATTCAACAATAAATTCCATTTTCTAAAATCACGTTCGTCCTAGAGTTTTTATAATTATTCCTATAACCGAAGAGTGGGAGCGGGACTGGGGACTGCTGTTACATTAACTAAGTTTTGAATGAAAACCCAAAAACCTCAGCCTTATTCAGTTGCTTCTCGACATCTGGCAAGAGATTTCAGATTTAAAAAGTAGGAAGTCAACCGGGCATAATTGTTTTCTATATATATACTCTAATATAATTTCGTGTTCAATTTTTTCGGTGTTCGAAAATTATCTGGGAGGAGGTATGGGCCGTGTAAGGAAAGATTTAAAAGAAGCCGTTCGATCCTGCGAGGAAAAGGGATTAAGGGTAATTTATAAATAAAAGCAATTTTTTTCGGCTTCCTTCAGCTAATAAGTTTTCCACGCGAATTTCAGGTGGTTGCATTTGAGGGAAAAGGAAGAGGAGTTGTCACGACAAAGAAGTTTAAAAAAAACGATTTTGTGGCTCATTACAAAGGGGAATTGATTTCAGGCCAGGAAGCTGAAAGGAGAGATAATGAATACGGTAAAAACATGGATACTAGATGTTACATGTTTTTTTTTGAGTTTCGTCGAAAGAAATGGTGGTAAGTATACTTTAGTTAATGGTAATTTTCCTCATTTTTATTGCATTGAAATCTCTTTTTTTTTCCTAGATTAAAAATAAATTTTTTGTGTTGAATATGACTATAATATATTTCCAATGATAAAAGCCCATAATACTGAAACATTTTATCTCACCACATCTTTTTGCCAGCTAGACTTATCTAGGTTTCCCTTACAGTATAGACGCCACAGCAGAAACAGATAATTTTGGAAGATTGATAAATCACTCAAAAAAGGGCAATGTTATTCCTAAAATTTTTGGGATTAAGTCGATTCCTCACTTAGTTTTTTTGGCGAAAGAAGACATAAATCCGGGAGATGAGGTCTCCTTCGACTATGGAGAACGCCGAAAGGATATTGTGGATCACTACTCATGGCTGCGAACGGATGATGGAAGCGAAAAGTACATGTTAGTAGAAAATGACCGAAATCGAGAGATGGAAATTCGAGTGTGGGCGCCAAGATTTAAATTACACAAAAGTCATTTCTTTCAATCGCCGAGAGGTGATTATGAAGGCACTATAACAGCTATCGGAGGTAAAACATTGAATCACTATACTACACTGGGTACGAACAGTTGATTCTTAATAGCAATGGTGTTTAGATTTCAGATTCATTTCGGAAATGAAACAAGCCTCTGAGAGGTCATTAAATAGCCCATTCGAATCATGGCGAAAAAAGGAAAAGGGGAATGAAAATGAAAATGAAAACAAAGAAATTACAACAGATGAAAATGAAAGACAACGCTTGCAAGAGGGAACTAAAGATTCACTGCAAGAAAGAAGAGAAAAAGAAAAATTAAGGAAGAGAAAACAAAGAGCTCGAATGACGCCGGATCAAAGACAAAAACTGAAAGATTATTATTCCACGTACAACAAAGAAAAAAGGAAGAAACTAATGGACAGAACTGCTGAAGAAAGAGAAATGATAAGGGTAAAAACCACACAGAGGGTAAGGAAACATCGCCAAAAAATAAATCGCCAGGAAAAAATCAAAGCTCATTTGGAGGAAAAAAATACTCTGCTAAGCCGGATGATCGGTATGTTTAATACCAAAAAATCTTTAATCTCAAATTAAATCATTTTGAATGGCTGTACGAGAGGATAAAAAAATAGCTAGTTGAGGGATGCGTTAATGATTCTAATGGTTCTACTTAAAAAATTAAAGTTAAATCAATAATTAACTTGTTTTATTATTTATTTTCATCAGAAAAGAACATTTCATGATCCCGCATTGAGTGATTCAAGTGGCCAGCACGGTCCCGACTTTTTTAATAGTTAAAAAAAAGGATTTCTTCTTACGGCAATAAAAATGTCAAACTACATTTGTAAAGTTATTCGTGTAGCATTTTTCTCCCTCTTTTTGTTACAAGGTTAGTCCAAGGATCAATCAAATCTTTTCTTATCATCATTATTATTATTATCATCATTCTAACCACATAAATACCTTGGGTTGAATTTTAACGATGAATTGGATTGGAACAAACACGTAGCTTACTTAAGTTCCAAACTGCGCTCACAAATTTTTTAATTAGTTTATGTAAAAACTTTAAAGACCATCTATTTTGCCTTAGTTTATTCAATTTGAAGTTAGGGCGCAAGGAAATAAACAATTGCTCCCTTATAGATTTATAGGTCACTCATGACGTGAAGATTTACCTCACACAAATGCATTAATTTAGCTATTGATTATATTTGCTGCATATTTTATATAATATATTTTACTGCATTCAACACAAAGTTGCGCAAAGTTTCTGAAAATGTTTTCTTCATTTTTTTAATGCAGTGGGCGAAAAAAGTCTTAGTCATTTAAATGTTATAGTTTGTTTCCCATAAGACATCAGAATCTAACACGAATTTAATTTATTTAAAATTACATTATAATGTAGCTCCATATAACCGAAGTTGCTGAAAAGTGAATGCCGGGAAAAAAAACCAATCCGAATGCTTCGGCGTTTTAAATTTACACCAAATCAATTCGGATTGAAATGCCTCGGCTTTACTAAATAAAACTGCTGCCCATCCCCATCTTGACGAGAAGTTACCTAAAAACTGATTTTCCTCATTTTTGAATGTATTTTCTCTTTTTCAATTTTATCGAAAAAAACATAACTTTTAAGTAAGTCGGTAACTTTATTTGCCTTATGGGTAAAATTAGAAATCTACAAGAATAATCAAATAACAGCTTTTGACTGGTGTAGTCACCCTCTTGTCTTCATCATTCTTCTGTGGCATAACGTATACTTCTTGCGTTCATAAAAAAATTCTCTGAATTCTTCTAGAGTTAAAAATCTAGATTGAATTAACTGTGAACAGTTTTTCAAATGCATTTCGTGTAATGTAACCAGGCAAGAATTTACATCCATCCAAGGTTGAGCCTTTTAATGTCACTTCTCTATAGTGCTTTTTTTTTTCTTTTTAAGGGCAAGAAAATTTAAGAGAAAATGTAACAATTACGTTAGTTAGGTCATCAAAGGTTTGAAAGGAAAAAATGAAACGATCATTATCTAAAGGCAATAAATAGATCGTTCTGCTACAGTTTACCACCTGCGGAGCGTAAAGTTTTTTTCCTAAAATTTATTGCATTCATTTCATTGTTCTTTAACATTTTCGAAGAATGAAGGTATTTCATTGGATACTTATTCCACCTGAAGTGATGTTCCCTCCTTTCAGGTGAGACACAATGGCAGCGCTCTTTTTTAGGATCGAACCAATCGAGCATCCTTCATGCATTTCTTAAAGTGATTGTTCCGCCCAAAAATATCTACGGGGGGTTTGTACACCTTTGTCTATAAAAATTATCACGGGGTCCGAGACAAATGTGGCATTCCCTGCTCTTCAACAGCTCGAGCTCAAGAAACTGCACCAACTTTAGAGGCAGAATCGGAGGCCCTTCCTGAAATTTCTGACGAATGGGAAGGCGAAAATTCCTTGGTTGAAGGCATCTTGTCATTCGTTGTAAACGTGACATGTCGGGAATTCGACGACCATTTCAATCCCACCGAAAGACAACGAAAACGGATGCAAAAAGGGAGGAGCACCACCACGAACGAAATAGTGGTGGATTCAAAATATACCGATTTTGTAAAAAGAAACATTTCTTCTTTCGTTTCCTGCTGCATCGGGATCAAGTATTGCCACATATCGGAAACAAATCAACCGTATTTAAGAATAAGAGGGAGATGTAAAGAATGTGGTGCTTCTTTAGAAGGTTGGCTGGACACAAGGCCGGAAAATGGGGAAACGTCCCAATTGAAATTTAATGTAACAAACTATGATCCCTCCTTTGTCCACCACAAAAAGAGGCTTACTGGAGATATAAAAAGCTACGCCCTGGATAAGATTTTAAGCCAAAAATATTCCTGCGAACAAACCCGAAGGGAATTGGCTAGCGAGGGCCAAGAAGCTCCACGCGGTGTTACCCTGAGAGTAGCCGCGCATAGGGAGAGAGCAAAAGATTATAGGCACGGCGACCCCTTCGAGGCGTTAACCATCATGAGGCGGGAAGGGAAATTTGCTAACACCATACACAACGTTGGGTACTGCCCTTTCTTCGTGTACATATGGAGTCCTGAACAACTTCAAGAATTCAAGGCCTATGTCAAAACGACTCCCGGTAGCAGAATTTCAATCGATGCTACCGGGAACGTGGTGAAACCGTTGAAACGGCCTTTCGGAGAGGTGTCCAAAAGAATATTTTTGTATGAGGTTGCCGTCAACGATTCAACTCAAAAAAGGCAGTACCCCGTCGCCCATATGCTTTCGGAATGCCACACAACTCTGGCGATCTCCAACTGGTTAGAGACTTTCGTGGCTTCAGGGGCTCCCAGTCCGTACGAAATATGTACGGACACGTCGTTGGCTCTTCTTTCCGCGGCATCAAGAGCTTTTTTGGGGATGAACTCTATCTGGCAATATATTCATGAATGCGGAGAAATTCTGTTTCATGGTTCTCCTCACCGTCTGACTTGTTACATAAGATGTGACGTGGCTCACACGGTCAAGCTTTTTAGACGTTTTGCCTGCCTTCAAGGCAAAAACGTGGTTGAAAGTATTCGGAGAGAGTTTTACATCCGATCTCTAGTTCTCATTCTTAAATCGGAAAGCTGGAAGGAAGCAGAAAACTTTATCGTATGCATTGCCACTGTCGCACTAACGAAGTTTAACACGACAGATGACGTGGTATTTCAAGAAAAACTTTCGGAATTGCAACGAAAAGTTTCTTTCCGTGAAATTAAAGATGCTGCAGAGAAAGAGCTTCGGAAGGACGCTGAAGATGAAGAGGACGGAGTAGCAGAAGAAGGGAAACGACACGAAGAACTTATGTTACCTCAAGCTTATGCGGGGAAAAAAAATAATATATTCGTCACAAAAATAGAGGAAATTATTCAAGGAGTACGGAACAACATTGGCGGACAAGCGGGGGAGATACAAAATCAATTATATTGTCCGGGATTCACAGACAAACTAGAACACCATGCAGAGTTCCTTCCTTTGTGGAGCAACATTATGAAACAATTTTTCCCTAAAAGCCAGGAACTGCCATCTAGCACGGCAAGCGAGAGCAATTTTAAAGATGTAAAGAAAATCGTTTTTGCTCACAAGGTGCTCCCCGTTCGCCTCGACGAATTTCTCGAAACTTACATTACGTCTATGGATGGACTCTTAAAGTTGGCTGCTACTGAAAAAGTACAGCCAACTGTTAAGCATGAAGGAAAACGGCAGAAAACGTATAACAGTGTCGATAAAATTTCTATCTGGAAGGAAAGCGTTCAGGATAAACTGAAAGGAGAAATGTGGTCGTCAATTTTAGAAGAGGTAAGCTCATCATTCCCTCAAAAGGACGGGTAGCTCAACCCCCAAAAAAAGCATCCTCATTATTGTTGCTTCAATTTCAGGTTGAATTCTTGGACGATGATGTAAAAAAGGAAGTATTAAGAAGCTTAGATTGCCGCGTTTTACCGGCTTACTTTTTTTCTGATGTCGATGACATGAACCTCTTCCTTAAGGATATTCGAACCAAAGAGAAACTTTCAGTAAGCGCAATCCACTTATCGCAAAAAGCAGATGATGATAAGTACACTTCTGACATGAGGTAAATATAACATTTTAAAACATTCCCATTACTTCAACCATTTTGCTTCGATGTTTGCCTTCAAACCTGTCCTAGGGGCCGTTCAAGTATTACGTAAGAACGTTAGGGGGGAGGGGGTATTACGATTGCTTATTTTTTCTTACAAGGGGGGGGGGAGGGAGGTTTATTGGATCTTACGTAAGAATTCAATAATATATTATAAAAAACAAAAAATGAAGACTTAACATGTTATCAATTAAAAAGTTAATTTTTAAGAAGTTCCAATTTTTATCTAATTTTAAAAAAAGTTTTTATTTTTGTTGGCCGACTAAGATTTTAAAGTTAGATTTAAGACGTTACCTGTATTAAAACAAGTTACCTTTTTCAGTCAAAATATTTACGTTACGTTAGTGACTAGTCAAAAAAAAAAAAAATAAGTTTTTCTCAAAAATTAATAATATTTTTTTAATTTAATTAATTAAGGGGGGAACCAAAAATCTTACGTAATACTTAGGGGGGAAGGGTTACTATTTGCTTATTTTGTCTTACAAGGGGAGGGAGGGGGTTAAAAAACGCCGTTTTCATGCCTTCGTAATACCCCCCCTAATCATATCGCCTTTTATTACATTTGTAGGTATTCACTCATGAAAGGGCCGGACAGTTTAAAAAAATTTATCATCGACGAGCTTACAAGGTCGCAAGAACAAGACAACGCTTTCCCGCCATTACAAAGCTCGCAAGAGGAATGGCAAGGGGCTTCGGAGGCCCAAGATAATGGCGTTTTCCACAGGATTAAACGGTCTTCCAATTACGAAGATATACAAGACGAGCATTCGTACTTCGCGATCTCTCATAATAACAATAATAATGATGTTTGCGACTTGTCCCAGCCCCTGAATATGATTCAGGTTGACCAGCGGCAAGCGCTAGGCCTACAGGAAAATTGGAAAGGCCAAAATAAAGCAGTTCCAATTAAGCGAAAGGGATATTATATAGAAAAAAGGAGAGAAATGTCTAATGTTAATTTTAGAGACATAAAAAATGTAAACAAAATTCCCATTTTAAAAAATGGAAACGAATTGTCCACCATGTTTTTTAATGGTAACCTCTGCATGTTCAGAAACACTTGCAGCTTTGATGCCATCCTGCAAATCGTCGCCGTGGCGTACTCTGATTCCGAAGCATATCAGCAGAAGATTCAGCGAATTCTGCACGACAATGCATTCTTCCAAATGGTAAAATCAGTCGTTACTACCGGCGTCAACATGCAGACATACAGGCAGCGTGGCAAAATCCTTCTGGAAATATGTGATTCCTTCGACATCCCGAATATAAAGGTTGTTGAATGTTTTTCTACTCTTGAACAGGTGGCCGAAACAATTTTCAATAGTTTGCCATCTTTTACACTGCAATATTATTGTGAGAATTGCCTAGAGACTTACCAGGAAAAACTGGTCTTGGCAAAGATTCACATCGACAACTGGGACTCTTTTGAAGAAAAACTACATAATTATGGCCACCCTGAAGTTACTACGTGCTGTCAGTGTCGAAGCCTCTGTTATTACGTCAGCACCAACACATCCGGCTATCACATTTTCCTGTGCCCAACTTTCAATTTTCAAGGGAGGGTATCAGAAAAAGGCGTGCCTCTTGACACGATTCCCCTTCGATTAACCCTAGGCGATAAAGAATACATTTTAACGGGGGTTATTGGCTTCCAGCCCCCCCGATCAAATCATGATGTCGGCCATTTCACGGCCTATGCAATACGGGGACAACATTATTGGGAATTATACGACGATACGGACAACAAAACACGGACCTGCAGAGGAACTACAATTGTTCAAATCCATGGATTATTTTACATATGCACGTAAAATAAGATCTTATTTTAGGTGCATTTTACGAGGACTAACTGACACACTGACAAACCTTTGCTCCTCTGTTAATTTGTTCTCAAATTATTTTAATAACATTCAGGTTTCAAAACAAGTACATCACAACAAGGTCTTCACAAGTTCATTTCTCCTTTTTTTCATTCATGGTGGAATAGGCCTACAGGGGATTACCACCTTAAAAAAAACGCGCCCGGCACTCTACCGCAAGGTGGTGGGGAAAGGAGTGCACAAGTGATTAGTTGGACGCGAAAATGATTTCGGATTAGCTTCTTGTTGTCAGAAAGTATTAAAGCCGGTGAACGTTCGTGTAACGCAGGACTACATTAAAGATTCAATTAATTAATTTTTTCCTCTAATTTCAGGAGCTAAGGGAGTCGGCGACAACGTAACATTTTTAATACTAAAGCGATACACCCAACCATAAAAAAAGTATCATTTATTCACGTTGAAAATGAAAATATAGACAACATTGATAAACGTTTTTCGCTGGCTAAGAGTACTCTTACCCAGCATTATAGATGAATTAGTCAAGACGTAGTGTCCCTAAAGTCAAAGAGTAAGTTGGGAAAAATTTTTTTTAAACAGATTAATAACTTCAAATGACTAGCAACACAGAATTTAGTTTTTCAAAATGGTTTGTCGACAGCATTAAGTCATAAAATTAATTACTTGGGAGTCATTACTAAGAATTCTAAATGATGAATCAATACCCTTCTTGCTAAGGACAGATTACAAATCTTACCTTAGCTCCTAATGAGAAATATGCCATCTTTGGTATGTATAAATCAGGAGCATTTATTTCATATTTAGGCTGGACAGGTTCATTAGCTGCATACTTCACAGACTGAATCGGTATCAATTTTGATTTTAGCACGATTATGTTTGCAGCCGACAGGGGCTGAGAATTATTAGATAGGCGGTTAATTTCAACAGTTAAGTTGCAATTAGAAACACCAGTCTTTATGTGATCTGTCGGTTACAGTTACGACATCTCCTCTTTTAAATTCCAATTCTTCTGGTGTAAAATCATCACCAGCTTCCACTAAGCACTGCAATAAAAAAAATTGTTCTCTTAGAAGATTATATTTTGACCACACCATTTAAGTTTATGAAATTTACCTCATCTTGCAACATAACACGTAATTTAACATGTTGCTATCTCGATACTGATGATGTTCTGTGATACTCTACAAGTTCATTGAGCGAACTGAACTTGCTGACACCATTTAAGTAATTGATATTTACCCACCTCATCTTGCAACATAACCCGTAAGTTTTATCCCCATAGTTCTTCGAATAAATTTTTCATTTTCCAATCACAAACTTATTTTTTTTCATGGCAGACGATCGCAATATTTGGTTGCTCCAATTGTAATTGTATTCGTCGAGCGATATCTATGGACATATGTCCGAACTACGAATCAATTTGAAACCGGAAGTTTGTTTGAGTTGACTCTCACCCGGACAGCACCACATCAAGGTTACATATGGCACAAGGTTTCTGCAGTATGATTTTCTTTAGTTTGATGACACGTTGCGGGAGTCGTATGGATTCAATGTTGTAATGAGGTGGATTATTCCTAGTTATGACAAATCATATGGCCCCAATATTATATTTCTTATGTTGCTGTAAAGTTGCTTTGTCAACTTTCCTAGAATATGCCAGCTACAAGTTTTGCGCTCATGCAGTATTGACGGCAGATTGTCAGAGTTACATAAATGTAACCTTGCTAAAAACAAATTCCATCTATGTTAATTTTTACTGGATATTAAAAGTACATCGTCAGTGCAATATAAATGCAATATTCCAAATAAAGATTGATTCCAAGTTTTCGAAATTATATTTATTCAATGTGTATTAAATATCTGACTTTCTTTGTATTTCCCGGGTTATGTCGTGGCGATATGTATTAATAATGTCGTGTCAATATTGTTTTGTCAACATTACAAACGACTGTCTGCTTCTATAGACGCTATTTTAGAAATAATAAACAAGAAATGCGGCTTTTGCTTTATGTGCGTGAAAAATTAGAAATAAATAAGATTTTCTCTGTGAATCGGGACAAAAATTTCTGGTAAGTACATTTATTTGTAATAGTTTTATCGTTGTGCAGTGTCACAACAGATGTAACATTTTTTTTTACAAATTTATATTATGAATTTATGTGTTTTTCAATGAAGCACCTTTTACCATGTGTGGATGTAAGATGTAATATGATTTTATGTTAGATATCCAGCGAGGAATAATTGCTTTTAAATATTAATTCTAGGTCCAGTGTATTTGCCATATTTGAAACCGAAACATATTCATGATTTTATGCTAGTGACTTAAACAGTACAGTACATCATTGACTATGATCATTCATTAATGAAGCACCTTTAACCACCTTAATTTATTGTTACTGTGATATTGCATCCTCATCTTTACAATGGCTGCGAAAAGGATGAAAAAGTCAAGGGAGTTGGCAAAGCTTAGAAGTGAATTTGATGAAATGTTTAATGTAGGAATGTGCGTAGATGCAGAAGGGGTTGTTGGGGAATTAGGGTCATTAAGTGAAAGAAATGAAGAAACTGAAAAATTAGAAACGGAAAAAAAATTTGAGTTGCCAGTAAAAGATCGAGAGGCAGTTAATGAAACTGAAACACTTAATGAAACATTGGATACAATTGTATATGTACAAGATGATTTAGTGCATTCAGATAATGAAAATGAAGAGGTTATTGTTAACGAGTATTTTTCAGACAGTGATGATGATGGACATGATAATAAAAATTCATCAGATGAAGACGAGAGAGAAGAGCTTACTCCTAACAGCTTAGGGGCTTTGTGCGTAGATTACAATGTAACACAGGCATTTGGAACTGCATTATTACATCTTCTTCATCGACATCCTGCTTTTAAAGATTGGCCACTCGACATAAGAACCATTTTGAAACCAGGCAGAAACAAAGTTGAAGTAGAGGATATGCCCCCTGGAATTTATCATCACTTTGGTTTGCATGAATCTGTAACAAAATTTTGCGAACAAAGAGGAGTTGATGGAAATGTCATTAAAATTCAGCTGAACGTGGATGGTCTGCCTATTTCTAAAAGCTCTAGTCAATTTTGGCCAATTTTAGGGAGGCTGTTTAATGTTCCTGGCAAGCCCAGCTTCATTATAGGGATTTATCATGGTTACAGGCAGCCAGAAAATTTTAACCAACTTTTGGAAAAAACTGTCAACGATTTAGAAGATGTGACTACAAACGGCATTAATTTAAGAAAAGGACATTTTGGTTTCAAATTGAATTCAGTCATTTGTGATGCGCCTGCAAAGGCGAAAGTTATGAACGTCATGGGTCACAGTGCATGTAATTCTTGCACGAAGTGTTACCTTCGTGGCAAAAAAATTAATGGCCGGGTGTGCTTTGCTCCTTGCACCGAGAAAAGCAGAACGCACGAAGAATTCATAGCAAAATTAGACGATAGCTTTCACCACGGAGACTGCGAAATTGCCCGTTTGGAAAACACGGACATAATAAAAGTATTCAAAATTGATTATATGCACAACGTGTGTCTGGGAATTGTAAAAAATTTAATAAAGGATCAATGGATGGACTCTCAAAATTTAAACCGACTAGAAAAATTAAGTTTAACCAAAATTTCTAATTCACTAGAACAGTGGAAGAGTGTTTGGCCGTTAGAATTTGCAAGAAGGCCGAGGGGCTTAGATCTCGTATCGACGTGGAAAGCAACGGAATTCAGGTCTTTCCTGCTTTACTCAGGGCCTGTAGTACTTGAGGAAGTTTTTGAAAATCGGATCGGGGCGGCTGAATTTTACAGCAATTTCATTAGTTTACATATAGCCATCTCCATTTTGGTCTCGCCACGATTAATAAAAGACATCGATTATGCGGAGATGTTATTGAGGCATTTCGTCGAAACATTCACTGATCTGTACGGCCGAGATCGGGCAGTTTATAATTTTCATGCAATCTTACACCTAATAGAAGATGCGAGGGAGGAGGGAGTGGTTGATAACTTTTCCGCGTTTTGGGCGGAGTCCCATTTGGGGAGATTAAAAAAGTTAGCGAACCGGAAGTCAGAAAGGCCCTTACAGCAGGTCGTCCGCCGATTAGCCGAAAAGAAGAACTTTAAGGAAACTTGGTCGGATCCTGAAAAGCATAAAGGAGAAGTATTATCAGAAAGTATGACACTTCCTGAAGGAACCATATTACCTAACGGTTGCGAGATGCCGATATATTTTCGATTCAAATGCGCAGACTTCGAGATAAATTGCCAGAGGAATGGTCAAAACATTTTGGTAATGAAAAATGGAGACGTGATAATGGCATTTTTTTTTTGCTTTCAAAAAAGAAGAGGGAAAAGGAGTTTAATCATTGTTGGAAAAAAATATCAGGAGAGGTCCGATTTGTACTTATTTTCTAGACCACCTTTACGCCCTTGCCCCTCAAGTGACCTTAATATCTGTAAAGTTAAAAACTTGAGCAAAAACCTTGAATATTGGTATTTTCCGAGTGTTTTGGGCAAGGGAATGAGCCTACCAATGGCTGATGGCATTTGGCATGCTGCATTCCCGCTTTTGCACAACGAAAGTTTTTAGGTGAATATTTTCTTTATTTTATGTTAGTGTAGTGCACCTATATTATTAATATTTATTTGAGTCATATTATCCAAAAACATTTTCTGGCAAAATAAACTATGAAAAAATTTTCGGGAGAAAAGAAAAAAACTTCAGGATGTTTTTTGGCTTAATAAAATTCTAGAATGTTTTTTAGAAACTAAGAATAAAAAAAAATTTCGACAAGGTATTTGACTTATATTACATTTTGTTTTTTTTTCTTTACAGACATGATAAGGGGAAGTAAAAAAAAATCAGGTATGAGGAAAAAAGTTCCTACTATTTTAAAAAGAACCGATTTGAAAACGTCCCAACGCTCAAACCTCGATATTCCGACTGATGACAATACTCAAAGTTTTCAAAATCCTAACGGGCCAAAAACCTCACAACCTCCGGACTTCGAAACTCCAAATGATGAAATTGGCCAAATTGTTACACTTTTTGACGGATCAAAACGTAGAATTTTACAAACCCAACCAAGTAATTGCCATTTCGGCCGATTAGCACCTGGATCTGCACAAGGAAGGCAAGTTGGAACTGCACCTGGAGTTGCACAAGGGGACCAAATCTTAACTATAACTACACCTGGAGTTGCACAAGGGGACCAAATCTTAACTATAACTACACCTGGAGTTGCACAAGGAAGACAAGTTGGAACTGCACCTCGAGTTGCACAAGGGGACCAAATCTTAACTAGAACTACACCTGGAGTTGCACAAGGGGACCAAATCTTAACTATAACTACACCTGGAGTTGCACAAGGAAGACAAGTTGGAACTGCACCTCGAGTTGCACAAGGGGACCAAATCTTAACTAGAACTGCACCTGGAGTTGCACAAGGGGACCAAATCTTAACTATAACTACACCTGGAGTTGCACAAGGAAGACAAGTTGGAACTGCACCTCGAGTTGCACAAGGGGACCAAATCTTAACTATAACTACACCTGGAGTTGCACAAGGGGACCAAATCTTAACTATAACTACACCTGGAGTTGCACAAGGAAGACAAGTTGGAACTGCACCTCGAGTTGTACAAGGAAGGCAAGTTGGAAATGCACCTGGAGTTGCACAAGGAAGACAAGTTGGAACTGCACCTGGAGTTGCACAAGGAAGGCAAGTTGGAACTGCAATTTCACAAGTTGACCCGGAATTGCAATACGAGCCACCACTGCCTAAACCATCAGCCTTCACAGTCGGTCAAGTCGATAAAGCAGCTGAAAATGTCCCTCTATCACCGGCTGCATTACATAATTTAATGAAGACGCTTGAGACATCCGGTTGGTCTTTGGTTAGTGCTGATGCTGATGAATCTGAATCTGAATCTGAAGCATTGGATGAGATAAGAAATGACCAGTTAGAAAGCGATGCTATATCACAAGAAAGTAATAATGAAGGTAAGAGAGCAAGAATCTTAAAGTAAGCGCATGAAAAATAAATTATAATCATGTAAATTTTTTATATTAGTTGCAGGAACCTTACAAAATTTAGGAGAGGAATATGATCCCGAAAAAATAAGTGAAGAGGACAAGATTGTAATATATCAAAAAGAAAATGATAATGAAGGCAATGAAATGATTAATGATGAAGTTGGAGCTGGCTTGAATCTTGACCTATTTGATGATGAAGAATTAATTAAAGTTGATGCCGGAAATACGAATTTATTGCCTTCAAACACCGAAATGGTGCAGGTGCCAAGTGAGTATAACGATGGCCATCTAAAATATGAAGCGAAAAAACATTTTCACAATTAATTTTCCTTTTATTTTCCTTTCAGAAAAATATTTATGGAAGCTATTAGAAGAGCAACATTTATTAAAACAAAAAATTACAGAAGTGCATGACGATTTAAAAAAAATTAGTAAGCTAATTGTTGCTAAAATAGAAGAAATAAAAGAGGGACAAAACGCAACACCTCCAATACCGGAAGGGTTGGAGATGATTGATTTTCAGAAGGATGGTTTTCCTCTGCGGGAGGAACAACAGTTGGCGGATATTCACGAACGGATCCTGAACGCAGGAGTGCGCCAAGATTTCGTAATTATTTTTTTCCCTTTTTTTTCGTAGCTTATAAAATTTGTTTACAACTGTTGCTTCTTTTTCCAGATAAAAAAACTAACGAAACTTGGGGGAAACAACGGGAGAGACGTTGCTTATAGGATCATGAAAAAAATATTTTCTGACGAACTGGCCAATAAATTTACGTTTCTGGGTAAGCAAGAGAGCCGAACAGGGAAAAAAAATTTTTCTGCAACTCTAATCAAAAAGTGTATTTACGGTAAGTTGACTCATGCTTTTTATTATAATTTAAGCAATGTTCTTACTAAGACTTTTTTCAGAGGCCATAGAAAAGACGGCTGAAGAACTGAAGCTGGAAATAAAAGAAAATGAACTCGATGATGCAATTGCGTTGTGGCTTACCCAATCTAAAAAAAGAATGCAACAGAAAAATGAAGCTGCTATGAAGAAAGCAGGAGCGCTAAATGAAAATGAGACTTAAAACAATAAAATGTCTAAAGGAAAACCCTTACAAGTTAATCATTCTTTTATCTTGAGCAAATATTTAAAAACTTTTGAACTTTTACAAATTGAAGTCTATGAGTTTGAAATTTATTTTCATGTTTTCATTTTCACTTTTTACTTTTTATATTTTATATTTTATATTTTATATTTTATATTTTATATTGTTTTATTTTCCTCTGCCATTGAGGTGAATTATAACGAAATTAAAAAATTTTAGTCTGAGAACAGTTTCACATTCATTATGAAAACTGTTTAACTTTTATGTAATTTACGAATGTAAGTCTGAGTTTGAAATTTATTTTCAATTTTTAATATTTACTTTTTATATTTTATATATTTTTTTATTTTCCTCTGCCATTGGTTTAATTATAATGAAATTGAAAAATTTTAGTCTGTAAACAGTTTTGCATTTATTATGAAAACTGCTTTACTTTTAAGTAATTTACGGGTTTAAGACTGCATTTCATCCCAATTAATGTGCCTGAACAAAATTAGTGAAATTTTTACGCCAACGTTAAAGTATGATTCCTACAAGTACTATAGTATTAATTGTAATAAACTTTAAAATTGTACAGATTAGGTTCAGTTTCTCATTTATTGTAAAAATTTTTTTAACTTAAGTAATTTACGAATTGAAGACTGCATTTGGTACCAATTAAAGTGCATAAAAAAAAATAGTGCAATTTTTACGGTAACGTTAAGTACGATTCCTACAAGTGCTATAGTATTAATTGTAATAAACTTTAAAATTGTACAGATTAGGTTCAGTTTCTCATTTATTGTAAAAATTTTTTTAACTTAAGTAATTTACGATTTGAAGACTGCATTTGGTACCAATTAAAGTGCATAAAAAAAAATAGTGCAATTTTTACGGTATTGTTAAGTACGATTCCTACAAGTACTAGTCTTAAGTAAAGTGAACTTCGAAATTTGTACAGTTCAGGTTCATAGTCTCTCATTTATTATTAAAATGTCTTATACTTTCGAGTAATTTACGATTTCAAGACTACATGTGATATTAATTAATGTACCGCAACAAAATTAGTGCAATTTTTAAGGTAACGCTAAGTACAATTCCTGTAATTATTTGTCTGCTGGTAAATAATAAAAGCACTGTTACCATTAAAATTGTAGATTTTTAGAAATAAATTTTATTCGAATTGTAATATTACGTCGTTTTATATATTATGCAACGGCATGAATTATCTGTTTTCGAGTACGCTTGTTTGCAAGTTCTATTTTTGTCTTAGGTTAAAAAAAATACGGCAAAAATTAGAGCTTTTTTCCTAACAATTGTACTGGAAAACAGAAAATTAATGCTGTTGAAAAAAAAAGTAAAAAGAAAATTCATTTTGAAAAAGCAACCTTGCCTCTATATGGAACTGGCAAGCTTGATACAACATTGCAAATCAATTTTCCCGCCATACTGCAGAAACATATTGAGGCTACGCATTACTCTCACACATTGCATACACATAAAATACAAGCTTCTACTGTTAGGTTCCCTGGATGTTGAGAACAGCTAATATCCCGTAACATTCAATGTTGTTATAAAGTGGAATCCATATGGATTAAGAAACCTTGCATATTTTAAGGAAAGGTGCTCTCAATATTCTCACAAGGTCGCGGTGCTGTCCGGGCAGACATTTCGTTTGAATACAACTTGAATTCCTGTCATGTGCAATTCACGTCTATTCCCATACGTTTTAATGGCAAAAGAATTTAATTTTTTTTCCATACTTCCCTAATTGGTGCAAGAAAAATTTTGGTGGTGCATAAAAGCGCATTTTTGGCGCATTACGGCCCTGTAATTACTTTTTCTCCGTGCCAAAGTGACCGTGCTAATGTAACGCAGCTCCGATTCCAAGTTAAACGAAATTCGTTTTCGTTTTCGTGGCACTAACCCATTCGAATTCGTTCGAAAATTAAACAGTATGGCAGATGTGTTCGTAATACTAATTTTTATTTTACTTAAATTAGATTATTTGAACTTGCGTCCAATAAATATTGGTTAAAAAGGCATTTACGGTCGAAGTAGGTTGAATTTTAACATAATTTACTGAACATTTTGAGAAATATTATACCATCGTATACGGCTGTATACGGCAATATATCATTGTATATATTTGTATACGTTTGTATAACTTTGTATACAATCGTATACTGGTTGCAACAGCCTTTCGTTTTTAAAACGAGACCCCTTAGATCTCGTTTTGAAAAGCGAAATTCGCGAGACAAATGAACATCGAATGAAAACATTAAAAAAGTAAACATTTTATTAGTGATTAATATTTCTCAAAATGTTCAGTAAATTATGTTAAAATTCAACCTACTTCGACCGTAATGCCTTTTTAACCAATATTTATTGGACGCAAGTTCAAATAATCTAATTTAAGTAAAATAAAAATTAGTATTACGAACACATCTGCCATACTGTTTAATTTTCGAACGAATTCGAATGGGTAAGTGCCACGAAAACGAAAACGAATTTCGTTTAACTTGGAATCGGCCCCCAGCTTCGTTCGGCCAGAAGTGGGGGAACTTCCCCTACATTTGTACTGCAATTGCCTATTCGTTTTTGAAGGTGTTGTTTGTTTGGGTTTGCTCTAGGAAATAAAGTCTTTGCTATAGTGAATAACCGTTATTTATTCACTGTTTTCTGATAAATTTAAGTCCATTAGTAAAGTATTATTTCTTATCATAGATTTGTAATTTATCAAGGTGCTGCAAAATATGTTGCAGGAGAGCATGTGTATTTCATTACAGGCCACTGCAATGTATTGCACATGTGTGCGATTTATTATTAGATTGTGCGACTGCATGGTACCTACAATATATTGCGCAGGCATATGACATTTATTACTGCTGTATTGAATTTTAATATAGGGATGAGGTTATCGAGAAATATCACACACATCTGTAATTAATTACAAGTCTGTGAAATATGTTGCTCACCATGTATTTTATTATTGATATCTGCAATAATCTTATAATCACACACATCTGTAATGAATTACAAGTCTGTGAAATATGTTGCTCACCATGTATTTTATTATTGATATCTGCAATAATCACACACATCTGTAATTAATTACAAGTCTGTGAAATATGTTGCTCACCATGTATTTTATTATTGATATCTGCAATATAATTGTTGAAGCACATGCAGCAGTGATGAAAGAGAAACTTGTTGGGAATTTCTGGAAGAAAAATCTTGATTTGAATTCAAGTGTCTGATGATGATTTGTTTCATTACCATACCTCGACTTTTTGCATGAAAAAACATTTTATTTTAGAAAGGTTTTGTAATCAACAACATTGCTTACGTTATTACCAGCAAAATGATCCTTTATCTACCGCAAAAAAAGACAACATTTTCAACCTTCCCCTATTTTTAACACACTTGACGGAAATGGCCGAAAAATCCCGAACATATGGCAATTTGGAATACGGGCTTCGCGACTTCCACGCTCTCGTTAAAGTGGGTATGCGCAGCCGCCATCTTTGTTCCTTGCAGACACGATGTTTACATTATTCATCATACACTAACTCGAGTGATGAATTTTTTTTTTCGAAATTTTGATGAATCCGAGTTTTTTATTTTTTTGTGAAAGGTTTCAGAACAGTCACACAATTCTGTAGTGAAAAAATGTAAGTATTGCAAGGATTCTTCCATTAATTTTAATTGCCTGTAACATAAACTAATTCTGTCAATGAGACAAAATTTTATTTTGATTATGAGTTTGGGATTTTTTTTTCAGAAGATCCAAAACTATGGGTTCTAAAAGTGGAGGTGGAAGAGGATATGAAAAATCAAATTTGGAAAGAAACCGCAAAAGCCCACAATTGGAAGAAAAAAAAGTAAAATTAAAGCATCGAGTAAACTCTGGCAGTCATGAAGTACTCATTTGAATGTAATTTTTTTAAAGCACTTTTTTATTAATTAATGGAATTTCTGTTTAGGTTCTTGAGAAAGATGATCATAGTGAAACTGTGAAAGAGCAAATCAAGCACTTACGAAAGGAAAATGTTGAGCTGCAATTCCAAATTAAAAAATTAAGGACAGTTTTGAAATTTTGTGAGGAAACTTATAAGCATTAACCTTATGGCAAAAATGATCCAGTGATATGAATAATGAATGCAAAAAATCATTTTTTTAAAAGCATAAAAGCAAAGCTTTAATAATTAATTTTTTAGGGTTAGAGAAAAAGCATAATAATTTGTCAGTAATAGCATTAACTTTATTTACATTTATAAATAAAAATCCATAGTGAATAAATCAACAACAAAGTCTAATCTGTATGATCCTACCGATAAAATAGATTTACCATCCAATCATATCCATGAAAACAATCAATTTTTTTTCTTTTTTGCCGATGCTGTTCCATAGATTTTTTTTCGTTTGACTGCTACACTTAATGTTGCCATTGCATATGATCTGATGGTAAAGAAATGATTGGTAACTAATTTTTTCAAATCGCAGCACGTTGGCAACCTTATATCAACTTCTTTGACAATTTTATCAATAATTGATTGAGCTGAATTTCGAATTAAGAAATTTTCCAAATTTTTATAAGTTACTTCGCAATTTAAAATTAATTCAAATACAAATTGATTGGGTTTTTTTAAACCACCTTTATTTAAACTGTTTACATAATTCGCATATTCAGCTCCATCGCAATATTTTATTAAAGCAGGATCACAAAGAAAAAATAAGCAGTCGTCACATAATTTTTTTTTCAAAATAGCATTCGTAGTACTCCCCCCCCCAAATTAAACAGTAAATTTAAATCATAATTATTTAAATTATAATTTTTCGAATTCAATTTTATAGTCTGTAAATTACTTTCGAAGATTGCTTTGCTATCAGTTTCTGGATTCTCTGTAGTTACTTCCAAATTGTCACAATATTTTTTATCTTTTGGGGCAAAATAATTTATCAAAAATCTATCCTCGTCACTTAAATAATTAGTATTATTGAGATCCGACAAATATTGGGCCACAGATATAATTTTTAAAGCTTTCAAGGTTTTCAGTACGCTTGGTGATTGCCCTGCTCTTCTTCGCACTTGAGAAAAAATATTTTCTAATGCATCTTGAGTATATCTACTCAGAAGTACAAAAGAAAAACCGTTTTGAAACAGAAAATTAGAAATATCAATGAGAGATAAAGAAGCAAGGATGAAGCCGGTGTTCAGGGGTTTCCATCCTTTTTCAAATACAATCCCCTGAAAAATATCGATTACTTTGCGCAGAAGAGCGATTTTTTTTTCTTTATTTCGCAACGTTATCCCCGTTTTTCTAAGTCTAGATGTTACCAATATAAACCAATCCCTGATTAATCTGATGAACCAAGCTGTTGTTAAGGCATCCGTTGGCAAAACTTTTGATTGTACGCCTAGTTCTAGAGCAGCGGCAGTTTCCAAAGAAAAAAATCTCACTGCAGAACCGACATTCATTTTTTGGAAATTATCAGGTGCAATGTCTGAGAAAGTTAAATGATATAAACTTCTTATCCTCTTTGCCTTGGGATTAAGCACATTTTCCGCATTTTCAGAATTTCCGCCCATTTCTGCATGCCATAAAAATTTTACATATTCCCCAGAAACTGTATCAGTTGGCAAATTTTCGTACTCAACAAGAGTTTTAGGTAAAAGTAACCCTGTCCTGAACACAGCGCTCTTAAGATTTTTCAGGAGATGACATACATCAGGTACTACGTAAATGTCGTGTCCATTGCACTTAAAAGAATTTTTCCTATACCCATTTGACTGTGCTGTGACGTTAACAAGGCTCCAAACACTTCTGTTGGTACCTCCCATATCAGAAGTCAAACTAATAACTTTTAATCCAGCTTCTTCCACAGCTTTTACGCATTTTTCGATGAACTGTAAAAACAATGTAGCATTCGTGGACGACGAAGTAACTTCAACGCCGACGACTTGCTTCCAATTGTTTGCCAGACCTCTAATCATGGCTACTGTTGCATGGTTTCCCAAAACTTTTTTGTTCCCCAGAGTTACATTCCCAAACAAAGTTTTGGTACTCTTGTCGTAGTCAAGCTGTTTACTAACCTCCATCTCATCAACAGACAATCCGGAGTATCTTAAAAAAAAAAAAAAAAGATAACAACATCTCTTATATACACAAGTCTTTATTTATATTTAATATTGTTACCTGTCCATATCTTTCATGGCTTGCGCCTTCTGCTTCAAAGGCTCCAACAGATCTTTTATCACACCTGTATTCACTTTAAACTTGCTAATTTTTCTTGTTATTGTAGAATAAGAAGGCAATGGGTACTCATTTGATGTCAGATATGAGTACCCATGCACCCCTAAACTAAATCGATGTTTTAAAGCTTTAATTATGGTATCTTCTGACCATTTTCTAGGAACTTTTACCAAAGCTTCAATTTGATCTGGATTCAGGAATTTGCTTAATTTACCTTTTAATTCTAACAGTTCTTCTTTCAATTTAGTGTTCTCATACTTCAAAAGTTTGAGTTCATCAGGCTGTATGGATTTCACCTATAACAAAAGTAATGTTTCATTTCTGACTTTAAGAATGTTCAGATTACCAAGCATTAATTTCTGTTTTTGATTCAAGTTCATTTAAATAATTATTTACCTCACAGTCATTAGATGTTTTCTCATTCGTATTGTTAACATCCTCCTTATTTAACTCACAATTATTCGATGTTTTCTCATTTGAATTGTTAAAACCCTCATTTATTCCACAGCTATCGGATTTTTTCTCATTTATATTTTTAACATTTTCCTTATTAACTTCATTCTAAAAATATAAAATTAAAATAAGATACACCTTATAATTCTAAAAAACAAAATTGATGCTCTCCAGATTACAAAAAAAAAGAAATCTGCAAAACACTACCATTATTTTTTTTAAGAACTAATAATTTGATTCCTATACTTACTTTTCGAGTTTTATAAACTGATTTTCTTTGTTTATTTATTTTTTGGGGAGGATTTGGAACGTCGAAGAGTGTAGGAACCGCATTAGGCTTTAGTTTGCGCCAGTTATCTAGGCGGTTCACTTCCCACTGATTCTCCTCGAAATGAATCTAAAAGCATTCGTTTTATTAAATATTACTCTGTACATAACTTAATAATTATTCAGCTATGTAACTCAATAACGTGAATACCGAAGAAGAAGAGATTGAGCCCAAATGTTTGCTTTTACTTACTTCACATAGCCTCGAAGTTGCTCCTGGCTTCCAATTGCCTCCCCTTCTGCAATTCTGCTGCCAAATTCTCCGTCTATTTATATCAGCAGGAAATATAAACAATCTAAACCCGTTTTCGGATCGATTAGAGCAGTTTGGAGCAGCACAGCACACCATATTAACACATTGTTTTAGTTAAATAACCTAAAATTTTTTTCTCTACCATTAAAAAAATACGCGCCAATTTACACAAGGAACAAAGATGGCGGCTGCGCATACCTACATTATTTAGTTCCCTACCTGAACCTTTGAATATAGATACTATACAGAAAGCCAGATATATAGGGAACTTGCGATATCAAAAAATTGGTTCCACAAAAATACACAGATGGCGTTAGTATTAAACGGATCACAGAGGCTACTGAAAGCGTAAAATAGTAAAAACCGTTCATTTTTTATTGGGACTTCAAACACTGTTTACTTGAATGGTTTTATGTCCAAAGGAACAATAACAAGTTGTAGGTTTTAGTTCCAAAATCCAGTCTTTTTAAGGATCATGGTAGTTCCTATCAAGACGACATCTTCTTACAGTACCCGATTGACAGGTTCACAACATTCGTAAAATTCGTAAAAACTCCATAAGCGGCTCACAGATTATTACTAAAATGAAGCAACCAAAGAAGTGACATTTTTATTGCTTTTACGAGTATTTACATTTTTTTACCCAATTTTATTTAAAAAAAATAAGGATTGTCTAGTTTGCAATTGTGGGTTTTCAAATCAAGGGAGGGATGTCTTCGTTGAGATCATACAACTTTTTTTTTAAAAATCAAAATTCAAATTCTCGGCTCCTCAGCTGTCCTCTTAAGCTTTAATCAATTTCTCCAAAAGGTAACTAGTTAATTGCACCTAGCATAAATGTAGGAAGCTATAGTATATTACTATGGAAGAGAATGCAAACAAAATTGATCCTCGAGACGGCTCAGGCCTTACGTAAATAGATTGAGAGGGGCAAGTCCTTTGCTTTTCTTGGACTGGAAGGTATTTTACATCCTGAAGAGCTACCGGAAAATACGATTTTTAAAAACTCCCTAAGGAGGCAAAACGTATTTTCAGACTATGGGTGGTGATGTAAAAATTAGACATCAATTGCTCCACTTAATTCGCTCATTATGTCGATATGTAAGCTTTAAACTCATAGGTTTGATTTAGAGCTTGAAGAAAAACAGGCCACTTGTTTGTAGGCATAATAATTTTCCTTTAACACAGAGAGTTGAACACTTTTCTTTTTCACGTAGACAAGATGATGTTCAAATTTCAGTCTCAAATCGAGACCATCGCCTTTTTCAAGGCTCATCTAGGTCTTAAACATAAAACCTAGTCTTGTTCTCGGCTTCGGCTCGAAAATCTCTAAATCTCAAGTAAAAATATGCCTTTTTTACAGACTAAAAGTCTTACAGTAACCAACTTTGCGTTTTCGATTCGAGATCATGGATTTGAAAATGGAAATTTTATATTATTTAATAAATGGAAGGCCACTCAGAGTCTTTAACAAGGGCCCTCGATTTTTTTAATTAAATAAAGCGAAGCATTTATTAAGAACGTCCAAATCCAAATCCGAATTTGCTCTAATTAAATTTTTAATATGGAAATTTCTGACAGTTAAATAGGTCATAGACTTGTAAGAACTATAAAAGAAGGGAAGGGGGGGTTGAGCCTGATTTGCCCTTTATTAAAGATTTTAATTTAAATAAACAAAATATTGTACGCTTTTTAGCTAACCTTCTTCGTTTCCGACGATGGTCGGAAACGAATTTAAAAAATCTAAAACGTTTGCTAAATTGTCATTGTGAATCTTATTCAAATACGACCTCTTTAATAATTTTTTTGTGCGTATTTCACGTTGTAAGTTGATAGCCTCCGGTAGTGATTAAAAATAGTAACAAGAGGAATGGGATTTGGGGTGCTTCGCACCCCATCCAACTTTCTCGCGAATTTAAAAAATGGAGAAAGGGGATTTATTATTTTAATTGTGTTGAACCTCCTTGACAATTTCGTCAAAAAACATCTCATCGAATTCTTAAAAGTCGAAATGAAGACATCATTACAGTCCACTATCTTGTAAATAGTGATGTCAACACGGTCAGCCATCTTGTTTTGGTATTTACAAAAAGATCTTGGACTGTAACTTGTGAACCCATCCACCGATTAATCTCAAAATTTAAACAGTTAATCCTTGCACACTGCCTCTTCATCTCACGCAAAATTATCACGTTTCGTTGAAATTTGCTCAAGCTATATCGCAAAATATCAAAGTTCTAATATTCGCCATTTAAATTCTACAGAGTCTAAGCTTTCGTGGTGCTTTAGAGTCTAAACTTTCGAAATTTTGACTCATTTCCCTTCAAAAATGACTTCAAAAAATGGCACCCTGAAATTTTTCATAAACTAAGCTTTGACAGTTCTGGCCTTCGTTTTTTGAAATTTAAACTCCTTCCTCCTTAAAAATTACGTCAAAGAACATCTCATCGAATTATTTAAAGTCGAAATGAAGACGTCATTACAGCCCACTAACTTGTAAATAGTAATGTCAACACGGCAGCCATCTTGGTTTGGTGTTTATAAACAGGTCTTTGATTGTAATTTGTGAACCCATCCACCGATTGTTCTGAAATTTTAAACAGATAACCCTTGCACAATGCTCCTTCATCCCACGCAAAATTATCACAATCCGTTGGGGTTTGCCCGAGCTATGTCGCAAAGAGACAGGCCAAAATTTCAAAGTTCAAATATTCGCCATTTCCATAATTTTTCGAATTTCGAAAAAAGAAAAGAAGACCCCCTCTTATTTTTCGACGAAGAATACGTGTGTGAAAAATTTTTTCGATCCGTTGCGTATTGGCGGAGATATCGAGCGCGGCGGACGCGGCGGACAGACATCATCTCAGAATTTGATTTGATGAAGTTCTATGTAATTTTCATCTTGATATTCGCAAGAATAAGGATTTTCGATTTTCAGGGTACGGCAATACTTTCGTCACTCTGCTTCGCGGTCGCTCGAAAGTAAAAAATATTCAAAACTGCAATACTCAAACAGGTAGAAAATGTTAACCTACCCTAATTCCATGAAAAAGGAAAAAAAGTAAATTGAACAATAGAAAAGATAAATCCCACCCCACTGTGCAACATCCATGTGGTAGTAAGATTTATATCTGCTCTTTGTTGCAATTATTCAGTCATTTCTTATGAGTGCTCCCTTTCCCTTATAACCGGTACTTTGTTAATCGGCCAAAAAAGGCCGCTAAAGAGAATTTTTTCTGGATAGCTTTTTTAAAACGACCCCATGAACCTGTGCACCAAATTGGAGCGAGCTCTTAAGTTATGATTTTACCCTAAAAATGGCCAAAATAGACGGATAGGCACATCTGAGCATTACTGAACATATTTTAATCCCCAATAACAAAAACAACCAAAACGTCCGAAATTTTTTGTATTTTGACCAAAGTTGTGTCCATTGCAGCCCCATTCGAATTCGGCCAGCCAAACCGCCGCTGGGGTGTTCATTGTCACGGCCTCTAGTATGGCTTTGCCAAATTGAGAAAAATCGTAGGAGCTGTTTTCAAGAAAATCGGGTCTTTGTGCACGGACGGACAGACGGAACCACGGACGGAAGTTTGCTGTTCAAAATCTGAAACGGGAAACGGATTTCCCAGTTGAAACTTTTGGATGATCAGACATAATAATTCGTTGCTTAATTAAAAATTATGAAAATCTTTTGCCTTGCGCCTTTTTCAGAAGTATGTATGAACTTTTGAATACACAAAAACCAAAGTCGAAAAAGATAACAGTACAAATACAAGCTGTTATGAATTCTCTTACATTTGGAAACATTATACCTGATAAAAAATTTTCCCCCAACTTTGTCATCAATATACTTACTCGGACAATGCAATTGATTTAATTTATGATCCTTCATCTTAATATTATAAGATGACACCTTACCAAGGCTACAAGTTACGATCACACATTTCTTTTAAACGATTACTTATACTGGTTTTTAAAAAAGTAAGATAGTTCACATGAACCGTTTTTGCATATCACCGATCGAAAAGTTTTTTAAGGGGATTTTAACGATTTCCACTCAAAATTATTTTATTTCAATATCACAGTCGCATTAAGCTTAAAATTCCCTATCATATTCTTTTTTATAACGTCTAAAAATTCCAAAATTACGCTAAAAAACAAAAAAAATGATTTATATGGATATATTACATTTTGAAACTGAAACCTGCGATTGCAATGCCATCTTTTGTGTGCATCAGAAAATACTTTGAAACACTAATGCCATCTATTGAGTGCATCTTTTCGATCGCAGCGCTCCATAGCGGCTGCATCCTTTCAGGCGTATCGCATATTTACTATTATACTGGCTTTCTGTATAGTATCTATATTCAAAGCCTGAAGATTTAATTTTAGCTCAGAGGCGATATGGATTAATAGAAAGGAACACGGTCGCAAATGAAGATGTAGTTAAATCTAGTAGACAAAGGACAGCACCGAAACATTTGTCTGCCTATGAAGTCAAATTACCACCAAGCCTAGCTGGCCTTGAAGCTAATATTGCCGCTCAAGATATTTTTGAGCCACAAACGTACGAGGAAGCAATGAAAAGTAAAGAATGTGGCTTGTGGAAGAAAGCTATGGATGAAGAATTAGATGCTTTTGAGAAGAACAATGTATGGGAGGTAGTGAAAAGGCCTGTTAATAAAACGATAGTAGATTCAAGATGGGTCTTTAAGATTAAAGATGGAAAGAGATTTAAAGCCAGATTATGTGCCAAGGGTTTTAAGCAAATAAGGGGAATCGATTATGATGAAACTTTTGCTCCAACAACTCGATATGATTCGATTCGATTGTTGCTCTCGATTGCAGCGGAACGAAAGCTAGAAATTAAGCAATTTGATATAAAAACAGCCTTTTTACATGGGGAGCTCCAGGAAGAGATCTATTTATCGCCTCCTGAAGGCATGGAAGTCAATGCGAATGAAGTTTGTAAACTAAATAAATCTGTTTATGGTTTAAAACAAGCTTCCAGATGCTGGAACTCGAAATTTGATGAGTTCTTGAAAAGCTTATCTCTGCAGCCGAGTCAGGCTGATCCATGCGTCTATCACGGAGTCATTTTAGAATCAGAGGTGATCATTGCATTGTTTGTAGATGATGGCCTAATTTTGGCGAAAGATAAAAAGATATTGGATTTTGCTTTAAATAAAATGAATGAAAAGTTTGAGATTACTGCGTCCGATCCAAATGTATTTATTGGAATGGAAATCAAAAGATTTCCGGATGGTTCAATATTTATGAATCAAGCTGATTATATTGAAAGATTAATTGAAAGATTTGGCATGAAAAACGCTTATGAAAGCAACATTCCTGCAGATCCCAATGTAAATCTAGAGAGTTGCGACCAAAATATTGATCATATTGATGTGCCATATAGAGAAGCGGTAGGGAGTTTAATGTTTCTGTCGGTAGTAAGTCGTCCAGATATTTCTTATGCAGTGGGTATGGTCGCGCGATTTGTAAACAGTCCAAATCAAGCCTGCTGGAACGCAGTCAAGAAGATTATTCGCTATCTTATGAAAACTCGGAGTTTGGGAATTTATTATTCCGGGTTGAGTCAGGAGCTAATGGGATTTGCCGATGCCGACCACGCAAACGATCAGAACTCTAGGAAATCAATCACTGTTTATGTGTCCTTGTTAAATGGGAGCGTCGTCACCTGGTGCAGTCAGAAGCAGAGAATAGTAGCGCTTTCAAGCATGGAGGCAGAGTATGTTGCGGCTTCAACTGCAGCTCAAGAATTGTTATGGATACGCCAATTTCTAAAAGATGTGGGAGTGAGTGTAAAAAATGCTACAAAGCTGTTTATTGACAATCAAAGTGCTATTGCTTTAGTGAAGAACAATGTATATCACAAAAGATCGAAACACATAGACGTTCGGTATCATCACATTCGTGATTTGCAAAAAAGGAAAATATTAGATGTTAAATATATTAATACAGTTGATCAAACTGCCGACATGTTTACCAAGGCTTTGCCTTTTAAAAGCTTTAGTTCTTTTACTGAAAAATTAGGAATGAGGCGCGATGAATAAAATAAAAAAATTAATTAAGAATTGTTCATTGTATTTCAATTGTTTTGTTAAATTTTCGATTAGAAAGAAATTTTATTTTAAGGGGGTGTGTTGAGAAGTAAAATAAAATTCAAATATTTGCGCGCTATACATATAACCCCATGCCATGTTGGTAGTACTGTTTTATTGTTGTTCTGTATAGTAAGGTGAAAGAGAGATGAATATAAGATTTTAAGTAAAGAAATAATTCGATTTATATTATCAAAGAAGGGTTCCTTAATAATATCATCCCGATCCGTTCCAATCCCGATTCGTTTTCGAATTCCGGATTGACCATAAGCATACCCAAGTTTTCGGTTTTTTATTATAATACTTGTTGTTTCAAAATCGTTTATGTTCAACCGAAATCATTCAAACTTTGACGATGTTTCCAACCTAAAAGCATACCATTAATCCATGAAATTTAGTTGAAATTAATCGTTTAGTTCTTGATTTGTAAGGTCGATGGCTAAAATTGAATTTCATAATTTTCGTAAAGCTTATTGTTTATGACGTTTATGAACGGGTTGGAAGAGCAGAATTTGATGAAAATTCAGTCCTGCTGAGGTAGCGGTACGCTTATCATCCTAGTCCTAGGAATTCTGACAAACTTTTTTTTTTTTTTGAATTTTCAGACTTTAGGGAGTCCAAAACATCAACATCAAAAAAGTACAGGTGTCACATTTTTAGCAAAAAATGCTTTACCGACTTAAGGTCGCGTTAAAGCAAAAGTTGTTAGGTTCTCTACTAAAGATCTTAACATGGATAAGGCCATGATCTCAAGCTAGCGCTGGCGCTCTTTTCGATAACTTTCCTCACTTCCTTCAGTTCAGTTCGAAAATGATTTCTTTAATCGCTTTTTCTCTGTTAGTAAGTATAGTGTAATACAGTAGTAAGCTTTGGTCGCACTTTCTGCTACAATTCATAGTTTATACACATATAACGCATTTTAAGAACAAAACAAAAAAAAAAGAATCGAATCATTGTACAATAATTTTTTCGCACACAAGACAAAACTTATGTTCGTGCTGGTAAAATCCCAAATAAGCCAAATCCGCAATAAGAGTTCTGCGGACTAAGATGCGGGTCTAGTTTATGATTGCGATCATAGTACCGTTTTCTTCCATCCTGTTCATTCATTCAATCATTGTATCATCTATTCGTCCATTTATTAAATTCGGCAGATATGCCAGTCTCGCACGAAAAATACTCTTTGTAATGCAAGTCCCTTCCATTTACTTTTTTTTTGGAAGTAATTTCTTCGGTAACCAAAACCCCTCACTTCGACAACTTTTGTTTGTACAGGCATGGAGCCAATACAAATGTTACTCTTCGGGGATAGCATGGTGAAAAGGTTGAGAGTATCGAATTTTACCTTCCCAGTCAAAGTTTTTGGATGGGGGGGAGAGAAACTCGGACCTAACACTAGGAAGAAAATATGGAGGGAATTGCTAAAGCAGGACCGGCGTACAAGACAAGTAATAGTTGTACACTTTGGAACGAACAATGTGGGAGCCCTCAATCCGAAAACCCGACAGTCCCCTGAAACTTTTGTTACAGAGCTTCGGGTTACGATTGATAAGCTTCACACATTGAAAAACGTGTCCGTTGTGGTTTCCTCCATCTTGCCTCGACCTAAATCCTTTTTTAAAACCGAGATTTCGAGAGCCAATCGCCTTGCAATATTCTTGTGCTGCAAGTACAAGGATAATGTAAGGTTTTGTCTCTCCTACAAAGGATTTTTAAAAACGATAGAAAATAATGTCGTATCCATTAATGAAAGCTTATTCTACGATGGAGACATTCACCTTAATAATCCAGGTTGTCGCAAGTTGGAAGAAATTCTGGATCTTGCTGCCCGGCATGCCAAGTTTCTGGATTAGTAAAACAGTAAAAGAAAGCAATTTCTAACTTTTCTGAGAAAAAATGGCCCTTTTCAGGGCTAGTGGATTAGGCCTATCGGGGAATACCACTTTAAAAAAGAACACGCCAATAGCCCTACCTCAAAAGCTCTATCCGTACTTGATATACCAAAAAGGACGCTGCCAAAAGACAGAGAGATGAGCCGAAAATGGTGTGGAAATGGGCAATAAGTCTGTCTCATTGATTTAATTTGACAGGTTTAGGATGAGGTTGAAAAATCGATACTACAGTATTTTTTTTGTATGTTGAGTTTTGTAAAATGATATGAGGATTTCGTGGAAAAAAATAACTTTTTAAAACGCCTCTTCTACCCTCCGTTTCATTTAGCGCAGAACTGTAAGATGTTTAGTTTCACCCAAAAAAATATATTAGGTAGTTGCGTTTTACTTGTGCAAGACACTTAAACCTGACACTTGTCACCCTTGAAGTTTTACTAAAAACAATACAGTTAAAAATATTTTTATAAGAGTACAATAATTCTTATTAATTTATTGAAAATTTTAAAAAAAGTCATTTAAAATTCTTGAAGAATTAATAAGACTGGTGAAAAATCGAAAACCTTTTTGCACATGAGCAAATGCAAAATGCTCTTGTTTTTATCTTTCTTTCCTGGTCTTTAACATTTTGTCTGTCCCCTCTTTTCTTTTGTTTATTTCCTTAAGTTCCTGTTCCACCATTTTTGCCAGTCTGTTCCGCCTGTCTCCTATCTCTTGCATGAGTATACATTTCATCGGCCCCTTTTCACTTTAGAATATTATGTGTTATTTATTGTGTTACTGTAAATGTCGATCCCTTCAGAAGACCTTGTCTCCTATTGGCGCGGACTTTACATTTCGAAGATTGGTCGCGTGAGATAAATTTTTTTGTAGCGTTCTCCCCCCCCCCCCCCTGTAATGGAAATCGTACTTACGCAAATAATCCGAAGATAAATCAAACATCATATAAACGTAAAGAAAACTCAACTTAAAAAAACATAATATCGAAAGTAAATAAACATCGCCATTTTTATCAAGAATTCGAACTCGCTGCCAACCTAAGAAAACTCAAGAACGCTAAAACCACGAAATCACAAAGTAGCAACGGAACATCTGAAGATCAAACAAAAGAAGACCTAAAGATGGATGGAGTGAACAAAAGAAGAACAATGAAGATAAATGAACAACAATGAAGACATGCGCAGTCCGCAAATGAAGATCGGAGCTCAGGTATAAATTAAGAAGCTCAGAAGCGAAGATATCTCAGTCTACCAACAGATCTCATTTTTTAGTAATCGCGATCAACGAAGAAGAACCAAATAAGTGATTAAAGTGAAGTAAAAGCCTAATGCTCAAACAACATCATACAATATCATACGAATAAGTTATAATAGTGAATATTCAAGAAGTAATTAAATAAAACGATAGTTAAAACGTTATAAAAGCGGTCTCGTTACACTCCCCCCCCCCCCCCCCCTGTAATGGAAATCGTACTTACGCAAATAATCCGAAGATAAATCAAACATCATATAAACGTAAAGAAAACTCAACTTAAAAAACATAATATCGAAAGTAAATAAACATCGCCATTTTTATCAAGAATTCGAAATTGCTGCCAACCTAAGAAAACTCAAGAACGCTAAAACCACGAAATCACAAAGTAGCAACGGAAAATATGAAGATCAAACAAAAGAAGACCTTAAGATGGATGGAGTGAACAAAAGAAGAACAATGAAGATAAATGAATAACAATGAAGACATGCGCAGTCCGCAAATGAAGATCGGAGCTCAGGTATAAATTAAGAAGCTCAGAAGCGAAGATATCTCAGTCTACCAACAGATCTCATTTTTTAGTAATCGCGATCAACGAAGAAGAACCAACTATCATACAATATCATACGAATAAGTTATAATAGTGAATATTCAAGGATTAATTAAATAAAAAGAATAGTTAAAAGTTACGAAAGCGGTCTCGTTACACCCCCCCCCCCCCCTTTTTTTCATTTTTCATGAATGTTATTGTCATTTTTTTTTGTTTTTTTGATAGTATAAATTAAATTCAATTAATTTTGTCTTTCTTGCATCATTGTCCTCTTTTGATATGTCTTCAGCGTTCTCTCAATGCAGAAAATTAACATTTTCTGATGTAAAAGAAGAAACTCGTACACCTTTAGAATTATTTTGACTAATTCTACAAATATATTTTTTAGCTCTCAAATTTATTTCTCGAAAATTTCTGAGGGTTGCTTAAGAACGCAAGCATAGAAAGCAGCAAGAACGCATTGTTGTCGGCGCCTATGCGTTTCTTTTGTAAAAACAATTTTGCCTCATAACAGTTTGCCGGACCAACTCAAAATGTAGACGGTCGTCATTTTTTAGTATTTTAACAATTTCCATGCTGAAAAATCCAAATTTTATCCCAAAACAAAAAGTCAAGCGTTTTTATGAGGGGTGAGTTTTAATTGACCGTAGCGACATTCACGTGTTGGATGTGTTCTACTAAAAAAAAAAGTTTCATGCGCGGGCAGCGGAGAACGGTTCCCGCTGTTCCGTTGACTTTTTTTTTAAGGTAAGTTCACATAATTCCGCCAACGCGATAATGCCGCCAATCTTCAATATCTCTAACAAACGCGAAAGATTGGGAGGCAAAATCGTATTGGGTATGTTCTTATAAAGGATTCGAATCGTTTTAGTCCAAAAGTTTGTCAGTTCAACTTTTCCTGCTTCCACAATAACTCATTAAAGATTTTAGATAACATAAAATTCAAACGAGAAGAACAAATTTTTATCACTGGGCTGTTAGATACCTAATAAGTCCCTACTTATAACAGCATACCCCATTTCTCTCTCTCTCTCACTGGTTCCTAAATAAGTAAAAAAAATTCATGAAGTTAACCTGGCGGAATTATGTGCACTTACCTTACATAGAAAATTTTACGATTCATCCAACTTTTCCTACACCGCTTGGAAATGCGGGTTAATCAACCGCAACGACGTAATTTCAGAAGTCAAATTTGGTGAAGCAAACAAACATTCAAACTTTCGATCTTATAATATGTAAAGATAGAAGATAGATAGATATAAGATAGATAATTCAATTAAACGCACTAATTTCCTCACCACCTTGCGGTAAAGTGCCCGGCGCGTTTTTTTTTAAAGGTGGTTTCCCCTGTAGGCCTATTCCACCAGCCCTGAAAAGGGCTATTTTCATGGACAAAGACCATTTTAGGATAAAGACCATTCTCCTAGACCATTATAATAAACTGAAAGTTATTTAAAGAAATTTTAGTTTAAAAGACATTAATTATTGCAGCCACCGTTTTGATACCGGTAATAATGTATGTGGTATCTGTAATGAGCAAAAAATTCTGAAAGCAACTAATTAATAAAATTGTTTTTAAGGATTTATTGATTAGCGCTGCGGCGTCCAAAGCAAGGGGAACAAGTGGGACGGTGACGCTGGGCGTCACGAACTTTCTCGCGGCTTTTCATGTATTGTTGGCGGAGAATTCATGGATATATTGTCAAATCGAACATATAGTATATAGGAACGTAACGTAACGTAACGGAACGTAACGGAATGTAACGGAACGTAACGGAACGTAACGGAACGTAACGGAACGTAACGGAATGTAACGGAACGTAACGGAACGTAACGGAACGTAACGGAATGATAAGTCATAAGTGACTTATGACTAAGTCATAAGTGATAAGTCATAAGTGACAAGTCATAAGTGACTTATGACTAAGTCATAAGTGACTTATGACTAAGTCATAAGTGACAAGTCATAAGTGACAAGTCATAAGTGACAAGTCATAAGTGACAAGTCATAAGTGACAAGTCATAAGTGACAAGTCATAAGTGACAAGTCATAAGTGACAAGTCATAAGTGACTTATGACTAAGTCATAAGTGACAAGTCATAAGTGACTTATGACTAAGTCATAAGTGACAAGTCATAAGTGACTTATGACTACTTATGACTTATGACTAAGTCATAAGTGACTTATGACTAAGTCATTAGTAATAAGTCATATATTATATACTATATATCATATATTATATATTATAAATTATAATTTATCATATAATATATCATACATATGGCGCTGCACGGATGGAATCCAGACATTTATGTTTTTGACCTTTTTCAAATTCTAGTGACACCTTTACGGGGAGTATTTTATATCGTTCGAAAGAGCATTGAAATCTTCATAAACTGATAGGACCATATTTTCCCTCCGGCAAATATTTGAAGAGTAATCCCGAATTTAGTGGAATTCACCCTCTCTCGAGCACAAGACTTTCTCACTTCGCTCGAAAGTAAAAAAATCCGATTAAATTGACAGAATGTATTAATGGCAAGAAAATTCGGTTTTTCTAAAAAATATTTTTCAATATAGCGCTTTAGACTCAGCTTTAAATTGTTTTTTTTAAAGTTAAAGTTTTTAAGACGATTAAATGAGTTTAACAGATTTAAATTAGCTTCCCGTTTAATTTCCGAATATTGCATTTGTTTCCGATAAGCGACAATATAATTAATAGATGAAAAATTAACTTTCAAAAATTACGATAGGGTACAGAGTTAAGGAATATAAGAGAAATTCCCGCGATTACTTTTAGCCGGCGGGATCTTGCAAAGTCCTGATCCTGAGGAGACTGCATTCCCATGCTAAAATTAAAGGCACCCCAAAATGACGAGTTGATAAAATAATTTTACTTTCTTTATCTCCACAAATTGCAAGGGCAACCGTATGGGCATTGAAAATTACGTTTATAAGGGTCATCCTAATGGTGCATTAGCCTGCGGAAAAAAGGGAAAACATATGTTCCCTCAAAAATAAATTACCCATATTCATTTAAACTCGCCTCTTATCGCCACACCTACTGCGTTTATGATGCACCCTCTTCAAAAAAACAAGAATTGTAAGATGACTGGAATATGTGACGTCACAATGTGGCAATTAGCAAGGACTCTTTCAGTTACTCTCTTATATTAACTCTGACCGTGCTTTTTTTCCAGCAAATAATCACACAGGACTTAAAAAAATGGCATATAATTCTCTCTTGGTTCTCTCTCGGTTCTTGCTCGGCATATAATTCTTCTGACAGCATGAATCCATTTTTTTTAGCAAAATGTCATCTTTAGGGAATCTAAAGTCAAAAAACAGGATATATACCTATTTAATTAAATTAAATGATTTCTTTCTGTTATTGTTTATTTTGCCATTTTTTTAAAGTATAATTTTTAAACTGCCGAGTCGACGAGATGAGTTTCATATTGGTATATTTTAACAACTTACTTGTAAAATGATATTCCTTTCTTCCATCGTTGTGTGCAATAAAGGATTGGAAACCATCAGCCACTAGTAAATTATGCAGTCGCCACTTTACGGATGACTGCTATGAAAAAAGTGGTTGGAGTAGCATAAAAAAGCTAAAAGATACGGCGATCCCTTCAATTTTTGATTTTTCTGAGCAATCTCAGAAAAAAAATAATAAAGCAATGGCTCATCCTCGAAAGAAAGCGCTCATAGATGACGAAAATTTAAAAAGGTATAATCCAAATCTTTTTGAGAATTAATTTGAAGTATTTTAAATCTACTCTAATGAAATTAGGTCATCCATAAATGCGCCAGCTATAGAACTTAAACAATGGACGGAGGCTTGCCAATGGGTTGAACGTAATGTTAATGTCACATCAATGCCGCCTTATACCTCGGTCCAGTTGCCCTTCTGCCAGAAAAGTAATTTTTTTGGAAGGAGATCCGTACTTATAGGTCCAGAAGAGAAAAAAGGGTCGATCGAAAAAGCCACGGCAACCTTATTGGTTGATTAAAATTAGCTAAACATTTTTATTTACCTTTCGATACTGACCATCTTAAAATTTTTAACGGCCAAAACAGTTTTTTATGGCATAAACAAATTTGCTGCCTAGCCATAGATATGTCAGCGACAGCTTTTCCAGCAGAATTCCGTGTCAGCGAGCACGGATTCAGAATCCATCAGGAGCACATTTACTGACCTAAAACTTCACCCCCCTTTCACCCCTAACTTTTCAAAAATTCTTAAAAGTGGAAAGACCCTTTAGCTACCGCCTTTAAGGTTGAATCTTGTGACAGCGGCAACGTATTTGGATTATTCGGATCAAAAAAATTTTGGAACCTCCACATCGATTACCCCCATTTTCTCGCTGGAACGAAATTTAATTTAGCACGCTGGCATGGGTATATTTTAATTTCTAAAATAGGGTTTGGGTGGAGGCGATGAGCAGGGCCTCAAAAATTTTATTTCGATGAGTAAGATCTAAACCATTTGTCGCGGACACAATTCTGCTGGAAAAGCGGTCGCTGACATAACATAACTATAGCTAGACTGCAAATTAGAACTTACCGTTTTTTATGTACTAAATCCAACTTTTTTTACTTACGATAGTAACAATAAATACCATCTTTTAAAAATAAATAATTTAACTTGCCGTTAAGATTGGATTTTATATTTGTCAATGGACAAATTTCACATAAGTACATTTTTTCATCGCTCTGCCTTTTTTTTAATTTTAAAACATCGAGACTGGTTTAGTTGCGTCATAAAGATCTTAAATCCAGGGGTAGTTTACGGGTTTCACAATTGGTCAAAAATAATTTTCGGATCAACATTTTTGTCGTATTTAAAGTTTAAATTCATTTTTGCTCTATAAGGAAGGGGAAAGGAATGCTATAAGTGTGGCACACAATTAAATTAAAGTAAATATTCTTGTCTTAATCTGCCGATTGTTAAATTGCCAAAAAAATATTGAACGGCCGTATCATGTTGTAGTTTCTTTACATCTTTTTCTGGAAACACGTGTTCTCACTTTTTAAAAACAATACCTTTTCCCCATACTTTTTTTGCACCAGTCAAAAAATTTATGATGCAACTGAACTGATTTAGTTCAAAGATTCTGAAGGGCACATTTTTCTTTCATAAAAACAAAGTCATAAATCAAGCAAGTCGTAACAAATCAATCAAAAAATGGGTACAATTTTAGGGTGCAGCATTTTCCTTGAATTTCTCCTTTTTTAAAAATTCCCTATAGTTTGTACGGTACAGTTTTTATGTACCGGAAATAACAACAATGAAAGTCTCGGTTATCCAACCCAACGCAATAAGTTAATAACATTTCGTGGCACCAGTATTATACTGTTCTATTTGCATTTTTTGAAATTTTACAGTAGAGGGATGAGAATGTTTAACCTCTAATATTTCTCTGCTCGCACATTATACAGCCTCAGACAAAGTTGTTACGTATTGCCCAGATGATAAATAACCCCAATAACCTGTTTTGTATTATTATTTATTATTTTTGACAAAGAAAAATGTAATTATCGAAAAAATTACCGCTCAAACAGAACAATATAACAATGAGAAATTTCAGTTTCTTACAGTGTTATATTGTCGTATCAGAATAACGTTTAATTTCTCTAATTCAGCTGAAAAATCAACGAAAAAATTGCTGGCGGTTCATTGCAAGGGCTATTATAAATATTTTTAAGATTTTATTTATTTTTTGAAATACTCTAAAATCTGTTTATTAGAATTTTTAATTTTTAATTTTTCCCATTGAACAATGTTGGTCAATAGAAAACCAGTAGCAACTGGCAGTATGACTCATATAAAAGAGTTGCGTCAACAAAATGAATTTTCAAGGTCGATTATAAATTCAAACCCTAAATGATTTTTTTTTTGAAAAAAAGAAAATAATTAATTAATATACGTCGAACGCCATCTTAGTTCACCTGATAGGTAAAGACGTTTTTTCTTAACAATAAGACGGCGCCATTTTAAAAAGAGGATTGGTTCACCTGATTGGGATCTCACCTGAATGTAATGGTATCTTTTTATAGGCTATGCATTCGCAACTGTATGCATTGGGGATGCGGGATCGTTGTCGTAGCGGGACTGTTGCTACCAATGTAACAGCATCCCCCAGTCATCCCTATCCCGATCTTCGGTTATAATTAGCAGTGCTTACCATGTCCTACATTCTATAAATAAATAAAATTTTCCATTTTTAAGATTTTATATACAGCTGTGCCTTTCATTCTGAATTACTATCAACTAACATTTTCTTAGCTTAAAAATACAAAATACACAAACTGGAAATTGATTATTTCATATTAATATTTGAACTAAAATAAAATTTTAAAATCGCTTATTTTTTTTATTCACTAATCTTATTAGTGCTTACCATGTCCTAAACAAAAAACCAATTTTTAATTCATTTTTTTCAGGTTCAACTTTTTTTATAAAAAATTATGACCCTTCACCCGAATTGATGATGGGTTCACTGGAACAAAAGATTTACAAGTTTATTATGAGCCATCATAATACTCGGATACAGAGAACTAAAATCCAACGTAGAATCGGATCCGCATAATATCCTTTTTTTGGTTCAATAACCGTAGCACCTTCATACTGATCATCAGATACCGTCCCTTGTAATATCCAGTCCGTCCCGGACTGTGATACGTGGGAAAGAGAAAAATCGGGAGGATCCGACCGCGCGGCGAAAATAATGCGGGAAATCCCGAGCCAGCGAAAATGCGCGTCGCGAATACATAATTCGCGCACGCGCCTTCGCTGACTCGGGAACGGATAGATACCTTGGCAGGCCACAGACCTGTCAGAGTGTGTCGGATTTTCGGACGAGTCGGTTAATTAAAAATAGTAAAGAATCTTTTCGTTCACGACAGCATTTTTTAGTTTTCTTACTTCCTCACTTCATCCGCCCGAAGGCCGAGACTACCAAGTGGCGGCAGCGGTAAAGGACCAAGATTTTAAGCAGCAATCAATTAAGAAGTAAGTAAATTAAGTTTGTCGTTATTAAGCTAAGTTCGTCGTTTTCGTTTTTTTTTTCGTCTTTCGTTTATCGTTTTCGATAAATCGTTTATCGTTTACCGTTTATCGTTTATCGTTTTCGTTTCTCCGTCTTCAGTCTATCTTGACACTGTTTTTGACACTGAGTCTGATTTTGACTTTCGGTTTTTGATATTCGTTTATATTTTGGCATTTTGGCATTTCGGTTATTTGTTCGAAAAGATATGAGGGAAAAGTATGTCAGATGACGAAAATCTGTATGAAAACGCAAAAAACACAAACGGAGTCTCTAAAAACGCAGAATCATTACTTACACAAATCCACCGACTAAACCAATCTGAACAAAACGCGATAAGTCGGTTAAGTGCTCTTGAAAATAAACTCGCGAACTTAATAATGTCAGCACAAAATTCCCCAACCGCACAGCGCAAACAAAACATACAGACCGACGTACTTCTGCTTATTCCCAGTTTCTCCGGGACTGACCCCGAATACCATATAGACGAGTTCATTGATCAAATCAATGACTACAAAGTTATAGGCAACTGGACGGACGAAACGACCATCAGAATTGCTCGTAGAAAATTAATAGCCAAAGCCGCAGAATTTGCCAAAACAGATCCGAGCATCCTAACGACCACAAAGTGGTCGGAAGCGGCACAACTCCTTCGTGATCGTTTCGCGCGCAACCCCACCTCCCAACAGGCTCTGGCAGATTTTGCTACTTGTAAGCAGGCAGACAATGAGACCGTTGACGAATTCTCCAGCAAATTGTGCCTAACAGCAGACAAAGCAAAGCCGAACAACCCAGACCCAATAATACAACAGGCACTGATCACAGTACACGAGAGTAACAAACTAAACTATTTCATTAACGGACTACACCCAATGATTAGGCATTTTCTCATGACCAATAAACCCGGTACATACGCAGAAGCACTCAAAAAAGCAAGGGAACACGAAAAAGTTTTATATCCAAACGGATATAATGGACCAAAAACAACCGACAAATCAAGCCAAATCACAACATACCAAACCAGTCCAAATTCACAAACGCAAATCCTTAACAAACCAGACTCTACAGAGATTCTCGTCAGCCAAATAGAAAAAATGTTAGGTGCCATGTCGCTGCTCAATCAAAAGCAAATTGAATTAGAAAAGAAAATAATCGACACGCAAGATCGTGCACGAGAAAGTGTCTTCCCGATTAGATCGAAGAAACCAACCGAAAAGCCGAAAGTACGTTTTCAAGACCGAGATAAATCATTCAGCCCCATTCGAATTACAGAAATTCCCGAAGACGAAATAAACGATAATCAGCTAGCATTAGAACCGTATCAAAGAAACCGCTATTTATCCCCACCTGCGCGAAATCAGGAATACGACCCTTTCCAAAAACTAGGTCAAATAGTCGCAAAAGCATTCGCTAATTTCGGAAATGCCCAAATTCCAATAGCTAGAAGCCCACATGTAAGCTGTTATTATTGCGGAATTCCAGGACACATGATCCGCGACTGTCGTAAAAAATTCAGAGACGAAAATCGATCACGATCGAATTACCGAAGGAATCATATCTCTCGTCGAGACTTCTATGAAAAAGGCCTATCACGCGATAGATATAATACCGATCGAAATCGAGATTACGGACGGGACCGGGACCGTAATCGAGACTATGATAGGAGACGAGAAAATAAAAACCGTGAAAATTCCTATAACCGCCAGAAAAACGAACTCCGCGATCGTTCGAGAGAGAGTAGTCGTGATAGTCATGACAGTCGCGAACACCGTAGCCCCTCGCATAGAAATAGGTCGCGTGAAGATTATAAAGGGAGTAAAGCGTCATTAACAACCCAAAATTTAAACGATTAAGCCCCGTCAGACCACCTATTAAGCGGGGCGAATCCAAAACCATAATGTCAAAATTATCACCAAAAAAAGTTTTTGTATTTACAATAAATTTCAATACGGACGCGCCATGCGTCCTCACACTAAACACTCGAAATAAAAATCGTAGTCTAAAAGCCATGACGGACACGGGGGCTAGTACAAACCTTATAAAACTATCCGCGCTGACACCTCGCGAAAGAACTCGAATTATACCTGATAACGTCGAAATAATCGGTGTCAGTAAAAAAGTACTACCGGTTCTAGGCCGAATAGTAATAACAACTTTCCTAGGGCCTGATGAACTACCCCTCGAAGCTTTCGTACTCAACGATACAGACCTCGCATTTGCAACCGACCTATCTCTTTCGAGAAACTTTCTTCTACAGCATAAACTAGCATTTTGTGACTACAATAGAAAAATCGAATACAAAGGGAACCAATATTCGCTAACGTGTTTACCAACACCACTTTCTTGTCCATTAAACGAAAAATCAAAAGTCGAGTCTATTCAGTGTATACAACAAAACCATTCATTCCATTCAAATACATCCAATTCCGATAGTATCAACGAAAGCAGAGAAGTAACCATAAACGATAACATTAACTCAATTAGTAATAATAAACCAATTGCTGTCCTTTTAAAAACAGACATCTTACTCCAACCATTAACAATGACATATGTTACCGTTCGAACTAAGCCTAAACTAAAAGGAAAATTCTGGTTCAAACCAACCATTCCCGACATTGCAATCAATAAACTAGGAGTCGCAATGGGTCTCTGTGAATTCGAAAACGAAAATGAGTGTACTATCTGTGTGTTTAATCTATCTAGTGTCCAAAAGAAACTGACAAAGAAGGCCACAGTAGGCACACTCATTGAGTATGACAATAACACTATTGATAACATTCTAAATAACGACTTAAACATCGACTATAATACACCAGAACAACATAGCATCTTCTCTTTCACGCACCAAGATGCTGAAATACTAAACTTAGCTGACGGAGAAGAACCACTTGTAGACGAACAATATAAATCGCAGATCGATTTCGAGGAAATCCTAAAAGACATCGATTATCTCAGCCAAGACGAAAAACAAGTAGCGATACAAGAACTAAATCAATTCAAGGAAGTATTCTACGTAAAAGGCGAGCGCCTATCCGTCACACCAGCAACAACAGCTAGGATCGAAACAACAGGCTACGACAACGCTAAACGAAAACAATATAATATTCCCTATCATCTACGGGATAGGCTTAAACAAGAACTTCAGGAACTGCTCGACACAGGCATCATAAGGAAATGCGAACCTTCGGAATTCAACAGCCCCTGCCTATTCATATCAAGGCGTATCGGAAACGACGTCAAATATCGACTGGTAATCGATATGCGATTTTTAAATAGGCTGGTAAAACCGGTTAATCATGAATTCCCCGATCTATTTGATATGATCGGATTGGCGGGGAATTCGGATTTCTTAACCAGCCTAGATCTAACAAAAGCGTACAACCAAATACCTCTAGAAGAAAGTAGCCAAAATCGCACTTGTTTTTCTGTATTCGGTCAGACATATTGTTACCAACGCCTACCATTCGGGCTAAAAACAGCACCACAAATTTTTCAAGCTATGGTCAACAAATTATTTCTAGACCCTATGGGAAACGACGTATCTTGCTATCTTGATGATATACTGATTCACACGCAAGGCGAATTCTACAAGCACCTTTCCAAAGTCAAACAAGCATTAACTATAATCAAAAACGCAAATTTGAAACTGAACGCAGCGAAATGTCAATGGTTTCGCAAAGAAATCGAATATCTCGGGTTCCATATTACAAAAAATTCTATTACACATTTAGATCATAAAATTGAAATCGTTAGAAAATGGCCCACCCCGAAAACTGCTAAAGAAGTCCAGAAATTTATAGGCTTAGTAAGTTTTTTCAGAAAGTTCGTACCATCCTTTGCAGATATCGCATTCCCGCTCACGCAACTGCTAGGTCGAAGACGAAAGTTTAAATGGGACATTTCATGCGAAAAAGCCTTTCAAAAAATAAAAAAGATATTATGCCAAAAAGTAAAACTCGCGTTCCCAGATTTATCAGATGGTGCAGAATTACTCAAAGTTTATACAGACGCGTCATATTACGCAGTAGGCAGCGTACTCACCCAAGAGCAATTTGACCCGGACTTAAACGAATTTATCACAGTTCCAATCGCGTTTGCAAGTAGATCATTAAACGATACGGAACGCAGCTATGAAATATCCAGAAAAGGATTGCAAAGTATATGCTATGCTTGTAAGACTTTCGAAAGATACCTGCTCGGAAAAAACTTTCTATTATTTTCGGATCACAAACCTCTCCAATACCTGTTCTCGGCGAAAAACCTAAAAAACCATTTCCTTAGGTATGCGGTCTATCTTAGTCAATTCGAATTTGAAATACGATATATAAAAGGAATCGATAACACAGCTGCCGACGCATTATCAAGACTCATATTCATTCGCGGCCAAATCTCATATGTACCGGAGACAACCGAACCACTGCGACAAGAAACCTACAAAGAGTTCATCGTCAGATGGGAAAAAGAGCTGAAGCAAAAAGGAAAAATCTCATATGACAAACCTTCAGAAGCAAAAACATTGGATATTGAGAAAAAAGAAGATAACAATAAACAAGAAGGAAAAGAAGGATCAGAACAACAGACAACAAATGTAGAACAGCAGAATGTATACAGCGTAGAATACCACAAGGAACAGCAAACCGCACTAGCTGCAATTTCGGCAAAAGCGTCAACACTTACCACAACCGATGCGTTCACCCCAGACCAAATCATCAAACGAGAAGAACAGCTTACAAACCTGCTAGTAGAAGCAGACGCAATAGACCATCTTGGCAACGAAACAACCCGAAAACAAAGAAGACAAGTCGTAGAATTCATCCTGAATTTAAGCCATAAAAATAAGAATGCGTCACAACAAAAGGAAAACAACAAACATCTCCATGACAGCAGCGCTGCACAAGACTCCAGTACCTCAGAAAGCGACAGTGAATCAACAACGTCAGGTGAATATATGTCGCAGTCGTTTTGTAAAATCTGTCATTTTATAAAAAGACTAGTCATTTTACAAAGTGCAGTCATTTTATAAAATGACTTAAATTGATGATGTTGATGTGAGTCGTTTTATAAAATGACTTAAATTTTTGGTCATTTTATAAAATGTCAGAGCTTCCTCGGTCTTTTTATAAAATGACCAGAAACAAAACAATTTAAAGCAGTCTTTTTATAAAACGACTGGAAATAAAAAAAATAAAAGCGGTCTTTTTATCAAATGACTAGAAATAAAAAAATTAATAGCGGTCTTTTTATCAAATGATGAGAAATAAAAAATTTAAAGCGGTCTTCGGAGCGGGAGCCGGAGAATATGCGCCAACTACTTACACATTAAATAAATACGAGTAATAAACGTTACCAATATCTTAAATGCTCGATAGATGTCACCGAGTAGCGCAAGTCTATGGACCTGGAGTCTATAACCTATAGAGTCTATACCTAATTCAACTTTTTTGTTTTTCCGAATTTTGCAATTTTTTTAGTTTTTCTAGCACTCCAAGGTGCCCCTAGGGCCCCCTTTAATAAAAAACTAGGGTTACATAAAAAGCGATAAAGCCCAAACCCATGTTTCCTATTTTATTTAAATATCTTGCTTCTATCTTTTAATTTAAAATTTTTCATTTTATAAAAAGTCATTTTATAAAAAGACCGCTTTAAATTGTTTTATTTCTGGTCATTTTATAAAATGACCGAGGAAGCTCTGACATTTTATAAAATGACCAAAAATTTAAGTCATTTTATAAAACGACTCACATCAACATCATCAATTTAAGTCATTTTATAAAATGGCTGCACTTTGTAAAATGACTAGTCTTTTTATAAAATGACAGATTTTACAAAACGACTGCGACATATATATTAAGCGGAAAAGAGGAACCATCACCATCATTTCAGTCACCAAAAAGCACAGCAGAGGAAAATAAAGATCCTAGAGCCAAACCAAGCATAATTCCATCACCGAGCACTAATAAAATTACAAATAACGACACGTCACTCAGTACATCATCCGATTCAGGACTAGACAATGAATCTGAATCAGATTCACCATTAAACTCAGAAGAAGAATGGCTTCAAGAACCAATCCATCGCGTAAATAACGTCGAAACGAAAGCAGTTCGGAGCAAGAACAAAAAGATAGGAAAACACAAAACTCATAGACAACTAAAGTCACAAAACAAACGGAAAATTATGCGGTCAACAAAAAAATATCATGTAAACGCCGCAGAAAACTCGGAAACTAGGAAACTCGAAAACTCGGAAGAACACCTATGGGAAAACGAAAAATATTTCAGTCGCGAAGAAATATTAAAAGCGCAAATAGACGACGAACGACTCATGGCAATACGAGCCGAAATTTCAGATCCGGAACCATCAAAACTTAAAAACAAATACATTTTAGACGCCGACGGAATAATGTACAAACTAGATAAGAACGGAAAGCCTAAAATACACATTCCGCCGAACCTCGAAACCGAGGCAATAAACCTCATGCACAACTCAATCTTCGCAGGGCATCCAGGAAGTAAAAAGCTTACTCATTTGATAAAAAATACAATGTATTTCCCAAACATCGAGAAAAAAGTAAGGGAAAGCGTCGCAAGATGTGCAGTTTGTGCCAAAACTAAACCCAACACTAAACCAAATGTGGCACCGCTCAAATTATATGCTCCAGATTCAACACCATTTGACACCGTACATATGAATTTCGCGGGAGCAATGGTAACACCAGGGGATGAGACAGGAATTAAATACCTCCTTCTAATAACAGATAGAATGACGCACTACATGGAGCCCTATTCGCTAACGGACCAAACAAGCGAATCAGTCATAAAATGTATAATATTATTATTATATTATTATTATATTGAAAGAAAAACAAAACAAAATTTACATATCACAATAATCAGCAATTCTTTTGCGTCCGTTTGATTGTTCTTCTATACTCCCTCGCCTTTTGGCTATGGGAGGAGCTCACGTGTTATCTTCGAGTTAGATGCGAATTAGATACTGTTTCCCCGGTCAGGATTAGATACTGTTCTCCCAGTATCTGAACCCTTTACATCTACTCTCCGCTATCTTTTGCATATTTTTATTTTCGTTCTTCAGGTAGAAGGGGAGAGAGGGTAGGACGAAGTTCTTATAATTTTTGTTGTATCTTCCTGAATCTATTCTGTTTCTTTGATATTGTAACTGGTTCTCCCTGTCTACCCTCAATAGTCCCTCTACTCCCTCTTTTCCTCTTCCCACTACTTCCTTTGCTTGCATTACACCTACTCCGTTTCTTTCTAAATACTTCCTTCTTTCTTTTTTCCATTCCCCTTCTCCTTCCGAATCAATATATTTCAAGGCTGCTTTCAAAAGTTGGTTATTTCCGGTTCTTATCTTGCTCTCATATATCATTGCCCTCTTTCCCAGGTTAATTTTCAGTCTCTCACGTTTCGTCTCTTCTAAGACTAGATAGTTTGGCACGCACCATTCAAGTTTTAGGATCCATTTGAGGTACTTCGCTTGCAACGCTTCTATTTTCTCCATTTCTTTACAACCCCAAATTTCCGATGCATATGCTATAATGCTACCTACAAGCTTGTCGAACAAGAAAATCCTTTTTCTGAAGTCAAATCTAAAAATCTTTTCCCCCAGTCCCCAGACTGATTTCATCGCCGAATACGCCTTCTTCACAGTTTCATTGACATGGGCTTCTTCCTTGTTGTTTCTTTGAAAATTGTAACCGAGGTATTTAAAAGAGTCCACTGTCTGAATCTCTTTTCCTTCGAACTCCCATTTCCATTTATTTTTCCCTTTTCTCCCTTTCTTGAATATCATTACTTTTGTTTTATCTGTGTTTACTATCAGTTTCCTCTTTCTAGCGTACCTCTCCAGTCTTTTTAACATTTCTTTCATCTCTGCTTCTGTCTTAGCCAGCAGAGCTAAGTCATCTGCATACGCTAGGGTCCAAATTTTATGGTTTCCTAGCACAATTCCTCCACTTTGACCTTTTTCGAATACCTCTTCTATATCCGCTATATATAGAGCGAACAATAAGGGGCTCAGCGGGCAGCCTTGCCTCACTCCTACTTGTGTTTCGAAGGATTCTGATTCCTTTCCGTTTACCTTGACCACATTTTTTGTTCTGTTGTATATTTCCTTAATTCGTTCTCTCAGTTGTCTGGAAATATTCTTCCTTTCCAAGACTTTCCAAAGTAGTTCTCTATTTATTAGATCAAAAGCTGCCTTAAAATCAATGAAGCAGGTGAATAACTTTCCTCCACTCTTTCTTATTATTGAGTCGACCGCGCATTTCAGTATATAAATATTATCAATTCCACTCCTCTTTTTCCTGAAGCCAGCTTGCGTATTCGGTAACAGGTTTTTCTCTTCTATTTCCCTTCTTAGTTTTTCCGTTAAAATATTGGCATAGATTTTATAACTAGTATTCAGCAACGTGATCCCTCTAAAGCTACTGACTTTACTCCTCTCCCCTTTTTTATATATCGGGGTTATTATTCCCTTTTCCCACCTAGTGGGGAATCCTTTACCTTTCCAAACTTCATTCAGGATCCATTTCAACCTATCTTGCGTTTCTTTATTGCTATGAATCCATGCTTCATTTTTGATACCATCCTCTCCTGCTGCCTTTTTCTTCTTCAACTTTTTAATGCTTGCGCGAAATTCTTGGTCGGTTAATTCTGAAAATTCATCATCTTCCAGGGCTGAAGTGGGGGCCTGACTCGGATGCATTTCGGCATCTCCTTTTAAAAGCTCTTGAAAGTACTCTTTCCATTCCTCTATCCTTACTTTTTCGTCTGGTTTTACCTTTTCTTTCCTCCTATTCCTGTTTATGATGTTCCATATTTCTTGTTGCGATTTTGCTTTAGCTATTTCCTCCATCGTCTTCTTTTTCTCAATTTCTACAACTTTCTCCTTCCATTTTTTAAATGCTTTCCTCGCTTCTCTCACTTCCTCTTTTGTCGCCTTTTCTTTCTTCCATTTCCTTAAAACCAGATCAAGATTCTTTTTTGCCTTCTTTCTGTTCTTCACATACCATTTGTTATTGTTCTTTTCTACTTCATTCCTCACTTTCCACACAACCGCCTTTTCAATCTTCGTCACAAGTTCATTGAGACCCTCTTCTACGTTTTCTTCCGTAAATTGGATCCCTTTCAGATTCTCGTTAAATTCCCTTATTCCTCCCTTCGACCAGTCTTGAAACATAACAATTTCTTCCTTTTCTTGATCTTCCCATTTTACTTTTCCATATACTTCAACCACGATTGGCATATGGTCTGAGTCTGCGTGTGTAAGTACTTGGAAATTTTTTATTTTCTCCCAACTATCTTCATTTGTTAATGCGTAGTCAATTACCGTTTCACCTAAACCACAATAGGTAAATTCACCTTCTTCATCTCCCTTCTTATTTCCATTTAGGATCAGCCATTCTCTGTCTCCTATCTCTTTTAACATGTTAATACTAGCTTTATTAACTATTTTATCTTTGGATCTTCTCTCCTCCGTCTCTTGGCTCCCTGGCAAGGGAGAAGCACCTTTTTCTCCAATTCTTGCGTTAAAATCCCCCATTATTAGCACGTTGTTCCGTTCTGGTTCTTTGATCATTTCTTTTAACTTTCCCCGAATATTCCTGTCTTCATCATCTAGATTATACACTACATATAGTTCCCAGGTTTCATCATTTAAATTTACTGTCTTTTTTACTATACTTTCTTCCCTTTTTATCTCAACGGAACCTGACGGAATTTCCTTGATTTCTGATCTTATGCCAACTATTGTCCCCCTTTTGCCCTTCCTTTCCTTTTATCTCTCCACGCCGGAAGCAGGCTCCATCTGTATCCTTTCGGGAGAGACATTTCTACAGACGGCCAATCTTTCTCTTCTATCCATGTTTCTATTAATCCTACAATTTGAAACTTTTTTATAAAATTCCAAAATTCTTTATTCTTATTTTTAATTCCGTTTACATTCCAGCTTAAAATTTTTATCGTATTCCTTATTCTTTGCTGTGTCGGCAACCGCTTCTTTCCTCCAAGATCTGCTAATTGCTATTCTTGCGAGATTTGCATATCTGATGATCCGTCTTCCCCTCCCCCTGTTGCCCTGTTCGGCTCTTTCCAACTTCCTGTTCCCGTCTCTTCTTCCTCTTGGCTTTCCTCTGCCGAACTTTCCTCCCAAGGAAACCAATTTCCGTCGATCTGGATCTTTTTGTATCCGACTTTAACATCCTTTCCTGCATTCTTCTCTAACTTTGCTTTGTCTCTCAGTTTCTTTTGAATGTTTCTTTCTTCCTTCGTTAGATCATCATTTATAAATACTTTATTAGGATCTGTCTTCAGTTTGCTTTTACTTTTCATAATCTGAAATTTATCTTCTACTGTCTGCAGTCTTACAAAGGTCGCTTTATTCTTCATTTTGTACGCTCTTTTCACCTTAATTTTCAGTTCTAATTTGCCATTGAGATAATTTTCTATCTCCCTCACTAGACTTTCTCCCTTCTCTTCTGTAAATTCTTTCCCAGTGATTATGACATTTTTCTTCCTCTCCTCTTTTTCTCTCCATTCTTCTTTTCCTTTCAATTCTTTCACTTTCGTTTTCAACGATTTAATTTCTTTCGTTAAAACCTCTTTATCCTTTTCCCATTTTTTATTCCTAACTTCCATTTCTTTTCTTAGTTCATCGTTCCCTTCTTTTACTAACCGAATTTCTTCTTTAACCTCCTTGAATTCTTCCTTCATGTCCCTATTCATTTCTTCTATCTTCTTTAGGACTTTCTCCATGTCTTCTTCTTCCAGTTCTGTCGCGCTCTGTACTCCCAAATCTTCACTTTGTAGAAAGGTCTCCGGAATCTTCAGGGGGGTTCTGTCTGCTTTCTTGTTTTTTGACAGAAAAACGTCCTCTGTTAGCAGTGCTTCACTTGCCTCCTCTCTTTTCCTTTTTAGAAAATCTTTAACTGAGACCAAACTGTTCGACCGATCTCTAGAGATGAATTTTTTAACTTTATCATGTGGCATCGGACTGTCTTACTCGCGTTTATTACATAAATAGCCCTTTCAAAAACAAGGTTCTATTCCTCTGTGCGCTCATGTATAATCAATTGCCTACGGTTCAAGATACGGGCGCATGTGACTTTATGCTGTTCGGTTGTAAGTTCATTGACTTTACACTGACTCACGTTGTACCTGACGTCACACTTTAAAGTCTCGAAATGTCTCTTCTTAAATGATTTATCTTAATTTAATGCCACTTTCCTTCACTTTTAACAAGTCCAAACGATTCCTTGGTTTTCCTTGTGGAAAACTTAACTGATTCTTCCCAAAACTAGTCCTTAAAACCACCTTCACTTCCAAATTTTACTGGTTGCAAAATAAACGTGTTATCACTTTAACTTCCTACTACGTGTCTCCATAAAATGTATAATGGAACAATTCATACCAACTCATGGCTTACCTAAGAAAATAGTCAGCGATGGTGGCCCCGCCTTTATAAGCGAGGAATTCAACAGCCTATGTAAACGACTATCAATTGAACATGACGTCACGACACCATATCGCCCGTGCTCAAACGGTATGGTCGAAAACCTCGTCAAACTCACGAAAGGAATAATAATGTGCCTATTTCAAGATCATCAAGAAATACCCTGGCACCGATTTATACCATTCGTCAAAATCTGCTTAAGGTCGCAAGTAAACGACAGCACTAAATATTCGCCATTTCAACTCCTATATAATCGCGAAATGCGTCTACCACCTACTGCCAACCTAGAGTTCAGCAAGTACCGTACAAGTGATATCGAAGACTTAGACACCCGTCTTAAAATGTGGAAAATAACATGGGAAACGGCAAAAGCAAACATGCAGAAATATCAAGCTAATTACAAAAAACGACACGATAAAAAATGCAAACCTCATAACCTAACGATCGGCCAAACAGTATACATCAAAAATATGGCCCGAAAGCCTGGAATTGCAAAGATATATCAAACTAAAAATTTAGGCCCTTATGTGATAATCAAAGTAAACGAAACCACAGCTCATGTCAAAGACACCAAAGGAAAAATTACGAAAATACACGTTGATAGAATTAAAGCAATCAAACCATTACCCAATACCGAGAATGAACTAGCAAACAACGCGAAAATAGGCGAAAACTCCACGCTAGTAAACGCCCCAAATGAAGACAACGAATCAAAATGCGGTACCAAGGCAAAGAAAATGATCCCAGAACTGCAAAAGAAATTCAAGAAAAAGAGTTCTGACTCGGAAAAAGAAACTCAAAAAATTATCACCGACAAACAAACGCCAACCCTAAGTATCGAAAAACCGCGCGAAATACAACCGGAAGTAACAAAAGAATACAACATAAGCAATAACATATCAGAGATCAGCACGTCAACAAACGATGAAGTTAAAGATGCCCCAATTAACGAACCCGAAAAATTAACTGAGAAAAAGATTGATAAGCCAGTAATAAAATTGTCGAAAATCGAAACCGAGAACCCACCACAGCAATCACGTAAAACAAAAACATCGCCTCTAAGCAAAGCGAGATCAAGTCCGTATGCCCTGAGGTCAAAAGCAGGAAAAGTAAACGACACAAAACCGCCAGTAGGATCAACACTGAAATCAAACAAAGAAGCACCACTAACGCCATCGACAAAAGAAAGATGCAAACTTCGAATGACCAGCAGCAAACCAAGAAAAGGTCTAAATTCGAAGTCTTTCTCACTAAAATAGCGAAAAAATTAAAGTAAAAGAAAAAAAAATAGAAAAGACCTTGCAACAAGGTCGAAAAATAATCAGTTAATAGCTAATTGCTCCATATCACATAACAAAACAAGAGCTCAAGTATACAAGACCTAACCATTAACAAAGTCCTCGTAACTTCGTCAAGTATCAAGTGTCAAGTGTCAAGTGTCTTTAATATAAGACAGTACTCCCGTAACCGTCACCTGAAGTAAAAATTCAAAAACAATCACCTCACCATCTCACGCATGCATGCACATCTTTATCATGGTTTTTTTTATCATCTTTACCTCAGCTCTTTACCTTCTCTTCTTTACATTCCCCTTTCTTCTCTCTAGCTTAAAACACTGATCAGGTCCGACTCAAAAACTGTTTGAAAAGCACCGGGAACAACGGGCGTTAAATGGATTAACGTCCACTCGACTCGGAGTAATTTTTAGCTAGCAAGAATTCGCCGGACAAACAGCCCTGAATCAGACACCGGTTCAGTAACACGAAACCATAACATATATACATAATCACCTTTCGTTCTTTATTATCATAACATAAGTAATCTCGCGTCATAAAGAATTAAAAGAAAAAATATAAAAAATAAAAATTACGTTCAGGGTTTTTTAATTGTAATTAATCAATATTAATAAACAAAATGCCGAATTTTACAGCAACTATGAAAGCTCTATGGCTATGGTCTACTACGGCAACCATTATTCTCATAATCATACTAGCTTCAGTCAAAAACAGCTTGGCTCTAACAGGCTACGATTGCAGACAACCTACAACAAAAATTGCTACATTCGCAACTACCGACGTAGAACAATGCAAACAGCCAGAGATTCGCCTAAAAAACAAGACAGAAACAACAGCAACCATCTTACATCAGCAAAAAATAATCCCGGTAAGCGTATTCCAATGCCTATTAGAAATTGAATCGTATCTATACTATTGCGGTGCATACAGCCATCTGAGCTTAGTTGAAAATGGCATTAGAACACTTCGCTATGAATTCACAGCTTCGCAGTGTATCGAGATAATCCAAACGAAAAAATTTGCTTATCCTTACAAAGATGAGAAAAAACTAACAATAACCTTAGGAAAGATGACTTTTGGCCAAATGTACGTACACGGAGAGAGTAGTAGTAACGGAGCATGTCAAGGTCAAGCTTTCACCTTTCTCGAGCAAAAGTATAAAGAATCAATCCTCTATCATAAGTACAAAATGTTATTCATGAAAAATCAGGCAAAATATGAACCTAAAACCAATCGCCTGCATATAAATGGTATTTCTTGTGCTTATGACAAAGGACGATGTGAAGACATATCGTTTGGTCACTCGTTTTGGACCGTCGACGATAAACTGCGATGCGACCGTAACAATTTCCGAATATTATATTCAGGCCCAGCCACAGAAATAGCACTCATAAATGAAGACTCAGGAGTAGCAGAAAAGGCACTAACAGTCCGCCAAGGCGATTATCTATTTTCCTTGCGTACTCTCGGGACAATTACCAACTGTGAAGCTATTTTCATAAGTACCGATCAGTCTGATATCGTCATCCTCCCTAAAAATCTCCCAAATCCACCCTCCTGGTATAACCTCACATCAGCCGACCCAGAAAATCTCTCACTATTCACATATGTGAACACAAAATTCCTATATGCAGAGTTGCACATAGGAGAACAAATAGAAAACTTATATCAAACGCTCGCATTACAAACATGCCAGGCAAAAAGCAAAGAACTCAAATCATTACTTAATTTAGCATATTCTGCGCCAGAGATTTTCGCCTACACCCTAATGAACGAAGAAGGATATACGGCTATAACCGCCGGAGAACAAGTTCATCTAGTCAAATGCGTTCCCAAAAATGTAACATTCCGATCGGATAATCACTGTTATAAAGAAATTCCTATTAACTACAACGATGAAAACTTCTTTCTAACCCCAAGGAACAGGCTAATAAGTTCACATGGAAATGAAATCGCATGTAACCCCTTATTCCCAATCGCTTATAACATATCCAAATCCTGGACAGTCATTGGAGTGAAACCACAATTCACGATAGCACCACAAACGCTAAACCCTAATCACCAATCCTACCTCTGGAAATACCATTATACAACAAATATAGGAAGTGCAGGAATATACTCCACCGAGCAATTGCAAACATTCCAAAATAGAATGCTATTCCCATCCGAAAGAGAAGCAATAGAAACAACAATCATTAACACTATAACCAACCCAACCTCTAACTCACAGGGCTTAAACTTTGCGAATTTCCTAGACACTGATGCACTAGAAAAAGCGAAACAACATTATATTGCCTATATGTGGGGGAAACTAGAAGCTATCGGAAACCTCTGCTCAGGCATAATCGGAATCATTTTCGTCACAAAAACGATTTGGGCAGGGATCGAAATACTATGTAACACATACAACTTATACAGAGCGTTCGGTTTCGGATTCAAATTACTAGCAGCAATCCTTCATTCCTTAACATCAATTTTCATTAGCAAAAAATCAGAGACCACAAAGCCAACTAAACAAACTAACAATACAACCGAACATTATCACCAACCGACAATCATTCCGATACCAGCTATCACACTAGCCTCAGCCCCACCGCTACCTCCGAAAAACGCAAAAGAAAACAGCACTCAAGAAACGGTCTAAACAAGCCAATATGTCGAATACCCGTTATTCAAGGCCACTAATCACTAACCACTAACCACTAGTATACTAACCACTAATTACAAAAAAAAAAAAAATTTGTTATTTGCATATGTTATATCGATGTCTCACGCATGTCATGTCTATGATGTAAATTGCGCAAACTAATTCGCAGTGACAATTTTATAATCTTATTAATTTTACAAATTTTTTTACAATTATTATTTTATACAATTATTCTACATTTTTATACAATTTTTTTACAATTATTATTTTTTTTTATAAACAAACATTATTATTACTGCTTAAATTTACCTACCCGTGAAAAAAAGGAAATACATAATTATGTATCTAAATTGGCGGAATGGAATTATGTATTTTTAAATGAGTTTTATCTATTTTTGCTGATAATTTAATAAAAAAATATTAAATTTTGAGTCGTTAATTTTTTTTTTTATAAAGAAATACTTAAAAATTTACCAAAAAAGCATAAAAATACATGATTCCATTCCGCCAATTTAGCCACATAATTATGTATAAAATAGGTAGGCTTTTTTTTTCTCGGGTAGCCTATAAGAATCTTAAACAAAGTATATTACCTTGTATGTTCGTAAAAATCCAAATTCATTTAGATTAAGAAATGCTCAACAGCGTACTGGTAGTTTTGTTTCACGTTCCAGGAACATCACAGATATACGAATCATCGAACCAGCTCACGCATACATAAAACGACAAATGATCAGCAAACTGATTCAAGCATACAACACGCAACCCTAGCCAACAACGCACCACTGAAAATCAACCGTCAATCTCAATCTCACTCAGAAACACAGTCAGCTACCCACCGAAAAGAATCAGACGCGCCAAACAACAGTCAAGCCATCAAACCAATCAACGGGAATAGGAAACCAACTAAACGGAAACCAAACGTTTCACCAGAAAGTCAACCAACGACAATAAAAATCAATAAAGCCAACTCAGTAGGAGCAGCCAAATAAGCATCCACATCCGCCAAGCCAGTAACTACAGCGGCCTACGAACGCTAAAACCCTACGAAAAAGTTAAATCGCTACCCGATAACCCGTTCAAAGTCGAAAATTCTAACTAAAATCTACCAATTATAAGTACTTATGAAACGTCCAACAATTTGCTAAATCCTGTGATAAATAATTTCTCCAAATATAGTTTTAAAAAGAAAAAAAAAAAAAAAAAAAAAGCCGAAAGACCAGAGCGCAGAAAATATATTAAACTAAAGAAATATGTCAGATTCATAGATCAATCAGAAAACTCGAAAAACTATTATCCTGAATGGCTATTATCACTGTTCCAAAAGGCGCTAATACAAAGTATACAAAAGCACAAATTCGTGGTTGCGGTTGCGTGTGACCAAATATCAAGATATCAAGTGTTATCAGTTCTTCATAACATTAATTACCAGTACAGATCAACGAACATTCTTTGTTTTGATTATGAACTTTATTATTTGTAACTTTATTATTTGTAACCTTATTACTTATCTTATACTACTTAGTTTTAATCAACATATCTATGAAATGTAATATTGTCAAGACAACTGCGTTCTGCCAAGGATCATATGCGTGCGGCTCGGATTTTCCCGATTTGGGGGAGGAATTGATACGTGGGAAAGAGAAAAATCGGGAGGATCCGACCGCGCGGCGAAAATAATGCGGGAAATCCCGAGCCAGCGAAAATGCGCGTCGCGAATACATAATTCGCGCACGCGCCTTCGCTGACTCGGGAACGGATAGATACCTTGGCAGGCCACAGACCTGTCAGAGTGTGTCGGATTTTCGGACGAGTCGGTTAATTAAAAATAGTAAAGAATCTTTTCGTTCACGACAGCATTTTTTAGTTTTCTTACTTCCTCACTTCATCCGCCCGAAGGCCGAGACTACCAACTGTAAGGGATAAAAACCGTTAGATGAAAAAAAAATCACGTTCGATTTCTTGTCAGTTTTACACTGAGGTTTTTAAATCGCAATTTAGGCTTCCACTATCTTGGATTTGACGAAAACATTCGTCTAATCTAGGCAGACGAGTACGAAGTATGATTTGATTATAACTGAGGGTTTTTAAGACGGAGACCAAAAACAGCTTATTAAAGGCTATAAGTTACAAAATAAAACTTATATTTTTTTTAATTTTAAAATATTTTCAGCTACAACAACTATGTACAGATCGCGGAATAAAAACAAATTTCAAAGTCTTTTCCAATAAGTTAAAAAAATTTTCATTTAATTTTCATCAAAATTGCTAAAATCTGAAATAATAAATTCTGAAATGCAGGTTGTCGAGAATTCATATTTGCAAAAATAAATGGATTAAATAAAATATATACTGTTAGGACAATTAGTAAGGTATTTCGTTAACCACAAAATCAGAAGAATTCACGTAGTCAAGCATTGAAGCTTTCAAGTCTTTTAATTTTTTAATGTTTGTTTTATGAATTTTACGTGACTTCATTTTGCATTAATCTATAAATTTCAAACTGGTAGTCGCCTTGAGAAGTAAAAAATTCGGAATCTACAGATAAATCATTAAAAATACAACAGCCATGTTATTCACATGTGCAATTTACATATAGTGTCCTGAGATCACGTGGAAAATTTATCACATGTATCACAAATACAACAGCCATGTTATTCACAAGTGCAATTTACATATAGTGTCCTGAGATCACGTGGAAAATTGATTACTTTGAACTAAACTGAAAAAAAAAAAAAAATGAATTTTCCAAACAAATATTATATAATATTAAAAAACAAAATTATGATAATATTATATATTATGATATAATATAATATAATATGAGAATTTTTATATATTATGAGAATGAGGGACTTTCAGAACGCTAATTCAACGATCAATCAAAGTAAGGTGTTAGGTTTTATGAATGAGTTTAAGAAGTTTATGAGTTTATTTTATGAGTTTATCATTCATAGATCACTTACGCCATCTTTGGAGAGATTGATCAACTAGCGTCCTGAAAGTCCCTCGTTCAAGCTAACCAAAATTTCCTATACCTGTTGCAGTAATATTTTCACACTTTTGATTAACGAAGTGTTAAACACACCGGATTTTGAAAGAGCTGAGATCACCTCCTTAGCGTCGAAGGGTGGGATGTATTGGTGGATGATCGTGGAACTCATCACGAACAGCACCGACATGTCGGTGCAGAAGGATGATGCCCGTTGTTTATATCCCTCCCTGTCGTATTTTAATCTCTGCCTCAGGAGGCTAACGTCAGCGTGAACGCTTTTGTCAAGAATAAACATCCACGTTTTGTAGTGTTTATTAACTTTGTTGATTGTAAATGCTGAATTAAGGACCTCCGCCTCCGCAGTCTTGCCTCTATGCCCTAATTTCCTCCCCACTTGCCTGAAGTCCTCGTCTTCGGCAAAAATGAACGGTTTGTAGTCCATCGGTACTTCAGACAGTGGGGAGATGTATAGGGCCTCCGCTATTTCGATTTTAGACCGCACGAAGGGGAAAACAGATGCCCGCATACATCTTTCTTCTAAGTCCTCCTGCAAATGAAAAAAAAAACATAAATAAATAAATAAATAAAACAATTGTAATTATTTCGTAAAACTACGGGAATATGGTATATTACCTTTTGTAATTTCAATCTTTCTAATTGGCAAGACAAGTCGTTCACCACCTTGGTCTTTTCTTCGACTTTACTTAACAGAATTTCTTTGATCGTGTCGGTCCTCTCGGACCTCAATTGCCCCAATTGAAAAGATAGGTCATTGATTTCTTTGTTCTTCATCTCTACTTTTTCTAACAATTCGTTTGCGTGTGTTTTCCGCGCTGCTGTTAATTCCTGACTGAGTAATGATAACTTTTCTTCGTATTTTTTTATAATACCAAAAAACATTTTCCGCTTATCATCAGGCAACCCCGCCGCAATGACATTTAAAACGTCCTGGAAACAAAAATTAACCAAAAATTATTGGAAAGAATCCATTTTCGAGGCTAATTAAAATGCATCTAATACATCTTTAAAACATTGCTAATTATTACTGTTAACTGGCTTAAATCAATAAATCGCGTTTGAATTATTCTAATAAATGAAAAATATCATGTTGCGCGCGGTTTGTGAAGGATCGTTTTTAAAAGACGATACTTGTTGAGTATTTAGATAATAACTAATAACTGATTATATTGAGATTTTTACATGGTTTATATATGAAAATGGGTGGTGCCGGCATCCTTACCCAGCGTCCGAAAAAATGTTCATGGGTACATACGGGAACATAAGGGAACATACGGATATTATCGTCGCATCCTAAGAAGACCGGTTGCGCCTATGTTTAACTTACCAAACGCCGGTCAACGGAGATATATATGATATGTATTTGAGATATCACGTTATTATAATATATTCCAGATAGATTTCATCTACGTCGTTCGGCGTGCCGTAAGGTTAACATAGGCGGAACCGGTCTTCTTAGAATAAGATTCCACCGGTGTGTATTCATATACATTTTTCCCGACGCTGGGTAGGGGATGAGGTATTTCCATCTCGTCGTCGTTTACCTTGCTTGATGCAAAACAAAACAAGGTGACGAGATGGGAATTTGTCATCCCCAGGCGCCGGTAGAGAAGCTATAAGGATACCTATTTTTAGGTCATCCTTAACACTCCCCCCCTTAAAAGGGCCCCCGGAAAAATAAAGACAAATAATTAAATAAAATGATACCCGTAACCGTAAAATTTAGTCGGAATCGGCGATTAGCAGGATGTTGCGGCGGTAGATTAATGGCGGTGGTGACTGCTGTGTGTATGATGTCGATGGTTGCGGGGCACAAGCTTCTGCGTATGAAGGCGGTGGCGTGCGCGGCGGAGACTGAACATCTGAATCTGTTGGGGAAATTTCCGGTGTTGGAACTGTGGTAATTAGAGTAGGATTGCGATCAGTATCAGGTTCGGAGGCGTGTTCGGCGTCCGATGTGCTTTCGGATTCTGATCCAGATGTGGAGTAGATGTCGTCAAGTCGAGGTTGTTGGCGGCGGCCACATGGCGGCGGAGGGCTTCGAGGTCGCCTTGCCGAGTTGCTGTTGTGGCAACAATGACAGGTGCAGTTGGCCAGCAGGTGACCAGCCGGGTCTGCCCCGAATACTCGTATCCATTTGTGCCGATACATTGAATTGTCCCAGATGAGGACCTGGTTTGGTGACCATTTTGCTGTAAATGTTGGGAGCAGCGCTTCTGGCCACCAAGTTTCGACGAACATTTTGAACATAGGTTGGATTATGGCCATTGTGTTGCCCACTTTTTGCTTGTTTTTGCTTGTTCACTTTGCACGTACTTCTTGCTTGTTTTGCTTGTTCACTTAGCACGTTTGGCTTTTCACTAGTATACGAACTTCTTCTTCTTCTTCTTTTTTTTTTTTTTTTGTAACTTTACACTTGTCTGATCATTACTGTGATTATTCGCGACTGTGAGTATTTAGACCAGGTTTAACGATTTTATTAGGGGTGTAATTGATCACTGTACTTTCTCTTTCGATTAATTATTATCGTCGAGAGTGATTACATGTAGGGGATGTATTTCAGGCTCATGAGGATCTGAGGTTTGGACCTTTATATAAGAATGGTATATGTGTCTGGCCCAGGATGTGAGGATTATCAAGCAAAATATGCCTAAAACGGAAAAGAGTATGTAAAGGATAATGGCTAGCATGGAGATTTGAGCTTTAGTTTCATGGCTGTGGAGGATGTGGTCAGCGTTGAATCGGATATCTTTTAAGGATTTGGAAAATTGATTTAATTGACTGTGGTCAAGGGAAATGGGTTTGACGTGTGTTAAGTGGAGTGACGGAAGCCCATTAGGAAATTGATTGAAGACTGAGGCTGTTAGTGAGAAGTTCAATGCCATGGAATTGAAGCCGGAAAAGCCGTGATACGAAGATAGGATTCGTACTGTTGGAGTTGAGCCCTTACATTTGGGTGGCAGATGAAATATTCCTTTTAGTGGAATTCCATAGTCTGATGCTGGAGGTTCGTCGCAGGTGACCGTCATGATCTCTGGTTCTGGAAGGACGAACAGCCAAGAATTTGATGCCTGGAGTTTGTGCCATATTCCTGATGTGAAGTTGAGGAGTTTGATGTTGCACTTCGTTAGATCGTCTGATTTCTTTAAGTAATTCCGCAGTTCGCATGATTCCTGTTGGCTTATGTAGATGGGGTCAAGCGTGCATATTAGGTTTTTTCTTCTTACGACTTCTGAACATCCTGCGAGGTTTGGCATGTTGATGTATTGAGTCTTGTCTTCGGAGATTGCCAGGAATTCTGTGGATGGTACTACATAGGCGTAGTGCTCTCTGACTTTGACTGGGAGTGGAATAACCCTGAAGATACTGAATGGCGTATGTGCGACGATCGGCACTTGGATGCTGGCGATTAAACGGTGGTTCCTGTAACCCATGGTGATGGAGCATAACTGGAGAAGGCTGGCTGCTGAAGAGAGTTGAAGATCTACTGGATATTGAGCTGACGGCGGCATGGCTGGAAGTGTTTTCTTTAATTCTGAAAGAAGCTGCTCTGGAGGGATGATTGCTGGATGGATAACATGAACTTTGCTGAGCAAAACGGCGTCGATGAGGATTGACAGCTCGTCGCTGAGATCCGTGAGGACTGCTGATAGCGATATGAAGTGGCTATTGATTTGATCTCGAAGTTCCAAGGAGAAAACTTGGTTTTCGATGTTGTTTGTGTAATTTTTGAATGCATCCAGGTTGTCTTGGAAAACCTTCTCATGGATTTGGAAGGTTGTTAGTGTCCTGTTAAGGTTACTGATGGTCGCCTGGACAATTGTCGATTGATTTCCTATCAGTGATGTAATGCTATGCTCGTTGTCTTCAATTTCAGCGATGGCCTTGTCGTAGAATTCACCATCTGCGGCGTCTAATGTACCAAACATTCCTTTTAGTCCCCAGCCAATGACGTCGAGGAGTCCACGTTTCGTTCTGGAAGGTTTTTTGGTTGGCGGTAATGATTCATCCAACTGATCGTAGCCTGTTAAATCTTGGAGAGTTGCTCTTTTGGTATTTATGTCCTTGATCTTGTACTGGATTTCTTGTCTACCAGCTTGGCACAAGGAGTAATCATTGAAGATCGGATTGTCGTCACAATGCGCGAATGTTTTGGCTGCTATTTGAACGCTCGTTTGGAAAGCTTCCTCGAGCTTAGTCAGGTTGATGTAGGAGACGACATTCCATTGCCCCAGCAAGTGTTTGGCGGTTCCTCTGTACTCGAAGTAGAGCGGAGAGTCAGGCGGAATTTCGGTAATCATAGGCTTGACTTCATCTGGTTGGTTTTGGAGCATCGCTGCTGCGGATGCAACGAAGAGTCTGGAAAGAGGGGAAGACGGATGTTTAGCTTGTAGGATTTGGATCAACCGGAAGATCTTGAATTCTGGCTGGCTTGATGCGATCCTTGTGTACGCGGAGGATTTTGTTCTTCTTTTGGATTATAACGGAAGTTCCTCTTGGAGTTTCGATGATGGTGTATGGTCCTTCATAACGAGCCTGGAATTTGGAGGCGAGTCCCGCTGGAGTCTGTTCGATGCGAAGATAAATTTTATCTCCTACTTGATATTGGGTTTCCTTGGAGTTCTTGTCGTATTGAATTTTGCTCTTGAGTTTGGCTTCTTAAATGCTTTGTTTGGCTAATTGCTGAGTCGCGAACAGGCGATGTCTTAATGATGCTGCGTAATCTTCGTAGTTGTACTGGACTGGAGGTTTAGAGTTGGATGCTGGAACGTCTGGAGTTGGCTTGACGCAATAGTGCGCAATGTGAAAACGACAATGGAAACGATTTCTGCGGACTCTATTATTTACATGCACATGTGCCAATTAATTTGCTAATATCTCCTGTATGTTTGGATAAATTATCTGCATATTCCTATATGTCAGCAGATCTCATCCGTTTTTACCCGGGCCCCCGGGTAAAAACTATTGCGTCCGCGTTAATTGTAGAACTTAACGATGTATTTTATAAGTTTTTAGTGTTCCGAAATTTTTCAAAAATATAATCATAAAGTTTGATGCAGTATTCAAACATACTGCAAAGTGATTTCTATTGTGGTTTAATAATTTGTATGATATTTTTGCATTTATTCTATTGAATAATCTTAATTTATACAAGAAAACTCGGTACTAGTCGCCGAACTGTTTATCTTTGACTAAATTTTTAGCTACTACTGAAGCACTGCTTTAAAAATAAATTTATCCCAGTTTTCTTAGCTTTTGAGTTTTCTTTGAGCTTTAATGTTTCTATTTTGCATTTTCAGCTTTAGCTATACTGGCTAAAGCAAATTTCGGGGTGGTGCAAATTAAAGGAAACTTTTAAGATGGTGAATGTTAAGAGGAGAATATCATTAAAGCTATGTGTCTTATTTTTCTTGGAATCTGATCAGTGATCATCTATCTTTCTTTTTTTGAACTTGCATTAAAAGTTTTTCTATTTTAAATGCCACGTAATTTCTGGAGAAGTTACGTTGCTACACTAGAAGGATCCTTCTAGTGGAATTGTGGAATTTAAATCCTTCTAATGGAATTTAAAGGATTGTGTCATTGCTACACTAGAAGGATCCTTCTAGTGTAGCAATGACACAATCCTTTAAATAAATTTTAAAATCGTATCTCTAACATATTCCTTTTTGAATTGCTTTACAAGCATATGTAGCCATTCATACTCACTTTCAAATTATGCCTGTATATTGGCATAAATTCCGAATCTTATATATACGGCCATGTGACCCGTTTTTACCCGGGCCCCTTTCGTTTTTAAAACGAGACCCCTTAGGTCTCGTTTTGAAAAGCGAAATTCGCGAGACAAATGAACATCGAATGAAAACATTAAAAAAATAAACATTTTATTAGTGATTAATATTTCTCAAAATGTTCAGTAAATTATGTTAAAATTCAACCTACTTCGACCGTAATGCCTTTTTAACCAATATTTATTGGACGCAAGTTCAAATAATCTAATTTAAGTAAAATAAAAATTAGTATTACGAACACATCTGCCATACTGTTTAATTTTCGAACGAATTCGAATGGGTAAGTGCCACGAAAACGAAAACGAATTTCGTTTAACTTGGAATCGGTCCCCTGGAAGCAATGGCCGCTGAGATAAAGTCTCCAGACATGAAGCTTTTATTCTCGGGCATGAGCAAAAAAATGGATTCAGTAATCAAGTCAAATACGTTTCTCGCAGCAAAATACGATGACGTTTTGGATCGTGTTAGCTCGTTAGAAAAGAAAATGACAGATTATCGTAAGGAGAAAGAGGATATGAATTCGGAGATTAAACAACTGAAAAGAGAATTGCGGGATCTTCAGCAATATTCCAGAAAAGATCATATTGAGGTCCATGGGATCGAGTCAAAACGAGATGAAATAGATGAAGATGTTTACGATGCAGTGTTAAAAGTGTTCTGTGCATGGGGTGAAAATGTCTCTAAGGATGATATTAGTGTAGCGCATAGGCTTCGTAAGCAGCATAAAGCAGTTCAACCTATTATTGTGCGTTTGAAGGATAGGCAACTACGGGATCGTCTGTTACATCTTAGCAGGACGGTGCAGGAAAACATCAAGAAGCAAAGCAGTGTTTTTCCCAATTGCAAGAATAAAGACTCGTTTATTTTTATTACTGAAAATTTAAGTCCTTATTATAGTAAGCTTTTGTATGACGCGAAGAAGAAGGCAAAAGATAATGGTTATGCATATGTACGGTTTCGAAATGGAAAGATATTAGCAAGAAAATCTGAAAATGATAAAGATGTGTTAGTTATATATGATGATGATGACCTTGGGAAATTGTCGCGTTAAATGGATTTTTAATTGGGGGATTTACTAGTGCGTAAAAGATTTACCTATTGTTAACGTTCGATTCGAATGTGTTTCCGGACGTTAATCCTTCATTACAAGATGTATTATATGAAGATTTTAATGTTTTTATTTCTAAAGAAAAAGATTTTTGTCGGATAAATAATGCAATAAATTGTTTCCATCTAAATATCAGGGGCATGCAAGCCCACTGGCAGGAGTTTTTGCTTTTCTTTAATGATTACTTGCACATTTTTGATATTATAGCATTAACGGAATCTAGTGTTAAAGAGGTTGCGCATCGCTATTTTACTTTATCGGGATATAATAAGTATTATTGGGAAAGGAATGTTAGGGGTGGTGGAGGTGTATGTCTTTTTATAAAAAAAAACTTGAAGTTTGAAATTCGATCCTTTCAAGTTAGCAGTTACGAGGCAGTGCAGGGGGTGCTTAGAAGCATGAAATATATCTCCTAATCATTTATAGGCCTCCTGGCATGGCTAAAGCAACGTTTATTGAAGAGTTGGGTGAGAACATTTTGGCGATTAAGCATGGGCAAAGGTTTGTAGTCATGGGAGATGTGAATTTGGACTTACAAGATACGAATAATATGTATGTGCAGCGTTATCTTGACTTATTATATGGGTTGGGTTTCGTCAGAGGTATTTCCCATTATACTAGGGAAGCTTGGGTTATGGGCACGCTTACGCAGTCGTGCATTGATCACGTCTTTGTTAGATTCCCCAATTGTCAACATGATGTTAAAACGGGAGTTGTTAAGTGGCGCGTTTCTGATCATTATGCCGTGTTTTGTAGGTTTAATTTGGCGGGGGTAGGGGCGAAGAATTTTTCTGTTACCAGGAATGGTCGCAGGGTAATCTTAGATCAAAAGGTCAATAAGCTACTTGGTGAACTCAGACTGGAAAGCATTCTTGCACACGCAAAATGTGAAGAGGTTTATGGAAAGCTGCAAGAGAAACTTGGTGAGGTCTATGAGAAGTCCACTAGAACTGTAAACCCTTATGTGAAGACTAATTCCAGAGTGAAGTTGAAAAAAGTATGGATGACGAAAGATTTGGCTAAAAAAATTATGCTTAGAGATAAAATGTATGAGGCAGCGAGGTCCCAGGAAGACTGGAAGAAATATAGGAGATTCAGAAATAAATTAGACAAAGAGGTGAAGAGGGCGAGAGCTGAGTACTTCCGTAAGCAGATTGAAGGTGCAGACATCAAAAGTACATGGGGTTTGATAAATAAAGTCATGGGGAAGGAGGGTAAGAACTCGGTTGATGAAACAATTGTAAAATATTTTTGTAGGGATAAAACGGAGACAGAAGTAGCTGATGATTTTTGTGAGCACTTCACAAGTGGGGTCGAAAAAGTTCGGCATGTCTGTAATATTAAGATATGGGATCGAGGCGATGAGCAGATTGAGGTGGTTGGGGGTGACCAGTTTGAGGTTGCAGCTGCAACAAACGCGGATATTTTGCGAATAATTGATGGTCTTCAGGAAAAAAAGTCGGCAGGTGTGGATAAAATCCGTGCCAAAGATTTACGGCGTTTTAAGGAGAATTTCGCTCCGGTGATAATGAAAATTATTAATCTGTCGTTGGAGGAAGGGATGATCCCTAGACTGTTGAAACATGCGGTTGTTAGACCGATATACAAAAGTGGTGACCATAGCAATATGGACAATTACAGGCCAATTTCCATATTAAGCTCGGTAGAGAAGGTGATGGAGAAATATATTTATGACTGTTTGCTAGATTATATAAATATCCATTCTCTCATCCCCCCTGTGCAGTATGGTTTTCAGAGGAATAAGTCGGTCAATCACTTACTAAGTGATTTTTGTAATTACATCAATGGGCGATTGAATTTAGGTAACCATGTTCTGATTTTATTTTTAGACTTTAAGAAGGCTTTTGATACCTTGGACCACAAGCTTATTATCCAATCCTTGAGAAATGTCAACTTCTCAGATCGAATGCAGAGGTGGTTTGCGAACTATCTTGAGAACCGCCCAATTGCGGTGAGGGTTAACAGCACACTTAGTTCTCCAAAGGAGGTTACTTCGGGGGTTCCTCAGGGGTCGAATCTGGGCCCGATCCTTTATTTGCTACATGTGAGAACAATGTTTCTCGCAATGGACAAGGTTAGGATGTTCCAATATGCGGACGATACCACTTTGGTTGCTGCCGGCCAAGATTTCTTAGCCGCGCAGAGGGATATTCAGGACGATTTCATAAGTGTGCTACGATGGTCTCATGACCACGGGTTGGTTATAAACGAAATAAAAACCACTGTCATGCATGTGCGACCTCCCCTCAGGGAGAGGCAGGAGGCCAATATTATTTGTCATTCTACTGACTGTCTGCATTCTAAAGCATGGGATTCTTGTGGTTGCAGTGTTCATATCAAGCAGGTGCAAACGCAAAAGTATTTGGGTGTTATAATAGATGATCGATTCAAATGGGAACAGCATGTGGATATGGTTTGTGGCAGGCTTCGCTCTGGGCTTTTTGGGCTTTATTCTTTGGCAAGGGTTGTTTCAGGTAAAACACTTATTATGACTTATAAAGCATTGGTGGAATCTATCTTGCGTTTTGGGATACTGGCATATGGGAACGCCACGGATACTAATCTGGAGCGTATTTCCCGATTGCAAAAGAATATGCTTCGGATAATTCATAAGAAGTCGGAGGGGAGCAGGCCCAATTACTTTAAGTTGTATAACATGATGCCCATTCAAGACCTCTACTTTTATGTGTTTGTTTTAACGCATTACTTTGACCATGCTTACAAGACCAAAACCACACAGCTGAGAGAAAGACGGGAAGTAGGTGACTATCGAACATATGTAGAGCCGAAGTTTATAAATGGTTTTGGGAGAAAGGAGTTGCAATATGCAGTGCCCCATTTATTCAACAGGCTCCCCCTGAACTTGCTTCAATGTGACTCGTATAGGGCGGTTAAGAGGGATCTGGCTAGTTGGATCTTCGATGGAATGGCTAGCGATGCGTAGTCTCTGCACTGAATAAAGTATGCATCTTAGTTTAGTAACTTATTAGTAACTTCGTTTAGTAACTTGTGTTTAATTCTTTTGTAACGACAACCCCCCCAGTCAAGCCGAGAAGGCTTTGGGGGTATCGTCAACAATTATTGTTGAATAAAAAAAAAAAAAAAAATTCTCATAAGGCGTGATGTTGGATCCTTTATTGAGAATAAATAAAATAATGGCCTGGAGTCTGTGATGATGTTGAATTTCTGCCCTAATATGTAGGGTCTGAACATCTTCAATGCGTACGTGATGGCTAGTAGTTCCTTCTCTACGGTTGCGTAGTTGCACTCTGCCTTATTGAGAACCCTTGAGAAGTAAGCGATGGGATGATCTTCTCCAAGTTTTCCTTGTGTGAGAGTACAAGCAATTGCGTAGTTTTAGGCGTCTGTCTGCACGTTTAACTGCTTTGTTGGATCGTAGATTTCAAGTACAGGTCGCTGAAGTAGCTTATTCTTCAGAGATTCGAAGGCTTCGGTTTGTTCGGACGTCCAATTGAATGGTACTTTTTTCTTCAGTAAGCGCGTTAGTGGAAGCGCTAGTACTGCGAAGTTGTCGATGAATCGTCGGAAATAGCCAACTAAGCCTAAAAATGACTTTATCCCTTTTTGATCCTTTGGAACGGGAAAGTTTTTGACTGCTGACATCTTTGATTCATCTGGCTTGATTTGATTCTCACTGATGATGTGGCCAAGGAATGTAATCTCTTTCCGAAGGAATTCTGTCTTTGATGGCTTAAGTTTTAATCCACTTTTGCGCAGTCTTTCAAAGACTTTCCTGAGTCTGGAGATGTGAGTTTGAAGACACGGGCTTGCTACCAAAATGTCATCGAAGTAGCAAAGGCAGGATAAATCTTGGAGTCCTGACAGTAATCCAGCTACTCGTCTCTGGAAAGCACTTGGTGCGTTGCAAAGCCCAAAAGGTATTCTGTTGAATTCCCATTTTCCTGTCGGTGACGTGAAAGCTGTCTTGTAGCGATCTTCCTCGTGAATATCGACCTGATGGTAGGCGGATCGGCAATCGAGGACGCTGAAGTATTTACAATGTCCCAAGGAGTCTAGGATATCAGTGATAAGGGGAATAGGAAATTCTTCTGGAACGGTTTGTTTGTTTAATTTCCGGAAATCGAAAACTACTCGGAAATTGGAACTATCGGTCGGATTAGGGTCATTAGGATTTAACTTTTTGTGAATGACAAATAATGGAGTATTAAATGGAGAGATTGATTCACGGATAATCCCTTGCTCTTGCATTTCTCTGACTTGATCATTGACTATCTTTTTATGGATTTCAGGAAGCCTAAATTGTTTAGTATTAACTGGCGTTGGATCTTTTAAGGTGATTCGAAAGGGTTCGAATGAAGCTGACTTTAACGGCTCATTAGGTAATGAAAATACATCATTGAATTCTGTGATTAATGGGATTAAGGAAGTTTTTTCTTCAAAATTTAAATGGTCAAACCTAAGACTTTCCTTTAATTGAGAGATTCGATCGGAAGATTTAGATGAATCAAGGTATTCAATTAACGTGTAATCGTCTAGTTTATTGAGTTTGACAGATGGACGGTCGATCAAGACATCACTTTCATTTGTATTTAATATAGGGATGTAGGCTTCATTGTTTTCGCTTTTAACTACTGTGTTTGGAATAAAGATTCCTTCAGGCAAGGTTAGACAATCGTTTAATATTAAGCCTATCTCTTGCTTTGAGTTTATGACATTTATTTTTATGACTTGTCGAGATCTAGCCTTAATCTTTACTTGTTCTTGATTATTTTCGGGTTTTTCTGTTACATTTAATTGAGCGGTATCGAAATCGAAATCTTGATTTTTAAATGGAGTAGTAGGTGGAGTGTAGTATCTAGTGGCTTCTAAATCTTTATCAATGATTTGAATGGGATGCTGAAATTCTGTAATGGTTAATTTTTCAGCATGGAAGTCTAAGCTTACATTGTTTTCTTTACAAAAATCTGCCCCTAATATCCCTGGTTGGGCTAATGGAAAGTCATCGGCTACTACGTGAAATGCTTGAAGGATGTAAATAGATCCTAGTTGTAATACAACAATGGCTTGTCCTAATGTTTGAAAAGATTCGTCATGAGCTACTCCTGAAACACGGAAAATTCCATTTGTATTTATCTGGACATGACGGGCTAGGACGGATCGTTTGATAATGGAAACTTCGGCTCCTGTATCGATTAGGAAGGTGCGAGGACTCTGGGAAAAGGAATAGGATTTAATTTCTACCATTGGCGTTAGTCGTCTTCTGGGTGGCAAGGACAAGATGTGATTGGACTCTTGCTCTCTCAAGACCAGTTTAAATTTCCTGGTTGTCGGCTCGGTGGTAGGAGTGCATTCCTTTTCTTTCGGCACTCGGTTTCCTGATGTCCGAGATTATTGCAGAAATTGCAGCGGATAGGTGGATGTTCTCGATTTCTTCTTTCTCTTTTTCGGCATTCTTCCAAAGTATGGTTTGACTTGCGGCAATATCGGCAGATTGTAGGTGCTGTTGATAGATCTACATTTGATTTTTGCTCGATTACTGGGCGAATTATGGCTGTCCCTGTATTTCTGCATTGGGCTGCGATGTGTCCAGGTTTGTTGCACTTGAAACATCTTGATTGTGTGGAATTTCTCTGACGTTTGTTCTCACGCTCCCTGGTCGAAATAATTAACTCATAGTTAGCTGAAAATTGTCATTTTGAAGCTTTGTTGACCGATAATTGACTGTTCATTGCAGGAAAATTCGAACAAGAACATCAATTTTAAAAAAATAACCAAATAGCAGTTATTTAGTATTCAATTTTAGTGCAACTGCTGACTGTAAATTCACTTTTGATTAACATTAATTCTATACTCAAAGTTAGAATCAATTTTATATTAAACAAAAGTCAATTTTCATGCAACTATTGTCTGTAAAGTCATTTCCGATTAACATAAAGTTCTGCCCTGAAACTTGGGATGTATTTCATATTAATCGTAAGCCAACTTTACTGCAGTGTTGTCTGTGAATTCATTACCGATTAACAGCAAGATCGAGGCTAAAGTTGGAATCCATTGCAAGTCAACTGAATATCAATTGTAGGGCTATTGTTGGCTGCATATTCACTTGCAATTAATATTAAATCCCCTTTTAAACACTGGAATCAATCTTGCACTAATTTTGAGTCAATTTCAATGGCAGTGTTGACTGCAAATTAATTTCTTTCACGGTATATTCGCTGCCGATTGACGAAGAATACATGTCTTTTCCACTTCTGATTGAATAATGGGACTTAAACTTTATATACAACATTTTTCTGTCTTTTGTTGAATACCGCGCGTTGGTGAGTTGGTAAGAAGCTGGTCTATCACGCAAAGGACTTGGGTTCGAATCCAGAGTTGGGCAAGGAATTTTTCTAATAGAAAAAAATTGTGAAATATCAAATGCATGTATCAAATACATATGGAATATCAAATAGATATGGCAAGGGGGTAAGAAAGCCCAATTTCAAAGAGAAAAGTGAGGTATCATTTTTTTTTTTGTAAAATAAAAATTTGTTTTTCTCAGGAAGGCCGCTGGACAATATAATATTATCTACCACATATTACTGTTTTTTTAAAATTTATGATTAAAGTTAACTCCATATTCATGGTAAGTTCGCTGTCGGTAGTACATGGCAAATTCCTTACTTTAAATCAATTGACACAGATTGCTAACATTCTTAATCTACAGTTAATTATCCATCAATCGCCGGCGTTTTTCATTTTGATGTTGACTAAAAATTGACTGTTAAAATTGACTGGAAATTAACTGAAATATGACACAATGGCAGTCAATTCACGCTCAATAATCATAGTCAATTTACGGGCAATTTTTACCAGCAATTTTTGGCTAACTGTTAGTTAATAATTTTGACCAGGGCTGTTGGCGTTCTGGTTGCGGTTGGTTTTCACGCTGTTGTTGCATCAGTTTTTCTTCGGCTACTGCAATGCTGATGGCTTCTTCTAGTGATGTTGGCTTCGCTGACTTGAGTAAGAGGCTCAGCCGTGGCAAAAGCCCGTTTACAAATGCGTCAAGGGCTTGTTGTCGGGTGTGTCGCACTAAGACGTCGATTTCTTCTTCTGTCGCTTCAGGCAATGTCATTTATGAGATCACCTAAGATGTTTTCAATGCGTCGGCCGAATTGTACAGCCGTCTCGGTGTTGCTTTGGCGGCTTTTGACTAGCTGAAGTTGGTAAGAGACTGCGGCGCGTTTGTCACTGTAAGTGTCTATTAGAAATGCCTTCAAATCGTCCCAGGATAGGAGTGTACGGTGTTTAATTGCTTTTCGAGCACTTCCGCGGATTTTACACACTATGATTGGCATTAACGTACGTTGCTGTGCTTCTGTAGCCATGGATAATGCGAGTGAAGCATTTTCGATAAATTCCGTGAGATTTTCTCGTCTACCTTCAAATACTGGGATTAAATCTGCTAGCATTTTGAGGCTAAGGTTTTCGAGATTTCCATCGGCGGGAGCCGGGACCGGCAACATTTGCGGAGTGCCGTGTCTCGAACTCGTAGGTGTTGCAGGATTCGGAGGTTGGATCGGTGTTACCGGCGCGGCGGTTGAGGTTGACGCGGTTGCCATTGTTCTTAGATTTTGAGCACTTTTTGATTTATCACTATTCACTTTAGATAAAAACATTTAAAGTACTTACACAATTACGAATTTCATTCTTTGATTCGCGATGAAGAAATTTTTTCGTTGATTTCTCCTGTGTTTTCGCGGATCCCACTTCTGACACCAAAATTTGTTGCGCGCGGTTTGTGAAGGATCGTTTTTAAAAGACGATACTTGTTGAGTATTTAGATAATAACTAATAACTGATTATATTGAGATTTTTACATGGTTTATATATGAAAATGGGTGGTGCCGGCATCCTTAGGGGATGAGGTATTTCCATCTCGTCGTCGTTTACCTTGCTTGATGCAAAACAAAACAAGGTGACGAGATGGGAATTTGTCATCCCCAGGCGCCGGTAGAGAAGCTATAAGGATACCTATTTTTAGGTCATCCTTAACAATCATAATGAAACGATTTATAGTAATTTAAACAATTCCGTTGCTCTCCTATGATAATAAAGAATTAATTTTTTTCATAGAGCCGATCACAATGTTTTGTTGCCGATTTAGCCGACATTTTCAAGATGGCGACTGATTACATATGATTTGCGTATGATAAAGTCACCCCACGAGCTTAAAAAAATTAGTCCTGATACCGTAGAAGCGGGTGACTATAGATTTACCCTCAGCTAATGATTTACTAAATATCCGCGAAATCAAACTCGTGCAAGCATTAAAAAATTGAAATTGAAGAAAATGATCGTGATCTGCATGATATCATTTTTGTGAATAACATTTATAAATAATCTTTTGCTTTTGCTACTTACTTCGTCTACTTCCCGTGGCATCATTTTTTAAAAATGAAATGTCTTTAAAATATACGGAAGCCGAGGAGGCTCACAAACCAAATGTTATAACCTATTATTAATGTAACCTATTTCACGAATTTTAAGGAAAATAAAACAACTAGTGTGACTTTTTTTCCAAACACAAGCAGAAGCAGCTAGTGTAAGTGAAAGCAGAGCAGCTTCCACGACAATCAACCATCAACAAGTTTTTCCGATCGCATGCTTAGCTTACCTAGAGAGGTCTTACACGGCTTGACCTTTGAATGCCCTTTTTACACGCATGTTCTAAAAAAAAGTCATACTAGTTGTTTAGTGAATTTGTTTAGTCATCTATACTTATTATAAAATCGAAAGTTTGTATGTTTGTCCGACGAAATCCGACTTCTAAAATTACGTGTTTCCGTTTAATTAACCCGCACCTCCAAGCGGTTCAGGAAACGTTAGATGAATCGTAAAATTTACATAAAGTTTGTATGTATGTTTGTTTCACCAAATCCGACTTCTAAAAATACGTATTTCCGTTTAATTAACCCGCACCTCCAAGTGGTTCAGGAAACGATAGATGAATCGTAAAATTTTCTATGTAAAAAAAAGTCAACGGAGCAGCGGGAACGGTTCTCCGCTTCCCGACGTCCGTGAAGTTAGCCTGCACTTCAATTTTTTTTTTTTTTTTTTCAATCGATAAATTAGGCTTGCGCGACCTTGCGCACAAAATATTAGAGCTTGCCCACTTACCGGGATTGAGCTATGAAAGATTATGTCATTTCGTGAACTTAGCCTGCACTTAAAAATTTTAATTTTTTTTTTTTTCGACCAATCGATAGCTTATGCTTGCGCGACCTTGCGTGCAAAATTTTGGACCTTTCGGACTAATACTAACAGAGTAGAGAACAAAAATGTAATTTTTGAACTTAGCCTGCACTTTAAAATTTTTAAATTTTTGTTGCACCAGTCGATGGATAATGCTTGCGCGACCTTGCGCATTTACTTTGAAAACCGTATTATGATTAATAATCATGATAAATTATTATTTTTAAATAAATGAAACAGTACAAATAGGACAAATTGCGTAATATTGATTAGCTTGCTCGTGGAGCGATGGTAGGTGTCCTACTTACCGTGCAGATATATCGGGTTCGAATCCTCCCGCTAACATTTTTTTTTTTTTCGGGTATGAGTTTTTTTTAGATCCAGTATGTTTTACTGAATAATTTTAAAAATAAATTTAATGTCTATGTTGCTGAAATGCTGTATCTTTTTTATAATTACTTTAGTCGTTAACCTAGCAAAGGAAATATTTCCCGCTTTTTTTCCCCTTTTAATTTTGAGATTATTATCAACCTTTCTTCTGCGATGATTACGCAGCCAATGGAGGGGAAAGAGTCAAGAATGACGAGAATAACGCAGCCCCATGCACTTATTCGAAATGCAGTAAAATAAGTTAGGTTTTATACAAATGGAAAGAAAACGACTAAAGTAATTATAAAAAAGATACAGCATTTCAGCAACATAGACATTAAATTTATTTTTAAAATTATTCAGTAAAACATACTGGATCTAAAAAAAACTCATACCCGAAAAAAAAAAAAATGTTAGCGGGAGGATTCGAACCCGATATATCTGCACGGTAAGTAGGACACCTACCATCGCTCCACGAGCAAGCTAATCAATATTACGCAATTTGTCCTATTTGTACTGTTTCATTTATTTAAAAATAATAATTTATCATGATTATTAATCATAATACGGTTTTCAAAGTAAATGCGCAAGGTCGCGCAAGCATTATCCATCGACTGGTGCAACAAAAATTTAAAAATTTTAAAGTGCAGGCTAAGTTCAAAAATTACATTTTTGTTCTCTACTCTGTTAGTATTAGTCCGAAAGGTCCAAAATTTTGCACGCAAGGTCGCGCAAGCATAAGCTATCGATTGGTCGAAAAAAAAAAAATTAAAATTTTTAAGTGCAGGCTAAGTTCACGAAATGACATAATCTTTCATAGCTCAATCCCGGTAAGTGGGCAAGCTCTAATATTTTGTGCGCAAGGTCGCGCAAGCCTAATTTATCGATTGAAAAAAAAAAAAAAAAAATTGAAGTGCAGGCTAACTTCACGGACGTCGCTTCCCGCGCATGAAATTTTTTTTTATGGTTTTACTTTAATTTTGACTTTGGTTTTTGGTTTTTGACTCAAGTTTTTTCTAAAAAATGTACTTTGATTATCCCCGATGCACACATTCAAATTTCAATTTAAAAGAGCAAGCGGTTGCACGGCAAAAACGATTTTTCTTTCAGAAATGTTTTTTCATGCTTTTTTCAACAATTTTTCAATTTTCGATTTTTTTATTTTTTTATTTTTTTTAAAATAATGTCTTCCCAATTTTCCCGAAGCGTCAATTTGCATATGTTCAAATTTCAAATTATTGGAGTCAGTGGTTAAGCGACAAAGGCAACATTTAGATAAATGTTTTTCTGCCCGGGTCCAAACCGCAGATGTCAAACTATATTATTGCTTGAAATTTGAAACCTGTTGAAAAGATTTTTAATTGTGGAGGAGTGAGCAAAAATGAACACGTGTCGTCCATGTCTGTCACTACGGTCAATTTAAAATCACCCTCAAAAATTAAGATTTCGGGTTATAATTTTTTGTTTTAAAAAAAAAAGTTTCGGTTGTGTATTAATTTCGTGCTTTAATTGACGACCACACTTGCCTCTCAGGAGGTGATAGTTTTATGATTGACCCTTTTTTACCCGGTGGTGCTCAAGGTAAGTAGCTCTTATAGTTTCCTTTTCTTGCTTTCGATCTTTTCTTCATTTTGAAAATGTTAACACTCTGAAATATTTCAGTTTCCTCAATTTTTTTATTTTTTAACCAGTATACAAAAGGGGATGCATTAATTCAGTTTAAGACACAGCATTTTTCTAATGTTTACCTTCCATTTTAACATGTCAATATTCCTGGATAACCCCCACCCTGGCAACAATTTCAGGAATCTTCGCCATCTTTGGTCGTTCCTGCAGGCATAGTTTCTTTAGACTTCAAACAACGACGTTGCACTGCGATTAAAGGGTATTTTTTTTTCTGCTTTACTCGGTGAGATCTGCATAAGGGTCAACCACGAACAGGTCTTGTCTTTGACTGTTTTATCATGAGGGATTTCCTGTTCTCCCTTTTGCAGGATCCAACGGGCTCCGGCTACTTTTCCGCAACCGGGAGACCTCAGGTCCCGGGTCGCGTGGGTAAAACCAAGAAAGGTAGTGGGAGGAGCCGTGTCTGGATTGGGTAACAATTCTATTTTTTCTAAATTGATTTTATCAGAAGAGGTACAGCGGAAGGACGTTATTTCCTAAAACAAAATTTACCACTAACCAAAATTTTTAAATGCATGCCTAATCCCGGAAATGAGGAGTCATGGAAGAGTCAAGAAAGGTAAAAGAAAATTTGAAAGAATCAAAAAACAGAAAATTGATTTTAAAATTCGGGGTAACAGACACAAGAAACGGAAATTTTTGCAGAGCATCAACATCTACAGAAGCTGAAAGCAATGCAGCGAAAAAAATTAGGCTGGAAAATGCTAAGGAAAACGCCAGAATGAGAAGATTAGTGGAGGATACTTCAAAAAAGGAAAAACGGTTGAATGCCGAGAAAGAGAGAGCAAGGAAAAAAAGAAGAAATGAAAATGTGCTGCAGAAAGAAGAACGTTCAAAAAAAGCTAAGGAAAACGCGAGAGAATGTAGATTAGCGGAAAACGCAGAAGAAGGTTTACTAGAAAAGTAACGCGACGTTTATAACGAACGGAACGGTCAATCTGACAGCGAACAGTTTTTGTTTTATTTCTGGATACTGCCCTCTCTGCTTGTCTTAGTGTACTGTAGACTTTAACTGTGATATTGATGAACAAATCTAATTGTGTTTGATAAACGAATTTCAACGGTCAGTAGCCTATTTTTGAAAAAAATTAAAATCCAAAATGACCTTCAAAACATTCGCGGAAAACTGATTGGTCATTAAAGGTCATAATATCGTCGCGTTACATTACACTCGTCTCATTCGGACTACAAGAACACTTCCTGATTATATCCAATTTCGGCGTGCGCATCAACACCTAATTAATTGTATTTCAATGACCACTCAATAGATGGCGCTAGCAGTATCGACTTGCACTTAAGGAAATAGAGCTCGGGATTCACCTCGCTCCATCCGACTCGATTCATTAACTATCGATATGAAGGGTGTTCCTACAGCAAGAAAGTCGATTATCCCTCAGGGATGGACGCGTATGATTACAAAAATCAGGGAGCAATCACATGTAGTCTACATGTCACCCACTGGTACCTCTTTTACCGATAAAAAAACGATGTCTGTTTTGTCTAGCAATGCCTTATCATTGCTGGCTACTTTGATATCATCTACATACAATAAAAGGTTGACTTCGCCATCTTTATCACGCTTCATATATAAACACTAGGGTGGGTCATTTTGCAACAATGTTTGAAATGTTGGGGGGCTCCGGCTAAAATGGGTCCCAAATGATACCAAACGAAGAAAAAAAAATATAAAAAAATTTTCCTCAACGGGCAAAGCCTTCCAAAACTCGAATTCCGAAAAAATTGCTACTGAATTTTTCACCAATTTTAGCCATATTAATATTATTCTTTTCCAGTGTGAATTTTTTGGTGAAACTTGGTAGGTTTATGTTTTTAAGGTCGTAGAACTCGAATATCAACTCCGTTTTTACGTTAAATTTACGTGGGGTTTGATAATCTCGAGTTTTCGGCCCTCAGAAGCCATTTACTCATGAATTTTAGCCATTTACTTTACCCCAGCGGTTCTTAACTTTCGGGAAATAATGTTTTTTAATGTTTTCAAGGTCGTAGAGTCCGAATCTGACGGAATTAGTTGCGACAAACGTAAGGCAAAACGGCAAAATCAAGTTTAGCCATAAAAATGGGGATTTTTCAACAATTTTTTTTATTTTTATCGATTTATTCCTTCGGATTTATGTTTTTGGGTTTCAAAAAGCTTTCAACTTATGTTTTTAAGGTTGTAGAGTCCCAATTTGACGAAATAAAAAACAAAATTTGAAAAAGAAAATTTCCGAAATTTTGATGATGAATAAAATTTTTGAAAATCGAGTTTTTCTCTCGCTTTTTTTTGATGGTCAGCTGTGTCAAATTGGGACTCTACAACCTTAAAAACATAAGTTGAAAGCTTTTTGAAACCCAAAAACATAAATCCGAAGGAATAAATCGATAAAAATAAAAAAAATTGTTGAAAAATCCCCATTTTTTATGGCTAAACTTGATTTTGCCGTTTTGCCTTACGTTTGTCGCAACTAATTCCGTCAGATTCGGACTCTACGACCTTGAAAACATTAAAAAACATTATTTCCCGAAAGTTAAGAACCGCTGGGGTAAAGTAAATGGCTAAAATTCATGATTTTTTTCAAAAAATCGCTTCTGAGGGCCGAAAACTCGAGATTATCAAACCCCACGTAAATTTAACGTAAAAACGGAGTTGATATTCGAGTTCTACGACCTTAAAAACATAAACCTACCAAGTTTCACCAAAAAATTCACACTGGAAAAGAATAATATTAATATGGCTAAAATTGGTGAAAAATTCAGTAGCAATTTTTTCGGAATTCGAGTTTTGGAAGGCTTTGCCCGTTGAGGAAAATTTTTTTATATTTTTTTTTCTTCGTTTGGTATCATTTGGGACCCATTTTAGCCGGAGCCCCCCAACATTTCAAACATTGTTGCAAAATGACCCACCCTAATAAACACGGATCATAATTAGAAACAGAAAAACCTAGCTCTTTCATATATTTGTCAAACGCTTAATTCCAGCACTTAGCACTTTCTTTTAAACCATATAAAGATTTCTTAAGTTTATACACTTTATCACTATTATCTTTTCCTTTTTTCTTCTCATACTTTGGTATCTCGATATACACTTCACTTTTAATCTCTCCATTTAAAAACGCAGTTTTAACGTCCATCTGATGTATGAACATGTCCTTTTCAACAGTTAACTTTAATAAAAGCCTGAAAGTTGAAAATTTTGCAACGGGTGAATACAAGTCTCCGTAATTAAATGTATCTGTTTGGGCAAATCCCTTAACCACCAGTCTAGCTTTATATTTAAATTCATCGATCTTTTCTAACGGTTTAAAAGCAAATACCCATTTCGTGTCTAGTATTTCTTTATTTTGGGGTCTAGTGACTAATTCCCATGTCTTATTCTTATGAATAGAATCTAGTTCGCGTTCAATAGCTTTGAACCATGCTTCTTTGTCATCTCTTGTTTCAAGATCATTGTAATCACGAGGTACGTTCTCAATATTCATAACTACTGAATAAACCTCAAAATCAGCTAACCGCTTTGGTAATTTTGAACATCTTTCAGTTCCTCTTCTTGTACCAATGACTTGTACCTTCTCGCCTGCATTCACATTTGAACTTTGGACTAACCCGGGACTTTCAATCCCCTTATTTGCTTTATTATTTGTACTGGAATGTCTTTCAGTTCCCTTACGTACAGTATCTCGCGTACTAGGACTTCTTTCATTCCCTTTACGTACGTTATGATCATTTACATCATTACTATCAGTCTCAACATTATCAGGCCTTAAATTTGAAATTTCAAAATCAAGAAAATCATTTTGTTCATCTAAAACTACCTTATTATTTCTTTCAATCAATAACTTGTGATCATTTTCTAAATCAGACTCTATATTATTTTTATACGGAAAATCTTTCTCATTAAAAATGACATCTCGAGATAAGACAATGGAATGAGTCATTGGATTGTAAAGTCGATACCCTACAGGAGAGTAACCCACCATAATACATTTTTCGGCTTTAAAATCTAATTTCGTTCGTAATTCTTTCGGGATATGTCTATATGCTGCGCACCCAAACACTCGCAGATTACTAACATTTGGCTTCATGCTATCCCAAGCTTCTACCGGGGTTTTTCGAATGAGACTTTTGGAAGGACTTCTGTTAATAGTATAATTAACGTAGCGAACGGCCTCTCCCCATAGAAATCGCGGAACCCCAGATTTTGAAAATATGGCTCGTACCTTTTCCATAATTGATCTATTTTTTCGTTCAGCTTTACCGTTCAACTCAGGCGTATATGGAATAGTATAATCTAATATTATACCGTTTTGTTTACAATATTCAATTAAATCGGAGGGAGTGTATTCACGTCCGTTGTCACATCGTAATTTATGAATCCCTAAACTGAATTTTGTTCGCACCATTTGACTGTATTCAAGAAAGCATTTAAATACATCACTTTTTAATGACAACAAATAAATGTATGTGAAATTCGTAAAATCATCAATGAGAGTCATAAAATATTTTTCATTATTCAGAGTGGCAGGTTTAATGGGACCACAAAGATCGGAGTGGACGATTTCTAGGACTCTAGAACTTCGATGCCTGATGTGAAAGGGAAGGCGTGTGATTTTACCCATTATGCAATCCTCACAAAATTCTAATTCTGCCGTTTTCAAATTTTTGTCAATACCGTCTACTAAAATTTCATTTATTAATTTTGTAAAATTTCCTTTTCCTATATGTGCAAAACGCTCATGCCATAATTTTTCGATCGAGTCATTTATCGTTATCTGCGTTTCATTAAAAAAACATTCAAACTGCGGTTTTGCAACTTCAAACACAATATCATATAAGTGATTTCGAATCCCTTGAATAATGGGGTTGCTATTATTGAATACAGTCACATGTCCGTTTTCAAATAAAATAGATAGTCCACTTATTTCAAACCGTTTTACCGATAATAAATTTCTGGTAAGATCCGGGGCATACACCACACCTTCTATTACACATAAAACCTTTTTATTATTTATTTCAGTATAGCCCATGAATGTTCCTATCTTTGTTGCAAAAAGTAATTGATTAGTTTTCGCTACCGTAAATTGAACTGGCTCATCAAAGACTACTAAATCAACAAGTACCGAATCATCATTAATCATGTGGTGTGATGTACCCGAATCAAAACAAAAATTTATCTTATTCGAACCTAACTTAGTTTTTGCAATAGTTACATCATCCAGTATTTCTTTTTGTTCGTGTAAATAATAAGTGGAATTAGTGTTACCTGTGAAGTCCATCATTTCTCTCGAATAATCACTTCTGATACCTAAAAAGTTCCCATTGCCATTTCCATTGCTGTTCCCATTTCCCTGTCCGTACTCGAGGCGCCTTTGCTGTGGAAAAATCTGCTGTTGTTGATTGTAGGGATGAAAGCTCCACGTCCTCGGTTTCCTCTTGGAAAAACGCCTCGTTTTCTCGAAGATTGATGAGATCCTCCTCTACCACGAATCACAGGATAAAAACCTCCTCGCATTGGTTGAAAAACTCCATCGAAATGTCCTTGAGGTCGATATGGATAGTAAATTTGTTGATAAGCTGCTCGTCCCACGCGTCCATAAGATTTCCCCCTTGTACCTCTCTGAGAATCCATTTTATTCATCGGACACCGTTTCTGCATGTGACCCTGTCGTCCACAGCGGTAGCAAGCTTTACTTTCTAAATTAAATGCTACCAAATCGCCACCTTTTTCACTTTCTTTCGTTTTCCCATTTTCACTACTGTTTCTTTCAGCTGAACTTTGTTCAGCATCAGCTCTCAGTTTTGCCTTAACAGTTTCATAAGTTTGTTGTTCTTTTGGTAAATGCTGAATTATATTTTTCAATATGGCATAACTCGGTGGTAAGTTTTTCAAAATGTTCCATAATATTTCGTCGTTACTCATATTTGCTCCAGCAGCTTTTAGTTCAATTAACACTTTATCAAAATGAATTAAGTACTTTTCAACATCACCGTTTTCTTCTAATTTGATTTCACATAACTTCTGTCGTAATGAAAACTGTCCCGGTGTTCCTTTCTGTTCATGAGTTTTCCTGAGCACGCACCACATATCATAAGCCGTCTTTTTATCCCTAATATACTGAAGTTGTACTTTTTGACGGAGAGCCTACGACCTCTTTAAATGTAGAAATAATTCACCACCTTTAGGCCGTATAATAACGATATTTTAGGCTTTTTAAAGCCTTCGCATAGGCTAATCTCTTTTGATGTGGAATCTCTTTTTCCATCAATCCCGATTGAGGAAACGTTTGAAATCCTGGAAGGTGTGTTAATTAGTAATAACATTGCCTTAGAAAAAGTGAAAGAATACATTAAGCTCACTAAGCTTTGTATGAAACAAAATATGTTTACGTTTAATGAAAAATGGTATTCGCAATGTGATGGTACGTCGATGGGAAATTCTCTGGCCCCCTTTATGGCTAATATATTTATGAGCCATTTTGAAGGTCAACTTAAACAACAAGCTATTGTTTTCCCGGATCTCTGGATTCGATATGTGGATGATATTTTAGCCATTTACGATTCGGCCAATTTTAACGTTGATGAATTTGTTACGTATATGAACTCTCGATCCCCTAGCATTAGATTTACGTATGAAATGGAAGTAGATGGCAAGCTCCCATTTTTAGATTTGCTTATTATTAGAAATGGGGATTCGATCGAATTTGACATTTATCGGAAACCTACTAACACGTGTCAGCATATACATGCCACCTCTAATCATTTTGCGGCGCATAAAATGGCGGCTTTTAGTAGTGGGGTCCATCGGCTATTTTCGGTTCCACTGAACGATGATAGGTACCGAAAAGAGGTTAATTTTTTAAAATCAGTTGCCGTGTCTAATGGCTTTAAACCCAATATAATTGATAGACTAGTGAAGAGGAAGCAACAGAAAGAATCCTTTGACATTAAAGATTTTACTTTACTGGAGCCGATTAATGGTGCTAAGAAAAGATTTCTTATCCCTTATAATATGAAATTATGTCGTGGCCTAGACGGTATTTTTAAACGGTTAAATTTTAGCTTAGTTTTTAAGTCACTGAATTCATTGAGGATGAGTCTTGGGAGTCCTAAAGATCGGATTGAACCTAGGGATAAATCGGGTATTTACAGCTTTAAATGTGGGGGATGTGAATCCTATTATGTTGGGCAGTCTAGAAGAAGCGTTGGGGTTCGGGGGAAAGAACATTTAGCTCATTTTAAGAATGGGAGGGAAAATAAATCCAGTATTGGTGATCACATGTTATTAACTGACCATCCGTTTCCTTTTGATAATTTGAAATTAATTCGTGAAGTTAATAAACCGGGGTTTTTGAATGCTTGGGAAAGTATGTTTATCAATAAGTTTAAGAGGTTAGAAAGATCCGGAAACATTAAGTTATTGAATAGTGATAATGGCCCCATCCCGAACTCTCCTCTGTTTGAATTAATTGTTTAATTGTAATTCGAATATTTTTGCATTTCTTATTGATGTTTAAATTCGTACTCGGTCCGCGCCGTTTAATATGTTACGTCACACCCGTTGTCGTGTCGTTCACCTGTTTCCACGTTTGTTGTTATCATTAGATTGTTAAAGGTCATTTATCCGCGGGAAAATATTTTTTAATAATGTTTTTATTTGTTTATTTATTGTTTTATTTGTATGATATTGCCTCTAGTCGTGTCCTCGAGTTTATTAATTTTAGATTTTGGAAGGAGTTATTTTAGAAAATGTGATTTACGTCCAACTGAGGTATTTGTTTATGTCTGGTAACAAGTTTAGGTTAGGCTGTGTCAATTGTGTTGAATTTAATTTTTAATTTTATCTTGTTTGTTTTTAGAGTTCCTTGAAAATGACATATGTTGTCGAAATAGCTATCGGAAAAAAGAATGCTGTAAAATAAAATAAAATATCGTTATTATACGGCCTAAAGGTGGTGAATTATTTCTACATACTGAAGTTGAGTACTATCAACGAATTGCATTATTAGATGTTTCACGATTTCATCGTTCTGTTTGAATTTCCGACGACGCTTTTCTGAGCTCACTAACGGCACTTTTCCTTTCTTTTGTATCACTTGGAACAACTTTCTTGCTTTCAACAATTGTCTCATTCGACATTTCCAGTCCGCGTAATTCGTCGAGTCTAACGACACTACACTGAATGGCATTTCACTTGATTGGCTCAGATTTTTCTTATTCATGATGAATTAATTCTTCTGCGAGTCTACCGATAATGTCTTTCATTTAATAACATAAGTAAGGTAAAATAAAATAAATGTCAAAAGAAACAAACTCAATCTTAACACAAAACATCAGACAAAAACTTCCGAGAAAAAAATGCCGCGATAACCCGTGTCTGGGCCCATAACCTAATGTTAGGTTAAGGTGTTAAAGACTGCTTTTGTACGACTAAACTGTATATTCTCAAGTAAGTCTCAACGATACAAAAGTTAAACAAACCCTTATCATTTACATCTTGATCCCGGACCGCAACAACAGTTTGCTGCAAGTTTGCAGCAAGTAAGTGCAAGTTTGCGCGTCAACTAGATTACTTACCTTAAATTTGCAGCAAACTTCCGTAAGTTTGCTTGCGGACGGGGATACATGGCAATAATGCCAGAGCAACTAACGTGCGTATTTTTAGCGCGCTTATTTGAAACCTATTTATATAATGCTTTATATTCTAACACTCGAAAATTTCTGAGGGTTGCTTAAGAACGCAAGCATAGAAAGCAGCAAGAACGCATTGTTGTCGGCGCCTATGCGTTTCTTTTGTGAAAACAATTTTGCCTCATAACAGTTTGCCGGACCAACTCAAAATGTAGACGGTCGTCATTTTTTAGTATTTTAACAATTTCCATGCTGAAAAATCCAAATTTTATCCCAAAACAAAAAGTCAAGCGTTTTTATAAGGGGTGAGTTTTAATTGACCGTAGCGACATTCACGTGTTGGATGTGTTCTACTAAAAAAAAAGTTTCATGCGCGGGCAGCGGAGAACGGTTCCCTCTGTTCCGTTGACTTTTTTTTTACATAGAAAATTTTACGATTCATCCAACTTTTCCTACACCGCTTGGAAATGCGGGTTAATCTAATCAACCGCAACGACGTAATTTCAGAAGTCAAATTTGGTGAAGCAAACAAACATTCAAACTTTTGATCTTATAATATGTAAAGATAGAAGATAGATAGATAAACGCACTAATTTCCTCACCACCTTGCGGTAAAGTGCCCGGCGCGTTTTTTTTAAAGGTGGTTTCCCCTGTAGGCCTATTCCACCAGCCCTGAAAAGGGCTATTTTCAAGGATAAAGCCTAACAACTCTTACTATTAAGCTCCTACAGTTAGGGCACGGAGCATGGAAATCATGCTAATTCATCCAATGATGAATGCAGTCCCAACAAAAAACATGGCCACAAACTGTTGCTGCAATTTTCTGGTTTTCATAATGGGAAAGGCAAATGGAGCACGTCCACTTCGAAAAAGGCATTTTGATATTTTGAAGAAACTATCTGTGTGTGCTGTTAAAGGCGGAGCAAGTCTAACCATTGTTCAAACCACGGTCTTCCAGGTCTGGATACTCTTGTTGATTACCATGGTAACGGCTGTCCTCAAAATCGCTTCGTTTAACTCTTTTCCTTGTGACAGAATGCGCTGGTGTCGGACGGTGCCGTAACCAATAGAATTTGCAGAAAAAAAGCGGGCAAAGATTTCAAATATTTTTCCATCGTTTTCGTTTTTTTTTATTTGTTTGTTTACAAAAAACATAAAACAATGTTTATAAAAAACATTGAATTATCATTTACCAAATTTTCCAATCACAAAAACGCATTCGAAGAGACCATTGATCATGTTCTTGAAAACTGCACCTTAATTCGCATCCGCATGCGAATGCTGCATCATCTTATCAAAAAAATCATGAGGTTAAATCACAATTTGTTCGCATAAAAAAAAACTGCCAAATTAGTAAATCAGTAATTATTCACCCGAGAGGCTCGTTCACTATAAAAAAAAATTTATTTAATATAAATTTATATAAATTTATTTTTGCAAAAACTAAAAAACAATTATGCAATTAATTGTTTATTAAAACGAAACCTCAACGCAAATAAATAAAAACAAATCCTCGTAATTTTATTGGTTCTGGCACCCACCGATTGCAGCGCTATCTTGCGCCTAACTCTGAGTTAATTAAAACGATTATGGTGGACAGAATCTGAGAGCAAGTTTCCAGACCTGGAAGACCGTGGTTCAAACTCTTTTCTGTCCCTACCTATTTTTTCAAAGAATAGTGTACCGGTATGGAGTACAGCTATTGAGATTGTAATGGCACTTTCCTTAAATTTTTTGATCCTACTGTAATCGTATTTAGGGATATCAATGTTGGATAACACAATTAATTAACGTAAACCGTCATCAGTTGAAATAATAATTGTTTATTAATTAAAGAAAATACAAAACGACCAGAGCACGTATTTAGTTATGACTTCGTATATCTCAAATCTCGAAAAATCAGTGTTGCCAACGCTAAGAAAAAATATCAACGTTAACGGATTGTGGCGCGTAATTTAAATTCGTTTACACTCGGCCATTCTGCAGACGGTCATGGCCCTCAATGACTGACGATGGCAACAATGAAGTCGAATCATATAACATACAACAATGACAAAAAAGGCACTGACAAAATATAAAATAAAAGACAGTAAAATGAATTGAACAAAAAAAAAAAAAAATCATACAAAACTATAGTCTTGCGCAAGAATACAACCAAATCGAAATCATTGACAACCAGTTAAGGTAACCAATAGTAGGACAACCAATGAAGGTAATCATCGGGTATGACAACCAATGAAGGTAATCATAAGATATCGAACTTGAGTGAATACAAGTAGTACTGAGAAAAAGGCCCTTTTTCAATCAAAACTTAATACTAAATTTCTCATTCACACAAACATTTGACAACTGGCACTCAAACTTAAAATCTAAAACTTACAGACTACGTATAAGAATACGTATATCATACACATATACAATACACATATCATACACAAGATTGATCACTTTCGTCAATTGCGTAATAACGAGTTCAACATTAAGTAGATACCGATACCGCGGACACCGGCCGGCATGCCGGCATCGCAATTTAACGTTCCTATTAAAACGAACTCACATCCACTGCACTTATTTTATGTAATCCCACTTCTGAATTGTAATCGTATTTAGGGATATCAATGTTGGATAACACAATTAATTAACGTGAACCGTCATCAGTTATAATAATAAATGTTTATTAATTAAAGAAAATACAATCCCTCAAAAAACACTTCCTTGTAAAAAAAACAGCCAAGTTAATCTCCTACTCTGGACAAAAACCAAAATTGTTTCTGCCGATCTTCTTGCAAAAAACCTGCAAGTTTCTGCCCTTTAAAGTTCTGATATCAAAAAGGGCAGCCAAGTATCCTAAAAATAACCGAATGTTTCTGCCTTCAAAAGCCATGATATCAAAAAGGGCAGCCAAGTATCTAAAAATAGTTAAATGTTTCTGCCCTTAAAAGCCATGATATCAAGAAGGGCAGCCAAGCTTTTTTAATGACAGCTTTTGTTTAAAATGCCATTTCTTTACAAAATAACTTGGCCGCTTTTTCTTAACGAGATAAACTTCTAACTAAATGAGAAGGCCTGTTGTGCGGTTCCTAAGGTTTTTACATGTGACTTGCAATTTTGCGCTCGCTAAAATTGAACTTTAATCTATATTTGAGAAGTTAAAATAGAGCTTACGATATATTGTAATGTTGAAACTCGCTCAAATGGACGACGGAAATTAATTTTTAAGCGAAGACCATACCGATCTAGCCGGAACCTGAAAGTAATGACAACTGGAAGCCTGAATATTTGAAAAAATGAAAGTCAGGCTTATTTGATTGGTGTGGGTACTGGATTTTCAATTACCTTGGGATCCCATCTTCCATTTTTCGTAAGTTTTCAACCTTGTTAAAGTGATGCTTGTTATTAAAAGTATTTTTGCAAGGGAAATAAGATTAGGGAAAAAGCGGCCAAGTTATTTTGTAAAGAAATGGCATTTTAAACAAAAGCTGTCATTAAAAAAGCTTGGCTGCCCTTCTTGATATCATGGCTTTTAAGGGCAGAAACATTTAACTATTTTTAGATACTTGGCTGCCCTTTTTGATATCATGGCTTTTGAAGGCAGAAACATTCGGTTATTTTTAGGATACTTGGCTGCTCTTTTTGATATCAGAACTTTAAAGGGCAGAAACTTGCAGGTTTTTTGCAAGAAGATCGGCAGAAACAATTTTGGTTTTTGTCCAGAGTAGGAGATTAACTTGGCTGTTTTTTTACAAGGAAGTGTTTTTTGAGGGATATCATTTGTTTTTGTAGAGGCGTTAGTGCATTCACTTATACCATTTAAATTAAGAAATTTTTGTTGCGTTGTTTGTGTCAGAAAGGAAGGAACTAATTTGCTTTTATCCTCTCTTTACAAGGATTCATAGACCCCAAAAACATCTGGTCATAGACCGCATAAACCAATTATTTTTTACTTTTCGCCTTTTCGCATTCTTTCTTCGCAAGTCTTCTTCCACCTTTTTCTTCATTCGTTTTCTACTTTATTTCACCCGTATCAATATCAATACCTAAATGTTGACCTTAAGAAACTAGAATAGAAAAATTTTTTACATTCTTGAGAAACAAATGTTTGCATTAACCACTATGGCTTTTAATATAATCAGTCAAAACTCCGTTTCATAAAAAAAGGGTAAAAGAATGGAATAAAGTTTTAAAAAAATTAAACTACAGTCCGTTCACTATCATCGTGCGTAATAGGCAATAAAACTCAGTGAAGCATATGCTAATTTCTTCCAAAAGGATATAACCGCTGAAGGTACCAATCAGGCATGAATAAGGCTAGCGTCCTGAAAACTAGAGGCTAGTGGACTTGCCAAAAAACCCTGTGTAGGTAAAAGCACCAGTGGCTGACCGAGCACCAAAGCCTGACCAATCGTTAAAAAAGCTTGCAAAATAAGGCAACATAGCAAAGTATGAAATTCGCAATAATCACTATAGAGGCACTAAGATGTCCCTTTTATAATGCAAATATTAGTTTGGTACTCCTGCTAAAGTGTAAAGAGTAAAAAAATGAGAAATTGAAAATTTTGAATTCCCGATCTCATCAGATCCAAAATCCTCGACCTCAAAAACCCGAAGACAGAATTTTCGCCATTAATTTCGGCCCAAAAACAATTTTTCATTCATATGATTTCAAGGATCAGTTTTAGGTGCAACAGCAACCAAACTTAGGAACAGAGACATTTTTCACGATCAGGATTAGGTGCGAATTCCTCTTTTTTTGTGCCCTCCAAAAAAATTCTGAATTTTATCCTGATGGTAAAATTTGATATGGGGGGTCATCAAACATTAGTTATTATTATTTTTTAATCACTTTACAAAAAATCGGCCAATTTTTTAAAAAAGTAATAGACAAATTTTCGGCGACTTTGTTCCGTTTCCTTAAGATTAACCCTTTGCCTACCGAGGGTTCGTATACGAACCCTTCGAAAAAAGTGCGTTCCCTACCGAGGGTTCGTATACGAACCCTTAATAAAAAAATTGATTCCCGTTTTATTTTCTATCCGATTTGCATTAAAATTTCAGTTTAGGGGTATTTTTGGGTCTAGATTTCGAATATTAAGTCAGAATTTCAAAAAATGTAAATTCAAGATGGCGGAAGGCCTTTTTCAAGAGTACCACTGTAATGCCTTAATTTGTTCATTATTGTGACTTCATCAGTTTTTTTATGTCAATACCCGTTGCTATCAAGCCCTGGTTACCATCCAGAAGCAAAATAGTGTGTAAAAAAGAGCGTTGGCAATGAAAAAACACATGGTATATTTATCCTATATTCAACTTATGGCAGGTAAAATTTTTTAAAGGAATCGGTGTAATACATTTTTTCAAAGTATCATAAGTCAATAACTCCATTGTAACACAAAAGGTTGGCATGTTTAGGCACCAAAAGATTGCTCTATTGAAATTGTCTCACCTATGTTTAGCTTATGAAGCGCTTATAAAAAATTTCTATCGGCTTTTTTCCAATTTTTGGGTTATATTTTTGAATTGAATATGGTTTTTTATGAATCTTATTTATTTAGAAATGCAATATATTTGATTTAAAAAATTGGGGATCCAGTTTAGTGGCTTCCAGCTGCCCCCCACATGAAAATTATTGCGAGATTTGAATTCTACGACCTCGAAAACCTAATAAAAGAATACTATGAAGGATTTTATAAATTCTAAAAATTGGGGGGCCCTGCTTAGTGACTTATATTGACCCCTCACATAAAAATTAATGTCAGATTTAAAATCTACAACCTTGACAACGTAGAACTTACTTACTTTTGAATATTCTACCACGAAAACAAGATTTCCTAATTTTTTTTAGGTCACAACTCGATATTTTTAGTCCGAATTGTCGGCCATATTGGATCGGCCATTTTGAATTATTGAAATTTGACATCAGATTCGAAAATAGAGACCCTAATAATTCTTCAAACCTCTTAGAAAAATTTTATTTAAGAAAAAAGACATTTTAGAGCAAAAAACCCGATTACGGTGTATTGATGGTTGCCTAATTGAAGAGATTTAGGAGTTTTAGATATTCAATTTTTTTTTCCGGCACTAAGCTTTACTATAGAGGGCTAAAGGTGAAAATATAAAATTTGGCTGGAGTGACCCACACTTCATTCAAAAAAATGGTAGTAAAAGGATTAATATTTAAAAAAAAAAAAAAAAAAAAAAGTTTTGAATCTTTTGAAAAACGAACAAAGAAGACCAAAGAAGACAATAAAATAAACCTACAAAAACAACAAAAGGAAGCATTTGTTGCCTTTTTGCACTTGTTCCACTACACAATGCATTAACACCTTTTTACCCGGTAGTATAGTCAGGATTCTGCAGGGGAACAGGAAAAATCAGCTTTTTTCTGCCCCCCATAAAAGTTTTTTAGCATTTTGCAATTTTTCCTTTCATTACTTATTAGAAACTATAACCAGGCTTAATTTCAGCCTCCTAAGTCACTCTGAAGAGGCCAAACATTATGATCATCGCTATTCTTCTTCTTCTTCTATATATATCTGACGCTGAAAATCGCTAAGTTTAGGCCCTTAAATCTCGAAAACCGTTAAAGATAAAGAGCTGTAACTTAAAACACTTTCTCAGAAGGGAAGCGGTAATATGACAGTGAAAAAAAAAATAAAGTGGCTCTATTATTTTAGGAGCTAGAGAGGTCTGAAACCGGCCATGTAGTGACAGGAGTAAATAGGGGCGAGTGGAGTGCCCTTTGTTGCAAGTCGGATGGATAGGCTAGTCGGGGTATTTGCAGTTCGGTTTTTTGCTTTACAGTCGTTTTTTACTTAACTTGGCTGGAGGCACTCCGTGCCCCTAGAAACGACCAGAACACGTATTTAGTTATGACTTCGTATATCTCGAATCTCGAAAAATCAGTGTTGCCAACGCTAAGAAAAAATATCAACGTTAACGGATTGTGGCGCGTAATTTAAATTCGTTTACACTACTCCTAGCCCATTATAATAAACTGAAAGTTATTTAAAGAAATTTTAGTTTAAAAGACATTAATTATTGCAGCCACCGTTTTGATACCGGTAATAATGTATGTGGTATCTGTAATGAGCAAAAAATTCTGAAAGCAACTAATTAATAAAATTGTTTTTAAGAATTTATTGATACAGCGCTGCGGCGTCCAAAGCAAGGGGAAAAAAATCCGATTAAATTGACAGAATGTATTAATGGCAAGAAAATTCGGTTTTTCTAAAAAATATTTTTTAATATAGCGCTTTAGACTCAGCTTTGAATTGTTTTTTTTTTTTAGTTAAAGTTTTTAAGACGATTAAATGACTTTAACAGATTTAAATTAGCTTTCCGTTTGATTTCCGAATATTGAATTTGTTTCCAATAAGCGACAATATAATTAATAGATGAAAAATTAACTTTAAAAAATTACGATAGGGTACAGAGTTAAGGAATATAAGAGAAATTCCAGCGATTACTTTTAGCCGGCGGGATCTTGCATAGTCCTGATCCTGAGGAGACTGCATTCCCATGCTAAAATTAAAGGCGCCCCAAAATGACGAGTTGATAAAATAATTTTACTTTCATTATCTCCACAAATTGCATGGGCAACCGAATGGGAATTGAAAATTACGTTTATAAGGGTCATCCTAATGGTGCATTAGCCTGCGGTAAAAAGGGAAAACATATATGTTCCCTCAAAAATAAATTACCCATATTCATTTAAACTCGCCCCTTATCGCCACACCTACTGCGTTTATGATGCACCCTCTTCAAAAAAACAAGAATTGTAAGATGACTGGAATATGTGACGTCACAATGTGGCAATTAGCAAGGACTCTTTCAGTTACTCTCTTATATTAACTCTGACCGTGCTTTTTTTCCAGCAAATAATCACACTGGACTCAAAAAAAAGGTTCATTCTTGCTCGGCATATAATTGCACACAACGATGGAAGAAAGGAATATCATTTTACAAGTAAGTTGTTAAAATATACCAATATGAAACTCATCTCGTCGACTCGGCAGTTTAAAAATTATATTTTTAAAAAATGGCAAAATAAACAATAACAGAAATTAAGATTTAATTTAATTAAATATATATCCTGTTTTTTGACTTTAGATTCCCTAGAGATGACATTTTGCTAAAAAAATGGATTCATGCTGTCAGAAGAAAGGATTGGAAACCATCAGCCACTAGTAAATTATGCAGTCGCCACTTTACGGATGACTGCTATGAAAAAAGTGGTTGGAGTAGCATAAAAAAGCTAAAAGATACGGCGATCCCTTCAATTTTTGATTTTTCTGAGCAATCTCAGAAAAAAAATAATAAAGCAATGGCTCATCCTCGAAAGAAAGCGTTCATAGATGACGAAAATTTAAAAAGGTATAATCCAAATCTTTTTGAGAATTAATTTGAAGTATTTTAAATCTACTCTAATGAAATTAGGTCATTCATAAATGCGCCAGCTATAGAACTTAAACAATGGACGGAGGCTTGCCAATGGGTTGAACGTAATGTTAATGTCACATCAATGCCGCCTTATACCTCGGTCCAGTTGCCCTTCTGCCAGAAAAGTAATTTTTTTGGAAGGAGATCCGTACTTATAGGTCCAGAAGAGAAAAAAGGGTCGATCGAAAAAGCCACGGCAACCTTATTGGTTGATTAAAATTAGCTAAACATTTTTATTTACCTTTCGATACTGACCATCTTAAAATTTTTAACGGTCAAAACAGTTTTTTATGGCATAAACAAATTTGCTGCCTAGCCATAGATATGTCAGCGACAGCTTTTCCAGCAGAATTCCGTGTCAGCGAGCACGGATTCAGAATCCATCAGGAGCACATTTACTGACCTAAAACTTCACCCCCCTTTCACCCCTAATTTTTCAAAAATTCTTAAAAGTGGAAAGACCCTTTAGCTACCGCCTTTAAGGTTGAATCTTGTGACAGCGGCAACGTATTTGGATTATTCGGATCAAAAAAATTTTGGAACCTCCACATCGATTACCCCCATTTTCTCGCTGGAACGAAATTTAATTTAGCACGCTGGCATGGGTATATTTTAATTTCTAAAATAGGGTTTGGGTGGAGGCGATGAGCAGGGCCTCAAAAATTTTATTTCGATGAGTAAGATCTAAACCATTTGTCGCGGACACAATTCTGCTGGAAAAGCGGTCGCTGACATAACATAACTATAGCTATACTGCAAATTAGAACTTACCGTTTTTTATGTACTAAATCCAACTTTTTTTACTTACGATAGTAACAATAAATACCATCTTTTAAAAATAAATAATTTAACTTGCCGTTAAGATTGGATTTTATATTTGTCAATGGACAAATTTCACATAAGTACATTTTTTCATCGCTCTGCCTTTTTTTTAATTTTAAAACATCGAGACTGGTTTAGTTGCGTCATAAAGATCTTAAATCCAGGGGTAGTTTACGGGTTTCACAATTGGTCAAAAATAATTTTCGGATCAACATTTTTGTCGTATTTAAAGTTTAAATTCATTTTTGCTCTATAAGGAAGGGGAAAGGAATGCTATAAGTGTGGCACACAATTAAATTAAAGTAAATATTCTTGTCTTAATCTGCCGATTGTTAAATTGCCAAAAAAATATTGAACGGCCGTATCATGTTGTAGTTTCTTTACATCTTTTTCTGGAAACACGTGTTCTCACTTTTTAAAAACAATACCTTTTCCCCATACTTTTTTTGCACCAGTCAAAAAATTTATGATGCAACTGAACTGATTTAGTTCAAAGATTCTGAAGGGCACATTTTTCTTTAATAAAAACAAAGTCATAAATCAAGCAAGTCGTAACAAATCAATCAAAAAATGGGTACAATTTTAGGGTGCAGCATTTTCCTTGAATTTCTCCTTTTTTAAAAATTCCCTATAGTTTGTACGGTACAGTTTTTATGTACCGGAAATAACAACAATGAAAGTCTCGGTTATCCAACCCAACGCAATAAGTTAATAACATTTCTTAAAAAGGACGGCTCTGATCGAAAAGCAATAAAAACTCGGAATTTTCGAAGGGTAAAAAAATAAGAAAGGGATTGAAAAAAAAACAAACGACAAAGGCGATGAATGAAATGAAAGTGATAACAAAAAAAACAGGATTTGTTATTGCAAGACCTTGGCTGTCCATGATTTATAGGATAAGAAAAAAAACTGAACACCAATTTCAACCGAATTACAGTATTATTTTTGGTTAAAATTTCACATTAAAGTAAATTAGCATTCAGCCTTTATACTAACTCTTTCCTATTGTGACACAGATTGAGAGCTCATTCCGATCAGAAAGATATATACAATTCTGAAGGGTCATACATTTAATTTAACTTTCCTGATAAAACATGGGAAGCTTTGTTAGATAAAATCATGAGAAAAAAGGGACAGAAATGAATGTCGCCATTTTGTTTTACCTGACAGGTATTGACGAGTACCTTACTCAGGTGCGAGGTAGATTTTAACCAAAACCAATTGCATATTTTATTATTCTTATTGTGGGGATTCCACATTCGCCACTGTCGGCGTTCGGGACTTTTTTTTTGTTTTTGAGCATCCATGTTTTTTAGCTTTTTGTCAATAAACAGAAAAGACGTGTTTCCCAAAATTAAATTAATCAAATCTTTCCATACAATTTATACACAACAGTGTTTTATATTCCCATAAATTGGTGACCCCGACGGTGGAATATGCCAGACGAAGACGGAACGGGAGACGGCGGAGCAGGAGACGGCACCCAGATCCCAGCTCCCGGAACCTCAGGCCAAACGGGAAATAATGCGAACGCGGCAGGTATTCACAAAATAACCACGCTGAAAATACCGCGTCGAGCTTGTCGAGCTTTGGTTTTTACAAGTAGAAGCGCAATTTCAACGAAACCAAATTTCAGCGGACCTAGCAAAATTTCAGTGGGTCATCGCCTCGATTGAAAGCCGCATTTTAACGTACGTTGCGGACATCGTCAAAGCTCCCCCTCCAAATGACAAATACGACGTATTAAAAAAACGCCTTATCTCCAAATTCGCTGATTCAGAGCATGCTAGACTCCAAAAGTTAATCGCACAGATGGAGTTAGGGGATAGAAAGCCTTCCGATTTACTCCGTGAAATGAAACAAGTTGCTACGTCAAATGTAAGCGATCAGCTGCTCAAAACATTCTGGATGCAACGCCTGCCGGATAACATGAAAGCTATCCTCGCCGTTAGCGACGAAACGCTCGAGAACCTATCCAAACTCGCAGATAAAATCCACGAAGTATCCGAAACACCTTCCTTTCCAAAATCAGTGGCCGCCGTTGGCCGTGCACAACCGTCAAGCGCAGCGAACAATCAGGCAAACCCTGACATGGGCACGTTAATCGACCTACTTAAATCTTTGATGCAAAAATTGGATAAGAAAGAGAACTTTCAACGCCGCCAATCTCGTTCGAGGTCAAGAAGAAATGACCGTAGCCCTCACCCTTCATCACGCTCCGATAAATCAAAAAAAGCCGATTCGTGTTGGTATCATCGAAAATTTGGCGAAGCAGCCCAAAAGTGCGTCCCGCCCTGCAACTTTGGCCTAGGACCAAACGCGGAAAACTAGAAACCCCTTCTGTAGCGGCGACAGAAGAGGGCCTCGATCAGAATAAAAGCCGCCGCCGCCTCCTCATTTCGGACAGAAGCAACGGCACTTGCTTTCTAATCGACTGCGGATCCGAAGTGTCGGTCCTTCCACCTACGTTAATTGAAAAAAATCGGAAACCAAGTGATTTTCAACTCTATGCAGCCAACGCGACTCCCATCGTCACCTCCGGCGCTAAACTTGTGGAGGTTAATCTTGGCCTACGTCGTAAATTCCGTTGGCCCTTCACCATCGCAAACGTCGACAGGCCGATCATTGGCGCAGATTTTCTCACCCACTACGACTTATTAATAGACCTCAAAAGAAAGCGCCTAATCGATGCAACCACCGGCCTCGTCACCAACGGGCAAATGGTAAACGCCAAGTTCTCGGACCTAAGTGCCATTTCCAACCCCAGGCAGTCAAAGTACCTTCAATTATTGAAAAAGTTCCCCGACCTGACTAGGAAAGCCGTGAACTCGAAACCCGTAAAACACAATGTCAAGCACCGTATCTTAACAAAAGGACCATCCGCCTTTCAGAAACCGAGAAGATTAGCCCCAGACAAGTACCTCATCGCCAAAAAAGAATTTGAATTCATGATGGAACAAGGGTATTGTGATTTTACTATCTGCTATTATCGGATTAAACTTTCACTGTATATTCCGGAATAATCAAAGGAATTATTATAAATGGAGATTTTGTTTACAAACAATTTGATGTAAAAATAAACTGTTTTTAGCGAAAAATCTGAGCTCTTTATCAGTTCTACTTTTAAAAAGGGGGTTTTTTTGGGGGTAAAAAAAAATGGGGAGTTGATTTTACGGGGGAAAATACAGGATCGGATCGAATTATTAGGTAAGATACGTATGTGAAATCACATATGATCGGATACGTGGTCTATTTCGTGGTTTCGTGGTTTGATATTTCGTGGTTTGAACCACGAAATAAAAGATCGGATTACAGTGTTCTATGAAATGATTTCTCTCATGATTAGCTTTAAGGGTGCAAGGGTGCTACTGCTAAACTCATGTCAATTTTATTTTGGATAGGGGCGAAATACAGCCCGTCAAATGCCCAAAAATTGCATTCTTCGTTATAATGAAAAAGTAAATTGTAAATCAAGTAAATTTATCTTATTTCGATTTGATGCATTGTTAAAGTATCCTTCTCTTACAGCTCCTGCTCGAAATTTTCCTTTTAGACACGTTGAAGAATCGTTTAACCCGATGTGAAGATACAAAAGGAACCGTTTGGGACAGCATTATGAATCTCACGCCGAAAAAAAAAATTTCTTCACAGCTTAAATTTACCAAGCAAAACCGCCTTTTTTAAGAAAGAAAGTTTGCAGAATTGTTACTGAGGATTGTGTCTATATAATTTTGTTTATTTTTTGTCAAGAGGTAATGAAAATATAGTATATTTAAAATATGCTGCCCTAAACATTTTATTTTTTTTCTGCAATTTGTCTGAAACTATTTCTTGAGGTCAAAAATTCTGGTAAATATTTATTGCAACATTTTCTTTAATTTTGAATTCTGTTCAAAATAGACCGCCATGGAAGCTTATCTCCAATATTAAAACGGTAGGTTGCTATTCAAAAAGAAAAGCAGAAAAACACAGAAGTTTGTTTACTTTTTCGATGTCTGCTAGTTGATAAATGAGGTTATGAGAATCAAAACAGGGTTTATTGCTGAGAAAAATAATAAGTCGATATTAAGTGAAGTGAAAAAAGGTAAATTTTTCGATTTTTTAAAGATGTTTGAGCACGATAGGACATTTAAAAACGTAGGAGCTATTCAAAAAAATTTTAACAAGAATTTTATTTTAGGATTTATTTAATTCAATGCATTGTCTTAGTAACATTATTCCTTGGGGCAAACCTAAAGGCAAACAAAGAAGAATATTTTTTAAAGTTTTAAGAAAATTAGCGAAAGAATACATCGACGAGTTAGAAGGGAGTGAAATAAAACAAAAATATATTTATAATAGAATCGAAGTTTTAAAGAGAGAAGCTCGTATTCTCCGACTATTAAATAAAAAAGATCTGACTGAGATTGAAAACATTTTTGAGGAGAATTATCTTTATGTAGATTCTGCTATCCTAGAAACATTCCTATGACGACTGGTTATGTGATTATTAAAAAACCTATATAAAAAATATTTTAATTTTCCTCGTCTTTTTATTTGTAATTGTTATGCAAAACTTGACACAGCGGAAGCAGGCAGTTTGAGAAATTCAATCAGGGTTTGAAGGTTTTAAGATAAATACGCTACGGATTACTTCCTTGGAGCGGAACGCAATCATTCGCTTTATTTGGTCATAAATCTATTCTCCAATTTTTTTTTAGAGTCGTTAAAACCGAAAAGGATATAATCCCCCAATTGTAAACAAAAACAACGTCCATGTTTAAAAAATTTCCCTTCATTTAAGCGCAAGTAAAGGTTCTGGTATCAATTTTAAAAAAAAGGAGGTGAGATTGGGTTTTATTTAAGTTAAACTTGCTATGAATTAGTCCCGAGTTTAAGCGAGCGTAAGAATAAACCCTATGAAACGAATATATTTTTATCCCAATTCTCCTCAATTAGAATTAACCCTTTGACAAACTAAATAAAAATTCGGAATAAAAAACTTCCTATATTCTCAAAAACAAAAAAAACAATAATAACATTTTTAATAGTTACAAGTCATAAGGAAGAAATGCTTTTTAAAAAAATTGATCTCAAAAAAGATTACCCATTTCGTTTTTCAGAATAATTAAAAAAAGAACAGACAGGTTTTCGAAAAAATAAGAAATCGAAATTAGCCTCATTTCGTTGATTAGAATATTTTAAAAAAAAAAAATACAAAAAACACAACGACGAACATAACGACAAGTCTCCATTCTTAAAACATCGGCGTTTGGTCCAATCAAAATTTCCGTTCAAAAGAAAATTATTTAATACTAGCCGCGTGTGATTCTTTTCATTTTCTGTTTCTTCATTTTCAAGTTAGAAGGGAATGCTGGTCGTTTTAAAGGCTTTTTATCATCACTGCAATCAATTCTGCCCTTTATGCCTTTGGTATCGAAGATATATCCAATAACTCTATTCAAAGTACCTAGAAAGTACCAAAAAAAAAAAGAATATAAAGTGCGAAATATTGAATTCCAATATTAAATGTTAAGACTCGCACCTTCCAATTCTACCGCAATGGGATTTAAATCCTTATCGTATAAAAATTTTTTAAGAGTGTCGAGATAAGAACCAATTTTGTCCCATGTATCAGCATGCATATTACTTAAGTGGACTAAACTCTCCTTGGATCTGCAATCACGTAAGCTTTAGCTACGAATAGATTTCTTTCCAAAAATAGGATTTAAAAAGGGCTTACAAGACTGCGGTATAAATAAAAAAAAAAACATACTTAGAATTTTCATCATCGGAATCAAATTTAAATTTACTAATCGTTTCTTCTACATCCGTATCGGTTTCGAGACCTGATTCACCAACAGTTTCTTCAATATAGCTTTCTCTTAATCCGTTTCCCCCATATTTTTCATTTATACCATTGGGTAAATAATCGTGAAGCTTTCCGCTGGATCGTTTTTCTTGAGATTCCATGCCTGCTATTGCATCGCGAGATTCGCTATAACAAAAGTTTTGAATTTAGATACTCAAGCTCTAATTATTTTTGAATTTGAAATAGGTTAAAATTGTTCCCTACGTACTTAAGCTTTTCATCATCAAAATCGAAATTGAATTGACTGATCGCTTCTTCTATATCCGTATCGGTTTCGAATCCTGCTTCACTGATATTTTTTTCAAGATGATCGTCCCTTAATCTGCCCTCTTCGTGTTTAAAGTTCTTTTTATTTTCACCAACCGATTTTCCATTACATTCTTCGTTGACGCCAATGATTTCATCATCAGTTGCGTTTTTGGCTACATCCTTTCCAAATGCATGAGGCGTTTCATTACTTAAGAGAGTCTGATTACCACTTCGGTAATAATCCATCTCAACTTTTCTTAAAACTATAATCAAATCATCTAATCTTCCCTTAGGTGTTGTTCGTTTAAAAAATTTCCCTTTGATTACATTATGCAAAGATTCGAGTACCATGTTTCGATCCGTATCTGCGTGAGAGAAATTCCACGCAGCTTGAGCCCAACGCTTAATGCGGTCGTCGGTAAAATAATACTGGTTCAAATAATTGATAATTTCTTCATATTCCCTAAATTTATAGCGAAAAAGTATTACTAGTCTCCTAAAATTCTCGAAGCTCTTTTCTTTCAATATATCTTTAAGATCTGCCAGCATTTCGAGCATTTCGTCTCGATCTTTAACAAAACGACAAATTTTACGCTCCCAAGACTTAAAAATATCCTGATTACATAAAATTAATTTGCAGTCATCACGAAAAATCTCGTTCAGGGCCTCAAAAAATGATTTATCGTCGTCCATCATAATAACCTAAAAAATAATAGCAAAAATAACTCAGATTTAAAACCTAATGCTTTGTAAAAAATCATCAAAACTTACAGCTGGTTTAAAATTTCTTGCTTTTTCCATAAGGGCATGAAAGCAAATTTTGATAGTTTCGGCTGTGTTATCGGAAACTAAAAAAAATGCTACAGGATAACCCTTGTTGTTTTTCGGGTTACGAACCATTATAGTAATAAGGGTAATATTGCTATCGGTGCTCGTCCCATGAGTTCCATTAACAAATAGCATACGATCTCTTCCTTTTTCCATCATTGCTCTTTGTTCTTCTGTCTGGTAGACAAAAATAGAAGAATATTTAATACCGATCATATTTTTTATTTTGTTGGTAGCGATTTCTGCAGCTTTGTTTTCTTGTTTAAAAATTAGAACAGATTCTCGGATGGTGTGTGCAAACAAAGAAGCACATTTCATAGGATCGGGATCACATCGTTTCTTCATCTTAAGGATGCAGGATATATTACGAATGTCCTTCCTCTTGGGGTTTTTCGTTCTATGGATGTTAATTATGTGACGTTTTAGATTTTCTTTATTTGAAAAAAATAAAAAACAGTTTGGGCATATCAGATCATTGTCCCCATCGCTTTCGCTTTCGCTTACGCCTCCCTTATGATCATCTTCGCTTTCACCGCCACCGATTTTAGTACTCTTTCCTTAAAAAAATAAAAATCCTCGAACAAAAATCTAAGAAAAAAATAATATTTTTATGTAACTTACCGCATCCATCTCTAATTTTAATAAAATATTTTTTTTTGATAAATTGTCCATGTTTTGTTAATTGTAAATATCATCCGTGTTTAGTTTCCTCCTACATTCGTTTGTTATTTCTAACAACACATTCGTTTGTTATTTCATTCGTTTGTTATTTTGTTCCGCGAAGGAAATTTAAATTTTCTGGAATATACAGTGAAAGTTAAATCCGATAAAAACTTATATAGTAAAATCAACAAATTTCAAGAGTCTTGTATACTAAATATAGTATTCATCATCCATGAAAAGTCCCTGTTTGCAAAAATTTCGTCCACAACATGTAAGTCTTATTACTTCCTTTCATATTGTCATTAACCAGCTCGTATCATTTTTTTAAAAAAAGGAGGTGAGATCGGGTTTTATTTAAGTTAGCTTTGCTATGAATTAGTCCCGAGTTTAAGCGAGCGTAAGAATAAACCCAATGAAACAAATATATTTTTATCCCAATTCTTCTCAATTAGAATTAACCCTTTGACAAACTAAATAAAAATTCGGAATAAAAAACTTCCTATATTCTCAAAAACAAAAAAAAAACAAAAAAAACAATAATAACATTTTTAATTGTTACAAGTCATAAGGAAGAAATGTTTTTTAAAAAAATCGACTCGTCGTTGTATTCGTCGTCGTGTTTTTTGTATTTTTAAATTTCTTTTTTTTAAATATTCTAATCAACGGAATGAGGCTAATTTCGATTTCTTATTTTTTCGAAAACCTGTCTGTTCTTTTTTTAATTATTCTGAAAAACGAAATGGGTATAATCTTTTTTGAGATCGATTTTTTTAAAAAACATTTCTTCCTTATGACTTGTAACAATTAAAAATGTTATTATTGTTTTTTTTGTTTTTTTTTTTGTTTTTGAGAATATAGGAAGTTTTTTATTCCGAATTTTTATTTAGTTTGTCAAAGGGTTAATTCTAATTGAGAAGAATTGGGATAAAAATATATTTGTTTCATTGGGTTTATTCTTACGCTCGCTTAAACTCGGGACTAATTCATAGCAAAGCTAACTTAAATAAAACCCGATCTCACCTCCTTTTTTTAAAAAAATGATACGAGCTGGTTAATGACAATATGAAAGGAAGTAATAAGACTTACATGTTGTGGACGAAATTTTTGCAAACAGGGACTTTTCATGGATGATGAATACTATATTTAGTATACAAGACTCTTGAAATTTGTTGATTTTACTATATAAGTTTTTATCGGATTTAACTTTCACTGTATATTCCAGAAAATTTAAATTTCCTTCGCGGAACAAAATAACAAACGAATGAAATAACAAACGAATGTGTTGTTAGAAATAACAAACGAATGTAGGAGGAAACTAAACACGGATGATATTTACAATTAACAAAACATGGACAATTTATCAAAAAAAAATATTTTATTAAAATTAGAGATGGATGCGGTAAGTTACATAAAAATATTATTTTTTTCTTAGATTTTTGTTCGAGGATTTTTATTTTTTTAAGGAAAGAGTACTAAAATCGGTGGCGGTGAAAGCGAAGATGATCATAAGGGAGGCGTAAGCGAAAGCGAAAGCGATGGGGACAATGATCTGATATGCCCAAACTGTTTTTTATTTTTTTCAAATAAAGAAAATCTAAAACGTCACATAATTAACATCCATAGAACGAAAAACCCCAAGAGGAAGGACATTCGTAATATATCCTGCATCCTTAAGATGAAGAAACGATGTGATCCCGATCCTATGAAATGTGCTTCTTTGTTTGCACACACCATCCGAGAATCTGTTCTAATTTTTAAACAAGAAAACAAAGCTGCAGAAATCGCTACCAACAAAATAAAAAATATGATCGGTATTAAATATTCTTCTATTTTTGTCTACCAGACAGAAGAACAAAGAGCAATGATGGAAAAAGGAAGAGATCGTATGCTATTTGTTAATGGAACTCATGGGACGAGCACCGATAGCAATATTACCCTTATTACTATAATGGTTCGTAACCCGAAAAACAACAAGGGTTATCCTGTAGCATTTTTTTTAGTTTCCGATAACACAGCCGAAACTATCAAAATTTGCTTTCATGCCCTTATGGAAAAAGCAAGAAATTTTAAACCAGCTGTAAGTTTTGATGATTTTTTACAAAGCATTAGGTTTTAAATCTGAGTTATTTTTGCTATTATTTTTTAGGTTATTATGATGGACGACGATAAATCATTTTTTGAGGCCCTGAACGAGATTTTTCGTGATGACTGCAAATTAATTTTATGTAATCAGGATATTTTTAAGTCTTGGGAGCGTAAAATTTGTCGTTTTGTTAAAGATCGAGACGAAATGCTCGAAATGCTGGCAGATCTTAAAGATATATTGAAAGAAAAGAGCTTCGAGAATTTTAGGAGACTAGTAATACTTTTTCGCTATAAATTTAGGGAATATGAAGAAATTATCAATTATTTGAACCAGTATTATTTTACCGACGACCGCATTAAGCGTTGGGCTCAAGCTGCGTGGAATTTCTCTCACGCAGATACGGATCGAAACATGGTACTCGAATCTTTGCATAATGTAATCAAAGGGAAATTTTTTAAACGAACAACACCTAAGGGAAGATTAGATGATTTGATTATAGTTTTAAGAAAAGTTGAGATGGATTATTACCGAAGTGGTAATCAGACTCTCTTAAGTAATGAAACGCCTCATGCATTTGGAAAGGATGTAGCCAAAAACGCAACTGATGATGAAATCATTGGCGTCAACGAAGAATGTAATGGAAAATCGGTTGGTGAAAATAAAAAGAACTTTAAACACGAAGAGGGCAGATTAAGGGACGATCATCTTGAAAAAAATATCAGTGAAGCAGGATTCGAAACCGATACGGATATAGAAGAAGCGATCAGTCAATTCAATTTCGATTTTGATGATGAAAAGCTTAAGTACGTAGGGAACAATTTTAACCTATTTCAAATTCAAAAATAATTAGAGCTTGAGTATCTAAATTCAAAACTTTTGTTATAGCGAATCTCGCGATGCAATAGCAGGCATGGAATCTCAAGAAAAACGATCCAGCGGAAAGCTTCACGATTATTTACCCAATGGTATAAATGAAAAATATGGGGGGAAACGGATTAAGAGAAAGCTATATTGAAGAAACTGTTGGTGAATCAGGTCTCGAAACCGATACGGATGTAGAAGAAACGATTAGTAAATTTAAATTTGATTCCGATGATGAAAATTCTAAGTATGTTTTTTTTTTTATTTATACCGCAGTCTTGTAAGCCCTTTTTAAATCCTATTTTTGGAAAGAAATCTATTCGTAGCTAAAGCTTACGTGATTGCAGATCCAAGGAGAGTTTAGTCCACTTAAGTAATATGCATGCTGATACATGGGACAAAATTGGTTCTTATCTCGACACTCTTAAAAAATTTTTATACGATAAGGATTTAAATCCCATTGCGGTAGAATTGGAAGGTGCGAGTCTTAACATTTAATATTGGAATTCAATATTTCGCACTTTATATTCTTTTTTTTTTTGGTACTTTCTAGGTACTTTGAATAGAGTTATTGGATATATCTTCGATACCAAAGGCATAAAGGGCAGAATTGATTGCAGTGATGATAAAAAGCCTTTAAAACGACCAGCATTCCCTTCTAACTTGAAAATGAAGAAACAGAAAATGAAAAGAATCACACGCGGCTAGTATTAAATAATTTTCTTTTGAACGGAAATTTTGATTGGACCAAACGCCGATGTTTTAAGAATGGAGACTTGTCGTTATGTTCGTCGTTGTGTTTTTTGTATTTTTTTTTTTTAAAATATTCTAATCAACGAAATGAGGCTAATTTCGATTTCTTATTTTTTCGAAAACCTGTCTGTTCTTTTTTTAATTATTCTGAAAAACGAAATGGGTAATCTTTTTTGAGATCAATTTTTTTAAAAAGCATTTCTTCCTTATGACTTGTAACTATTAAAAATGTTATTATTGTTTTTTTTGTTTTTGAGAATATAGGAAGTTTTTTATTCCGAATTTTTATTTAGTTTGTCAAAGGGTTAATTCTAATTGAGGAGAATTGGGATAAAAATATATTCGTTTCATAGGGTTTATTCTTACGCTCGCTTAAACTCGGGACTAATTCATAGCAAGTTTAACTTAAATAAAACCCAATCTCACCTCCTTTTTTTTAAAATTGATACCAGAACCTTTACTTGCGCTTAAATGAAGGGAAATTTTTTAAACATGGACGTTGTTTTTGTTTACAATTGGGGGATTATATCCTTTTCGGTTTTAACGACTCTAAAAAAAAATTGGAGAATAGATTTATGACCAAATAAAGCGAATGATTGCGTTCCGCTCCAAGGAAGTAATCCGTAGCGTATTTATCTTAAAACCTTCAAACCCTGATTGAATTTCTCAAACTGCCTGCTTCCGCTGTGTCAAGTTTTGCATAACAATTACAAATAAAAAGACGAGGAAAATTAAAATATTTTTTATATAGGTTTTTTAATAATCACATAACCAGTCGTCATAGGAATGTTTCTAGGATAGCAGAATCTACATAAAGATAATTCTCCTCAAAAATGTTTTCAATCTCAGTCAGATCTTTTTTATTTAATAGTCGGAGAATACGAGCTTCTCTCTTTAAAACTTCGATTCTATTATAAATATATTTTTGTTTTATTTCACTCCCTTCTAACTCGTCGATGTATTCTTTCGCTAATTTTCTTAAAACTTTAAAAAATATTCTTCTTTGTTTGCCTTTAGGTTTGCCCCAAGGAATAATGTTACTAAGACAATGCATTGAATTAAATAAATCCTAAAATAAAATTCTTGTTAAAATTTTTTTGAATAGCTCCTACGTTTTTAAATGTCCTATCGTGCTCAAACATCTTTAAAAAATCGAAAAATTTACCTTTTTTCACTTCACTTAATATCGACTTATTATTTTTCTCAGCAATAAACCCTGTTTTGATTCTCATAACCTCATTTATCAACTAGCAGACATCGAAAAAGTAAACAAACTTCTGTGTTTTTCTGCTTTTCTTTTTGAATAGCAACCTACCGTTTTAATATTGGAGATAAGCTTCCATGGCGGTCTATTTTGAACAGAATTCAAAATTAAAGAAAATGTTGCAATAAATATTTACCAGAATTTTTGACCTCAAGAAATAGTTTCAGACAAATTGCAGAAAAAAAATAAAATGTTTAGGGCAGCATATTTTAAATATACTATATTTTCATTACCTCTTGACAAAAAATAAACAAAATTATATAGACACAATCCTCAGTAACAATTCTGCAAACTTTCTTTCTTAAAAAAGGCGGTTTTGCTTGGTAAATTTAAGCTGTGAAGAAATTTTTTTTTTCGGCGTGAGATTCATAATGCTGTCCCAAACGGTTCCTTTTGTATCTTCACATCGGGTTAAACGATTCTTCAACGTGTCTAAAAGGAAAATTTCGAGCAGGAGCTGTAAGAGAAGGATACTTTAACAATGCATCAAATCGAAATAAGATAAATTTACTTGATTTACAATTTACTTTTTCATTATAACGAAGAATGCAATTTTTGGGCATTTGACGGGCTGTATTTCGCCCCTATCCAAAATAAAATTGACATGAGTTTAGCAGTAGCACCCTTGCACCCTTAAAGCTAATCATGAGAGAAATCATTTCATAGAACACTGTAATCCGATCTTTTATTTCGTGGTTCAAACCACGAAATATCAAACCACGAAACCACGAAATAGACCACGTATCCGATCATATGTGATTTCACATACGTATCTTACCTAATAATTCGATCCGATCCTGTATTTTCCCCCGTAAAATCAACTCCCCATTTTTTTTTACCCCCAAAAAAACCCCCTTTTTAAAAGTAGAACTGATAAAGAGCTCAGATTTTTCGCTAAAAACAGTTTATTTTTACATCAAATTGTTTGTAAACAAAATCTCCATTTATAATAATTCCTTTGATTATTCCGGAATATACAGTGAAAGTTTAATCCGATAATAGCAGATAGTAAAATCACAATACCCTTGTTCCATCATGAATTCAAATTCTTTTTTGGCGATGAGGTACTTGTCTGGGGCTAATCTTCTCGGTTTCTGAAAGGCGGATGGTCCTTTTGTTAAGATACGGTGCTTGACATTGTGTTTTACGGGTTTCGAGTTCACGGCTTTCCTAGTCAGGTCGGGGAACTTTTTCAATAATTGAAGGTACTTTGACTGCCTGGGGTTGGAAATGGCACTTAGGTCCGAGAACTTGGCGTTTACCATTTGCCCGTTGGTGACGAGGCCGGTGGTTGCATCGATTAGGCGCTTTCTTTTGAGGTCTATTAATAAGTCGTAGTGGGTGAGAAAATCTGCGCCAATGATCGGCCTGTCGACGTTTGCGATGGTGAAGGGCCAACGGAATTTACGACGTAGGCCAAGATTAACCTCCACAAGTTTAGCGCCGGAGGTGACGATGGGAGTCGCGTTGGCTGCATAGAGTTGAAAATCACTTGGTTTCCGATTTTTTTCAATTAACGTAGGTGGAAGGACCGACACTTCGGATCCGCAGTCGATTAGAAAGCAAGTGCCGTTGCTTCTGTCCGAAATGAGGAGGCGGCGGCGGCTTTTATTCTGATCGAGGCCCTCTTCTGTCGCCGCTACAGAAGGGGTTTCTAGTTTTCCGCGTTTGGTCCTAGGCCAAAGTTGCAGGGCGGGACGCACTTTTGGGCTGCTTCGCCAAATTTTCGATGATACCAACACGAATCGGCTTTTTTTGATTTATCGGAGCGTGATGAAGGGTGAGGGCTACGGTCATTTCTTCTTGACCTCGAACGAGATTGGCGGCGTTGAAAGTTCTCTTTCTTATCCAATTTTTGCATCAAAGATTTAAGTAGGTCGATTAACGTGCCCATGTCAGGGTTTGCCTGATTGTTCGCTGCGCTTGACGGTTGTGCACGGCCAACGGCGGCCACTGATTTTGGAAAGGAAGGTGTTTCGGATACTTCGTGGATTTTATCTGCGAGTTTGGATAGGTTCTCGAGCGTTTCGTCGCTAACGGCGAGGATAGCTTTCATGTTATCCGGCAGGCGTTGCATCCAGAATGTTTTGAGCAGCTGATCGCTTACATTTGACGTAGCAACTTGTTTCATTTCACGGAGTAAATCGGAAGGCTTTCTATCCCCTAACTCCATCTGTGCGATTAACTTTTGGAGTCTAGCATGCTCTGAATCAGCGAATTTGGAGATAAGGCGTTTTTTTAATACGTCGTATTTGTCATTTGGAGGGGGAGCTTTGACGATGTCCGCAACGTACGTTAAAATGCGGCTTTCAATCGAGGCGATGACCCACTGAAATTTTGCTAGGTCCGCTGAAATTTGGTTTCGTTGAAATTGCGCTTCTACTTGTAAAAACCAAAGCTCGACAAGCTCGACGCGGTATTTTCAGCGTGGTTATTTTGTGAATACCTGCCGCGTTCGCATTATTTCCCGTTTGGCCTGAGGTTCCGGGAGCTGGGATCTGGGTGCCGTCTCCTGCTCCGCCGTCTCCCGTTCCGTCTTCGTCTGGCATATTCCACCGTCGGGGTCACCAATTTATGGGAATATAAAACACTGTTGTGTATAAATTGTATGGAAAGATTTGATTAATTTAATTTTGGGAAACACGTCTTTTCTGTTTATTGACAAAAAGCTAAAAAACATGGATGCTCAAAAACAAAAAAAAAGTCCCGAACGCCGACAGTGGCGAATGTGGAATCCCCACAATAAGAATAATAAAATATGCAATTGGTTTTGGTTAAAATCTACCTCGCACCTGAGTAAGGTACTCGTCAATACCTGTCAGGTAAAACAAAATGGCGACATTCATTTCTGTCCCTTTTTTCTCATGATTTTATCTAACAAAGCTTCCCATGTTTTATCAGGAAAGTTAAATTAAATGTATGACCCTTCAGAATTGTATATATCTTTCTGATCGGAATGAGCTCTCAATCTGTGTCACAATAGGAAAGAGTTAGTATAAAGGCTGAATGCTAATTTACTTTAATGTGAAATTTTAACCAAAAATAATACTGTAATTCGGTTGAAATTGGTGTTCAGTTTTTTTTCTTATCCTATAAATCATGGACAGCCAAGGTCTTGCAATAACAAATCCTGTTTTTTTTGTTATCACTTTCATTTCATTCATCGCCTTTGTCGTTTGTTTTTTTTTCAATCCCTTTCTTATTTTTTTACCCTTCGAAAATTCCGAGTTTTTATTGCTTTTCGATCAGAGCCGTCCTTTTTAAGAAATGTTATTAACTTATTGCGTTGGGTTGGATAACCGAGACTTTCATTGTTGTTATTTCCGGTACATAAAAACTGTACCGTACAAACTATAGGGAATTTTTAAAAAAGGAGAAATTCAAGGAAAATGCTGCACCCTAAAATTGTACCCATTTTTTGATTGATTTGTTACGACTTGCTTGATTTATGACTTTGTTTTTATTAAAGAAAAATGTGCCCTTCAGAATCTTTGAACTAAATCAGTTCAGTTGCATCATAAATTTTTTGACTGGTGCAAAAAAAGTATGGGGAAAAGGTATTGTTTTTAAAAAGTGAGAACACGTGTTTCCAGAAAAAGATGTAAAGAAACTACAACATGATACGGCCGTTCAATATTTTTTTGGCAATTTAACAATCGGCAGATTAAGACAAGAATATTTACTTTAATTTAATTGTGTGCCACACTTATAGCATTCCTTTCCCCTTCCTTATAGAGCAAAAATGAATTTAAACTTTAAATACGACAAAAATGTTGATCCGAAAATTATTTTTGACCAATTGTGAAACCCGTAAACTACCCCTGGATTTAAGATCTTTATGACGCAACTAAACCAGTCTCGATGTTTTAAAATTAAAAAAAAGGCAGAGCGATGAAAAAATGTACTTATGTGAAATTTGTCCATTGACAAATATAAAATCCAATCTTAACGGCAAGTTAAATTATTTATTTTTAAAAGATGGTATTTATTGTTACTATCGTAAGTAAAAAAAGTTGGATTTAGTACATAAAAAACGGTAAGTTCTAATTTGCAGTATAGCTATAGTTATGTTATGTCAGCGACCGCTTTTCCAGCAGAATTGTGTCCGCGACAAATGGTTTAGATCTTACTCATCGAAATAAAATTTTTGAGGCCCTGCTCATCGCCTCCACCCAAACCCTATTTTAGAAATTAAAATATACCCATGCCAGCGTGCTAAATTAAATTTCGTTCCAGCGAGAAAATGGGGGTAATCGATGTGGAGGTTCCAAAATTTTTTTGATCCGAATAATCCAAATACGTTGCCGCTGTCACAAGATTCAACCTTAAAGGCGGTAGCTAAAGGGTCTTTCCACTTTTAAGAATTTTTGAAAAATTAGGGGTGAAAGGGGGGTGAAGTTTTAGGTCAGTAAATGTGCTCCTGATGGATTCTGAATCCGTGCTCGCTGACACGGAATTCTGCTGGAAAAGCTGTCGCTGACATATCTATGGCTAGGCAGCAAATTTGTTTATGCCATAAAAAACTGTTTTGACCGTTAAAAATTTTAAGATGGTCAGTATCGAAAGGTAAATAAAAATGTTTAGCTAATTTTAATCAACCAATAAGGTTGCCGTGGCTTTTTCGATCGACCCTTTTTTCTCTTCTGGACCTATAAGTACGGATCTCCTTCCAAAAAAATTACTTTTCTGGCAGAAGGGCAACTGGACCGAGGTATAAGGCGGCATTGATGTGACATTAACATTACGTTCAACCCATTGGCAAGCCTCCGTCCATTGTTTAAGTTCTATAGCTGGCGCATTTATGAATGACCTAATTTCATTAGAGTAGATTTAAAATACTTCAAATTAATTCTCAAAAAGATTTGGATTATACCTTTTTAAATTTTCGTCATCTATGAGCGCTTTCTTTCGAGGATGAGCCATTGCTTTATTATTTTTTTTCTGAGATTGCTCAGAAAAATCAAAAATTGAAGGGATCGCCGTATCTTTTAGCTTTTTTATGCTACTCCAACCACTTTTTTCATAGCAGTCATCCGTAAAGTGGCGACTGCATAATTTACTAGTGGCTGATGGTTTCCAATCCTTTCTTCTGACAGCATGAATCCATTTTTTTAGCAAAATGTCATCTCTAGGGAATCTAAAGTCAAAAAACAGGATATATATTTAATTAAATTAAATCTTAATTTCTGTTATTGTTTATTTTGCCATTTTTTAAAAATATAATTTTTAAACTGCCGAGTCGACGAGATGAGTTTCATATTGGTATATTTTAACAACTTACTTGTAAAATGATATTCCTTTCTTCCATCGTTGTGTGCAATTATATGCCGAGCAAGAATGAACCTTTTTTTTGAGTCCAGTGTGATTATTTGCTGGAAAAAAAGCACGGTCAGAGTTAATATAAGAGAGTAACTGAAAGAGTCCTTGCTAATTGCCACATTGTGACGTCACATATTCCAGTCATCTTACAATTCTTGTTTTTTTGAAGAGGGTGCATCATAAACGCAGTAGGTGTGGCGATAAGGGGCGAGTTTAAATGAATATGGGTAATTTATTTTTGAGGGAACATATATGTTTTCCCTTTTTACCGCAGGCTAATGCACCATTAGGATGACCCTTATAAACGTAATTTTCAATTCCCATTCGGTTGCCCATGCAATTTGTGGAGATAATGAAAGTAAAATTATTTTATCAACTCGTCATTTTGGGGCGCCTTTAATTTTAGCATGGGAATGCAGTCTCCTCAGGATCAGGACTTTGCAAGATCCCGCCGGCTAAAAGTAATCGCTGGAATTTCTCTTATATTCCTTAACTCTGTACCCTATCGTAATTTTTTAAAGTTAATTTTTCATCTATTAATTATATTGTCGCTTATTGGAAACAAATTCAATATTCGGAAATCAAACGGAAAGCTAATTTAAATCTGTTAAAGTCATTTAATCGTCTTAAAAACTTTAACTAAAAAAAAAAACAATTCAAAGCTGAGTCTAAAGCGCTATATTAAAAAATATTTTTTAGAAAAACCGAATTTTCTTGCCATTAATACATTCTGTCAATTTAATCGGATTTTTTTCCCCTTGCTTTGGACGCCGCAGCGCTGTATCAATAAATTCTTAAAAACAATTTTATTAATTAGTTGCTTTCAGAATTTTTTGCTCATTACAGATACCACATACATTATTACCGGTATCAAAACGGTGGCTGCAATAATTAATGTCTTTTAAACTAAAATTTCTTTAAATAACTTTCAGTTTATTATAATGGTCTAGGAGAATGGTCTTTATCCTAGAATGGTCTTTGTCCATGAAAATAGCCCTTTTCAGGGCTGGTGGAATAGGCCTACAGGGGAAACCACCTTTAAAAAAAAACGCGCCGGGCACTTTACCGCAAGGTGGTGAGGAAATTAGTGCGTTTAATTGAATTATCTATCTTATATCTATCTATCTTCTATCTTTACATATTATAAGATCGAAAGTTTGAATGTTTGTTTGCTTCACCAAATTTGACTTCTGAAATTACGTCGTTGCGGTTGATTAACCCGCATTTCCAAGAGGTGTAGGAAAAGTTGGATGAATCGTAAAATTTTCTATGTAAGGTAAGTGCACATAATTCCGCCAGGTTAACTTCATGAATTTTTTTTACTTATTTAGGAACCAGTGAGAGAGAATTGGGGTATGCTGTTATAAGTAGGGACTTATTAGGTATCTAACAGCCCAGTGATAAAAATTTGTTCTTCTCGTTTGAATTTTGTTATCTAAAATCTTTAATGAGTTATTGTGGAAGCAGGAAAAGTTGAACTGACAAACTTTTGAACTAAAACGATTCGAAACCTTTATAAGAACATACCCAATACGATTTTGCCTCCCAATCTTTCGCGTTTGTTAGAGATATTGAAGATTGGCGGCATTATCGCGTTGGCGGAATTATGTGAACTTACCTTAAAAAAAAAGTCAACGGAACAGCGGGAACCGTTCTCCGCTGCCCGCGCATGAAACTTTTTTTTTTAGTAGAACACATCCAACACGTGAATGTCGCTACGGTCAATTAAAACTCACCCCTCATAAAAACGCTTGACTTTTTGTTTTGGGATAAAATTTGGATTTTTCAGCATGGAAATTGTTAAAATACTAAAAAATGACGACCGTCTACATTTTGAGTTGGTCCGGCAAACTGTTATGAGGCAAAATTGTTTTTACAAAAGAAACGCATAGGCGCCGACAACAATGCGTTCTTGCTGCTTTCTATGCTTGCGTTCTTAAGCAACCCTCAGAAATTTTCGAGAAATAAATTTGAGAGCTAAAAAATATATTTGTAGAATTAGTCAAAATAATTCTAAAGGTGTACGAGTTTCTTCTTTTACATCAGAAAATGTTAATTTTCTGCATTGAGAGAACGCTGAAGACATATCAAAAGAGGACAATGATGCAAGAAAGACAAAATTAATTGAATTTAATTTATACTATCAAAAAAACAAAAAAAAATGACAATAACATTCATGAAAAATGAAAAAAAGGGGGGGGGGGGGGGGGGGGAGAACGCTACAAAAAAATTTATAGTGCGATATCCCTGCAGATAATGTCCGGATAACATTGTGACGTAGGATAACAAAATGGCGGAGGGTCACAAACCCTAAGAAGACCCCCGATATATACTAGGAGGTATTTGATGAGCATTATATTTAGAAAATTGGCGTGATGTAATACCGTTAGATGAAGGGGATGATATATTTCATTACTGCTTGATCTTCGACTTCATATATAGTGCCATTAGGGCAATTAAGTTTTAGATACTTTTAGGGGTGCATAAACTGGTCTTAGGTTCTGTAGCTCTTAGGGGTAATGAACTGACTTTATACCTAATTTTTAATTTGGGTAATTCCTTAGAATCGGACAGATTTATAAATGTTGATTTCGAACCTTTAGCCATATTATCAAAGCTCTCTCTAGGCTTTCCCAATCTTTTGAGGCCTTATAGGTTGAATTCACAAGTTTTTAAGTACCTTAGTCAGCTCCTATGAGCCGAAGGATATTTTTTAGGTTATAACTTTAAAAATGTTCTTAAGCTCAAAGTAATTTCCTTAATTTCCTACAAGTCTTCAGTCGCCTCTTATATTTTTCTGGAGGGCCAACAGCCATTTTTAGAGCTTTCTAGGAACCTCAAGTCGACTCATTCCTTCCTTTCGACAATCTGGCAATTCCAAAAAATATTTTGAGGGGGCCTTAAACAGTATTTAAAATATTTTGAATGATAAGCCCCTCTCAACTGATTTGATTAGCTTATTTCTAGACGAAAAGGTAGCTTGCCCCCCATTCTCCCAGTGGTACATTTCTATCTGTTTTGTCTAGGAATATCTATCTTTTTGGAAAAGTAGCAGAGATATTCTGAGGCCTTCTTACTACATCTTAACCCATTTAAATCACTGTGCACACTAACCCTAATGTAAAAAACAATGCCCCTCTCTAAATCTCGCGTGCCACTAAGGTGCTTGACCTTACGGTTAGATCCGAATTCCGAAACGACTCTATACTAACCGAAACCCTTCTTCAGGTATAAAATAATACAATAGGTACGGTAGGATCAACCCCTTTAGAATATGTCTAGATTAAGAAGAAAGGACTATGCATAAGGTTTTAATGATTTAACAAGCCTTCTTAACTAGGGATAACATTATGTTATCCTACGTCATCAGAGGGGACATTATCTGGATTTTTAATCCCTACAGATAATGTCCCCTCTGATGACGTAGGATAACATAATGTTATCCCTAGTTAAGAAGGCTTGTTAAATCATTAAAACCTTATGCATAGTCCTTTCTTCTTAATCTAGACATATTCTAAAGGGGTTGATCCTACCGTACCTATTGTATTATTTTATACCTGAAGAAGGGTTTCGGTTAGTATAGAGTCGTTTCGGAATTCGGATCTAACCGTAAGGTCAAGCACCTTAGTGGCACGCGAGATTTAGAGAGGGGCATTGTTTTTTACATTAGGGTTAGTGTGCACAGTGATTTAAATGGGTTAAGATGTAGTAAGAAGGCCTCAGAATATCTCTGCTACTTTTCCAAAAAGATAGATATTCCTAGACAAAACAGATAGAAATGTACCACTGGGAGAATGGGGGGCAAGCTACCTTTTCGTCTAGAAATAAGCTAATCAAATCAGTTGAGAGGGGCTTATCATTCAAAATATTTTAAATACTGTTTAAGGCCCCCTCAAAATATTTTTTGGAATTGCCAGATTGTCGAAAGGAAGGAATGAGTCGACTTGAGGTTCCTAGAAAGCTCTAAAAATGGCTGTTGGCCCTCCAGAAAAATATAAGAGGCGACTGAAGACTTGTAGGAAATTAAGGAAATTACTTTGAGCTTAAGAACATTTTTAAAGTTATAACCTAAAAAATATCCTTCGGCTCATAGGAGCTGACTAAGGTACTTAAAAACTTGTGAATTCAACCTATAAGGCCTCAAAAGATTGGGAAAGCCTAGAGAGAGCTTTGATAATATGGCTAAAGGTTCGAAATCAACATTTATAAATCTGTCCGATTCTAAGGAATTACCCAAATTAAAAATTAGGTATAAAGTCAGTTCATTACCCCTAAGAGCTACAGAACCTAAGACCAGTTTATGCACCCCTAAAAGTATCTAAAACTTAATTGCCCTAATGGCACTATATATGAAGTCGAAGATCAAGCAGTAATGAAATATATCATCCCCTTCATCTAACGGTATTACATCACGCCAATTTTCTAAATATAATGCTCATCAAATACCTCCTAGTATATATCGGGGGTCTTCTTAGGGTTTGTGACCCTCCGCCATTTTGTTATCCTACGTCACAATGTTATCCGGACATTATCTGCAGGGATATCGCACTTGCTCCGCCCCATCAAATTCAACGCAAAAAGGTGTACCACACTCTGCTTAACTTATGAAGAACAAATCATCTTACAAGAACGAAACCCATAAGAAAAATCACAGAAAAAGTAAACAAAAGTTATCAGTTAAAGTGACGTAAAATCAACAACAGCTTTTTTTTCCTTAATTTTTGCCGATATTTTCGGCTTTTCATGAAAATTCGGTTTGATTCGTGATGTAAAATATGTTACAACATTGGATTCGTAAGAAAGTTATACGGACCCTCGAGGGCCGTTAGGCCCTCGAGCTGGATTTAAAACCTCGAGGGTCCGTATAACTTTCTTACGAATCCAATGTTGTAATATACTATTACATCACTCATTGAGTAATCAGTCGTTTACTATGCATGTCGTTTCGCATCGTAAACGAATCATTACCAACCGATTTTTATTTCATGAAATATAGTTTGAACACTCTATGGTGATATGTAATGAATTTTCTAGAGATGCAAAGGCTTGTAAATTTACCGTAAATTTACGGTAAAATTTACTTACGTAAAATTTACCGGGAGCAAAATTTACCGGCGTAAATTTACGGTACGGATATAAATCCGCGCTGTAAAAAAAAATCACCAAATCACGCGATTCGGCCATTTTGTTTGTTGTTAAAAACACATGGAAAGTGTTATCTCCAATCTCCGTCTCCACATTTTGAAAGTGTTAATTAATTAATAAGTGAAAAATAGCTAAATGGTTAATTACTTGATTAGTGATAAAAAAATTAAAAAATGAAGTGCAGTGGTAGCAGTAGTAAACTAAAACCAAAATACATCACTGATGAAAAGCTGTTCAGAAAAATTGACGACACGGAGAGATACTCGTGCATAGGATGCGATAAAACATATAAACTAAACGTTACGAGAATGGTCGAACATGTCGTCGAATGTGTCAAAACAGATTTAAAAGTGAGAGACATTGTTAAAAGTAAAGCGAACCATGATGGGACCGATTTGAATAAAGCAATGGCAGATGCAGAGACACGTAAAAATGAAACTGCAAGTAGCTCTTTTGCAGGCTCTGAAGTTAGTAATGACGAGACAGAAAATGAATTTCAAAGAGTCCATTTAAACAGTGGCGTTAATAATTCTGCTTCATCAAGTGGAGACGGAGATACTGCCACACCAGTACCAAATTTAAAAAAGCAAGCATAGTTAACCTTTGACAGGATGTCAGAGAAAGAAAAAGTAAGTTTTTTAGTTTTTAATATTCTTAATTTAATATTTTTAATAATAGAAAATGAAAATATGTTAATCAAAAAAAAAAAATTGTGATATATTTTTCAGGATGAACTCTGGGAGCTCCTGGCTAGGGCAATGTACTCATCAAACACACCTTTTTCTTTTTTTGAAGCTAATATTTATTGGATTGAATTTTTCAAAAAGCTTCGCCCAAGTTTCCAGTTGCCATCCAGATACTTCCTTGGTGGCAAACTACTCGAAGAGGAATTTTTTAGAGTGGAAGAAAAAGTCAATGAACATGTAGAGCACATGGAAACATATGGAATACAAACAGATGGTTGGTCAAACATAAGGTTAGTAATGAAGTGAAATAAAGAGTGGCAATAACTTTTAAAATTTTATAAAAGGCGAGTAAAATTTTTAATTTTGTTACTTATTGATTGCAGGCACGAGCCAGTGATGAATGTCATCTTAACAACTCCAAGGCCTATTGTTTACGAATCAACCTATACTGGGACAGACAGACATACAGGAGAATATGTAGCGGGGAAACTCGGAACAGCTATGGAAAAGGTCGGGAAGAGAAAGTGTTTAGGTGTTGTAACCGATAACGCCGCAAATATGAAATGCGCTTGGAGATTATTACAAAACGATGAAAGATTCGAAGATTTGCCCATAGCATATTACGGTTGTTTTGCTCATACTGCTAATTTAATTATTGTATTTATCGATAAAAACTCTGATTTTGTATCCAGAATCCACAAAGAAGCAGTGGAAGTAATTAAACACATTAACAATACTCATCTTTTAAAAAGCACCCTAACCGAGATTATAAACCGAAAGCCGAACGGCATTACTCTTAAAATGCCTGTTGTTACCCGGTGGGGGACAATAGTTATTTCTTTGAAAAGTTTATACTCCTGCAAACAAGCCCTAGAGCTATTGGCAGTAACTGGAAATGTTCAATCAGTTTTAAAAAGTGAAATCCGATCTAAAATCATAAGCTCTAATTTTTGGGAAGAAATTAAAGACGTTATTGATCTCTTTGAGCCAATCCATAAATGGATCATTAAACTAGAGGGCCGTGAAGTATCGATAAGCGACGTGCCTAAGGCTTTATTAGAAATTAATACTCATTTGAAAGCAGAATTAAATAAGGGTAATCGTTTTTCAGCGTACGAAAAAATGAAAATAGAGTCAGAGTTACAAAGCAAAACTGAAATGGCGATGCACCCGGCACACTTCGCAGCCGACATCCTAGATCCTTACAAAAAAGGAAAATATTTAACGCCAGACCAAAATATTTTAGGGAAAGAACACATATCGAAAGTGGCTGTATTATTGTACGGTACCAGCAATGTGGTAATGAACGAACTTGCGGAGTATAACGCAAAAGAAGGCTTATAGCGAAATGAATTCGTCTGGAAAGCTTTAGAAAGCAGCACAGCACCAACAATCTGGTGGAAAGGTATATGTGAAACTTCCAAGTTATCAGCTGTTGCTTACGGAATCTTAAATTTGCCACCCACTAGTGCAGATACGGAAAGGAGTTTTAAATCTGGCTCTGAAATTCATACAAAAAAGCGAAATCGGCTTTCAAATGAAAAGGCAGCCAAACTTCTTTTTATTCACGAAAATTTGAAAGTTTTTGATCTCAGGGGAAAAAGAAAAAAGAGAAATTATTACCGGGAAGAGAATGGAGGAGAAGAAAATAATAACGAAGAAGAAGTGGACGATGTTGTTCCAATTGAGAATGATGATAATATTGAGAACTCAAATGGCGAAGATGGAATAGAACTGGAGGATGTAATGGTGGAGTATTTGGAATCAGAATACGAAAATGACGATAGTGATGTTGATATGGACGTGCCTCTTATACTTTTGGTGGATTGAAGAATAGATGATGATTTTATTACTTTCTTTCTAGTAATAGAAAAACCATGGGGGGGGGGGGGGGGGGGGGGTTAAAAAAGCTTTTTTTTAGATGCCATTGTTTATTGTTTATTTTTTATTTTTTAGTTTCATATTTTATTAGAAATTTTAATTTTTGTCTAAACCTTTTTACCATTAACATTTAGCTAGACTCATTATTAAGGGAACAAATTCGAAAATAAAATTGTTGACCTAAATTTCTTAGCTGTAAGTGTTAAGAAAAGTGATAGGGTTTTATGTTGTCTTGTATCTAGCCTGTGCCTTTCTTAAAAAAGGAGCAGAGAACAAAAAAGTTTTACATTTATAAGTTTTTATTAGAATTTTGAAAGTTTACTGATCTCTGAAGCACTACAACAGGAACAGACTCATCTAGCTAGTCTTATTATTAAGAATAAATGGGGATAACTACAAAATGAAACTAGTACCTTTTACCCTTTTTTATAAATTTGTTGATCTCGATTTCTTAGATTTAAGTATTAAGAGAAAAAAATAGGCGTTTTTACTTATACTTAGGGGCCAAAATTCCACGTTTTTTATATTTATATTACGATTTTTTAAATTCAAAAATTCCAATGTGATTTTAAAGGGGGAAAAAGACTGATTAATAGTCTTACAATTTAAATAAAGTGAATATATTGTAATGAATTTTAATTTGTACTAATTTTGCAATTTTAGGATTGTTTAAACTTTCAAGTAACAGCTAAAAAAATTTTTTTAAAAAACTTCCTCAATCTAAAACAAATGTGATTATGGGAATGTGATTAATAAGATAAAATTTAGTTTAGGTAAAGATTGTTTTTAAACAATTCCCCAGTTGTCCTTCCCCAGTTGCCAGTCAATTTTTTCCTTGACCGCTGCTCTTCTGAAGAAATTCGAATGGCCATGAAAGATCTAAAAAATAAAGTTGCTTCTGGTGAAGATGGTCTTAATCTTCAATTTATTTCTGAGTTTGATGATCTTTTTATAGATAATTTATCTAAGTTCTACAATTGTTTTTTGCAGGAGGCTATGTTCCCGACGGCTTTGAAGATATCTAAGATTAGACCACTGTTTAAAAAAGGGGATTCCAAAATCATAAATAATTACAGACCTATTGCACTAATTTCGGTTTTCTCGAAAATTTTTGAGAAGCTTATTTGCAAACGAATCATAAGTTATCTTGCGGAATATCATTTATTAATGGATTATCAGTTTGGTTACAAGAAATCTACTTCGACTACTGATGCCATTATTCACACATTGCAAAATATTATTTCTGGCTTGGATAAAGATCTAATCACAGTTGGTTTGTTCTTGGATATATCAAAGGCTTTTGACAAAGTGAACTTTGAAATTCTTTTGGCTATTTTGCGAAAAATTGGTTTTTCCCCTTCTGCGGTTACTCTTGTCTGTTCCTTCTTGACTGGTCGCTCTCACTATGTTTTCTTAAAACGGGATGACTGCGAATATAGATCCGAAAACTTAAGTCCCTCTTGTTCAGTTCCCCAAGGGTCGGTGCTGGGTCCCCTTCTTTTCATTATTTATGTAAACTTTGTGCCGTTTATAGCAAAATATGAAGATGTTTGTTTGTTTGTTTGTTGATGACACTACGATTATTTATAGGGGCAATCATGAGCAGGATACAGAAATTGCTATGTATGAACAATTCAATCATTATATTCAAGTTTTATCTAGTTTTAATCTGAGTGTAAACAGAGACAAGACTAAATTTATCCAATTCAAGCGGGGCAATAAACAGGGTGCTTGCATTTCTGCTTTCCTGGATGAGGATCAGCTGGAGCAAGTCAGCTATACTAAGTTCTTAGGGGTGCATATAGATGAACGTCTTGATTGGGGAGAGCATGTTCAAAATCTTTTGCCTAAACTTTCATCGGCAACTTTCGTATTACGCAGAGTTTCTTCGGTTTTGACTTTGCCTGCTCGCATAATGGCGTATCACGCTCTTTTCCATTCTTGCATCTCATACTGTTTAATTATATGGGGCAGTACTTCTAAGACAAATATGAAAGAAGTCTTCAAGCTACAAAAGTGGGCGTTAAGAACAATCCTTTTTTTGAAACGTCGCTCTCATTGTCAGCCTCACTTCCAAACGCACAGAATTTTAACTTTGTACGCGCAATATATTTTAAAGTTACTCTTATATGTACATGAGCGTAAGTCTTCTCTCAGCACTGTGGGTAGCAGGCATTCATATTCAACTAGACATGCCCACTTGCTGGCGCCTGTAAATTCTTCCAAATCTCAGGTGGTTCTTTCAAATGATGTTTTATCTGTGGGCATTTCTTACTACAATCTTCTGCCAAAGCCTGTACTTGATCTAGATCTTAAAAAATTTAAAGTTCGGCTAAAAGAATACCTTATTGCTATTGCACCTTACAGTGTTGAGGAGGCCATTGCTCACTTTGGTAGTTTGGAGGTATAAACTATTATTTTTATTATATTTTCAGTCTTGTCACTGTCATGGTAGGGTCTTTGTAATTTACGTAGTCTAATGCATTTTTTTGTTAAAATGTTAATGACTTAATAAATAAATAAAATAAATAAAATAAATAAATAAAATTATATTAAATTTTTTGATAGCATTTATGCTCATTTCCGTCATTTAAATTCCTTCCATTCATGCCCCTATGTAAGTCAGTGTGGGGGCCGCTTTACGTTACATCAAGTTTGCATCTCATAATTTTTTTTGGTAGAAACTTATTTTTATCCAATAAACTTCTCAATATTCTCCAGATTCGGATTTATATGACTGTATCAGCCCGATCATGAAATAAATGATTTAATTTATACCATCCAAAAGATCAGATAGAATTACAGTATATAAGAGCGAGGTAAGAGCAACAGCAAGTGCAGCTTTCCAGAGGATCATAAATAGAAAATATATTGTGTACGTGCATTTAGAAATAAAAGCTACTATAATAAATAATGCCAGGATTTTTTAGTTTTCCATGCGTGTAACGGCCCTTATATTCATTATTTTTTTTAATTTACAGTTTCAGTAGATAATTTTTTAATTTCCTGCGCTAAAAAAGCAAAAAAAAAACAAATTTTCTAGTCGGTAAATTTTGGGTAAATTTACCGGTAATTTTCAAAAAATAAAATTTACGTAAATTTTGCATCTCTAGAATTTTCATTATATCACGAAGTGTGTAATGGGTGTATCTTTTCAGATAAATATTTAAAAAAAACGGATAAATATCATTGAAAGACGGATATATATCCCGATATTTAAGAAACATCTTATTAGTTTGGTACCACTGCTTTATGCTCCGCCCCATCAAATTCAACGCAAAAAGGTGTACCACACTCTGCTTAACTTATGAAGAATAAATCATCTTACAAGAACGAAACCCATAAGAAAAATCATAGAAAAAGTAGACAAAAGTTATCAGTTAAAGTCACGTAAAATCAACAACAGCTTTTTTTTTCTTAATTTTTGCCGATATTTTCGGCTTTTCATGAAAATTCGGTTTGATTCGTGATGTAAAATATGTTACAACGTTGGATTCGAAAGAAAGTTATACGTCCCCTGGAGGTTTAAATCCAGCTCGAGGGCCGTTAGGCCCGAGAGCTGGCATGCTGGATTTAAATCCTCGAGGGTCCGTATAACTTTCTTACGAATCCAATGTTGTAATATACTATTACCAACTAAGTTTTAGCATGCTACAAAATAATTTTACCAAATAGGTTGCCGCAGCTAAAAGTGTTAGATCTATCTGTGATGCTTTAAAATCCTTTTGTTGATAGAGTTCTATACACAAAACAAACCACTTCGTAATGATTCAGGAAAAAAAAATCAAAACAATAGCAGGTTGGTTTTGTGGGTTCGAATTTCTTTTTGGTGAACATATTTACACAATTTGCAAAATGGAAAAACTGAGACTAGGTACATATTTCTTATTCTAAACTATCTACAAAAATAATTAATTATTGTTGTAAGAAAAAAATCTGTTTTCTGTGATTCAATTTTTCATATTGTTATGTTTTTAAAATACGGTTAAGAGGAAATTATTAAACTATCTTCATCTGAATTATCTACTGTCTACTGTCTACTAACTATCTACTGAATTATCTTACCTGATTTTGCAGTTTACCTAAATTGAGATTTTCTCCCACTAGTTAATCAATATTACAGTGCATTAACAGACTTGTTCTCCTGCTTCAAAAGTTTTTTAAATAAAGGAACTTATTTCAGCAAACTTGGAGTTTTGATGTAACAGTTAACCAGTTCCTCAGTTTTCTGCAAAATTAAAAAAAAATTGATTAATTTAAAGTTATAAAAAAAAGTCAGAAATCAGTTAGTACTTATAAATCCATTTTAAAATAATTTAATTTCGCTTTTGTAAATAGTGACTTTTTTATCAATCTACTTCTAATTGCATAAATATCCTATCTGCATGTGGCTTTTTTTGCCTGATTTATTACATATACGTTTCGTTTTCCATTTTTGATTACGAATTTCGTATTTCCCCTAGATGTGAATTGTGAAAATTATTATTGTAAATATTAATTCTGCAAACCATTTTCAAGCACTCCGCAACATGTACTAGAATTTTACTCGAAAGCATTCAATAATCAAGAAAAACCAGGGAAAAAATTTAAAAACAAACGTAAATGATTTTTTTTTTAAAATAAATAATGAAATGACTAGAAGCTGAACTGAACTCGAAGACCACGTAAACAATAATGGCGATTGTCGAATCTTGGAGGGAGAGGATCTCGCGATCCGTCAATCCCTACCACCACAGAGTATACGCACAATTCGTGCACACTTTGGGTGCTTGTTTTCGTTCAGAAGTAAACACCGAAAAAAAGTCACACTAGTTGTTTTATTTTCCTTAAAATTCGTGAAATAGGTTACATTAATAATAGGTTATAATATTTGGTTTGTGAGCCTTCTCGGCTTCCGTATATTTTAAAGACATTTCATTTTTAAAAAATGATGCCACGGGAAGTAGACGAAGTAAGTAGCAAAAGCAAAAGATTATTTATAAATGTTATTCATAAAGATGATATCATGCAGCTCACGATCATTTTCTTCAATCTCAATTTTTTAATACTTGCACGAGTTTGATTTCGCGGATATTTAGTAAATCATTAGCTGAGGGTAAATCTATAAAGTCACCCGCTTCTATACGGTATCAGGACTAATTTTTTTAAGCTCGTGAGGTGACTTTATCATACGCAAATCATATGTAATCAGTCGCCATCTTGAAAATGTCGGCTAAATCGGCAACAAAACATTGTGATCGGCTCTATGAAAAAAATTAATTCTTTATTATTAGAGATGCAAAGGCTTGTAAATTTACGGTAAAATTTACTTACGTAAAATTTACCGGGAGCAAAATTTACCGGCGTAAATTTACGGTACGGATATAAATCCGCGCTGTAAAAAAAAATCACCAAATCACGCGATTCGGCCATTTTGTTTGTTGTTAAAAACACATGGAAAGTGTTATCTCCAATCTCCGTCTCCACATTTTGAAAGTGTTAATTAATTAATAAGTGAAAAATAGCTAAATGGTTAATTACTTGATTAGTGATAAAAAAATTAAAAAATGAAGTGCAGTGGTAGCAGTAGTAAACTAAAACCAAAATACATCACTGATGAAAAGCTGTTCAGAAAAATTGACGACACGGAGAGATACTCGTGCATAGGATGCGATAAAACATATAAACTAAACGTTACGAGAATGGTCGAACATGTCGTCGAATGTGTCAAAACAGATTTAAAAGTGAGAGACATTGTTAAAAGTAAAGCGAACCATGATGGGACCGATTTGAATAAAGCAATGGCAGATGCAGAGACACGTAAAAATGAAACTGCAAGTAGCTCTTTTGCAGGCTCTGAAGTTAGTAATGACGAGACAGAAAATGAATTTCAAAGAGTCCATTTAAACAGTGGCGTTAATAATTCTGCTTCATCAAGTGGAGACGGAGATACTGCCACACCAGTACCAAATTTAAAAAAGCAAGCATAGTTAACCTTTGACAGGATGTCAGAGAAAGAAAAAGTAAGTTTTTTAGTTTTTAATATTCTTAATTTAATATTTTTAATAATAGAAAATGAAAATATGTTAATCAAAAAAAAAAAATTGTGATATATTTTTCAGGATGAACTCTGGGAGCTCCTGGCTAGGGCAATGTACTCATCAAACACACCTTTTTCTTTTTTTGAAGCTAATATTTATTGGATTGAATTTTTCAAAAAGCTTCGCCCAAGTTTCCAGTTGCCATCCAGATACTTCCTTGGTGGCAAACTACTCGAAGAGGAATTTTTTAGAGTGGAAGAAAAAGTCAATGAACATGTAGAGCACATGGAAACATATGGAATACAAACAGATGGTTGGTCAAACATAAGGTTAGTAATGAAGTGAAATAAAGAGTGGCAATAACTTTTAAAATTTTATAAAAGGCGAGTAAAATTTTTAATTTTGTTACTTATTGATTGCAGGCACGAGCCAGTGATGAATGTCATCTTAACAACTCCAAGGCCTATTGTTTACGAATCAACCTATACTGGGACAGACAGACATACAGGAGAATATGTAGCGGGGAAACTCGGAACAGCTATGGAAAAGGTCGGGAAGAGAAAGTGTTTAGGTGTTGTAACCGATAACGCCGCAAATATGAAATGCGCTTGGAGATTATTACAAAACGATGAAAGATTCGAAGATTTGCCCATAGCATATTACGGTTGTTTTGCTCATACTGCTAATTTAATTATTGTATTTATCGATAAAAACTCTGATTTTGTATCCAGAATCCACAAAGAAGCAGTGGAAGTAATTAAACACATTAACAATACTCATCTTTTAAAAAGCACCCTAACCGAGATTATAAACCGAAAGCCGAACGGCATTACTCTTAAAATGCCTGTTGTTACCCGGTGGGGGACAATAGTTATTTCTTTGAAAAGTTTATACTCCTGCAAACAAGCCCTAGAGCTATTGGCAGTAACTGGAAATGTTCAATCAGTTTTAAAAAGTGAAATCCGATCTAAAATCATAAGCTCTAATTTTTGGGAAGAAATTAAAGACGTTATTGATCTCTTTGAGCCAATCCATAAATGGATCATTAAACTAGAGGGCCGTGAAGTATCGATAAGCGACGTGCCTAAGGCTTTATTAGAAATTAATACTCATTTGAAAGCAGAATTAAATAAGGGTAATCGTTTTTCAGCGTACGAAAAAATGAAAATAGAGTCAGAGTTACAAAGCAAAACTGAAATGGCGATGCACCCGGCACACTTCGCAGCCGACATCCTAGATCCTTACAAAAAAGGAAAATATTTAACGCCAGACCAAAATATTTTAGGGAAAGAACACATATCGAAAGTGGCTGTATTATTGTACGGTACCAGCAATGTGGTAATGAACGAACTTGCGGAGTATAACGCAAAAGAAGGCTTATAGCGAAATGAATTCGTCTGGAAAGCTTTAGAAAGCAGCACAGCACCAACAATCTGGTGGAAAGGTATATGTGAAACTTCCAAGTTATCAGCTGTTGCTTACGGAATCTTAAATTTGCCACCCACTAGTGCAGATACGGAAAGGAGTTTTAAATCTGGCTCTGAAATTCATACAAAAAAGCGAAATCGGCTTTCAAATGAAAAGGCAGCCAAACTTCTTTTTATTCACGAAAATTTGAAAGTTTTTGATCTCAGGGGAAAAAGAAAAAAGAGAAATTATTACCGGGAAGAGAATGGAGGAGAAGAAAATAATAACGAAGAAGAAGTGGACGATGTTGTTCCAATTGAGAATGATGATAATATTGAGAACTCAAATGGCGAAGATGGAATAGAACTGGAGGATGTAATGGTGGAGTATTTGGAATCAGAATACGAAAATGACGATAGTGATGTTGATATGGACGTGCCTCTTATACTTTTGGTGGATTGAAGAATAGATGATGATTTTATTACTTTCTTTCTAGTAATAGAAAAACCATGGGGGGGGGGGGGGGGGGGGGGGGTTAAAAAAGCTTTTTTTTAGATGCCATTGTTTATTGTTTATTTTTTATTTTTTAGTTTCATATTTTATTAGAAATTTTAATTTTTGTCTAAACCTTTTTACCATTAACATTTAGCTAGACTCATTATTAAGGGAACAAATTCGAAAATAAAATTGTTGACCTAAATTTCTTAGCTGTAAGTGTTAAGAAAAGTGATAGGGTTTTATGTTGTCTTGTATCTAGCCTGTGCCTTTCTTAAAAAAGGAGCAGAGAACAAAAAAGTTTTACATTTATAAGTTTTTATTAGAATTTTGAAAGTTTACTGATCTCTGAAGCACTACAACAGGAACAGACTCATCTAGCTAGTCTTATTATTAAGAATAAATGGGGATAACTACAAAATGAAACTAGTACCTTTTACCCTTTTTTATAAATTTGTTGATCTCGATTTCTTAGATTTAAGTATTAAGAGAAAAAAATAGGCGTTTTTACTTATACTTAGGGGCCAAAATTCCACGTTTTTTATATTTATATTACGATTTTTTAAATTCAAAAATTCCAATGTGATTTTAAAGGGGGAAAAAGACTGATTAATAGTCTTACAATTTAAATAAAGTGAATATATTGTAATGAATTTTAATTTGTACTAATTTTGCAATTTTAGGATTGTTTAAACTTTCAAGTAACAGCTAAAAAAATTTTTTTAAAAAACTTCCTCAATCTAAAACAAATGTGATTATGGGAATGTGATTAATAAGATAAAATTTAGTTTAGGTAAAGATTGTTTTTAAAATTATATTAAATTTTTTGATAGCATTTATGCTCATTTCCGTCATTTAAATTCCTTCCATTCATGCCCCTATGTAAGTCAGTGTGGGGGCCGCTTTACGTTACATCAAGTTTGCATCTCATAATTTTTTTTGGTAGAAACTTATTTTTATCCAATAAACTTCTCAATATTCTCCAGATTCGGATTTATATGGCTGTATCAGCCCGATCATGAAATAAATGATTTAATTTATACCATCCAAAAGATCAGATAGAATTACAGTATATAAGAGCGAGGTAAGAGCAACAGCAAGTGCAGCTTTCCAGAGGATCATAAATAGAAAATATATTGTGTACGTGCATTTAGAAATAAAAGCTACTATAATAAATAATGCCAGGATTTTTTAGTTTTCCATGCGTGTAACGGCCCTTATATTCATTATTTTTTTTAATTTACAGTTTCAGTAGATAATTTTTTAATTTCCTGCGCTAAAAAAGCAAAAAAAAAAACAAATTTTCTAGTCGGTAAATTTTGGGTAAATTTACCGTAAATTTACCGGTAATTTTCAAAAAATAAAATTTACGTAAATTTTGCATCTGTATTATTATCATAGGAGAGCAACGGAATTGTTTAAATTACTATAAATCGTTTCATTATGATATTTTTCATTTATTAGAATAATTCAAACGCGATTTATTGATTTAAGCCAGTTAACAGTAATAATTAGCAATGTTTTAAAGATGCATTAGATGCATTTTAATTAGCCTCGAAAATTGATTCTTTCCAATAATTTTTGGTTAATTTTTGTTTCCAGGACGTTTTAAATGTCATTGCGGCGGGGTTGCCTGATGATAAGCGGAAAATGTTTTTTGGTATTATAAAAAAATACGAAGAAAAGTTATCATTACTCAGTCAGGAATTAACAGCAGCGCGGAAAACACACGCAGACGAATTGTTAGAAAAAGTAGAGATGAAGAACAAAGAAATCAATGACCTATCTTTTCAATTGGGGCAATTGAGGTCCGAGAGGACCGACACGATCAAAGAAATTCTGTTAAGTAAAGTCGAAGAAAAGACCAAGGAGGTGAACGACTTGTCTTGCCAATTAGAAAGATTGAAATTACAAAAGGTAATATACCATATTCCCGTAGTTTTACGAAATAATTACAATTGTTTTATTTATTTATTTATTTATGTTTTTTTTTTTCATTTGCAGGAGGACTTAGAAGAAAGATGTATGCGGGCATCTGTTTTCCCCTTCGTGCGGTCTAAAATCGAAATAGCGGAGGCCCTATACATCTCCCCACTGTCTGAAGTACCGATGGACTACAAACCGTTCATTTTTGCCGAAGACGAGGACTTCAGGCAAGTGGGGAGGAAATTAGGGCATAGAGGCAAGACTGCGGAGGCGGAGGTCCTTAATTCAGCATTTACAATCAACAAAGTTAATAAACACTACAAAACGTGGATGTTTATTCTTGACCAAAGCCTTCACGCTGACGTTAGCCTCCTGAGGCAGAGATTAAAATACGACAGGGAGGGATATAAACAGCGGGCATCATCCTTCTGCACCGACATGTCGGTGCTGTTCGCGATGAGTTCCCCGATCATCCACCAATACATCCCACCCTTCGACGCTAAGGAGGTGATCTCAGCTCTATCAAAATCCGGTGTTAACACTTCGTTAATCGAAAGTGTGGAAATATTACTGCAACAGGTATAGGAAATTTTGGTTAGCTTTAACGAGGGACTTTCAGAACGCTAGTTGATCGATCTCTCCAAAGGTGGCGTTAGCGATTTATGAATGATAAACTCATAAAATAATCTCATAAGCTCATAAACTTCTTAAACTCATTCATAAAACCCTAACACCATATTTTGATTGATCAAAATTAGCGTGAATTAGCGTTCTGAAAGTCCCTCATTCTCATAATTTATTAAAATTCTCATATTATATTAAATCATAATATATACGGTTTAACCAAATACTATCAAATTATCAAATACTATCAAGTTTGTATAGTATTTGTATAGTATTTGTATAATATAGTATTTGTATTTGATAGTATTTGGTAAACCAAATACTATCAAAATACTATCAACGACCCCAGCTTTTTAAAACAGTAGAAGTCTTAATGACATATTCAAATGTGATGTGTGTGATGTGTAACTTTTATTTTATTTAATTTTATTAGTTAGCTTTAATTAGTAAGCAAAAAATGTATCGTTTAATAAGCATTGAATGTCTATATTTTCTTGAAAAGAAAAAAAAATGATTTTTAGATTACGTTTAATTGTTTTAATGTTTTGAATTTTTTTTCCTTTTTGATTGCCGCCTAGAATGTTGAAAACACTTCCTAAATTTTTCTGGTCCTGAGTTGTGGTTCCAACCCTTGCTTTAGTTTCAACATGTTGCTTGTTTATAATGTTTTCCTTAATTTGGTTGGTTACAATTCGAGTGTTAACAATAGGCTACTTGCATAAATTTTTTTTTCACTTTTATTTGAAAGTGGGAAGGGTAATTAAAATTCCCGATACGAAAAAAAATGTGAAATGGCAATATTAAATTAAAAAATAACAATTAAATTTTAAAAAATTTAAATACGCGCGAAAACGGACGGTCGCCATGTTTAGTGAGTGTGACGTCATAAGTCATAACTGAGTGTTTATATGGTGGTTTAAGATTTAGAACGAAGCAGCTTTTTTTCCGGCATACGCGATTTATTTATTTATTTATTTATTTATTTATTTATTTAATGCGCCGTTCGAGTTCCTTTCGGAACTATTGGCGTGAGTTAACAAAAAAAAAAGAATAATTGAAAAAAGAATAACAATGAAAAATAATTGAAATCAGCAAAACGTATTGAAAAAGAAAAAAAAAAAAATAGAAATCGAAGCCTTGACATTATAATTTTAATTTTTATTTTTTAACCTCGATTTCTATTTTGGGCAGATGATCCAAGATCTCTCCAAAATCGTAAGGTGCTAAAGCTAGCAATTCCGATCGAATTGTTCTTTTAAAAGATCCGAGTGGTAAGGCCAAAATGGAACGAGGGAGCAGATTATAGAACTTTAAGCCTGCGAAATATGGTAAACGAGCCTTAATTTTTAATCTACATAGATCTGACTGCAAGAGATGTCCCTGACGAGTATTATACTGATGATGACAGCCAACTTTGTCAAATTTAGACTCGTGCTTTTTTATATATATTAAAAGTTGAAATACATATTGCCCATAAATTGTAAAAACGTTGTGCTGTCTGAAATGTTCCTTGCAATGCGCATTGTGTTTAAGCCGAAGTACAAACCTTAAGGCTTTTTTTTGAGATGTGAAAATGGTGTGCAAATTATCTAACGATGTCCCCCCCCCCCCCCCCCCCCAGATTAATAGGCAATACGAAATATGAGAGTGAAAGATGGAATGATATACCATTAACCTAGTTTTGAGGTCACAAATCGAGGAGAGGCGTCGAAGAAGGAATAAAGCAGATGATAAACGCAGAAGTAAATTAGTAACGTGGCAATTCCAAGAAAGCCTCTCATCAATGTGCACCCCCAGAAATTTAATGTGCTCCACTCGTTCCACTTCAGTATCGTCAATAAACACACTAATACTTGAATCATCATCTCTGCCATGAGTTTTAAAGTTAATAAATTTAGTTTTGTCTTGATTAACTGATAAGTTAAAGTAAGACAGTGTTTGAATGTAGTTATTTAAAGCTAAATGAATGTCTATTTCATTATCGGTGCACGTTTTGTTTTTAAAGAGCAAAGTTGTGTCGTCGCAAAACATACAAACCTGGGATATATTCGCTAGCATAGGTACAAAGTTTATGTAAATGAGAAATAATAAAGGACCCAAGATTGAACCTTGAGGGACAGAGCTGGTGGGAGTTTTGCAAGAAGATCTGTATTCATGACCATCATTAATCAAAAAAACATATTGTTGACGGTTTGTTAAGAAAGATAAAATTAATTTTGACAATGAGTTACAGAAGCCCAGTTTTTGTACGAGGGTAAGTAATATATTAAATTCAACTTTGTCAAAGGCCTTAGATAAATCGAGAAATACCCCTACTGTAGAACATTTACTCTCCAGCGCATCTACTATCGTTTCTAAAGTAGAATTTATTGCATCAGTAGTGGACAGTGCATGCCTATAGCCAAATTGATGAGAACTGAGTAACATATTGTCTTCAAGGAAATTAATAATGTAAGTTGCTAAAATTTTTTCGAAAATTTTTGAAAACGATGAAGTGAGGGCAATGGGACGAAAGTTATTAACATCTTTATTATCTCCTTTTTTATATAGTGGTTTTATTCTGCTGATTTTCAGAGCTGATGGATAAGTTGCCTCCTTTAGGAATTGATTGAAAAAATACTTGAGGTGCGGGAAAAAGAAACCAGAAAACTTTGAGATAAAATGAATTGAAAATTCGTCATCACCCTTAGCAGTTTTATTATTTAAATCAGCAATAGCCCTTTCGATGTCATGAATCTCTAAGTTTTCTATACAGAGTTCATTATTTGTGAGCTCTATGCAATCAAGAAAATCTACAGGGAGACTTTTGCCGGATGAAGATGAAATATCCACAAAAAAGTTATTAAAAATCTCACAAATCTGAGTTAAATCGGTTATTATTTGTCCCTTGATGGAAAGCTCCTCACAACTCTTTTCCACTGTAACCTTTTTATTTCTCATACCGTCAACTATATTCCATGCACATTTGACTTTATTTTTAGCCAGGGATACTTTATTTGAGAAATATTCTTTTTTTGTCTTTTTAATTAATTTATGATAGGCTTTTTTTTCATTCTTTATCAACTGTTGACGATGAGCAAAACTGAAGGAATTCTTTCCATCAAGTAAAGCTAGTTCTCTCAGATGCTTTCTTTTAGCCTTAATTTCCAAATTCAGCCATTCAGGTTCATTGTTGGGCTTAATTTTGAATCGTCGTTTCGGAAAAGATAAATCAAAAAATTGAACAATTTTGTTAAGAAAATTCGTAAATTTGGCATCAATTGAAGCGCTATCTTCATTATAAATAAAATCCCAGTTGTAGGTTGATAACAAGTGCTCAAACTTTTTATAGCCAGGTTCTTTAAATATGCGTTTCAAGACAAATTCTGAATGGGTAGCACTGGCAAAGAAATTAGGTAAAGTCAGAAGAATCCCTTCGTGATCAGAAATAGCAGTAGCAATAATTTCTCCCACCAACTCAGTGTTGCTCAAGTTAGAAAAAACGTGGTCAATACAAGACGCAGAAGTAATGCCGAAACGCGTCGGAGAAGTGATAAAACAATCAAGACCATAACTGTTCATTAGTAATAAGAGCTCACGCTTAGAACTGGATTCTTGAAGCAAATCAATATTGAAATCTCCGCACAGGATCAATTTTCGCTCAGATACTAATAAGGAATTTAGTAACTTATCAAGTAGATCAAAAAACATAGTTAGGTTTGCATGATTTGGCGAACGATATATGTGAACAACAATTAATAGTTTATTTTTAAACTGTAAATTAATTGCCGATGCTTCTAAAATTTTATCGGCACAATAACTGACTACATCTACAATAGTAGCATCTAATTTTTCATTAGATTTTACAAAAATACCAACCCCTCCAGACTGTTTGTTATTATTATTTTGTCTCACGTAAGCAGAGACTGCTGTATAGCCTTTAATATTGAGGGCCTGAATTTCCGATAAATTCAAGGCAAGTTCCGAGAAACAAACCACCGTAGGCTTAAGTTGACTTAGCAATATATCAACCTCATCAATTTTGGACTTCAAGTACTGAATGTTTTGAGACAAAATAGTGAAGTTCAAACCATTCTGTGAGGGGATGATAAAACAATTGTTATTTTTACATATTGTAAACCTATCTTCTTTTTTAGAAGTGTAATTAAATACTCTGTTGCTTTTACCTTTTACATCGAACTTATTAAGCAAAGCATTATAAGAACTTAGCGAGATACTAAAAAAGGCTTATCAGAAGCAAAATAATTTTTTAAAACCAAACCGAAAACTTTTTTAGCATAATTGTTTAAATGAATACCATCTCTAGATAATTCCCGGTAAGAAATATGATTATTTAAATTAATAAAGTCGAAACCAAAGCATTCAGCTAACCATTTTATATCATGATTTAATTTAACAATATAACGACCATTTACATCTTTACGTTTAAAAATCGTCGACAGGCAAATTTGCGCATTAGGGAATTTAGACTTTATTCTTTCGAGAATTGACCAAAAGTCACCAATAAAATAATCCGGATTTCGAAAGCTACAGAAAATTCAAGGATAATAAAAATTTTTAACCGAAGAAGCTCAATTTTTTTTTTCTTATTTTAATTTACTGAATACTTTTTGGTTAATAGTGACATTTATATACATAATTTATATTACCGGGTCGGTTTTTTTTTAGCCACAGGGTTTCATGGTTTTCATGTTGTAGTGGGCACAGTATTAATTAGTATTAGATTAACCCGATTGGGCAAAGATCATTTTTCACCTATCTTTCTTTAAGGAGGGAATATTTCCATCCATAACTTTTCAGGTTATAATTTTTTTTAAACTACCCCTTAACTCTTTATACTCTGAGACACCCATCGCCTCTAAAAAATGAAATATTTACTCTTAAATATATTATATCTCAATATCTAGTAAGTGATTGACTACAACTTCAATCGTTCCTTTAAATTTACTCATTCTACATATATATTTATTACAATTTAAGTGTAGATTCATTCATTAATTTTAGAATAATGGAAAAAGACCCGCCTCGAGTACTGCATCAGTTAACTGTCATCATTTAACTTGAAACATGTTTCAAGTCTCAATTCTTGCAAACTCCTGTCACTTAAACAATAATCTGGTGTATGAGCCAAGGCATTCCTTTCCGTTCTTATAATGTCGCAATGCAAGCAAAACCTCTTGTATTGCTGTGGAAACTGTATGTGATGGATTGTACTCCGAAATTATAGTGCTTTTTAAGAGCTTCGTAAAATTTCGAATACTTTCAAAACAAAATAAATAAATGAATAAACAACAAAAACAAGAAATTTTTTCCTTCGTACGATTTATTTAATTTACAAAAAAATTGTTTCCACTTACATTAACATCAAAAAAAAAACATTTGCTTTTTTCATTTTAAAAAGCAAAGTAGCAAAAAAAACCCGAGGTGGGACAGAATTAATCCAACAGTAACAGGAATTGAGAAGGATTTCGGGCTCCCCATTTTCCTGTGCAGCCTGAAAATAAAAATAAAATATTTTCAATATCAAATTATTCACAAGAAAAATTCTTAATTTTTGAGCTGGATGAAACTTTTCACAACATACGTCTATCATTCTAAAATTCCAACTTCCTTAAGGATGCCAATGTCCTTGCTCATCCCTCCATTGCCATTACCGTGTCCGGATAGCATTAGTAGGTCGTTCTAAAAGTGCATGAACGACAAAAATACCGTCAGAGAGAATTTTTGGGATAAATTCACCGATTAGACATCTCATTTCGTCTAATTCTTGAGGGCTTTTACAGACTAATTCAACCTGCAAAAGAAAACAATGTTAGTTATCAATATACTCTTCAATTTTTTCAACGGTTTGATCATTACCCTATGACGGATTTCGAAAATACTGCTGTATATTAGCATTGTTTTAATATTTGACTAAAATTATGTAAAGACTTTAATTTATCTGTATGTCATTGCCTTTCACCGTATTTCACTGTATATTAGAAATCCGTCGATTTTTCAAAAAACGAACGGATTTTTGAAATACAGCTGCATACTGTGAAGTTTAATTGAACACTATAAAATTGATCAGTATATTCAAACTGTAGTATATCTTTGTATTAAAACATTGTCCCTATATTATTGAATTTAGTCGTATACACTGCAATGCAATGAACTAATTTTGCATATTCTAATATTTTAAATTTCCGTACTAGGGTACTCACCTCAAAATGTGTATTTTTCTCAGCGGACCCGGTAAAAAGGTAACCCAAGGTAACAGCTATATTTTGTTTGACCAGAATTAGCGCCAAATCCGGACAAGCTGAGCACATAATGGTTAATATTCTTAAAACACTTATAAAAGTTCTTGTGCTAATGGCTGGATGCGATTCCACTAACTGTAATTCGATGCAAAGGCAATTAATTATTAAAGTTTAATTTTTTATTAAGAACTGGAAATGCATACCATAACAAAATTATGGTTCACTGTAAGTAACGTTATTAATGCAGGCACGACAACTTTTACAGGGAAGCCAGTAAGTATATCTTCATTGCCCATAATAAGCATTTGACACATTTCAATTTCTGCTTGAAGCTGTTGACTTTCATCTACTCATGCCTGCAGTCCTTGAAGTAGTTGCTGAGCCTTAGAAGCTGAAAAAAATATGATATTTTTTAAAATTAAAGCTGTATGAGTGGAAGCAAAAAAAAAATGCTTGAATACTTACACGAACTAACTCTTATACTTCGATTGAGTAAATCCTGCATTCTAGGACCTAAAGCTCCAAAGCTCCACTGATATCGTAGTATTGCAAGAACTTCTTCCTGGGAAAAAAAAATACAGTTTCCACAATAAAAAAATAATTTATACTCTCTTACCTGTGGAAAACTATGTTAGGCTCACAAGGTAAACACAGCTAGAACAAATGAAATAATTTGATAATATTAAGAGAATAACCCACTCACTTTCAACCAACTACTCCTCTTATCGATAGTTATTTTTTCTTTCTTTAGGTAACCAAATCAGGTCAAGCTGCATTATTTTTTCTTACAGGCCAATCACTAACAACAATCAATCACCAAAGGTCATCCAAAAGGTAAAAATTAATAATTAGAATCTTCCACAGTTTTCGAGGTTCAAATTGTGCTACAATATAAGCAAATGAATTGGCAAGCTATTCACAATAAAGCCGCTGTGAATCTTTCCTACTTGGTATTATGTCAAGTTGATTCTGTTGTTTCAATTGCGGAACATAATGAATAATAATAAAATTTTTTTCACATTTACAATTTGTAATTTTATCACCACAATTTACTACAATTCGAATTAATTATTTTAATTTTACTGACATTATGATGTTAATACAGGGACAATCTGGCCGATCAAACTTAATTCAATAAAAAAACTCTTTTACCAATAACAAATGCTGTGTTTCTCTTTTGTCATCTGGATTGAAGGTTCAAGCGTTCTCAACCCATCCAAAAACAGCATAATAATCAAATCGCATAAATGCCAAGGACGGTCACCATCCTCACTTAGCGGATTTCCATTCCCTGTATCAACCGATTTTAAACTTGGCGCCTCTGAACGGCCCCCGAGATGCAACATTTTTAATGCAAAGAGGATTCATGTTTCTTGCTTTAATTTTCTGTTTCCATTGAGAATCCATGGTAACTTGAGGAACTAAAGCAGTAATGGCTACGAATTTTCAATTTTAGAGTTGTCAGCATCAGAAACTGCAACTGTTATTTTTGCAACCTGAAAAAAAAAAAAAACAACAGTTATGCAAGACAAATTCCCTCCCGACAGTATCCTTGCCTGCTTTATACATAAATTTCCCTTTATACAATTCATCATTAAAAAAGTATGACACTGTGTTCCCTCTTCCACTGTTTTTATCAACCATCTCTTCTTCTTCAACAAGCAAGAACCCTTTTTGGTCTAATTGTACCAAATAATACATTTTGACTTTAAATAAGAAAATTACCTTACACTAAGTTTAAGAAATTCCCCTGGACTAAAACCCTATTTCTAGTTATTGAAATTTCAGCATCAAATGGGATTTCTAAAAACTGATTAATTGAATAACCTGCACTGGAAACTAAACAGTTTGGACTGCACAAAACAAAAATGGAGCTGTAGACATGACATATCCACCCATTGACATTACAACAACAAAGCCTGCAACAAATTAGAAATTTACACAAATCTGTTCCAGTTTTCCTTATGATTCAACTTACAAGATGATACTGCTGCCCTAATTATAAATTATTTATTTGCTCCTTTAAATTATTTGTTTACTCCTTTGACTCAATGCGACACTGATCTAAAGATGGCAATAAGATGGTATCATGGTCGTAAAGGTCGCGAAACTCGGAAGGGTACCCGTACTAGGGAGTCTGAAAGAGGGAGTGGACACTCTTCTTTCAAATTGAAAAAATCACGTGATTTCGCCGCCATGAATTAACAAAAGCATGTGTTCAAAAATTTTACACTGTGTGGAAATTCAATTTCCCCGACTAGATGTCAATTGTTTTTTGTTTTAATCGGGACTTTGAACACCCGCAGAACCAGAAATTTTTTGAACACATGTTTTTGTTAATTCATGGCGGCGGAGTGTCCACTCCCTCTTTCAGACTCCCTAACCCGTACAGCACTTTTCAGTTCTGAATTTAGTTTTCTGATATTACCCGAAACTACTTCGTATATATATATATACGAAGTAGTTTCGGGTAATATCAGAAAGGTGGACAACGTGTGTTCGAAAATTTTTTTCGATATTTGCGCCATCTGTATCCGGCGAAACCTCGCATTAAGGCAGATAGATTGTTTTTGCACTGCACAGCAGAATTTTGAGTATTTTGACAATTATGATTTGTTTTTAATTCTTTAAGTGTCCCTTCATCTGCATTCCCTTCACCAAAGGGAGATTCAAAATCAGATGGTGCAGAAAAATGTTTGTTTCCATGTAATTCAGCATGACAATCAAAAGTGTCGAGTTGTAACTAAGATTGTTTACAAAAGGTAATGGCATATTGTTATTTATTGGAAATTTGCCTGACTTTACAATAACAAAGGAAATTATTAATTAATAATTTAATATTATTGAAAAAAAAAATGTGCATTTGTTTTTCAGAATTCCAAACAGATGAAGGAGTTTAATTAGCAAGTTTAAAGTGTGGGAATCAATGAAAATTTCAGCAGAAACATGTCCCAGCGCTTTTTTTGCCTGTAAAACTTAGTCAAGTCAGTCAACAGCTCAAGCTTCTTAGATGCTGATTGTTACATTTACTAGAATGAAAAATAAAGCATACAAGCAAGTGAATGAAGTATTGAAAGTTGAATAACCACAAAATATAAGAGGTTGTAGGCTCTTCAATTCAGAGCAGTTACAAGCTCTTCTTGAATCCCATGGCTTACCTCCTCATCTTTTTGGAGCTTTAGGTCCTAGAATGCAGCATTTACTCAATCAAAGTATGGGAGTTAGTTTGTGTAAGTATTCAAGCATTTTTTTTTTGCTTCCACTCATACAGCTTTAATTGTAAAAAATATCATGTTTTTTCAGCTTTTAAGGCTCAGCAACTACTTCAAGGACTGCAGGCATGAGGAGGTGAAAGTCAACAGCTTCAAGCAGTAATTGAAATGTGTCAAATGCTTATTATGGGCAATGAAGATATACTTACTGGCTTCCCTGTAAAAGATGTCGTGCCTGCATTAATAACGTTACTTATAGTGGACCATAATTTTTTTATGGTATGCATTTCCAGTTCTTAATAAAAAATTAAACTTTAATAATATATTACCTTTGAATCGAATTACAGTTAGTGGAATCGCATCCAGACATTAGCTGGATGATTAGCTGGATTTAAACCTCGAGGGGACGTATAACTTTCTTTCGAATCCAACGTTGTAACATATTTTACATCACGAATCAAACCGAATTTTCATGAAAAGCCGAAAATATCGGCAAAAATTAAGAAAAAAAAAGCTGTTGTTGATTTTACGTGACTTTAACTGATAACTTTTGTCTACTTTTTCTATGATTTTTCTTATGGGTTTCGTTCTTGTAAGATGATTTATTCTTCATAAGTTAAGCAGAGTGTGGTACACCTTTTTGCGTTGAATTTGATGGGGCGGAGCATAAAGCAGTGGTACCAAACTAATAAGATGTTTCTTAAATATCGGGATATATATCCGTCTTTCAATGATATTTATCCGTTTTTTTTAAATATTTATCTGAAAAGATACACCCATTACACACTTCGTGATATAATGAAAATTCTAGAGATGCAAAATTTACGTAAATTTTATTTTTTGAAAATTACCGGTAAATTTACCCAAAATTTACCGACTAGAAAATTTGTTTTTTTTTTGCTTTTTTAGCGCAGGAAATTAAAAAATTATCTACTGAAACTGTAAATTAAAAAAAATAATGAATATAAGGGCCGTTACACGCATGGAAAACTAAAAAATCCTGGCATTATTTATTATAGTAGCTTTTATTTCTAAATGCACGTACACAATATATTTTCTATTTATGATCCTCTGGAAAGCTGCACTTGCTGTTGCTCTTACCTCGCTCTTATATACTGTAATTCTATCTGATCTTTTGGATGGTATAAATTAAATCATTTATTTCATGATCGGGCTGATACAGCCATATAAATCCGAATCTGGAGAATATTGAGAAGTTTATTGGATAAAAATAAGTTTCTACCAAAAAAAATTATGAGATGCAAACTTGATGTAACGTAAAGCGGCCCCCACACTGACTTACATAGGGGCATGAATGGAAGGAATTTAAATGACGGAAATGAGCATAAATGCTATCAAAAAATTTAATATAATTTTATTTATTTATTTTATTTATTTTATTTATTTTATTTATTTTATTTATTTTATTTATTTATTAAGTCATTAACATTTTAACAAAAAAATGCATTAGACTACGTAAATTACAAAGACCCTACCATGACAGTGACAAGACTGAAAATATAATAAAAATAATAGTTTATACCTCCAAACTACCAAAGTGAGCAATGGCCTCCTCAACACTGTAAGGTGCAATAGCAATAAGGTATTCTTTTAGCCGAACTTTAAATTTTTTAAGATCTAGATCAAGTACAGGCTTTGGCAGAAGATTGTAGTAAGAAATGCCCACAGATAAAACATCATTTGAAAGAACCACCTGAGATTTGGAAGAATTTACAGGCGCCAGCAAGTGGGCATGTCTAGTTGAATATGAATGCCTGCTACCCACAGTGCTGAGAGAAGACTTACGCTCATGTACATATAAGAGTAACTTTAAAATATATTGCGCGTACAAAGTTAAAATTCTGTGCGTTTGGAAGTGAGGCTGACAATGAGAGCGACGTTTCAAAAAAAGGATTGTTCTTAACGCCCACTTTTGTAGCTTGAAGACTTCTTTCATATTTGTCTTAGAAGTACTGCCCCATATAATTAAACAGTATGAGATGCAAGAATGGAAAAGAGCGTGATACGCCATTATGCGAGCAGGCAAAGTCAAAACCGAAGAAACTCTGCGTAATACGAAAGTTGCCGATGAAAGTTTAGGCAAAAGATTTTGAACATGCTCTCCCCAATCAAGACGTTCATCTATATGCACCCCTAAGAACTTAGTATAGCTGACTTGCTCCAGCTGATCCTCATCCAGGAAAGCAGAAATGCAAGCACCCTGTTTATTGCCCCGCTTGAATTGGATAAATTTAGTCTTGTCTCTGTTTACACTCAGATTAAAACTAGATAAAACTTGAATATAATGATTGAATTGTTCATACATAGCAATTTCTGTATCCTGCTCATGATTGCCCCTATAAATAATCGTAGTGTCATCAACAAACAAACAAACAAACATCTTCATATTTTGCTATAAACGGCACAAAGTTTACATAAATAATGAAAAGAAGGGGACCCAGCACCGACCCTTGGGGAACTGAACAAGAGGGACTTAAGTTTTCGGATCTATATTCGCAGTCATCCCGTTTTAAGAAAACATAGTGAGAGCGACCAGTCAAGAAGGAACAGACAAGAGTAACCGCAGAAGGGGAAAAACCAATTTTTCGCAAAATAGCCAAAAGAATTTCAAAGTTCACTTTGTCAAAAGCCTTTGATATATCCAAGAACAAACCAACTGTGATTAGATCTTTATCCAAGCCAGAAATAATATTTTGCAATGTGTGAATAATGGCATCAGTAGTCGAAGTAGATTTCTTGTAACCAAACTGATAATCCATTAATAAATGATATTCCGCAAGATAACTTATGATTCGTTTGCAAATAAGCTTCTCAAAAATTTTCGAGAAAACCGAAATTAGTGCAATAGGTCTGTAATTATTTATGATTTTGGAATCCCCTTTTTTAAACAGTGGTCTAATCTTAGATATCTTCAAAGCCGTCGGGAACATAGCCTCCTGCAAAAAACAATTGTAGAACTTAGATAAATTATCTATAAAAAGATCATCAAACTCAGAAATAAATTGAAGATTAAGACCATCTTCACCAGAAGCAACTTTATTTTTTAGATCTTTCATGGCCATTCGAATTTCTTCAGAAGAGCAGCGGTCAAGGAAAAAATTGACTGGCAACTGGGGAAGGACAACTGGGGAATTGTTTAAAAACAATCTTTACCTAAACTAAATTTTATCTTATTAATCACATTCCCATAATCACATTTGTTTTAGATTGAGGAAGTTTTTTAAAAAAATTTTTTTAGCTGTTACTTGAAAGTTTAAACAATCCTAAAATTGCAAAATTAGTACAAATTAAAATTCATTACAATATATTCACTTTATTTAAATTGTAAGACTATTAATCAGTCTTTTTCCCCCTTTAAAATCACATTGGAATTTTTGAATTTAAAAAATCGTAATATAAATATAAAAAACGTGGAATTTTGGCCCCTAAGTATAAGTAAAAACGCCTATTTTTTTCTCTTAATACTTAAATCTAAGAAATCGAGATCAACAAATTTATAAAAAAGGGTAAAAGGTACTAGTTTCATTTTGTAGTTATCCCCATTTATTCTTAATAATAAGACTAGCTAGATGAGTCTGTTCCTGTTGTAGTGCTTCAGAGATCAGTAAACTTTCAAAATTCTAATAAAAACTTATAAATGTAAAACTTTTTTGTTCTCTGCTCCTTTTTTAAGAAAGGCACAGGCTAGATACAAGACAACATAAAACCCTATCACTTTTCTTAACACTTACAGCTAAGAAATTTAGGTCAACAATTTTATTTTCGAATTTGTTCCCTTAATAATGAGTCTAGCTAAATGTTAATGGTAAAAAGGTTTAGACAAAAATTAAAATTTCTAATAAAATATGAAACTAAAAAATAAAAAATAAACAATAAACAATGGCATCTAAAAAAAAGCTTTTTTAACCCCCCCCCCCCCCCCCCCCCCCATGGTTTTTCTATTACTAGAAAGAAAGTAATAAAATCATCATCTATTCTTCAATCCACCAAAAGTATAAGAGGCACGTCCATATCAACATCACTATCGTCATTTTCGTATTCTGATTCCAAATACTCCACCATTACATCCTCCAGTTCTATTCCATCTTCGCCATTTGAGTTCTCAATATTATCATCATTCTCAATTGGAACAACATCGTCCACTTCTTCTTCGTTATTATTTTCTTCTCCTCCATTCTCTTCCCGGTAATAATTTCTCTTTTTTCTTTTTCCCCTGAGATCAAAAACTTTCAAATTTTCGTGAATAAAAAGAAGTTTGGCTGCCTTTTCATTTGAAAGCCGATTTCGCTTTTTTGTATGAATTTCAGAGCCAGATTTAAAACTCCTTTCCGTATCTGCACTAGTGGGTGGCAAATTTAAGATTCCGTAAGCAACAGCTGATAACTTGGAAGTTTCACATATACCTTTCCACCAGATTGTTGGTGCTGTGCTGCTTTCTAAAGCTTTCCAGACGAATTCATTTCGCTATAAGCCTTCTTTTGCGTTATACTCCGCAAGTTCGTTCATTACCACATTGCTGGTACCGTACAATAATACAGCCACTTTCGATATGTGTTCTTTCCCTAAAATATTTTGGTCTGGCGTTAAATATTTTCCTTTTTTGTAAGGATCTAGGATGTCGGCTGCGAAGTGTGCCGGGTGCATCGCCATTTCAGTTTTGCTTTGTAACTCTGACTCTATTTTCATTTTTTCGTACGCTGAAAAACGATTACCCTTATTTAATTCTGCTTTCAAATGAGTATTAATTTCTAATAAAGCCTTAGGCACGTCGCTTATCGATACTTCACGGCCCTCTAGTTTAATGATCCATTTATGGATTGGCTCAAAGAGATCAATAACGTCTTTAATTTCTTCCCAAAAATTAGAGCTTATGATTTTAGATCGGATTTCACTTTTTAAAACTGATTGAACATTTCCAGTTACTGCCAATAGCTCTAGGGCTTGTTTGCAGGAGTATAAACTTTTCAAAGAAATAACTATTGTCCCCCACCGGGTAACAACAGGCATTTTAAGAGTAATGCCGTTCGGCTTTCGGTTTATAATCTCGGTTAGGGTGCTTTTTAAAAGATGAGTATTGTTAATGTGTTTAATTACTTCCACTGCTTCTTTGTGGATTCTGGATACAAAATCAGAGTTTTTATCGATAAATACAATAATTAAATTAGCAGTATGAGCAAAACAACCGTAATATGCTATGGGCAAATCTTCGAATCTTTCATCGTTTTGTAATAATCTCCAAGCGCATTTCATATTTGCGGCGTTATCGGTTACAACACCTAAACACTTTCTCTTCCCGACCTTTTCCATAGCTGTTCCGAGTTTCCCCGCTACATATTCTCCTGTATGTCTGTCTGTCCCAGTATAGGTTGATTCGTAAACAATAGGCCTTGGAGTTGTTAAGATGACATTCATCACTGGCTCGTGCCTGCAATCAATAAGTAACAAAATTAAAAATTTTACTCGCCTTTTATAAAATTTTAAAAGTTATTGCCACTCTTTATTTCACTTCATTACTAACCTTATGTTTGACCAACCATCTGTTTGTATTCCATATGTTTCCATGTGCTCTACATGTTCATTGACTTTTTCTTCCACTCTAAAAAATTCCTCTTCGAGTAGTTTGCCACCAAGGAAGTATCTGGATGGCAACTGGAAACTTGGGCGAAGCTTTTTGAAAAATTCAATCCAATAAATATTAGCTTCAAAAAAAGAAAAAGGTGTGTTTGATGAGTACATTGCCCTAGCCAGGAGCTCCCAGAGTTCATCCTGAAAAATATATCACAATTTTTTTTTTTTGATTAACATATTTTCATTTTCTATTATTAAAAATATTAAATTAAGAATATTAAAAACTAAAAAACTTACTTTTTCTTTCTCTGACATCCTGTCAAAGGTTAACTATGCTTGCTTTTTTAAATTTGGTACTGGTGTGGCAGTATCTCCGTCTCCACTTGATGAAGCAGAATTATTAACGCCACTGTTTAAATGGACTCTTTGAAATTCATTTTCTGTCTCGTCATTACTAACTTCAGAGCCTGCAAAAGAGCTACTTGCAGTTTCATTTTTACGTGTCTCTGCATCTGCCATTGCTTTATTCAAATCGGTCCCATCATGGTTCGCTTTACTTTTAACAATGTCTCTCACTTTTAAATCTGTTTTGACACATTCGACGACATGTTCGACCATTCTCGTAACGTTTAGTTTATATGTTTTATCGCATCCTATGCACGAGTATCTCTCCGTGTCGTCAATTTTTCTGAACAGCTTTTCATCAGTGATGTATTTTGGTTTTAGTTTACTACTGCTACCACTGCACTTCATTTTTTAATTTTTTTATCACTAATCAAGTAATTAACCATTTAGCTATTTTTCACTTATTAATTAATTAACACTTTCAAAATGTGGAGACGGAGATTGGAGATAACACTTTCCATGTGTTTTTAACAACAAACAAAATGGCCGAATCGCGTGATTTGGTGATTTTTTTTTACAGCGCGGATTTATATCCGTACCGTAAATTTACGCCGGTAAATTTTGCTCCCGGTAAATTTTACGTAAGTAAATTTTACCGTAAATTTACGGTAAATTTACAAGCCTTTGCATCTCTAGAAAATTCATTACATATCACCATAGAGTGTTCAAACTATATTTCATGAAATAAAAATCGGTTGGTAATGATTCGTTTACGATGCGAAACGACATGCATAGTAAACGACTGATTACTCAATGAGTGATGTAATAGTATATTACAACATTGGATTCGTAAGAAAGTTATACGGACCCTCGAGGTTTTAAATCCAGCTCGAGGGCCTAACGGCCCTCGAGGGTCCGTATAACTTTCTTACGAATCCAATGTTGTAACATATTTTACATCACGAATCAAACCGAATTTTCATGAAAAGCCGAAAATATCGGCAAAAATTAAGGAAAAAAAAGCTGTTGTTGATTTTACGTCACTTTAACTGATAACTTTTGTTTACTTTTTCTGTGATTTTTCTTATGGGTTTCGTTCTTGTAAGATGATTTGTTCTTCATAAGTTAAGCAGAGTGTGGTACACCTTTTTGCGTTGAATTTGATGGGGCGGAGCAAGTGCGATATCCCTGCAGATAATGTCCGGATAACATTGTGACGTAGGATAACAAAATGGCGGAGGGTCACAAACCCTAAGAAGACCCCCGATATATACTAGGAGGTATTTGATGAGCATTATATTTAGAAAATTGGCGTGATGTAATACCGTTAGATGAAGGGGATGATATATTTCATTACTGCTTGATCTTCGACTTCATATATAGTGCCATTAGGGCAATTAAGTTTTAGATACTTTTAGGGGTGCATAAACTGGTCTTAGGTTCTGTAGCTCTTAGGGGTAATGAACTGACTTTATACCTAATTTTTAATTTGGGTAATTCCTTAGAATCGGACAGATTTATAAATGTTGATTTCGAACCTTTAGCCATATTATCAAAGCTCTCTCTAGGCTTTCCCAATCTTTTGAGGCCTTATAGGTTGAATTCACAAGTTTTTAAGTACCTTAGTCAGCTCCTATGAGCCGAAGGATATTTTTTAGGTTATAACTTTAAAAATGTTCTTAAGCTCAAAGTAATTTCCTTAATTTCCTACAAGTCTTCAGTCGCCTCTTATATTTTTCTGGAGGGCCAACAGCCATTTTTAGAGCTTTCTAGGAACCTCAAGTCGACTCATTCCTTCCTTTCGACAATCTGGCAATTCCAAAAAATATTTTGAGGGGGCCTTAAACAGTATTTAAAATATTTTGAATGATAAGCCCCTCTCAACTGATTTGATTAGCTTATTTCTAGACGAAAAGGTAGCTTGCCCCCCATTCTCCCAGTGGTACATTTCTATCTGTTTTGTCTAGGAATATCTATCTTTTTGGAAAAGTAGCAGAGATATTCTGAGGCCTTCTTACTACATCTTAACCCATTTAAATCACTGTGCACACTAACCCTAATGTAAAAAACAATGCCCCTCTCTAAATCTCGCGTGCCACTAAGGTGCTTGACCTTACGGTTAGATCCGAATTCCGAAACGACTCTATACTAACCGAAACCCTTCTTCAGGTATAAAATAATACAATAGGTACGGTAGGATCAACCCCTTTAGAATATGTCTAGATTAAGAAGAAAGGACTATGCATAAGGTTTTAATGATTTAACAAGCCTTCTTAACTAGGGATAACATTATGTTATCCTACGTCATCAGAGGGGACATTATCTGTAGGGATTAAAAATCCAGATAATGTCCCCTCTGATGACGTAGGATAACATAATGTTATCCCTAGTTAAGAAGGCTTGTTAAATCATTAAAACCTTATGCATAGTCCTTTCTTCTTAATCTAGACATATTCTAAAGGGGTTGATCCTACCGTACCTATTGTATTATTTTATACCTGAAGAAGGGTTTCGGTTAGTATAGAGTCGTTTCGGAATTCGGATCTAACCGTAAGGTCAAGCACCTTAGTGGCACGCGAGATTTAGAGAGGGGCATTGTTTTTTACATTAGGGTTAGTGTGCACAGTGATTTAAATGGGTTAAGATGTAGTAAGAAGGCCTCAGAATATCTCTGCTACTTTTCCAAAAAGATAGATATTCCTAGACAAAACAGATAGAAATGTACCACTGGGAGAATGGGGGGCAAGCTACCTTTTCGTCTAGAAATAAGCTAATCAAATCAGTTGAGAGGGGCTTATCATTCAAAATATTTTAAATACTGTTTAAGGCCCCCTCAAAATATTTTTTGGAATTGCCAGATTGTCGAAAGGAAGGAATGAGTCGACTTGAGGTTCCTAGAAAGCTCTAAAAATGGCTGTTGGCCCTCCAGAAAAATATAAGAGGCGACTGAAGACTTGTAGGAAATTAAGGAAATTACTTTGAGCTTAAGAACATTTTTAAAGTTATAACCTAAAAAATATCCTTCGGCTCATAGGAGCTGACTAAGGTACTTAAAAACTTGTGAATTCAACCTATAAGGCCTCAAAAGATTGGGAAAGCCTAGAGAGAGCTTTGATAATATGGCTAAAGGTTCGAAATCAACATTTATAAATCTGTCCGATTCTAAGGAATTACCCAAATTAAAAATTAGGTATAAAGTCAGTTCATTACCCCTAAGAGCTACAGAACCTAAGACCAGTTTATGCACCCCTAAAAGTATCTAAAACTTAATTGCCCTAATGGCACTATATATGAAGTCGAAGATCAAGCAGTAATGAAATATATCATCCCCTTCATCTAACGGTATTACATCACGCCAATTTTCTAAATATAATGCTCATCAAATACCTCCTAGTATATATCGGGGGTCTTCTTAGGGTTTGTGACCCTCCGCCATTTTGTTATCCTACGTCACAATGTTATCCGGACATTATCTGCAGGGATATCGCACTTGCTCCGCCCCATCAAATTCAACGCAAAAAGGTGTACCACACTCTGCTTAACTTATGAAGAACAAATCATCTTACAAGAACGAAACCCATAAGAAAAATCACAGAAAAAGTAAACAAAAGTTATCAGTTAAAGTGACGTAAAATCAACAACAGCTTTTTTTTCCTTAATTTTTGCCGATATTTTCGGCTTTTCATGAAAATTCGGTTTGATTCGTGATGTAAAATATGTTACAACATTGGATTCGTAAGAAAGTTATACGGACCCTCGAGGGCCGTTAGGCCCTCGAGCTGGATTTAAAACCTCGAGGGTCCGTATAACTTTCTTACGAATCCAATGTTGTAATATACTATTACATCACTCATTGAGTAATCAGTCGTTTACTATGCATGTCGTTTCGCATCGTAAACGAATCATTACCAACCGATTTTTATTTCATGAAATATAGTTTGAACACTCTATGGTGATATGTAATGAATTTTCTAGAGATGCAAAGGCTTGTAAATTTACCGTAAATTTACGGTAAAATTTACTTACGTAAAATTTACCGGGAGCAAAATTTACCGGCGTAAATTTACGGTACGGATATAAATCCGCGCTGTAAAAAAAAATCACCAAATCACGCGATTCGGCCATTTTGTTTGTTGTTAAAAACACATGGAAAATGGAAAAACAATGTTTTTCCATGTGTTATCTCCAATCTCCGTCTCCACATTTTGAAAGTGTTAATTAATTAATAAGTGAAAAAATAGCTAAATGGTTAATTACTTGATTAGTGATAAAAAAATTAAAAAATGAAGTGCAGTGGTAGCAGTAGTAAACTAAAACCAAAATACATCACTGATGAAAAGCTGTTCAGAAAAATTGACGACACGGAGAGATACTCGTGCATAGGATGCGATAAAACATATAAACTAAACGTTACGAGAATGGTCGAACATGTCGTCGAATGTGTCAAAACAGATTTAAAAGTGAGAGACATTGTTAAAAGTAAAGCGAACCATGATGGGACCGATTTGAATAAAGCAATGGCAGATGCAGAGACACGTAAAAATGAAACTGCAAGTAGCTCTTTTGCAGGCTCTGAAGTTAGTAATGACGAGACAGAAAATGAATTTCAAAGAGTCCATTTAAACAGTGGCGTTAATAATTCTGCTTCATCAAGTGGAGACGGAGATACTGCCACACCAGTACCAAATTTAAAAAAGCAAGCATAGTTAACCTTTGACAGGATGTCAGAGAAAGAAAAAGTAAGTTTTTTAGTTTTTAATATTCTTAATTTAATATTTTTAATAATAGAAAATGAAAATATGTTAATCAAAAAAAAAAAATTGTGATATATTTTTCAGGATGAACTCTGGGAGCTCCTGGCTAGGGCAATGTACTCATCAAACACACCTTTTTCTTTTTTTGAAGCTAATATTTATTGGATTGAATTTTTCAAAAAGCTTCGCCCAAGTTTCCAGTTGCCATCCAGATACTTCCTTGGTGGCAAACTACTCGAAGAGGAATTTTTTAGAGTGGAAGAAAAAGTCAATGAACATGTAGAGCACATGGAAACATATGGAATACAAACAGATGGTTGGTCAAACATAAGGTTAGTAATGAAGTGAAATAAAGAGTGGCAATAACTTTTAAAATTTTATAAAAGGCGAGTAAAATTTTTAATTTTGTTACTTATTGATTGCAGGCACGAGCCAGTGATGAATGTCATCTTAACAACTCCAAGGCCTATTGTTTACGAATCAACCTATACTGGGACAGACAGACATACAGGAGAATATGTAGCGGGGAAACTCGGAACAGCTATGGAAAAGGTCGGGAAGAGAAAGTGTTTAGGTGTTGTAACCGATAACGCCGCAAATATGAAATGCGCTTGGAGATTATTACAAAACGATGAAAGATTCGAAGATTTGCCCATAGCATATTACGGTTGTTTTGCTCATACTGCTAATTTAATTATTGTATTTATCGATAAAAACTCTGATTTTGTATCCAGAATCCACAAAGAAGCAGTGGAAGTAATTAAACACATTAACAATACTCATCTTTTAAAAAGCACCCTAACCGAGATTATAAACCGAAAGCCGAACGGCATTACTCTTAAAATGCCTGTTGTTACCCGGTGGGGGACAATAGTTATTTCTTTGAAAAGTTTATACTCCTGCAAACAAGCCCTAGAGCTATTGGCAGTAACTGGAAATGTTCAATCAGTTTTAAAAAGTGAAATCCGATCTAAAATCATAAGCTCTAATTTTTGGGAAGAAATTAAAGACGTTATTGATCTCTTTGAGCCAATCCATAAATGGATCATTAAACTAGAGGGCCGTGAAGTATCGATAAGCGACGTGCCTAAGGCTTTATTAGAAATTAATACTCATTTGAAAGCAGAATTAAATAAGGGTAATCGTTTTTCAGCGTACGAAAAAATGAAAATAGAGTCAGAGTTACAAAGCAAAACTGAAATGGCGATGCACCCGGCACACTTCGCAGCCGACATCCTAGATCCTTACAAAAAAGGAAAATATTTAACGCCAGACCAAAATATTTTAGGGAAAGAACACATATCGAAAGTGGCTGTATTATTGTACGGTACCAGCAATGTGGTAATGAACGAACTTGCGGAGTATAACGCAAAAGAAGGCTTATAGCGAAATGAATTCGTCTGGAAAGCTTTAGAAAGCAGCACAGCACCAACAATCTGGTGGAAAGGTATATGTGAAACTTCCAAGTTATCAGCTGTTGCTTACGGAATCTTAAATTTGCCACCCACTAGTGCAGATACGGAAAGGAGTTTTAAATCTGGCTCTGAAATTCATACAAAAAAGCGAAATCGGCTTTCAAATGAAAAGGCAGCCAAACTTCTTTTTATTCACGAAAATTTGAAAGTTTTTGATCTCAGGGGAAAAAGAAAAAAGAGAAATTATTACCGGGAAGAGAATGGAGGAGAAGAAAATAATAACGAAGAAGAAGTGGACGATGTTGTTCCAATTGAGAATGATGATAATATTGAGAACTCAAATGGCGAAGATGGAATAGAACTGGAGGATGTAATGGTGGAGTATTTGGAATCAGAATACGAAAATGACGATAGTGATGTTGATATGGACGTGCCTCTTATACTTTTGGTGGATTGAAGAATAGATGATGATTTTATTACTTTCTTTCTAGTAATAGAAAAACCATGGGGGGGGGGGGGGGGGGGGGGGGGTTAAAAAAGCTTTTTTTTAGATGCCATTGTTTATTGTTTATTTTTTATTTTTTAGTTTCATATTTTATTAGAAATTTTAATTTTTGTCTAAACCTTTTTACCATTAACATTTAGCTAGACTCATTATTAAGGGAACAAATTCGAAAATAAAATTGTTGACCTAAATTTCTTAGCTGTAAGTGTTAAGAAAAGTGATAGGGTTTTATGTTGTCTTGTATCTAGCCTGTGCCTTTCTTAAAAAAGGAGCAGAGAACAAAAAAGTTTTACATTTATAAGTTTTTATTAGAATTTTGAAAGTTTACTGATCTCTGAAGCACTACAACAGGAACAGACTCATCTAGCTAGTCTTATTATTAAGAATAAATGGGGATAACTACAAAATGAAACTAGTACCTTTTACCCTTTTTTATAAATTTGTTGATCTCGATTTCTTAGATTTAAGTATTAAGAGAAAAAAATAGGCGTTTTTACTTATACTTAGGGGCCAAAATTCCACGTTTTTTATATTTATATTACGATTTTTTAAATTCAAAAATTCCAATGTGATTTTAAAGGGGGAAAAAGACTGATTAATAGTCTTACAATTTAAATAAAGTGAATATATTGTAATGAATTTTAATTTGTACTAATTTTGCAATTTTAGGATTGTTTAAACTTTCAAGTAACAGCTAAAAAAATTTTTTTAAAAAACTTCCTCAATCTAAAACAAATGTGATTATGGGAATGTGATTAATAAGATAAAATTTAGTTTAGGTAAAGATTGTTTTTAAAATTATATTAAATTTTTTGATAGCATTTATGCTCATTTCCGTCATTTAAATTCCTTCCATTCATGCCCCTATGTAAGTCAGTGTGGGGGCCGCTTTACGTTACATCAAGTTTGCATCTCATAATTTTTTTTGGTAGAAACTTATTTTTATCCAATAAACTTCTCAATATTCTCCAGATTCGGATTTATATGGCTGTATCAGCCCGATCATGAAATAAATGATTTAATTTATACCATCCAAAAGATCAGATAGAATTACAGTATATAAGAGCGAGGTAAGAGCAACAGCAAGTGCAGCTTTCCAGAGGATCATAAATAGAAAATATATTGTGTACGTGCATTTAGAAATAAAAGCTACTATAATAAATAATGCCAGGATTTTTTAGTTTTCCATGCGTGTAACGGCCCTTATATTCATTATTTTTTTTAATTTACAGTTTCAGTAGATAATTTTTTAATTTCCTGCGCTAAAAAAGCAAAAAAAAAAAACAAATTTTCTAGTCGGTAAATTTTGGGTAAATTTACCGTAAATTTACCGGTAATTTTCAAAAAATAAAATTTACGTAAATTTTGCATCTGTATTATTATCATAGGAGAGCAACGGAATTGTTTAAATTACTATAAATCGTTTCATTATGATATTTTTCATTTATTAGAATAATTCAAACGCGATTTATTGATTTAAGCCAGTTAACAGTAATAATTAGCAATGTTTTAAAGATGCATTAGATGCATTTTAATTAGCCTCGAAAATTGATTCTTTCCAATAATTTTTGGTTAATTTTTGTTTCCAGGACGTTTTAAATGTCATTGCGGCGGGGTTGCCTGATGATAAGCGGAAAATGTTTTTTGGTATTATAAAAAAATACGAAGAAAAGTTATCATTACTCAGTCAGGAATTAACAGCAGCGCGGAAAACACACGCAGACGAATTGTTAGAAAAAGTAGAGATGAAGAACAAAGAAATCAATGACCTATCTTTTCAATTGGGGCAATTGAGGTCCGAGAGGACCGACACGATCAAAGAAATTCTGTTAAGTAAAGTCGAAGAAAAGACCAAGGAGGTGAACGACTTGTCTTGCCAATTAGAAAGATTGAAATTACAAAAGGTAATATACCATATTCCCGTAGTTTTACGAAATAATTACAATTGTTTTATTTATTTATTTATTTATGTTTTTTTTTTTCATTTGCAGGAGGACTTAGAAGAAAGATGTATGCGGGCATCTGTTTTCCCCTTCGTGCGGTCTAAAATCGAAATAGCGGAGGCCCTATACATCTCCCCACTGTCTGAAGTACCGATGGACTACAAACCGTTCATTTTTGCCGAAGACGAGGACTTCAGGCAAGTGGGGAGGAAATTAGGGCATAGAGGCAAGACTGCGGAGGCGGAGGTCCTTAATTCAGCATTTACAATCAACAAAGTTAATAAACACTACAAAACGTGGATGTTTATTCTTGACCAAAGCCTTCACGCTGACGTTAGCCTCCTGAGGCAGAGATTAAAATACGACAGGGAGGGATATAAACAGCGGGCATCATCCTTCTGCACCGACATGTCGGTGCTGTTCGCGATGAGTTCCCCGATCATCCACCAATACATCCCACCCTTCGACGCTAAGGAGGTGATCTCAGCTCTATCAAAATCCGGTGTTAACACTTCGTTAATCGAAAGTGTGGAAATATTACTGCAACAGGTATAGGAAATTTTGGTTAGCTTTAACGAGGGACTTTCAGAACGCTAGTTGATCGATCTCTCCAAAGGTGGCGTTAGCGATTTATGAATGATAAACTCATAAAATAATCTCATAAGCTCATAAACTTCTTAAACTCATTCATAAAACCCTAACACCATATTTTGATTGATCAAAATTAGCGTGAATTAGCGTTCTGAAAGTCCCTCATTCTCATAATTTATTAAAATTCTCATATTATATTAAATCATAATATATACGGTTTAACCAAATACTATCAAATTATCAAATACTATCAAGTTTGTATAGTATTTGTATAGTATTTGTATAATATAGTATTTGTATTTGATAGTATTTGGTAAACCAAATACTATCAAAATACTATCAACGACCCCAGCTTTTTAAAACAGTAGAAGTCTTAATGACATATTCAAATGTGATGTGTGTGATGTGTAACTTTTATTTTATTTAATTTTATTAGTTAGCTTTAATTAGTAAGCAAAAAATGTATCGTTTAATAAGCATTGAATGTCTATATTTTCTTGAAAAGAAAAAAAAATGATTTTTAGATTACGTTTAATTGTTTTAATGTTTTGAATTTTTTTTCCTTTTTGATTGCCGCCTAGAATGTTGAAAACACTTCCTAAATTTTTCTGGTCCTGAGTTGTGGTTCCAACCCTTGCTTTAGTTTCAACATGTTGCTTGTTTATAATGTTTTCCTTAATTTGGTTGGTTACAATTCGAGTGTTAACAATAGGCTACTTGCATAAATTTTTTTTTCACTTTTATTTGAAAGTGGGAAGGGTAATTAAAATTCCCGATACGAAAAAAAATGTGAAATGGCAATATTAAATTAAAAAATAACAATTAAATTTTAAAAAATTTAAATACGCGCGAAAACGGACGGTCGCCATGTTTAGTGAGTGTGACGTCATAAGTCATAACTGAGTGTTTATATGGTGGTTTAAGATTTAGAACGAAGCAGCTTTTTTTCCGGCATACGCGATTTATTTATTTATTTATTTATTTATTTATTTATTTAATGCGCCGTTCGAGTTCCTTTCGGAACTATTGGCGTGAGTTAACAAAAAAAAAAGAATAATTGAAAAAAGAATAACAATGAAAAATAATTGAAATCAGCAAAACGTATTGAAAAAGAAAAAAAAAAAATAGAAATCGAAGCCTTGACATTATAATTTTAATTTTTATTTTTTAACCTCGATTTCTATTTTGGGCAGATGATCCAAGATCTCTCCAAAATCGTAAGGTGCTAAAGCTAGCAATTCCGATCGAATTGTTCTTTTAAAAGATCCGAGTGGTAAGGCCAAAATGGAACGAGGGAGCAGATTATAGAACTTTAAGCCTGCGAAATATGGTAAACGAGCCTTAATTTTTAATCTACATAGATCTGACTGCAAGAGATGTCCCTGACGAGTATTATACTGATGATGACAGCCAACTTTGTCAAATTTAGACTCGTGCTTTTTTATATATATTAAAAGTTGAAATACATATTGCCCATAAATTGTAAAAACGTTGTGCTGTCTGAAATGTTCCTTGCAATGCGCATTGTGTTTAAGCCGAAGTACAAACCTTAAGGCTTTTTTTTGAGATGTGAAAATGGTGTGCAAATTATCTAACGATGTCCCCCCCCCCCCCCCCCCCCCCAGATTAATAGGCAATACGAAATATGAGAGTGAAAGATGGAATGATATACCATTAACCTAGTTTTGAGGTCACAAATCGAGGAGAGGCGTCGAAGAAGGAATAAAGCAGATGATAAACGCAGAAGTAAATTAGTAACGTGGCAATTCCAAGAAAGCCTCTCATCAATGTGCACCCCCAGAAATTTAATGTGCTCCACTCGTTCCACTTCAGTATCGTCAATAAACACACTAATACTTGAATCATCATCTCTGCCATGAGTTTTAAAGTTAATAAATTTAGTTTTGTCTTGATTAACTGATAAGTTAAAGTAAGATAGTGTTTGAATGTAGTTATTTAAAGCTAAATGAATGTCTATTTCATTATCGGTGCACGTTTTGTTTTTAAAGAGCAAAGTTGTGTCGTCGCAAAACATACAAACCTGGGATATATTCGCTAGCATAGGTACAAAGTTTATGTAAATGAGAAATAATAAAGGACCCAAGATTGAACCTTGAGGGACAGAGCTGGTGGGAGTTTTGCAAGAAGATCTGTATTCATGACCATCATTAATCAAAAAAACATATTGTTGACGGTTTGTTAAGAAAGATAAAATTAATTTTGACAATGAGTTACAGAAGCCCAGTTTTTGTACGAGGGTAAGTAATATATTAAATTCAACTTTGTCAAAGGCCTTAGATAAATCGAGAAATACCCCTACTGTAGAACATTTACTCTCCAGCGCATCTACTATCGTTTCTAAAGTAGAATTTATTGCATCAGTAGTGGACAGTGCATGCCTATAGCCAAATTGATGAGAACTGAGTAACATATTGTCTTCAAGGAAATTAATAATGTAAGTTGCTAAAATTTTTTCGAAAATTTTTGAAAACGATGAAGTGAGGGCAATGGGACGAAAGTTATTAACATCTTTATTATCTCCTTTTTTATATAGTGGTTTTATTCTGCTGATTTTCAGAGCTGATGGATAAGTTGCCTCCTTTAGGAATTGATTGAAAAAATACTTGAGGTGCGGGAAAAAGAAACCAGAAAACTTTGAGATAAAATGAATTGAAAATTCGTCATCACCCTTAGCAGTTTTATTATTTAAATCAGCAATAGCCCTTTCGATGTCATGAATCTCTAAGTTTTCTATACAGAGTTCATTATTTGTGAGCTCTATGCAATCAAGAAAATCTACAGGGAGACTTTTGCCGGATGAAGATGAAATATCCACAAAAAAGTTATTAAAAATCTCACAAATCTGAGTTAAATCGGTTATTATTTGTCCCTTGATGGAAAGCTCCTCACAACTCTTTTCCACTGTAACCTTTTTATTTCTCATACCGTCAACTATATTCCATGCACATTTGACTTTATTTTTAGCCAGGGATACTTTATTTGAGAAATATTCTTTTTTTGTCTTTTTAATTAATTTATGATAGGCTTTTTTTTCATTCTTTATCAACTGTTGACGATGAGCAAAACTGAAGGAATTCTTTCCATCAAGTAAAGCTAGTTCTCTCAGATGCTTTCTTTTAGCCTTAATTTCCAAATTCAGCCATTCAGGTTCATTGTTGGGCTTAATTTTGAATCGTCGTTTCGGAAAAGATAAATCAAAAAATTGAACAATTTTGTTAAGAAAATTCGTAAATTTGGCATCAATTGAAGCGCTATCTTCATTATAAATAAAATCCCAGTTGTAGGTTGATAACAAGTGCTCAAACTTTTTATAGCCAGGTTCTTTAAATATGCGTTTCAAGACAAATTCTGAATGGGTAGCACTGGCAAAGAAATTAGGTAAAGTCAGAAGAATCCCTTCGTGATCAGAAATAGCAGTAGCAATAATTTCTCCCACCAACTCAGTGTTGCTCAAGTTAGAAAAAACGTGGTCAATACAAGACGCAGAAGTAATGCCGAAACGCGTCGGAGAAGTGATAAAACAATCAAGACCATAACTGTTCATTAGTAATAAGAGCTCACGCTTAGAACTGGATTCTTGAAGCAAATCAATATTGAAATCTCCGCACAGGATCAATTTTCGCTCAGATACTAATAAGGAATTTAGTAACTTATCAAGTAGATCAAAAAACATAGTTAGGTTTGCATGATTTGGCGAACGATATATGTGAACAACAATTAATAGTTTATTTTTAAACTGTAAATTAATTGCCGATGCTTCTAAAATTTTATCGGCACAATAACTGACTACATCTACAATAGTAGCATCTAATTTTTCATTAGATTTTACAAAAATACCAACCCCTCCAGACTGTTTGTTATTATTATTTTGTCTCACGTAAGCAGAGACTGCTGTATAGCCTTTAATATTGAGGGCCTGAATTTCCGATAAATTCAAGGCAAGTTCCGAGAAACAAACCACCGTAGGCTTAAGTTGACTTAGCAATATATCAACCTCATCAATTTTGGACTTCAAGTACTGAATGTTTTGAGACAAAATAGTGAAGTTCAAACCATTCTGTGAGGGGATGATAAAACAATTGTTATTTTTACATATTGTAAACCTATCTTCTTTTTTAGAAGTGTAATTAAATACTCTGTTGCTTTTACCTTTTACATCGAACTTATTAAGCAAAGCATTATAAGAACTTAGCGAGATACTAAAAAAGGCTTATCAGAAGCAAAATAATTTTTTAAAACCAAACCGAAAACTTTTTTAGCATAATTGTTTAAATGAATACCATCTCTAGATAATTCCCGGTAAGAAATATGATTATTTAAATTAATAAAGTCGAAACCAAAGCATTCAGCTAACCATTTTATATCATGATTTAATTTAACAATATAACGACCATTTACATCTTTACGTTTAAAAATCGTCGACAGGCAAATTTGCGCATTAGGGAATTTAGACTTTATTCTTTCGAGAATTGACCAAAAGTCACCAATAAAATAATCCGGATTTCGAAAGCTACAGAAAATTCAAGGATAATAAAAATTTTTAACCGAAGAAGCTCAATTTTTTTTTTCTTATTTTAATTTACTGAATACTTTTTGGTTAATAGTGACATTTATATACATAATTTATATTACCGGGTCGGTTTTTTTTTAGCCACAGGGTTTCATGGTTTTCATGTTGTAGTGGGCACAGTATTAATTAGTATTAGATTAACCCGATTGGGCAAAGATCATTTTTCACCTATCTTTCTTTAAGGAGGGAATATTTCCATCCATAACTTTTCAGGTTATAATTTTTTTTAAACTACCCCTTAACTCTTTATACTCTGAGACACCCATCGCCTCTAAAAAATGAAATATTTACTCTTAAATATATTATATCTCAATATCTAGTAAGTGATTGACTACAACTTCAATCGTTCCTTTAAATTTACTCATTCTACATATATATTTATTACAATTTAAGTGTAGATTCATTCATTAATTTTAGAATAATGGAAAAAGACCCGCCTCGAGTACTGCATCAGTTAACTGTCATCATTTAACTTGAAACATGTTTCAAGTCTCAATTCTTGCAAACTCCTGTCACTTAAACAATAATCTGGTGTATGAGCCAAGGCATTCCTTTCCGTTCTTATAATGTCGCAATGCAAGCAAAACCTCTTGTATTGCTGTGGAAACTGTATGTGATGGATTGTACTCCGAAATTATAGTGCTTTTTAAGAGCTTCGTAAAATTTCGAATACTTTCAAAACAAAATAAATAAATGAATAAACAACAAAAACAAGAAATTTTTTCCTTCGTACGATTTATTTAATTTACAAAAAAATTGTTTCCACTTACATTAACATCAAAAAAAAAACATTTGCTTTTTTCATTTTAAAAAGCAAAGTAGCAAAAAAAACCCGAGGTGGGACAGAATTAATCCAACAGTAACAGGAATTGAGAAGGATTTCGGGCTCCCCATTTTCCTGTGCAGCCTGAAAATAAAAATAAAATATTTTCAATATCAAATTATTCACAAGAAAAATTCTTAATTTTTGAGCTGGATGAAACTTTTCACAACATACGTCTATCATTCTAAAATTCCAACTTCCTTAAGGATGCCAATGTCCTTGCTCATCCCTCCATTGCCATTACCGTGTCCGGATAGCATTAGTAGGTCGTTCTAAAAGTGCATGAACGACAAAAATACCGTCAGAGAGAATTTTTGGGATAAATTCACCGATTAGACATCTCATTTCGTCTAATTCTTGAGGGCTTTTACAGACTAATTCAACCTGCAAAAGAAAACAATGTTAGTTATCAATATACTCTTCAATTTTTTCAACGGTTTGATCATTACTCACCTCAAAATGTGTATTTTTCTCAGCGGACCCGGTAAAAAGGTAACCCAAGGTAACAGCTATATTTTGTTTGACCAGAATTAGCGCCAAATCCGGACAAGCTGAGCACATAATGGTTAATATTCTTAAAACACTTATAAAAGTTCTTGTGCTAATGGCTGGATGCGATTCCACTAACTGTAATTCGATGCAAAGGCAATTAATTATTAAAGTTTAATTTTTTATTAAGAACTGGAAATGCATACCATAACAAAATTATGGTTCACTGTAAGTAACGTTATTAATGCAGGCACGACAACTTTTACAGGGAAGCCAGTAAGTATATCTTCATTGCCCATAATAAGCATTTGACACATTTCAATTTCTGCTTGAAGCTGTTGACTTTCATCTACTCATGCCTGCAGTCCTTGAAGTAGTTGCTGAGCCTTAGAAGCTGAAAAAAATATGATATTTTTTAAAATTAAAGCTGTATGAGTGGAAGCAAAAAAAAAATGCTTGAATACTTACACGAACTAACTCTTATACTTCGATTGAGTAAATCCTGCATTCTAGGACCTAAAGCTCCAAAGCTCCACTGATATCGTAGTATTGCAAGAACTTCTTCCTGGGAAAAAAAAATACAGTTTCCACAATAAAAAAATAATTTATACTCTCTTACCTGTGGAAAACTATGTTAGGCTCACAAGGTAAACACAGCTAGAACAAATGAAATAATTTGATAATATTAAGAGAATAACCCACTCACTTTCAACCAACTACTCCTCTTATCGATAGTTATTTTTTCTTTCTTTAGGTAACCAAATCAGGTCAAGCTGCATTATTTTTTCTTACAGGCCAATCACTAACAACAATCAATCACCAAAGGTCATCCAAAAGGTAAAAATTAATAATTAGAATCTTCCACAGTTTTCGAGGTTCAAATTGTGCTACAATATAAGCAAATGAATTGGCAAGCTATTCACAATAAAGCCGCTGTGAATCTTTCCTACTTGGTATTATGTCAAGTTGATTCTGTTGTTTCAATTGCGGAACATAATGAATAATAATAAAATTTTTTTCACATTTACAATTTGTAATTTTATCACCACAATTTACTACAATTCGAATTAATTATTTTAATTTTACTGACATTATGATGTTAATACAGGGACAATCTGGCCGATCAAACTTAATTCAATAAAAAAACTCTTTTACCAATAACAAATGCTGTGTTTCTCTTTTGTCATCTGGATTGAAGGTTCAAGCGTTCTCAACCCATCCAAAAACAGCATAATAATCAAATCGCATAAATGCCAAGGACGGTCACCATCCTCACTTAGCGGATTTCCATTCCCTGTATCAACCGATTTTAAACTTGGCGCCTCTGAACGGCCCCCGAGATGCAACATTTTTAATGCAAAGAGGATTCATGTTTCTTGCTTTAATTTTCTGTTTCCATTGAGAATCCATGGTAACTTGAGGAACTAAAGCAGTAATGGCTACGAATTTTCAATTTTAGAGTTGTCAGCATCAGAAACTGCAACTGTTATTTTTGCAACCTGAAAAAAAAAAAAACAACAGTTATGCAAGACAAATTCCCTCCCGACAGTATCCTTGCCTGCTTTATACATAAATTTCCCTTTATACAATTCATCATTAAAAAAGTATGACACTGTGTTCCCTCTTCCACTGTTTTTATCAACCATCTCTTCTTCTTCAACAAGCAAGAACCCTTTTTGGTCTAATTGTACCAAATAATACATTTTGACTTTAAATAAGAAAATTACCTTACACTAAGTTTAAGAAATTCCCCTGGACTAAAACCCTATTTCTAGTTATTGAAATTTCAGCATCAAATGGGATTTCTAAAAACTGATTAATTGAATAACCTGCACTGGAAACTAAACAGTTTGGACTGCACAAAACAAAAATGGAGCTGTAGACATGACATATCCACCCATTGACATTACAACAACAAAGCCTGCAACAAATTAGAAATTTACACAAATCTGTTCCAGTTTTCCTTATGATTCAACTTACAAGATGATACTGCTGCCCTAATTATAAATTATTTATTTGCTCCTTTAAATTATTTGTTTACTCCTTTGACTCAATGCGACACTGATCTAAAGATGGCAATAAGATGGTATCATGGTCGTAAAGGTCGCGAAACTCGGAAGGGTACCCGTACTAGGGAGTCTGAAAGAGGGAGTGGACACTCTTCTTTCAAATTGAAAAAATCACGTGATTTCGCCGCCATGAATTAACAAAAGCATGTGTTCAAAAATTTTACACTGTGTGGAAATTCAATTTCCCCGACTAGATGTCAATTGTTTTTTGTTTTAATCGGGACTTTGAACACCCGCAGAACCAGAAATTTTTTGAACACATGTTTTTGTTAATTCATGGCGGCGGAGTGTCCACTCCCTCTTTCAGACTCCCTAACCCGTACAGCACTTTTCAGTTCTGAATTTAGTTTTCTGATATTACCCGAAACTACTTCGTATATATATATATACGAAGTAGTTTCGGGTAATATCAGAAAGGTGGACAACGTGTGTTCGAAAATTTTTTTCGATATTTGCGCCATCTGTATCCGGCGAAACCTCGCATTAAGGCAGATAGATTGTTTTTGCACTGCACAGCAGAATTTTGAGTATTTTGACAATTATGATTTGTTTTTAATTCTTTAAGTGTCCCTTCATCTGCATTCCCTTCACCAAAGGGAGATTCAAAATCAGATGGTGCAGAAAAATGTTTGTTTCCATGTAATTCAGCATGACAATCAAAAGTGTCGAGTTGTAACTAAGATTGTTTACAAAAGGTAATGGCATATTGTTATTTATTGGAAATTTGCCTGACTTTACAATAACAAAGGAAATTATTAATTAATAATTTAATATTATTGAAAAAAAAAATGTGCATTTGTTTTTCAGAATTCCAAACAGATGAAGGAGTTTAATTAGCAAGTTTAAAGTGTGGGAATCAATGAAAATTTCAGCAGAAACATGTCCCAGCGCTTTTTTTGCCTGTAAAACTTAGTCAAGTCAGTCAACAGCTCAAGCTTCTTAGATGCTGATTGTTACATTTACTAGAATGAAAAATAAAGCATACAAGCAAGTGAATGAAGTATTGAAAGTTGAATAACCACAAAATATAAGAGGTTGTAGGCTCTTCAATTCAGAGCAGTTACAAGCTCTTCTTGAATCCCATGGCTTACCTCCTCATCTTTTTGGAGCTTTAGGTCCTAGAATGCAGCATTTACTCAATCAAAGTATGGGAGTTAGTTTGTGTAAGTATTCAAGCATTTTTTTTTTGCTTCCACTCATACAGCTTTAATTGTAAAAAATATCATGTTTTTTCAGCTTTTAAGGCTCAGCAACTACTTCAAGGACTGCAGGCATGAGGAGGTGAAAGTCAACAGCTTCAAGCAGTAATTGAAATGTGTCAAATGCTTATTATGGGCAATGAAGATATACTTACTGGCTTCCCTGTAAAAGATGTCGTGCCTGCATTAATAACGTTACTTACAGTGGACCATAATTTTTTTATGGTATGCATTTCCAGTTCTTAATAAAAAATTAAACTTTAATAATATATTACCTTTGAATCGAATTACAGTTAGTGGAATCGCATCCAGACATTAGCACAAGCACTTTTATAAGTGTTTTAAGAATATATTAACCATTATGTGCTCAGCTTGTCCGGATTTGGCGCTAACTCTGCTCAAACAAAATATAGCTGTTACTTTGGGTTCGTAATTTTCTGTTGTTGCTTTAATTGTTCTTCTTTTTTATCATCATCATATCATCATCATCATCATCATCTTGTTGATGATGATGGTCTTCCTCTTTTTCACTTTTATTTTGTGTGTCTTCTCTTTCCTCTTTCTCTTTCGTTACTTTACAGAAAAGTAAAAAACAGATAAAGTGACAGCAAAGGAGGTGCCCATGAAGATAAGAATAACAAAAATGCAATTGGTTTTGGTGAAAATCTTACCTCGCGCACCTGAGTAAGATACTCGTCAGGTAAAACAAAATGGCGACATTCAATTGTGTCCCGTAAAGGATACGGGCAAGGTCCTGGAAAATTAAAGTGAGTTGACATTAAGAAAATAATTTCTTTTTTTTGTGTTTAAACAATTGGCATGGGAGTTATTTTAATATTGAAACATATGGCGGAAGTTTATGTGTTATGATACATGAAAGCGTACGGATTTTGAATCTTTGTAAAGATTTATTTTGATCGATGTATGAAAGCTTGCCACATTTTTTTTTTATAGAGGAACGAATTTAATTTTTTTGTTGTAATATTGCGATTTCTTTCGTGGAAACGATAAATGAGGGTATTAACTAAGTTACCCACTTGAGATAATGAAAACACTTGAAACGGCATGGGCATCAAGGGGATTTTTTTTCGGCGACAATATATTTTGGCGGTCGAAAAATTCCAGTTTGGCAGTTATCTTTAAAAAAAAATTGGCAGTAATTAAATTTATTTTAGGGAAGTAACAATAATAAATTCGGCAGTAAATTAAATAAATGGGTGGTCAATTTAATAATTTTCGGCAATAATTTTTTTGGAACTGGGAAGTAATAAGGTGGCAGTAATGAGGGAAAGCAGTAAAAAAATTAACTTACCATTGATAATTAATGTCTAAGCAAAGCTTTCGTAGACTTTTTCGGTCTTCCTCTTTTTCTTTTTTCCCCAATTGGTACTGTTTTTGCTGCCGGAGGTGGCTTTGCATATTTCAGCCGGATACTTATCCCGATGATGTGCCTGCAGAGGTATTGCTTAAAAAAAGCAGGGCACGTGCAATTTCCTTCCATCCACTTTTCCTTTTCATGAGGCAAGTCTACGATTTGTTGAAGGTGTACGGGAAGCAACTCCTTCGTACCAATTACAAAAAGATCCAAACCATCCAGAGGCCATATAATCAACAAATTTTTTTTGCTTCTTGTCGTTCCATTTTTTTTTAAAAAGTATAACTGCTTTTTCAAAGATTTCTTTACTTGATGACAGTTGCAAAAAGTCAATGTCACATAAAATTTCAACCTTAAATTCTTCGTCGACTAATGCATCAATCTTTTGAGATATGTTTCGTCTTACATGCGCCCAACAGACGATTAATGTTTTTCCATCGCCGAATACCTCCACAAATCCGTTCCTGATTGCATCTGAAGCGTCCGAAATCAAATTGTTTTGCTTTGATTTTCTTTTTTTCCTCTGTTATATTAAAAATGACAAATAACCTCCACAATATTTTTTCCTACTGCCAAAATATTTTTTCCTGCAGCCGAAATATTTCTTTTTACTGCACAAGTATTTTTTTTACTGCCAAAATATTTTTTTTACTGTCTAAATATTTTTTTTACCGCCTTTTCCTCCCTCATTTTACTGGCCTCAAAAGTACTGCCTCTTTAAATTATTAACTGCCTCTTTAAATTATTAACTGCCAATTTATTAAATTCACTGCCATTTTTAATAAAATAACTGCCAGTTTTATTAAAAGTTACCGCCACTTTAAATACACGCCTTTTTTTTCTGCAATAGTTATTTGTTTTGGAAGTAATTTTTTGTTTAAGTGAGCAACCCCAGTTGTTAAGATGAACTTTTAAGGGGGGCAAATAATTTTTTTAGTTATACTTATTTATATAAAGATCCTGGCCAAAATCAAACAAGAGACCAAAAAAGCGACCCAGGTTAGAGCCCGAAAAAAAGTTCCTACATCAAATTTAAATCCAAAAAAAATTTATTTGCCTGGCACAACTCAATCCCAGAAAAGACTTTTTTCCAAACGTGGGTTGGAAAAAAATCAAGCCAAACTCTGAGAAAATAGATTTTGCTAGCGCCAAGCCGAAAGAAAAATTTTCTTGCAAGTGTCAAGCTCGAAATAAACGTATAATCTATACCTGAGTCCGAAAAAAAGTTTTCTAGTCACACCCAGCTCCAAAAAATAAATGTATTGCGAGGTCAAAGTCTAAAAAAATTATCTGACACAGATCTTAGTCTGAAAAACAACTCCTGGTCTGACTCAACACCCCAAAACAATTTTTGGTGAGAGGAAAACCCCCAAAAAATGCAAAGTCAGACCTTAGCCCAAAAAAAATCTTTCTGGGTGAGACTAATCTTTTTTAAAAAATTCCTTACAAAGGTCAGGCTGGAAAAAACTCTATAAATCAGACCTAGCCCCCAAAAAAAGATCTTATCAAGAGCCAAGCTCCCAAAAAAATATGCAGGACTCTCTAGCCAAAGCTTCAAAAAATATTTTTTTGTTAGATCAAGCCCAAAAAATTCTATTTCTAAGCCTTAGTCCGAAAAAGGTTTAACCCAGTTAAAAAAAAAGACTGTAGGCCTAGCGCGAGTCTGGAAAAATCTCCAGGTCGGGCTGAATTCTTTATAAAAATTTTCTTCCTTGGCCTTAGCCCGATAATAATCTCTCTAAGTTTGATCCAGCCCTGAAAAATAATTTTCTTGCCAGATTTAAGTCCAAAAAACAACCCCTAGGCCAACGATCAGATGAGAAAAATCACCAGGCCACTCTCTTCGGGCATTTCCATAAAAATCAATTCCCTAGCTTGCACTAAAACCCCAAAAAAAACTTTTGAGCCCAAAAATTCTCTAAATAGCTGACTTTAGTGCTGCGAAAATTAATTCTGGTTATTTATTTATTTTTCAGGTTGCAAATTCGCCGAGAACACATCCTCGAAGATGCTTTTAATAAATTAATGGCTGCGTCTAAAAAAGATTTACAAAAATGCAAATTGTACGTGACGTTTGATAGGGAAGAAGGATTGGATTACAAAGGACCGAGCCGAGAATTTTTTTTCCTGCTTTCAAGGGAGCTTTTTAATCCGTATTATGGATTGTTTGAGTATTCAGCGAATGATACTTATACGGTTCAAGTTTCGCCAATGTCTGCTTTTGTGGATAATCATCATGAATGGTAAATTTAAATTAAATTTTCATTATTTTTTGAAAAAAAAAATTTTTAAAGCAGCATTTGAAAGCTTTTAGCCACTTTTCAACCGTTGGACAAAAATTAGTTCTCTGGCCCATGTTTCTGTATTAATAATTTTTTTCTTTCTATTTTTCAGGTTTAGGTTTAGTGGCCGAGTTCTCGGTCTTGCCTTAGTACATCAATACCTACTCGATGCATTTTTCACTCGTCCGTTTTACAAAGCGCTTTTACGATTACCATGCTCTCTATCCGACCTTGAATCACTAGACAGCGAATTCCATCAAAGTTTGCTATGGATGAAAGAAAACGACATTTCAAGCGACGTTCTCGACTTGACATTCGCCGTGACTGAAGAACTTTTCGGAAGTGTTATCGAACGGGAACTTAAACCTGGCGGAAGGAACATAAACGTTACTGAAAAAAATAAAAAAGTACGTGCATTAACCCAACATTTCAATTTTAACTTAAAATTTATTTTTTCTAATTTTATTTACATTTTTCAGGAATATATCGAACGGATCGTTCGATGGCGTTTAGAACGTGGCGTCGCTGAACAGACTGAATCATTAGTTAGCGGTTTTTATGAAGTTGTCGATCCTAGATTGGTTTCCGTATTCGATGCTAGAGAATTAGAATTGGTGATTGCTGGAACTGCTGAAATTGATTTATTAGATTGGAGGAAGAATACAGAGTATCGTTCTGGTTATCATGACAATCATCCAGTTATCACGTGGTTTTGGGCCGCTATCGAAAGATTTAGCAATGAACAAAGACTTAGATTATTACAGTTTGTCACTGGGACGTCTAGTATACCGTATGAAGGATTTTCAGCTCTTAGAGGCTCAACTGGCCCCCGAAAATTTTGTATTGAAAAATGGGGGAAACCGAATAGTCTTCCTCGGTAAGATTTTTTTTACTTTTAAAAATCGTAACTTCTTAAAGCATAGTTTTTGCTTTGCTAATTGAATATCTGGTTATTTTGTGAACTGAAACGACTCTATCGCCCTCTAGTGCTCAGTTTACAAACTAATCCGACTTTTTATGCTCTTTCTAACAACTACAAAAACTTCAACTATTTAATCGCTTTGATTTATTTTATTTCAGGGCTCACACTTGTTTTAACAGACTCGACTTACCACCTTATCCAACTCCGGAAGTTCTTTACGAAAAATTATTGTTAGCAGTTGAAGAAACAAACACATTTGGTATCGAATAGATAACGCCGAATAATTCCTTCGTTGGATCAATCGCTTTGCTCACTCCGCTTATCTGGGGATTTCAATAAGCGGATAAACATAAGTTTAAGGAGTCGTTACCATTTTTTAGGAGTTCAAGTCATGTAAAGGCCAGTGTCGAAATGATTTTTGAAAAATATTGTTATTAATTTATTAAAAAATCTTGTTGAAAAAGGAATGCAGACAGTAAAGGCATCTGGTCAGTTTGGATGCTATGAAATTATAAAGAATTTGCCTTTGTGTTCAAGAAAGGACGTTGGTCCTGTGGTAAATTTTTGTTTGAATGTATTTATTCTGCGTGTCGTTTTTTTTTTATTTGTTCGGTTTGTGTTTAATCATAAAAGTCCGTCGAATGATGTGCCAGAAAATTAAAAAAAGAAAACGGTTTATAAAAAAGTATTGCTTGCCTTTCAAAATTTCATTTTTTTAAAATTGTGAAGCTGCTCTGGCGGCGAAGCACAACTTTTTTTTTCGATCTGCCAATTTATAATCACGCTAAATGTGAAACAGTATTAACTGCAATCATTGTATCAAATTTTTTACTAATAATGGCATTTTTTCAAATTTTGTGCTTCTTACCCCCATTCGAAGCCATTTAGGCGTTCAACGTGGAATTTTTATTAATGACTAATTAATATTAAATTAGCAAAGACTGAAAAATTTTGTTTTTTGTTTTTTAATTGTTACAGTTTTGTCGTACTCCCTCGCCATTTTTTTTGTATAAATAATAAAAATTCCACTTAATTAATACAGTCGAATCCGGATATAATTGACTTGAAGGGACCGGAAAAATTCGTCAATAATAACCGAGGTCCACTATATGACATTTTCACACTCTTTGATAATTTCAATTTTCCGTTGTAAAGTAAAAGATTGCCTTCGTTTCGACATGATGAACTTAACTGACTGAATACCGATTGAATACAATGAAACGAATATTGACTGCATGATACATTGTGAACTTGCGAAAACATGACCAAAAATTGCAACAAAGTATGAAAAAAAGTTGTCAGTCAATTTTAAGCGAGGGTCAGTTTACAAGTCCATTATATCCGCAAATTTTTACATGGATTCTTATGGAAAATAAAAAAAAGGGACCACAATTTTTCGTCTACTATAAGCGAGGACTTGATTTTAGGGGTCAATTAAACCCGAAATTTTTAACATGGGCTCTTATGGAAATGAAACGGGACCGGAAGGTTATGTCCACTATAACCGAGAATCCATTATAACCCGTGTAAATTATATCCGGATTCGACTGTATTTAAATATCACGTAAAAAAATTTTTTCAATTAATTATTAACAAATTTTTTTATACCGAATTAATTGTTATTTATTATAAATATTAATCGCGAAATTTTAAAAGTACACCGAAGGTTTCGGAATTGTATTTTCAAGAACAATTAAAATTACTTTTGGTGCGCTGTTATTATTTCAAAAATGTTGTGCGATCAAGGCAATTAGTGTATAAGTGAATGCGGAGGGCAAAATTATTCAGAATGGGGGAACTGGATTATTTTAACGCATAAAAGAGGAAATGTCCGTCAGTTTGTCCCGTTTTGTGTAAATTGTTCTGCGTTTTCAAAGCTTTGTGCCCTAATTAATTTTTTTAAATATGAAAACTTAGATATTTGCTAATGGATTAATGTTCTATTTGTAGTAAAACTCCTCGTTAAGGGTACAAAATTATTATTACAACAATATTTTCTGAATTAAAGTAATTTAAAATATGGATGAATGCTTAATATTTATAAAATACACATTGCCTTATCAATGTCATCCTAGTCAAGTCATCTTGTAACAATGTATATTGTTTTAATCTAAGAAATATTTTGTACATATGATTATTATTAATATCATTATTGATTACATATTTTTTGTTTTTGTTGGTATTAAAGGTTCTGCATTCCAAGAATAAATAAAAAAAAATTATAAGTGCTTTTTGTGTTATTTTTTTTCCTTGAATATTTTCGGAATCCGCGAGATTGTGTGAATGAAGCGAACAGTGGTCGAAAGTCACTAAGGACGTCATCTTGATTTTTTAAAATGAGCTTTGTCCATAAAGATAACGACAGTGATTGTTTTTTCAAAGGGTTGCAATTAAATTTTTCAAAATCAGTAGCGTTGTTTTTTATTTAATTTTTATTAAAATTCTATGCATTCGCAACTGTATACATTGGAACTGTATTATTAAAGCGGGATCGTTGTCATAGCGGGACTGTTGTTACGGTGGGACTGTTGCTACCAATGTAACAGCAGTCCCCAGTCATCCCTATCCCGATCTTCGGTTATAATTATGAAATAAACTGACATTGCCGTTGCCAGTGACTGCTCAGTTTTTTATTTTTATGAATAATCAATGGAAAATGTATGAGGCCTTAAAAAGGGTCGTTTTTGTTTGAGTTGAAAATCACTTTCAACCAATATTTTTTTAACTACAACCAATATTATAAAGTAATTGAAAGGGGAAAAAAATCATTTTGTGATTCCCCTTAAATTTCATAAACCGGTCCATCAAAGTCACTTAATACTCGTTTTCACTGAATTTAAAGAACACTACTAGAAATATCGTTGATGATTATGTTGCAGAAATTTTGAGATCCATAATCAATCATGATTAATCCAAATAACGATCAAGTTTTACAATTTTCACAGGCACATCACTAACCACTAAACCACTTGTCAGACATATCATCATTGTTGAACGCTTGTAATTAGACTTTACCTTTTTATAATTAAAAAAATCTGATTCCACAAGTATTTGTCACTTTAAAGTATAGATAAGAGCAAGAGAATTCAGTACATGCTGACTTCTTAGAAATCCATTTTTAAATTACTGTGGTGTGATGTGATTGCTCTACCGATTGTTTACTGACAGAATAATAGGCCTCTAGTGAAAAAGCTAAAAAATGACTGCATCATGATGCAGTCATTTTTTAGCTCTTGATTTCCTCTTGGGAATATTTTTTTAAATGCATTTAAAAAAATATTCCCAAGAGGAAATCCATTACTTTGAAAAAAATTAGTTTTAAGAAAACTTTAAAATTCCTGTTCCCTTTCACAAGACTCCTTTCATCTTGTGAATTATCTTTCTTTTTATAATAAAAATATAAAAGCTTGAAAGCTAGAAGGCTGTAATGTTCCCGCCCTAATTCAAATATGTATAGTTCGAGAACGCACTCTGCGTGAGCTAATATAAAACTCGAGCTATGAGTCAGTACAAAGCAATCTCTCGGTCAATAAAGAACATATTAAAAATGTGATAACCGCGTTATTATTTTAATTCCTAAAGACATAACAAATTGGCGACGAGGATTAACGGACGGGAAACTCGTGAGCCGCGTTTTTCACAAATGCCGGAGTTTGAAGTTAAAGTTAAAATTAAAAGTTAAAGTGACATTACATTTTACATCACAATTGCGCAATGGCTGAAATACAACCCCTCGTGGACGCCATTAACTTGCTGGTACAACAGATGCAAGGAATACAACAGCACCAACAGCAACTCGTGGCACCAGTATTATATTGTTCTATTTGCATTTTTTGAAATTTTACAGTAGAGGGATGGCAATTTTTAACCTCTAATATTTCACTACTCGCACACTACACAGCCTCAAACCAAGTTGTTATGTATTGCCCAGATGATAAATAACCCCAATAACCTGATATGTATTATTATTTATTATTTTTAACAACGAAAAACGTAATTATCGAAAAAATTATCGTTTAAACAGAACAATATAACAATAAGAAATTTCAGTTTCTTTCAGTGTTATATTGTCGTATCAGAATAGCGTTTAATTCTTCTAATTCAGCTGAAAAATCAACGAAAAAATTACTGGCGGTTCATTGCAAAGACTATTATAAATATTTATAGATTTTATTTATTTTCTGAAATACTCTAAAATCAGTTTATTAGAATTTTTAAGTAAAAATGTTTCAAATGAAAGACGCTGCATTGACTCGCAAGTTAGATGAACGCCCGCCATCTTTGTTGTTGACAATCAAAATAGCAAATTAAAACGGTTATTACAAATGACGGTTTTTTCTATTTTTTGACTGGTAGGTAAAAAAATACGGCCATATTTAGGATTTTAATCCATGTTTTCAATTAACAACTGTGTAAAAATGCAAAAAAAGTAAAAATTAACGGGGAATAGAAGGGGGAAAAATTGTCTTATGCAAATAGAACAATCTAATCCTGAAATTTTGAAAGGTAATGCAAATAGGACAATTTTATTTTGCTAATAAAACAGTTCATTTTTTAATTTTGGATATTTTTTTTTCACGAATTGATCAAGGACGGCAAATAAAATATGACTATGCAAAAAAGTCGATTTTCGATTTTTTTGCAAATAGAACATTATAATACTGGCGCCACGAACTGCCACTTGGAAATCAAGTTCCTGCAGCTCCAGCGACAGCGCAACAAATCCTACAACAACAGCCTTTACAATTTGAAGCTTTCGATGACAGCAAGGAAAGTTTCGACGCCTACTCACAACGGCTTGATAATTATTTTACACTAAAAGGCTTAACAGGAAATGCACAGGATGTGGAACAGGCAAAAGTTCAGTTATTGATACATTGTGTTGGATCGAAACACTACCAACTCCTTGTTAATTTAACTGCTCCTGACTTACCTAACTCGAAAACCTATGGTGAACTCATAAAGTTATTACAAGATAACCTGTGTCCTAAACCCAATGTGCTTACCGAACAAAATAAGTTTTTTTCCTGTTCCCAACTACAAACCGAGTCCATCTCAGCTTATGTGACAAGACTCAAGCAAGTTGCTAAATCGGCAGGCTTCACATCTCAATGTCAACAGGATGCTTGCACTAAGGCACTCTTAAAGACAATGTTACGCGCACAATTTATACGAGGTCTTAAAGATCAAGGAATCAGAGTATCCATCCTTGCTCAAGGCGAACTCACATTCGATGAAACCTTAGAGAGGGTCCTGGCAATAGAAGCTTCGAAGAATGAAAATCAACTTTACAGTAACACGAAAGATTCTTCGCCTCTCAACAAGATTTCAAATCAACGTAAGCCTAACAAGCAAAGACCGAAGCCAAACCACCAAGCACCTCCTGCAACAGAAAATAAACGTCAGACGACAAATCACAGATCTAACCGGAATAATAAAAAAATGGAGTTATGGTCCGTCCAAAACCTAAAGCAATCTCGAGATAGTTCGTTTTGTCTCATAGCTATCCTTCCAAATCGTTGTTAGCGTTTCCCCAAAATTTCGAAAAAATTTATGGTCACAGGGCATGTTAAAATGTATTTGCTCAATTTTTCCCGATCTCTCAACTGGTGCAGGAAAAAAATGGGAAGCAGTTTTCCACTTATTCCCTTTTAATTCCAGGTTGCTTTAGGTTTTGGACGGACCATACAAGCACTTGGTTTATTCGGGTTATGTTTACACTGTGGTAGAAATAATCATAAGACAAAAGACTGTACAGTTTCAAAAAAGTTAAAGTGCACACATTGCAATAAGGAGGGACACATATATAAAGTTTGCATTACACGGCTGAAAAATGAACAACAACTTAAAGAAATCAGCCTCATGGAAGATGACATGATTTATTCCATGGGTCACATCGCAGATATCAACAATAATCACAGTCCTTCTGAAGATGATAGGATTTTTGTAAACGTTCAAATCAAAGATTCTACACAGCGATTTGAGTGTGACACTGGCTGCAAGTTAACGATCCTTAGTCTTGCAGATTATTGGAAATTACACATCACAGCTCCAATATTAAAAACGAATGTGCTCTTCAGAACATATAGTGGACATGTTTTCAAACCAATTGGCTATGTAAAGGTTCCTGTCACATACAAAGCGATTACGAAAGAATTGGAACTTTATTTAATCAAGGACACACGCACACCAATTTTGGGAAGACATTGGCTCCGTCAATTGAGAGTCAACGTATACGAACACGATCCTGCTACAAAAGCTACAAATGTAAACAATGTAACAATCGACAACATTCAAGCAACAGTTAACGACATTAAGGAAAAATACAAAGATGTCTTCGAACAAAAAGTTGGTAAAATTCCTGATTACATTTGCTCTCTGAAATTAAAATCCGACGCTAAGCCAATATTTTTGAAGGCACGAACATTGCCATATTCTCTGAAACAAAGAGTTGAAAGTGAGCTAGCGAAATTGGAAGCCGATGATATCATTAGTCCAGCAGATTATACGGAATGGGGCACACCTATTGTTCCAGTATCGAAACCAGACGGAAACATACGCATTTGTGCGGACTATAAAACAACATATTAAACCCTCGCCTTATGGATACAAGTTATCCCATACCGCGCATTGAAGATATTTTTAATAAAATGCGTGGAGGGCGTTATTTTTGTACTCTGGACATTTTTAAGGCTTATCTACACATCGCGGTTGACGAGGACAGTGCCAAAGCTCAAACCATCTCAACGCATCAAGGCTCATTTACGGTCAACAGATTATTTTTTGGGGTAAAAACTGCTCCAAACGAATTTCATAAATTTATCGATCAATTCATAAATGACCTTGAAGGAGTCGCCGCATATTTCGACGATCTAATTATACAAGGAAAAACTTTTGAAGAATGCCAAACGCGCCTTTACAAGGTTCTAGAAAAAATGCAAAAACACGATTTGCATGTTAACATCGACAAGTGTAAGTTTTTCGCAGAACAAATCCAGTACTTAGGACATATAATTAGCAAGTACGGGTTACACAAAGCCCCAGAAAAAGTACAAGCCGTCATGAAAGCTCGACGACCAACAAATGTTCGCGAGCTACAACAATTTTTGGGGTTGGTGAACTATTACTCAAAGTTCATTCGAAACGCAACTTATTTATTACATCCGCTCAATCATTTGCTTCGCAAAGGAGTACCTTTTACGTGGACAAACCAATGTGAAGTAGCATTCCGGAAAATTAAAAAAGAAATTAGCAGCGATAGAGTAATGGTTCCGTACGATCCAGACCTTCCTATTACTCAAGGACGGATGCTAGCCCCGTGGGTCTCAGCGGCGTTCTATCACACACTATGGCCGACGGAGCCGAACGCCCAATAGCTTTTGCGTCACGATCTCTAACTATTGCAGAGAAGTCGTACAGTCAGCTAGACAAAGAAGCCACTGCAGTAGTTTGGGCTTGTAAAAAATTCTTCCATTACATATATGGTAGGAAATTCGATCTTATTGTGGACAATAAACCGATGCTACATATTCTCCATCCAGAGAAACAACTTCCGGTCCTGACGGCGACTAGACTTCTTCGTTATGCACAATTTTTATCAGGATTTGATTACAACATTCAGCATCGAAAGTCAGAACAACATACCAACGCTGATTATTTTTCAAGATTTCCAACACCGCTAACACAAGCGCAGATAAATTTTGTCGACGTAGATTATTTTATAAACAATAACATGATTCATACGATCGTTGACAACGAAACGATTACCGCAGCGGATATTTTACGAGAAACCGACCTGGACCAACAATTATCACAGTTGAAACGTGATCTAATCGCAGGCAAAAGTTATGACCCCGAACTCAGTTTACACAATGGCATTATACTTCGGGGAAATCGGGTTATGGTTCCTAAATCGCTTCAACCAGCTATTTTAAAGGAATTGCATTCTACACATGTTGGAATAGTAAAAATGAAAGCGTTAGCACGAAATTACGTACATTGGTCTAATATTACATCCGACATAGAGCACTTAGTTAAAAGTTGTCCGCAGTGTTGCGCGATCGCTAAAAACCCGACGAAGGCCCCACTTCATTCCTGGGAAATTCCGGCTTACCCCTGGCAAAGACTACACATGGATTACGCTGGTCCTTTCATGAATCGCCATTTCTTTATAGTCGTAGACGCTAAATCCAAATGGCCAGAAATTTATATGTCTAAATGTGCGCCTACTTCCGCTTCCACAATTGATTACTTCGAAGAAATTTTTGCTCGCTTCGGTCTACCTGATCTTATCGCCAGCGATAATGCTACAATCTTCAAGTCCGAACATAGTAAAAGAATACATAGTATGCCAGATCTGGCTCCCAAACTCGTCCAGTCCGCGCATGACGTCATCAACGGGAATCTTAAAATAAATATCTTCTGCTGTAATGTTTTCGGTAATGGCGGGTAATGGCGCGCAATTCGGTTTTTTTTTAATGAAAAGAAATGTCTTCTTGTGCCATACCGTCCTGCAGGAATAACCGCAAAAAAAACAAAAAAGGGGTAAGGTTTTATTCCTTTCCCAAAAATCCAACGTTCAATAAATTGTGCAAGGAGGCCTGCAGATTGGGAGCAGATGTGATTATAAAAAATCGTAAGTATTTTTTTTATGTCATTGTTAAAAATGTAGGCAGATTTTTTGAATATTGTTAATTTATTTTATAGAAGTAATCTGTTCGGAGCATTTCGAGCGAACGAGCTTCTCTGAAAAGCCTAGGATTCAATGTTATTTCAATTACAGCCCTAAAGGTGGAAAAGGAAGTCGAAAATTAAAGGAGGAAGCCATACCTTCACTCAAATTGAGCAAAAAAATTATTTTGAAGAAAGATGTAGCGAGAGCTTCGCCATTCCTAGGTAGACCAGATGAGCCTGAAGATGCTGATGAAGAAGGTGCATCTCCCATTAAAATTGTAAAAGGCACGACTGACAATGAGCACTGCTACACAAGGTGTCGTATATTTGTGCTTCATGTTCGGTTCACTTTTTTTCTGTTACATTTTTATTTGAAAAAATTTGTTTAGCAGGCTTGAAAAGAGGGGTGAAGACACTAATGCTGAAACAGATGCTATCTTAGATTATAATGAGGACATTATTGACATTGAAAGGTAACTTCACACGAGTAGCTACAAAAGAGAAAAAATTACTTGATGTAAGTTTTGTGTCTTATTTGTTAATTAATTAATTCATCTTAATTTTCAGGACAGAAATATCACCTGAGAAAGGCATTAATTTCGATGAATCAAAAAGGGAAAAAATCAGCAGTGCTGAAAGGAGTGTCAGAAGAGAGCTATTGAAGTTGAAGGATGGTATTGCCCCTGATTCTGATCACAACTGTTCTGAATTAATTGCAGAAAAAAATAATGCAGACATTTTTTGTTTGGAAAATGTTCATGTAGATATTCCTCGGTAAGGCTGATGATACATATCCTGTTGACGTTGAAGCATACCTATCTCCCCCAATTTTCACATCCATAAATTTTAGCTGTAGGCTCTTTTTCTCTTCGAATTGGCTGTTAAAGTAAGGCCACGATTTCTAATTACAGGCAGATGAAATGTAGTGCTGTCGGAGATGAAAATTTTTTTAATAATCCTGCATGGGAAAATACTGACTTAGACCTAGGCGTTGCACCTTTAGAGCAGCTTGGTGAGAATGTCATGAACGATGGTGAAAAAAATTATTTATGTAGCAGTGCGCCTGATTTCGACAAGTGCTTACGAAGAACAAGCAAACATTCTGATACAGATATTCAAACGGTTTCTTTGATGAATCTCACAGCTGAAAATTGCCGGTAAAACGATAGTTTAAGTGGATCATATTTCTAAAATTGTACAGAATATTCATATTTTCTATTAATATTTTTAAAATCAAATTTTCTGTAGTTTAAAAGAGGCAGAAATGGAAGCACGTTTACTCCTTGAACAAAATAAAGTAGGATTAGAAATTACGGAGTACAAAGTAGAAAAATTGACAAAGGAACTGGAGGCAAAGAACAAGGAAATTCTGCGACTACAAATTGAAAATGGAAGTATGAGACAAACAATGGAGAAGTTCTTTTCTAAAACACAACTTGACCGATTAGTAAGAAATAAAAATTCAAAATGGGAACCGGAGGATATTGCTCACGCCATTTCCATTAGGTGCATCAGCCCCAAAGCGTACAGGTAATTTGATGGAAAGATGATGATAGGCGATGTGTTCGATAATATAAAAAATATAAAAAGCTAGGCACACTGCATAAAGTCATGTATAAATAAACATTTCCAAGTGCAGACTTCTCTTTTAATTCTCGTAACTATCTTTTTTTCCCCAGGTTTTTCAGAGATAGCGAAGGTTGGCCTCTTCCATGCCTTTCTACCTTAAGGTACTGGAGTGGAAAACTGGATTTGAAACCAGGCATAAATAAAGCTTTATTTATATTAATGAACGGCTGGGGTTCAGACTTATCAGAAATAAATAAATTGACCGTCATATCTTTCGATGAAACGTATCTCTCCGACAAGGTATGCTAAACAGTTGAAATTAGTACTCGCTTTTGTACTATGATGCCGAAAGAAACGAAAATCATGGTATAGGAAACTAGAAATTTTTTGAATGAGAGAAGTGGCTGATTTTTAAAACCCTGCATATTATTTGAAATAGTGACAAATATTCTTTTTTCCCCAATAGGTATCGTTTGATAAAGCTTCGGAAAAAATAATGGGACCGTATAAAGCGGTGCAGGTGATTATGGCCCGGAGCCTCACTTCAAATTGGAAACAGCCCATATTCTATGAATATGATTTTACCATCACGAAAGAAGTCTATATGGAAGTCGTAAAAAATTTATATGTCGGGTTTATTGTCGTCGCTACTGTCAGCGACATGGGGCCAGGCAATAGGGGTTTGCATACGGATTTGGGCGTTAATGTACATAATACGGATATACAACATCCGAGCAACGAAGAGTTTAGGATATTTTTTCTGGCAGATGTTCCTCATCTCTTGAAATTAATAAGGAACCATTTTATCGACAAGGGATTCCTTCTTCCAAACGGAAAATTTATTAGTAAACGAGGATTAGAAGAACTGTTAGAAGTTAGTTCCACGAGCGATCTAAAGCCCTCCTTTAAGTTGACCAAAGCGATGCTTGACTTACAAGGGAGCGAACGTATGCGAGTTCTCCCTGCAGCCCGCATGTTTTCAAAAAATTTGTCAAATGCCGTAAAACTAGCTGGATCGGAGGGAACAATAAAATATCAAAATTATGAAGAATTAAGCAAATTTTTATTGCTGGTGAACAATTGGTTCGATGTTCATAATAGCGTAAATAAATACGGGGCACATGAAGGATTAAATGCGTATTGTGGTTCAGAAAAGCAAATAGCCATACTAGACGAAATGTCAGAATTAATTGCAAAACTCAAAATAGGAAACCATCAAAGTGCTATCCCTTTTCAGAACGGAATGATTATTAGCAACGAATCGTTAAAAAATTTATTTAAATACTTACAAAAGAACTATGATTTCGAATACATCATTACCAGAAGATTGAACCAAGATGTTCTCGAGAATTTTTTTTCATTTATAAGGAGCATGGGAAGCAATTATACTCATCCCGATCCTTTACAGTTTCACTACAGACTTAGGCTTTACTTATTATGCAAACATTCCGGCACCGTTTTTGCTTCAAAAACCAATTGTGAACAGAGTAAAGAGGAAGAAATTACAATTACTTCTGATGTTTTGAACAGAACCTTTCAGGAAGAGCCTTTAACAGTACAAGATATTTCTGATGAATCCATAATGACGCTTGACCTACCCGAAAACTGTCTCGTCGACTGGGCTTTGCTGGAGAATTTCGAAGAGCAGGAGGTAATACTTTTTTCAAGTCGCCCTTTACTGTTTTGTTTTAAATGAAATTTTATTCTGAAACTAATTTTGTAGTAAAAAAAAATACAAGAAAATAATGCCTCAAAATAGAAATTACTTAAGTTGTCAATTAGTGAAGAATAGGGTGTCCCTTATTTTAACAATTTTCGAATTTTGATGTTCTCACCCCCTAAACTGGTGCTCTATAGTGCAAGAATGAACCCTAATTTTTTTTAGAATTTTTACTCGCCGGGAAAGCGTGCCGACTAGAGCTTAAAGTGTCGGAAAATCCCATAAGAGCCGAAAAATTCATAATTTTTTTTTCTTGAAAAAACAGTCGTTTCCTATCGGAAATTTTGCGTAGATTACGAATCTGAAGTCCGTTTTTCAATATCGCTTACGGTTTTCGAGCTATAGGCGGTGAAAGGTGAAATTTAGGTGGTTTTTGGACAAAACGCCGTATCTGACACAATCTTCAACCGTTTTTGCTTATAACTGAAAAACCGTAAGCGATATCGAAAAACGGACTTCAGATTCGTAATCTACGCAAAATTTCCGATAGGAAACGACTGTTTTTTCAAGAAAAAAAAATTATGAATTTTTCGGCTCTTATGGGATTTTCCGACACTTTAAGCTCTAGTCGGCACGCTTTCCCGGCGAGTAAAAATTCTAAAAAAAATTAGGGTTCATTCTTGCACTATAGAGCACCAGTTTAGGGGGTGAGAACATCAAAATTCGAAAATTGTTAAAATAAGGGACACCCTAGTGAAGAAGCAAAAATTGTATTTCTTTCCAGAAAGCGGGCTCAGCAACCCGAGATGAGGGACTGGCTCATTTGGCGGGCTATGTTGCATTTCGACTTAGAGACAAGTTTCCAGAGCTAGGAAAGGCCACCCGAGATATTACCAATGAAGAAGAATCCAAAGGCTTCCACAATTCAACATGGATCTCAATTAATTCCACTGGAGGCCTTCGGCAGCCGTGCACGGACCTTTACATCGCGGCCTCAGCTGTCGAAGATGTATTTTTGGACGTGCACGGCAAAAAAGGCTTCAACCGCTCGGGCAATGTATTGTCTTCGGTGGTCGAGAAAGTGTTAAAAACTCGACCGGAATCTTTAAAAGTTCCGCGAGAAGCAATACAATTACTCGTGAGGACAAGGACCTTTTTTAGAATTCGTCGGTTTAATGATGAGAAGGTATTAACACTTATTACCGAAAAAGTTAACAATTAATCGCTGTAGTTGGGGCAATAATTAGAGCTTTTACTGTGACGTTCAAGTTGTAATTGAAAATAATTTCGTGTACCGTTGCTAGTTATTCATTTCAGTTCCTCGACCGTTCCAAGATGTTTCATGGCTTCAATTGGATTTTCTCCAAGATTTACATATATATTGTTATAAGTATTTCAGTACATTGGGAGGTTTTTGTGTGCTGGTGGATGAAAAAGCAAATTTTTTTACGGATTTACTTGAAACATATTGCATGTTTTTTCTTCTGGCATTGCATGCGTTAACTACTAATATTTTTCAGGATTTCTTCTTCTTTCTTAAAAATGGAGAACTTTTTTATCTCTGTGTCAGTAAATATAATTGGATCATGATTCCTGAAGCATGTTTTACAAGTACCGCTTGGATTTTGATTTGATAATTCAATTTAGAATGCATCGTTAGAGTAATTACAATTCCTTATTTCAGCGAATTTGTTACATATTAATTTTGCAGGCTTAACAAAAAAATGTCTGGGTATCGTCCTGCTTTTGCTTAAGTTTCATTTCAGATTAAGATTGGTACCATTAAGATGGGCGAACTTCTCTTTAGGTCGGCTTCAAGAATCCGAGCAGAACTTCAAATTACACCTTGGAATGTCTAATAATTGGTAACTACAAAATAATTTACTATTATAATCAGACAATTTAAAATCTTACCTTATAATAGAGAACAGAATTTGGCATTCTTGCAATTCTTAATGCATTTAAGACTTTAAATATTACATTGGTAAAAATTTATTTCCACCTCCAAGTGGCAATACTTGGGCTTCTTATATACCTCACAGGAAACAAACAAGGTTAAATTCATTTCAAAGCTTTCCAGTGGCAAGAATTGCGTTATCAAAAAGAGTATTATTTTTTTTTAGAATGAAGGAAAAAGAGAGATGAAGAGGAAGAAAAAATTGGAAAAATTTACCAATATTAAAAGTGAAGCGACCAGTACTGCAAGTAAATTAAATAAATTAAACGATAAGGTATTGCAGAATTCAGATACGAAACAAAAAGAAATGGTAGTAGAAAAATCTTCAGCAGGCAATGCCAGTTCTGAAAATCCAAAACTGCAGAGAATTACCAATATTAAAAGTGAAGCGACCAGTACTGCAAGTGATTTAAATAAATTAAACGATAAGGTATTGCAGAATTCAGATCCGAAACAAAAAGAAATGGTAGTAGAAAAATCTTCAGCAGGCAATGCCAGTTCTGAAAACCCAAAACTGCAGAGAAAAAGAAAGTCAAGTAAAGCCCATGATCCAATGGAAATAAAGAAGAGCCGTAAATGCAGTTTATGCAAAAATGTAGGACATACGAAACGCACCTGCCCAACTAATCATACGTAGAAAGCACAATAATCCACTACGTTCCTTTTTGTTCCTAATTTAAAATTATGATCTCATTTATTTTAGTAAAACTGAAAAGTGGAAATGCCTTTTCATAGGTGAATTGAAATTCATAGTTGTCATTATGGCTTCCAATTTTCAGTTCACTGTGATGCAAATAAAAAGTATTGCTTTGTAATATTTAATCTTGTTACTAGTCAATTTAGCATTGTAATAGTCGTTTTACTTTTGAACTAGTCTTTTCTGTATAGATTGATTTCATAACATATTTGAAAATAATAAAACAAAACTAAGCATATTTTATGTACTGATTTTATTCTACATTTTTATCTCTGTATAAAATTGTAAAACTTAATCCATCCATTTACTTTATTCATTTATAATTTACACACTTTCCACTCAATCTATTAAACACATACATAACTAACAACAATACAAATTAAAGCCGAAACCCCGACCGTTTTTCAGGAAATGTTTTCTGAGGGCAGCGGAAAAAAAATAAACATTAGAAGCAGCAGAAGATATTCATTCGTCTTTCCCGTTGTTGACGTCATAGGCCACTCATCACGTGGTACACCCTGCGCGCTGGCATACTATGTATTCTTTTACTATGAGTCCGAAGAATTTGTTCGCTTCTGTAAGGAAAATGGTATTCAACAACGTTTAATAGCACCGGGTCACCCAGCTACAAATGGACAAGCCGAACGATACGTCCAAACCCTTAAACAGAAACTCAAAAAGATGGGTCCTGGTAACATTTTCAAAAACCTTCAAAAATTCTTATTCCGCTACCGAACTACTCCATTATCCAATGGCCTAACACCAGCAGAAATGATGCTTAACCGGAAAATTAAAACTAAATTGGACTTACTTCGTCCTACCGATCCTAACATACAACGTCCTTTGTCTCAGCCTCCAACCGACTCTCCAGTCCGAACATTCCGTCAAAATGACCGCGTTCTATCACGGAACTATAACGGTCCACACTGGAAAACTGGAATCATCGAAAAAGTTCTTGGAAAACTACATTACATGGTCCGCCTAGATGACGGCTACTTGATTAAGCGTCATATCGATCAACTCCGTAAATGCGAACTACCATCGTCTATTTCGCTTCCTTCGCAAACAGCGCCTATCATCTGGCCTCAACTTCCAACAATTTCCAGTCCGGCTACTGCCCGACGTCCAGCTGCATCGCCGGGTCCACGATCACCTCAAGGGGTACGACCTACAAGTCCTCCAGTTCAACTTACCCAAGTAGCACAGACGCTCTTCTAGAGCTTCTCGAAAATCTTGAAATTTACTTCAATATCTTGACTTCTGAACGCAACTTGTTTACATCTACAATACATCTTTTCAAGATGGCTGCGGCGCGGTTATTTTTAAAAAAAATCTTGTAAATGAATTGTAGATGAATTGTAGATGACTAATTAAATGCGTTCTTTAAAACTTCTGTAATTTGTTTGTAAGATGTCTTTTCAAGATGTATTGTAGAGTTCTCGTTGAACGGACATTAGCGTAAAATGAGAACTATACAAGATATCTGCAAGAGACATCTTGTAAGTAAATTGAAGAAGTCTAAAAGTTGTGTACAAGTTATTGACAAGTTTTCGCGAATTCAAAACAAATGAAAATAAAACTCAACTTCATTATTGTGAACTTTTTCGATCGCATGGCTGTTTAATTGTTTAGGTAAGTAAAATTAAATTAATATCTTTTAATAATGTTATTGATAGCCAGTAATAATTTATTTTTTTATTTTAGATTTTGACTTAAGCATTTTGAATTAAGATTTTGACTCAATTGGATAGGTGCATTAGCTGGATTGGATAGGTGGATAGCTGGTAGAAAAAAGTATTAGACGATATAATAATCGGCCCCCCTTGAAGAATCAACCTAGCGTCGTCACTGATATGAAGATGAAGAACATCAAAATGAACACGAGCAAGATTAACATTGTAATTGTATGCTATAATTTTTAAAATATAGATTAAATCTTTCTTTACACAGTTACATTTTCCTAATCCTTTCTCTAAGCATCTCAAAGACATTTAGAAAATGTTTCCGATCTACAATCCATCTTCCATGGTAATAATTCAAATGACTTTATGAATTCTCTACAAGAGGTTTAGTAGAAAAAAATTAAGAGCAAGTAAATGTTTTTTATTGCATCTTTAATAGATATCTTATAGACTTGTAAAAATCCACTTTCCAAGCTGAGTACAAGATATTTACCAAGACGGACATTAGCGGTATACAGTCCTCTTTGACACATCTTAAAGATGATTTTTAGACAATCAAGAAAATTAAGATTTCTTGTGGATCAACTTCGAGAAAATTAAGATGTCTAGTAGATGTTGGCTACACTGATTTGTGCTACTTGGGTTAATCCGTCACCGATTGCTGCTCCACAGCCAGCTCCGCAGCAGCGTGTCAGACGTCCACGGTTTCCTCCTGGGCCTCCAACTCAACGGACTAGTCGAATTCCGAAACCAGTTATTCGAACAAACTTATAAACTCATTGATCATTTCTTTACAACAAAAAACAAAAATTTGTATCTTTTGGATTTTTTTTTACCGGGGGGAAGACTGTAATGTTCCCGCCCTAATTCAAATATGTATAGTGCTATGAAAGATAAACTTAAAAATGCAACAATCGACAATCAAACTACCATTGAAGACAAAAAACTAATTTCTCTTGATTTTAAATTAACAAATCGGACAAGCCACAATGCTTGGGTCTTCCTAATTTCTGTTACAATGTTTTATATCGGAAAAAAAGAAAAGTTTGACAGGAAAACAACAGTGGGCTGGCTTCGTTTTTTAAAATTCTCAAGGTTTAAAGTTAAAGATCCACAGCGGTTTTTTGGGACTCTAATAAATAAAATTGTTTAATTTTTCAAAACAAAACAAAAAAAAAAAAAAAAAAAAGTTTTAAAGTTTTTTTTACATTATGTTAATGGCAAAAAGACATGTTTTGGTATAACTATGTAATTTTACAGTAAATAAAGAATATATATTAAATAAAAAAAAAAAAAAAAATGCGAGTTTCGCAACCGCCAAACCGGATACAGATGGCGCACGTGCCTGTACGTTTTTTGAACATACGTTCATACGTTTTTCCTTTTCCTTTCGAGTTTCAGTTAAAAAAGACGGGATTTCCGTGTATTTGCTTTTATTTTTTCGATTAAATTAAAAAATTTGTGATAAATGAATTAATTGAACTCGGTTGGAGTGAGAGGAAAATAAAAAATCGTGAAATGTGAAATTTAAAAATTCAAAATGTCAGGTTGGCATCAAGATGGGGGCAACTAGTCCACTTCATCTAAATTTATCGTAAATAAAATGCCACTATCCAGGTATTTGGATAGTAATTTTGCATGGGATATTACTTTAAGACTTCTACTTTTTTGCGTTTACGCGTAAGTATAATTTTTTTTATTGAATATGCTATTCAACGGCAATTTTTTTCCCGCTAACCTAACTTGGTCGCACTTGACTTTTATTTTTATTGCAGGGTATTTCAAGTTGCACCTCCTTTTAAAAGAATTGTTCATCCTCAAGAAGTATGGATGTACAAAAATCCGGTGACAGAAAGTTATTGCCCGATGAATGTTCTATGGGAAGTGGTAATCGTTGTACCGTCAGCTGCAATATTTATCAATTATCTTATAAGTAAAGATAAATCGGATGTAGTACAAGCATTTTTGTCATACTCCTTAATTATTAGTTTAAATGGAGCTGTGACAAATCTGTTAAAGGTCATTGTAGGTGTGTGAATGTAATGAGTTTTATGAAATTTTATGTTACAGTCCAACCTCGCTATAACGAATTTGATAATCCCGGGAAAAAATTCGTTATGTCGAGGGATTCGTTAAAGGGGGTGTTCGCTATATAGAGGGGCGGTAAAAAAATTTCGTTATATCGAGGGTTTTTGGAAAAACAATTTTTTTTACTTACGAAATTATTTAACGGGGAAAAAAAATTGGGTTATTCCAGTCTGCACCGATGCATTTCTTTTCTTTTGGAGGTATTCGGCCTCCCACTGATTGATTTGCCGAAAAGCTTCATCTGGAGTATCCTCGAAAGCCCGGAGAGCCGCCCTTATAACAGCAAACGAAGATATGACTTCATTTTTCTTTGGCACAGAATCCTCCGGAAAATCTTCATCTTCATTTTCACTTTCACTTTCTATGTCCCCGTCATCTGAACTTCCTTTTTTTCTTTTTATATCTTCAATAATGTCCTAAATTAATGGATTTTTAATCAAAAACCGCGTTTTTTTTGGCATTTTCGGAATTTTTAAATTCGTTATATTGAGGTGTTGTTCATTTTTTCCTTCGTTAAAGGGAGGTTAATTAACATGTAAATTCGTTCCTAGCGCAAGATCCCGGAAAAAAATTCGTTAAATCGAGGAATTCGTTAAACAGGGGTTCGTTATAGCGAGGTTTGACTGTATTTAAAAAATTTTTAATGCTGATAATTTAATTTTTTTTTATTTGGCAGGTCGACCAAGACCAGATTTTTACTACAGATGTTTTCCAAATGGAGAAGGCAATGAAGATTTAAAAGGGTGCACTGGAAATGCAGATATTATTAATGATGGGCTTAAAAGTTTTCCCAGCGGCCATTCTTCGATAGCATTTGCTAGTTTAGGATTTTTGTCATTATACTTAGCTGGGAAAATGCATTTATTTACACCTAGTGGGAAAGGCTCAAGTTGGAAATTAGTTTTATTTACTTTGCCATTAATAGTTGCCACCAGTATAGCAATAAGTAGAACCTGTGATTATCACCATCATTGGCAAGGTATGTAAAGTAAATCAGAGTTGGCAGAGAATTATTTAGGGCTTGTCTAAGACAGCTTAAGCTTGAAGAGATTAAAACTTTAGTGTAATTTAAAATTTTATTTTCTAACTCGATTTTTTTTTGTAGATGTTGCTTTTGGATCAGCTTTAGGATTTGCAATTTGCTGGTTGGGCTACCACAACTACTACCCGCCACTTTACACTGAAAAATGTCATATCCCATGGAGCACTATCAACAGCAAGCGCTGGAATGATCATTTAACAATCAAAGATGTCTAAAAAAAACCGATTTCAAAATTAAAAATAGCAATCACAGACTAAAGTCAGTACATTCCGCTTTTTCATTCATTTTTTAGCTGATAAGGACTTTTAAAAGTACTGGAAAAGAAATCTCAAACAAGCATTTATTATTGGCCAAAAATAAAATGAACTGTACTTAAAAGACTGTAGTCAACTTATATTTTTTTTTAATTTATTGTATAAAGTACTGGAAGGAGAAAAACGAAATTAATATAAATGTAAAAAATTGAAAAATCAAGCGTTTTTATTATTTCTGGATCCTACTGGAATGTTTCGTCCGTGATTATGAATCTGCGCTAAGCACAAAATCCAGACTTATGTCGGTTTCTGTGGTCGGAATTGAAGTTACTATTTGTTCGTTGAATGCTAAACCGATTTTAATTGGTGGTTTATTAAATTCTTTGTCACATTTGGCGAAGAATTTATCGTAGTATCCTTTTCCTCGTCCTAGTCTTTTTCCGTCCCTTGTAAAAGCGAGACCCGGGGCTAAAATAAGATCCAGTTTATCTGCGGAATAGATTTTTGTTAGAAATTGCGGTCGGTGATCAAGAAAATTTCTTTTTAAAGAAAAAAATTACTTTTTTCAAAAGCGCTCTCAAGAATTTCGTTGTCAGGCGGTTGCGGGATATTCCACTTATTTCTAGGTAGATTTAAATAGTGGTCGAGAGAAGAAAGCTTAACCATTTCCATGTCTGAACACCCAAGCTGAAATCTGAAACAAAGAAAAAGGTAGTTTTAGAAAATTTAAATTTTCCCGGAGGTTGTTGGGAGATTTCGCTAAAGCCCTGCGCTGAGGAAATTTTGCGGCATTCGGAAGTGATTTTGCTATAAAATTATAACACTTTAGGGTTAGCAAAAATAGAACCTAGCTGATGTTTGCAAAAAGAGTAGCAAAACTTGAATGACCTTGTTCCATACTTTTTAGTAGCAAAGACAGTTAGCTCAGGGCTCTAGACCCCACTTGAACCAAAAGTCTGATAAGAATTTCCCACATCAGCACTAAGACAAACTCACCAATTATATAACGCCATGAAAATCAACATAATTTAAAAATTTGAAATTTTAAGAGTTCATATAATAAATATTATTCTTTCTTCTTCATTCCCTCCTTCTGCTTTTTCTGTTTCTTAGACTCAGCCTCCTCAATAGGTGCAGGTTTTACAAACGGTATAAATTCAGCATACTGTGGTGGCATAAATGGTTTTAATATCGCTGGCAATTTAATCCCATCCTCAGTTTGATGAACTTCTAATATCGCACATATAACTCTTGTAGTAGCACACATCGTTGCATTTAACATATGAACATATTCAGTAGATGCATTCATTTTTTTAGTTTGACCATACCGTACCAGCAATCTTCTTGCTTGATACTCCAAACAATTACTACAAGACACTAATTCTCTAAAAGCTCCAGATGCAGGAAACCATGATTCTAAATCAAGCTTTTTCGATGCTGCATGATTTAAAGCCCCAGAAACAATATTCACAATTCTATATGGGATTTCAAGTTGCTGGCAAAAATTTTCAGCATTAGCAATCATTTCATCCATTACTTTCCACGATTCATCATCATGTGGTGATGTTAATACAAATTGCTCAACTTTTTCAAACTGGTGCACTCTAAATATCCCTCGAGTATCTCTACCGTGAGATCCTACTTCTTGCCTAAAGCATGTTGATATCCCAGCATATTTAATAGGAAGTGATGCTTCTGGGATCCATTCATCTCTATGAAAAGCAGCAATTGGTTGTTCAGAAGTAGCTATGAGATATTTTTCCTCTACTTCCTTTTCTTCTGATTTCTCGCTTCCTTTTCCTATGACCTTGTATAATTCTTCATCAAATTGCGATAGCTGAGCTACTTCCTGCATTATTTCCTTTCGCATGAAAAAAGGAGTATATAATGGTTTGTAGCCTTTTTCAGCTAAAATTCTCAGCGAAAGTTGAATTAAGGCATGTTGGAGGAAAACAGCAGGTCCGGTTAAGTAATAACCTCGACCGCCAGATACAGTAGCTCCTCTTTCACCGTCCATCCCATCTATCATGTGAATAAGATCAACGTGGGAATATTTTTTCCTTAGAGTACAATCGCCAAACGTTCTCTCAACTTTATTTTCATCTTCATTATCACTCACAGGAACTGAGCCATGAAGATGATTCCCAACTTCCCTCAAAGCATCATTTCTTTCTTTTTCAAGCTGACTCATAGCTACATCATTCTCTTTTACACATTTATCTATTTCTTCCCTGATTAATTTTATCTGGTTAACAGTAAGAGGTCTTAAATCATCAATGGCAAGAGAGGTTAACTTTTCTGCAATCCCGTCAGGTAAACTCGCTTCGCCGCCGGGATCTTCCTTTTTCTTCATTTTCTCTCCAACAGCTTTACTGCAAACGTTTTTCGCTTTATTTAAATTGTCGGCCACATGCCGCAATTCTCGCCATTTTTGATCGCATTTAACGACGGTGTCAACCAAAGCCACGTTTTTAAACCTTTTCTCCTGGTTCTTCCTGATTTTTTCGACATCACCTCCCTTATCCGCACGGAACAAATCTAAATCCAACACCATATTTAATTATTTTTTTATTTTTTTCAGATCACGTAAACTACTTGACACGTTAACTAATATTTTGTAATCGGATTTTTCGTCTGCTGGCCGCCGCCATAATTGCAACTTGCCAGATGCCAGATGTCAACAAACATGGCGGAATTCCAACACTAAAAGGTTAGGTGAGTTATTTTTTTTTATTTTTTTAATACGATTAAACTTACCGAGGGATGAAACATTCTTTACCGTGTTCGAATATTTTAGAAACTAACGAATAAGTTTGAATTTCATCTTCCATGCTGAGATATATCGAAACCGATTTAGCATTTTGATAAGCTGGATGATCTAAAACCTAAATTGAATGTAAATAATTTTGTTTTCCATTAAATCTCGGGGAAAAAAAATTATCAATGCGTGACGATGACACTTACCTTGTTTGTTACAATAACCGATTGCCTGTTTATTTCATCTCTTGTTAAGTTTTTCAAAATCAGTTTCATTTCTTTTCTCAGGAAAGATTTATTCAACATTTTGTGTGTGTCAGTGTCAGACATGTTTTTTGATTGCTTTGGAGGGGGGATTTTGTTTATCAATAAGCTTAGAAAATATTCTGTTGATGTATAGGAAAGGCTTAAAAGATTTAAGGTGAAAAGATGTCATGCTCTTATTTGAATTTAATCAATGTCGAATTATTTATGATGAAAGCTTTGAGATAGTTTTGATGAAATTGAAAGTTGAAGATTTGAAATTTTGTGCATCGGGATGCTTTGAGTTTTCCAGGAGGGATTTTGAGAATGTAGAAGATGAGCAAATTATGTCAAATAATGTTGAATTGGATGAATATGATACATGATGATACTGTTGTAACTCCTCATGAGTGTAGCTGAAAACAAGGAAAGATACATTGGACGCTAACTTGTTTTCCTTTTAGTCTGCTTTAGGGCTAATTAAATAAACTTTTTTGTCCTTTTGAAATTTATAATCATTGACAAACTAATATATTATTACATTTATTACTTACAAACTATATTTAATGAACCGATTCTGCTGCATTAAACTTTTTCTCTTTGTAACTGACCAGCCTTCAGTTATAAGACAAATTTTTTTTTTAATTATTGCAGGATGACTTCATTAGTTTATTTTATTATTTTTATTTAATTTTTTTTTTTTGCTTTTTTATTTTTATCGACAAAAACTATCAATTTTAGTTGGGATCAAAAAAAAACTTTATTTCCTCCCCTGTATGATATTTTTACCCAAACATTAAACATTTTTTAACGATTTTAAAAATATTGTTCTACATTATAACCATGATAAGATTAAATTAATTGTTCAAAATAAATTTTTATTTTAAAATATTTGGCAAACGATTAGTTATATCATAATTAGGAACCCACTGCTAAAGCGAATTTGAAATCAACAATACAGGAATTTTTATTTTCTAGGGATGTAGTTGGTTAAATTTTTTTTTATAACAGGAAACTATTGTTTGCCTTGAAACTTATGGTCGTTTATATTGATGAATCCATTTATCGCCCACGATGGTGAAAATCTGTATACTGAAAAAAAAAAGAAAATCTAATTTAGCAACAGATGTTCTTTCGAAAAATTTTAACGGAAACTCTTTACTTACATCTTCTGCTTTTAAAAAAAACTTTTCTGGCGATCGCTTTCTTCTTAATCCTGTCATCGTTAACGCCAAAGGCCTGTCTCTTGGAATCACGTTTTGCTGAAAAGAAACATTAACGAGGTATAATCAAAAACAAATCAAGATAAAAACTCAATTTATTAATATCCAATTACCTGTTCTTCTCGTCGTCTTTGAAGTTCAGCCCTTGCTTCTTGAATTGCTTCCCATAGTTTCGCTTCTGATAGGATTTGTTTGCTTAATTCTTCGACAGCTGGTTCAGAGTTAAGCTCTACCAAAGTTGCCATTGATTCGTCTGATCTTTTCTTCCCGCAACCTACACATTTTGATATTTAATGTAAGGTGAGGAAATTTTTTCTTGGCGAGGTTTGAAAATTTGAATTGGAAGTTAGAGAACTTTTTATTTTTTTACTTGATCGATTGATTTGTAATTTAATTTTCACTGCTGCAACTGTTTTCTAAAACGTCAACATAGACAAACTTAAGCGAGTGAAACTCGGTTGTTTGAGTTTGGAAAATTTGAAGGGTGAAGGAACTGTATCTGTATTATTCATAGGTTAGGCCTGACACAAGCAACATATTGAGAGTTAGAATTTTAGAGAAGAGATTTCGGGTATTTAAAAAATGATTTTTTTTTTTCAGGGCCAATCCCATTAATAAAATTGGCTCTTACTGTACTATTTTAACGGAGTCCTTTTTTAGAGGCACAAAGATTTTTTTAGTTTAGAAAAAAAAATCCTGAGCAATGGGGATTTTCTTTTTTCGTAGTTAATTTTTTCAGCGATAGATGGCGAACGAGTGTAAGACGGACTAACAATATGGCGGTGGAAACATTTGCATATCGGTTTGTTTATTTTGATTTCCAAACTTTAAAATTTAAAAGGAAAAACTGAATTTTTTTTCATTTTCAGTTAAATACGAGATTGAGTAAGTAATAAATGCATTTTTCCTATTAAATTTTCAAGTTTCATAAATCAAAATAAACAAACACACATTCAGATTTTTCACCGCCATTGCCGTTAGTCCGACTTACACTAGTTCGCCATCTGCCACTGGAAAAATTAACTACCAAAAAAGAAAATCCCCATTTTATTGTAAAGCAAAAAGCCCTCTGCAGAAAAGGTTCCGAGTTGAGACTCGCTGTGGGTATGAAGTAAAACTTCTTGTAAGGTGTGAATTTAAAAATAATTTTTGTCAATTTTTTGACTTTTTTTTTAAATTTTCCGAGAATAATTTTCGACTTTTCTTGGCAATTTTTGAATTTTTCTGTATGTTTTTAGATATTTTCTGGTTGTGACAATTTTCTGACAATTTTCGACATTTTTTGTTAATTCTTAACTTTTTCTTTCAATTTTAATTTTTCGACGGTTTTCGGTCATTTTCCCACTTTTTTTGTCAAATTTTTTACTTTCCTTGCGAATTGTCGACGTTTTTTTATTAATTTGCGACAATTTTCAAAATTTGTGGGTATTTTAATTTTCAAAAAAAAAAAAAAAAAAAAAAAAAGGCGGCACAAAAAAAATTTTGAATACAAAAATTGTAAAAAAAAATTTTGATCACCAAAAATAGCGAAAAAAATTTTCAAGTAATTTATTATGTCTGAAAATAGTTCTGGACAATTTATTTCCAAAGTCCCAAAAATAATGTTTGTAATCGTGCGTTGTTGGAAAACGAATTTCCCCGCCCGGGAATTCGATCCTGGTGGGGAAAAATAAAAGAAAAATAAAATGAAGTTAACCCGAAAATTTAAATGTTCCCTCGCGTTTTAAATAATTTCAATGCGCGCGCGAACGATCGTCGGCTAGGCCGCGTTGCCAAGTCGGCGAACGATACGTGAGTCGTGGGTTTTTAAAATCCCCGTTGCCGGGCCATCATTTCCGCTAAAATAGAAATGGCGAGAACATTTTTTTTTTTCTCGTTCATCGGTTTTTAGTTTTCATTAAATTAAAATTATGAGCGGCTAAAAGCAAATAAAATCCACGAAGTGCTTCGTTGGCTTTGGCCATTAAATCCCGGGTGAGTCAAAGATCTGTTTAATGATTTTTAATCGCGATTGGAAAAACTTGACCGTGGGGAATATTATATTTTTTTTTGTAGTCCGTCCGATAGATGGGAAATCATAACGGGGTCAACCCTAATTAACATGAAACCTTCTGGCGTTGGGCCATTCAAAACCTAAAATAAACATAAGGCGGAAAAACCTCGTGTACCGGAAGGTCCGAAATCACACACGAGGTGATGACGTCGGGCCAAGGACGGAAGGCAAGGGACGGCCTAAGCAAAGTAGGAAAAGGTTAGTGAGATGTTTGTGGAATTATTGTGAAATTATTGTGCGAGATTAGTTTGATTAGATATAATTCGGGTCAGGCCTGGAATCAGGATTTAGGGGAAATTATTTGGCTAGTTAGGACGAGTGCATTTTCGGGGTAAGCCTCCTAGGGAAATTATTTCTGAGATTAATGCTAATGTTGTAATTGTTCCATAGTGTCTGGCTCTCGGATGCAGAGCGGATTATCCCGCCCAGGCCGGATACCCCGCCAACGCAAAACCCGGCAACGGCCGTAGAAGCGGACTCACCAGCCGATGTCGCCGGCGCGACAGCAGTCCTTCCGGCACAGACCGAACTGCCGGCGCCGTCACCGGCCCCGAAGGAAAAAGAATTGCCGGGCGCAGATCCTGCCAGCAAGGAGGGAAATCGAGGAAGGGAAGCGGCCCTCCTAGCAGCCATAGTAACGGCTACCCAGGAGGCAAGAGGCCTCGAGTTGAGGTTACAGGTGCAGTGGGAGTTGGTAGCGCGGCTAACCGCGGAGTTCGATCAACTGATCCGTCAGGAGCGTGTAGAGACGGCGCAGCGAGAGAGGAGTCTGGAAATGGCCGTAAGGCCTTATCTCCTCCTCCAGGACCTGAACCTAACCAGGATGCCAGAGCAGTGGCTCAACCAAGTGGCGGGAAATCGACCCCAAGGCTTGCGGACAGTCGGTGAGATCTTGTCGGATCCCGGTCCAGCGTTCCCTGTCGGATATCAGGCTCCTTTAATGCTTGATCGGGCTATTACTGAAACGGTTCCGGTATTGGCCGCTCCACTCCAATTTTCGGATTCGCCCGAAACAAAACCTCCCGAGCAAGTAGCGACGGAAAGCAAACCGGGATCCGACCCAAAATTATAGATTTATTTTTTTTTTATTTTATTATTTTAAACGTGATTTTTAATATGTCAAATTTCTGGAAGCTTCCAAAATAATCGCGCGTAACAAGTATTTCTCTTTCATTAATTTCTGGTGTTAACCAAATTTATTTAAACGGGATTCGACCCTGCAAAAATATTTAAAAGAAATAAGTAAATGAGTTGGATAAAAGGAAATCTCGCCCGAGGGCTCGTTCGTCAAGTTAAAGCGCGTTAGAGCATTATTTTCTTTTACGTCAATATGAGGGCAGTGATTTCAAAGTGGCGCCTTCCGTATTATCGGCTTTTAAGCTCGACGAAGGACGGAAAAACTTTGAAATCACCCCAATGGCCCTTCTCAAGACGATACGAACGAGAAAATTTTGGGGCAAGGTTTCTTTTCATTTGTTTTTCAAATACCGACTTCTGGAATTTTATAACAATAATATTTACGAAATTGAGAAAATGAAGGGGACTTATAAAAAAAAAAAAAAAAGGTTATGAGAGAATTAGGATTTGACCTTAGAAAGTTTTTGAGATTTTGTCTTGGATTATAAGCGAATATCGGCTCAGCCGAATTTCTCTTTATCGTTGTTTAATTATATTGTAGGCTTTGGCTTAATTAACTTTCGGGAAGTGTCCCCAAATCTCAGGGTTAGCTAGGAAAGTATTTTTTTTTTTTAAAAAGGGTCGAAGATGCCCCAAGTTTTTATTTTATTTTTAATATCGACGGTTTGAACCCGCTAGAAGTGTTGTTATTATTTTTCTTTTTAATGTTGACCTACTTAAGGTCATTCATCTTTAATGTATGATGCAAGAAAATGCGAACGGAATGCAAAGTCGGTTCGGCTGAGTTTCTCTTCATAATTAATTTTGTAATTTACCACGGGCTTTGGCCTTAATGAATCGGGAAATCGTCCCCTAAAACTCAGGGAGAGTAGAAGATAAGGACGAAGGTGTCCAAAGCTTAGTTATAAGACTACTTACTATTTTGAATTATTTTCTTTTTATCTCAAGGTCTCGCGGAATTAAGAACCGCCTTTAGCTATTGTTATTAATGCGATGGTCTTGCCGACGTAAGCGGCCGTAATATCAATGTTGGTGGTCTCGTTTAAGATTTAAGCTTTCCAAAATTATTCGGAATTTGACTTACGAAATTGCTATCATTTCAAATATCTGTTACGATTTTGGGGCCGGCTTGGCCGAGAATTTCTTTGATCTGGTAACTCGTGAGACCACGGGCTCGGCTCTTTATTAAACTACTTATTTAACTTGTTAAAATTATGCCCTAGTGGGAAATTTTTCGCTTAAGCATGAACTTAATGTTTTTCTTTTAAATTTTGAAAAGGATCAATCTATTTTTTTTTGTTTATTAATTGTAAATAAATTTTGTTGGACTTGAACCTTTGAAAATGTAATTTTGTTTTTCTTGTCCTAAATATTCCGAAAATCCGAATACGTTAGGAAGTTGGATCTCCAGTCAGGAGTATTAGCGGCGACTAGAATTACCAACGTAGTAAGGTTATTGTTGTCGGGTTACGCTGGCAGGGATTTTTCCTTCAGCTTTACGGACTTTGGTTCCGTATCCGAATTAGGGCGGTAGGGTGGCGGACCGGTGCCACGAATATCTTGGCGTCACGGGACTGAACCGGGACAGGGCATTGACCTAACCCGATGAGGTCAATGAACTTAATGAATTTGACCGAACAGAGAACCAGGCTTGGCCTACCCCGACCACAGTAACCGAAGGTAGACCCAACGGAGCGTTGAAGGTCCATAATTAGGAAGGGAGCCACATCGCTCAGTTTTCATTACAGGAATTTACCTTAGACTGAACTTCAAGGACGTCCGGATTTCGCCGATGGAGTCTTCCTAGCTTTTCTTTATTCCGAAGCCCAAGTGGTGAACTCCCCACCCCTAAATTCGGGATGCCCCTAAATAAAAAGCGCGCCTACATATTCGGTCAGAATCTCGGACCCATTAGCCTAGCCCCGCCTGTTCCGGAATTTCCGAGTAAAAATGTGTTTTGTAATGGCGAATATGGTAAGAATAGTCTAAGAAGAGGCTTATTGTTCTTAGATTCCGGGACAGCCCTAAACTTGGCGGGAAGTGCCTCCGAGGGATCTTCCCCTCCCGATGACGAGGTAAGGAGGGAGAATACGGGCTCGGCCTAGAAATTATTCTCCTCGTCCCCCACTTACCCGTTTTCCAACAGCGTGTCTCTTAAAAAATTTGTCGCTTCTTTTCGAAAATGATCAAAAAAATTTTCTTTAAATCAGCAAAATATATATAACTGGTGTCGCTAATGAGAATGTAGCTGTCAAATCGTTGTCAGTTTAATCAAAATTTTTCAACCACAGCGAAGCCTTTTTCCACAATCCCAATCCTATTTATCATGAAAATCCCTCTGATAATTCGACAGAAAAAAGATTTTTTTCCAGATTTTCATAATTTGTTTTGTCTTCTGCTTTCTCATTAAAAAGAAAAAACATGCCTGCTTAATTAGCAAAAAAAATCCTCATTAACGGAAAACTTTGTTAAAACCCACACGCTCTCTCACCGTGCACACATTCCTGTACTAACCTGTAAACGCATTACAAAACGGCCGCTTACGCCTTGGATCAGCCTCTGGTTCCATGAACCGATCCATGTCGAGACGATTCCTCTCCGACTAAAAAAAAAAACAAACAAAAACCAAAAAAAAATTTTCATTTTTCAAACATTAATGATTTGTTAATTTTTCCCAGGATTTTTTATTTATTCTTTTTATTTCAATAAAATTAAAATGATTAAGTTGTTGAAAAAACAATCCTAATTGAGCTGACGTGTGAACGCAGAAGGGTGAAAAGCAGAACCGGAAGAATGAGCCATTCTATTGACAAGTGAAAATTTTCCACGCTTTTCCTCCTTTTTCATCACGAGGGATAGTTTAAACAAAAAAAAAAAAATTTCCTCGCTTTTCTTTCGAGGAAGGTCCTGTAATTTTAAAAGGGCATTTTTCTCCCTCACGAAAAAAAATCAGCTTTGACGAATCCGATTTTCTTTTTTTTTTTTAAAGTTGACGAAAAAAGGGGGATATTCCTTAATTCACTTTGGCGTTGATTTTTAAAAAAGAAAAAATAACATGAAAGGAAAACTTCTTACTCTTTTTTGCAGGATGACGTCATCACCCGAGACATAAGTTACTGCTACCGCATAGACAACCGCTATTGAATATACAACGATCAATTGGATCTGCGTTGAACCCATCGATGTGACCTTCCTGAAAACAACAAAAGGATTTTTCACGGGGGGAAAAAAATTGATCCTGTTTGCCTTGAAGTGAAATCAATTTCAGCTCCCTTATTATGGTTCAAAGGGTTCTTCTGTAATCGGCAGGTATGTACGTTTCAGAATTGTTATCGATTATCAATTTCGTTTGTGGAAAATTTTAAAAGCAAACAAATTTTCTCGGTCGCGGGGGAGGAAGGTTTATTAAGAAGCTTTTGGGATTTTACCACACTTCTTTACTTATTTAATTTGAGACTCTCTTATTAATTCCCGAATCTTCAAACCGAGAAATTTCTTTAAGAACGTGTTAATCCTTCTGATCAGGAAGAAATCAATCTAGTCACGAATTGGATGAAAATTTTAAATTTTAAATGAGCACGGGTATTTTTTTTTTTTTTTTTGCACGTTTCTGATCGTTTTGGACGTTCGCGTGAAATAATTGATATTTAACAAGCATTCGGTTTTCGATTAGCGTGAATTTAAATTAAAATTATTTTTATGCTAATTAGAGTAATTCCCGGGAAGAGTAAACGAGCTTTAACGTCAAAAAATTTCTAGCCGTAATGATAGGGGAGGAAAAATAACTGGTTTTTTTTTGTTGGTATGTTTTCTATTGAGCAATCGTATCAATCAAAGATTTTTTTTTCCGGGATGTATCTCCTGGCTCCCGTATTGAGTTTCTCGGTTCAGAGGTTTCAAGCCATCCGGAAATCATAGAAGATTATAAAAGGTTACGTTCGCCCTTTTGGTTATTTTCCCACATTTCTAATGAGTTAAAAAAAATTTTTGAGTCTTGAATGTTGGATCGTGAATTTAATTTTTTAAAGTTTTTTGTAAAGCTTTGTGATCGTAACCAAACTTAATTTTTCTTCCTTTTTTACTTTCGAGCTCTCTAGTGAAAAAGCATTGCGGTTCCATCAAAAATGAAATTTCGCCAAACTGCGTATTTTGCCGTGAAATGAAAAATGTGGAGTAATCTTGTGCATTTTCGTTTTTCGACTGTATTTTCGAAACCGAACGAGCCAGCGGAACGAAAATTGGCAACCACCTACTTCAGGCAGGGGGGGAAAACTGTTTTTTTATAGGCAAGACGATCCGGCCAAATTTACGGCTTTGGCAGAGCCAAATAAGGCCAAATTTAGAGTTTCAAGAATTTTCTCGAAAGCGGCTCCAATGATTTTTTTTATTTTTTGTGTGGAGATGCCTGACCTTATTAGGAACAACTTTTCGCTTTGGCATTTTTTTGTAAAAAATCGCCTTCTCCGGAAAATCCGGAAAAACCGAAAATTTTGTAGTTTTACCGACAGCGCCGACATGGGACTTGACTTCGACTAAAAAATGGTCGGAGATCTCAAGTTTTTCGCCCATTTCGTGATTTGAAGGCCACCCTGTTAAGCTTACGGCTGTGGCAGGGCCAAATAAGAAGAAGGCTAAATAATGAGTTTTCAAAGATTTTCTCAAAAACGGCTCTATCGATTTTTCTTATTTTTTGTGTGAAGATGCTTGGCCCTATTAGAAAAAAATTTTCCCTATGAAAATTTTTCGTGAAAATTCGTTCTCCCCGAAAAATTTGGAACAACCGAAAATTTTGAAGTTTTCGACTAATAAATGGTTGGGGATTTTAAATTTTAGGTCCACTTTCTGATTGCAAGCCAACGCCCCCCCCCCCCCCCCCCCATCCTCCGATTTTGTTTTTAATGAAGTCCCCAATAATGTCTTAATCGAACGAAGCTATACCCCGACAGAGCGAGAAGGTGAGTAGTCCTTCTCGGACTGCTATTCCCCTAGTTTTTACAATGCTGGGACCTGTTACTTGAAATTTTTGTCTTTTTGTTTTCAATACCAGTTTTATGTCGCAAAATACCTCTGAAAGAGCGATGTAGGCCTTTTTTTTAAAAAGTTTAGGCTTCAGCGACTTTTCGGAAAAATCCATCGACCCGTGCGAATGCTGTGTAGGCAAAAGCGGAAAAAATCATCGTGCGAGAGATGTGGCACGTAATTTAATCATATTTATTTATTTATTTGCTTTTTATTTCCTCTCGTGTAAACAATGGTTAGAGATCAGGAAAGCGTAGGTGGTCGATTTTAGAGGCTGGCGTAGCCAAGTCATCATCGTTTAAAAGTTTGTGCCTAAAATTGCACCTTTGGATAAAGCAAAATCAGGCCCGGACTGGTTCTTCCATAAGGCGTGGGGAAAGCACCAAAGGGGCGCTCTAAGGTGACAGCAGAACTCCACTTCTGCTGCTTTTATTTACCCAAAAAAAAAAAAATTCGTCCATACTCTAAGAAGACGGGGTGAAATATTGAACAGTCCATAAGTGTCCTGTCTACTTAGAATGCGGAAAATTTTTTTAAAATTAAATAGTGAAATGACTAAAAGTTGTCGCATTTTTCTGTGAAAAACACTCCGAATCCGCTTCGGTTTCATTTTTTTATTTATTTAAAAAATCACAAAAATTTTGGGCGAAAAAAATTACATCTGCTAAATCAAACATTTCAATCTTATTTTTCAAAACTTTCCAAGCAAAAGCGTTTTAATTCAAAGATTTAACTTTTTTTGCAACGAATCCGTTGAAAGAAAATTTTTACAACATAATTTGCAAAATCTTTGAAAAAAATTTTTCATAAGATTTTACCTGTCTTAGCTTAGGTTATCTATTTATAAATCGTAAATTGAGAGCGAATCTTTGAATAAAAAAATCACGTAATGTAAGCTCCTAATTTTTGAGTTAAGATGTGAATACATTCGGCCCGTGAAAAAAAGGAAATACATAATTATGTATCTAAATTGGCGGAATGGAATTATGTATTTTTAAATGAGTTTTATCTATTTTTGCTGATAATTTAATAAAAAAATATTAAATTTTGGGTCGTTAATTTTTTTTTTTTTATAAATAAATACTTAAAAATTTACTAAAAAAGCATAAAAATACATGATTCCATTCTGCCAATTTAGCCACATAATTATGTATAAAATAGGTAGGCTTTTTTTTTCTCGGGGGCTTACAATCCCAAGTTTATTTTAAGTATCTCAAGGATATCAAAACATTATTATGTAAAAATCCGAATTATTATGTGATATTACTAAATCCAAACTGATTTTCTAAAAATTTCTAGAACTAAAAATAAATAAATCTGTTAATGAAGATGACAAGTTAGGATGGATTAGAATTAACAAATTACGTAACTCTTTTTTGTAAAAGCTGTTGGATAGTGAAGTAAACATGTACATCGTATTAAATCATCATTCGGTAATCAAAATAATATTATGAAAACTATTATTGCAGTTTGAGATTTTAAAACTCGGATTAAATATCTTGAGGCCACGTGAATAGGCACAAAAATGGCACTTTTTCTTCAATTTATAACAAAGAAAGGAATGAAATATTAAATTTAGTGAATATGAATTTTTCTGTCTATTCTCCTAATATTTAAAGGAGCTGTTGTAAAACTTTTAAATTTTTTTTAGCAATTACGGAAGAAAAAGACAAAATTTTTCGACGACCCACTCAATTTATTTTTTATCTTAAAGCTGCGACGCCACTGATTGGCTTTCTATTGTTCCATCTTATCCAATCGACTCTTCAGGGTCTGTAGCATAAGCGACCACTAATTGCCACTGAAGTTTTTCGGTGATTGGGTTATATGATGACCATAACTTCCCAATCCTTGAAAGCTTTAGAAAAACGATCTGCCTGATCTTTTGTGCTTGTCTGCCTTGAGCTCGAGCGTCAACTTTGGGCACCATAGACCTTAAAATGAAAGGCTCCTCTTGTCAGTCGCAGCCTAAGGAGTCTCTCTAACGATTGACTTCTCAAGACTTCATAAATAAACAAAAAAAATCAACTACTTAGCTTAATTCATATTTTAAAGATCTGATTTCCGACAAACGTGCCATTCGCTGACTTTTCCATGCTGTCAACAACCCTGAGGCTTCCCTACTTCTCACAACTCTAATTAAATTTAGCTCCCTAAAGAATTGGATGTTAATGTGAAGCATCTATCAGGTGCAGACGTGAAAATTTATAGAACAACTTATAACAAAATTTTATTTAAAGAGATCTAATCTTTCCCCATAAAATATATTACACACACTTCAAAAACAATAAGTAGCATTAAATTTTTTGCCGATGAAGAAGAATTTTCACCTTCTAGACAATAACATAAGTACGGCGGGAAAATTTACAGCGCATTTACGTTCTCACGCCTCAAGGGAAATACCGTTACGTATAACAGGGAAAATAAATATATTGCAAGTATATCACGTTCATACGAATTATGACTTTTAGTATTTCTTCCAAGACCTATGCATTCTTCAAAAAAAATACAGTAGATGCGTGCATTAAGGTTCTTTTCTGGTGTAGCCATTTTATGTTGAATTGTCAACGACCTTATAGTAAAGTACTAGTTCCTATGAGTTTGCCGGAAAATGGAAAATCCTGAATCATGGATATGCAACATGTCTTACATGCGTGCGTATAAATTGCCAAACACCATTGCCAGACTTTTAAAATTTTTTTTTTTAATCGCGTTAACGGTTTTTTAAGGCCAGTAAATTAAAATGCGACAAATTTTAAACGGTAGATCCAAAATGGCGGCTTGGACATACCCTGATTTATTTTCAGAGGTTTCCTGTTGACCTCAAGCCTTGCTTAAAATTTTTTTTAGAGCTTTACCCCTGTTCTCATTGTATTTTCCTGCTGCTACTCACTCCGAAATTTAATTTTCTGTCAGTCAAATTTCTCGGAATGCTTGAAGCTACCTCACAAAGCCACGATTTAACAAGGAAGGGTTTAAAGTGACTTATTTAAAAACCGAAATGTCACTTCGACCGTGAAAAAAAAAAAAGAGAACTCATGTCCTAAGGGTTCTTCGTTTTAAAAATTTCTTTTTTTATTAAAGCAATGAACCATCTCTTTTTTCCAGTCCATCCTATCTAATACCATCCGTTTATTAATTTTCAATTAGCTTTTCCATCAATTTCCCCCCGAAAACGTCATGAAAGAGTCTAGATTGCAATCACTTTGGTTTCCCGTTTTTTTTTTAAATATAAAAAATATATTTTACATGATTACTCGCAATTTCCTCTTGATAAAATTACAGCCCTCATTTTTCTCTTCACAATAAAAAAAAAAAAGAGTGGATGAAGGGTTATATACTAGCTTGAGGGTTATACTTGCAATTATCCTAGCTTGAGACTAAGAAACCTGAGAAGACGTTTTTAAGAAAAATAAAAGCAAAGAAATGTTTTATTTTTATACGAGAGAAATAATACTTAAAGAACTGTGCATTCTCCCATTGTTTTTATTCAGATATAAACATTTTATGAGGGGTATGGATGGCTTGCATTATAAAATTCTTAGCAATTTTACCTTTCTGTATAATTTTTTGTTTAGGATTAGAAATTGCTTTAGTCTTTTAAAAGTTTATTGACGAGAAAAGAAAACAAGCGGACGTGGCGGGGGTTTTTTTTTAAAAATTTCAACAAAAGTATAAGCGAATAATCAATCACGGATTCTGTCATGTTTCCTGATTACACCTACACCTGACCGATTCCGTTATTATCAACAGTTTTTGACATTCATCATCAACAACGACGGGGAGCGTAATAAAATAAGAGTGAATCTGGGAAAGTTTGAATGAAAGAAAGTTTTGAGCATGTAGGTTCAGATGGTGCCTCTGAAGAAAATTTTTATAGTGCTATTTTTGTTGTCGAGTTTTGGTTCTACTTTTGGCCACAAGGCCGATGTATTACTTCAGCTCTACGGAATGCTTCGTGCTTATCAGGCTAGAGCGTTAAAATTCATTAATGGGCGAGACTGGCTCATTGTTAATGAATTTTTCGATTATATTTAACCAGGTTCAAATTTTGGGGCTCTAACCGCCGGATCAGACTGAACTGCCTCCATCGAGCTCTTTCCTGTCTAAGCCTTGGCGGAAAATTCTCTCTTCAGCCCGGGCCGGGTTCAGTTTCAGTTTTTTGTCGCAGTTATCGAACTCGATTTCTTCTTAAATTTTCAGAACTTTGAGGTCTTATCATGGAAAAAATGAAGACTTTTAAGGAACTTATCAAAACTAACAATTTTTTTGGCCAACAATGATTTTTTCTGGCTTATAGCATCAAATTATTTCGTTTATTTCTCCGAAAAAAATTTCTTCACAAATTTTTTATGATCAAAGAAGTTTTCTTAAAATTTTTCTGGTCAAACAAATTTTCTCAAAATGTGTAACAGATTTTTCAAATTTTTTTTTTAAACTTCAGAATTATTTTTCTAAGATTTTTCTTTATGAAAATTTTTTTTCCAAAACCTTTTGTTTTCAAACAAATTTTTGATTATTTCATGTCGAACAAATCTTTTGATAATTTTTTCATGTCGAACAAATCTTTTGATAATTTTTTCATGTCGAACAAATCTTTTGATAATTTTTTCATGTCGAACAAATCTTTTGATAATTTTTTCATGTCGAACAAATCTTTTGATAATTTTTTCATGTCGAACAAATCTTTTGATAATTTTTTCATGTCGAACAAATCTTTTGATAATTTTTTCATGTCAAACAAGTCTTTTGATAATTTTTTCATGTCGAAAAAATGTTTTGATAATTTTTTCATGTAGAAAAAATGTTTTGATAATTTTTTCATGTCGAAAAAATGTTTTGATAATTTTTTCATGTCGAACAAATCTTTTAATAATTGTTTCATGTCAAACAAATCTTTTAATAATTGTTTCATGTCGAACAAATCTTTTAATAATTGTTTCATGTCGAACAAATCTTTTAATAATTGTTTCTTGTCAAACCAACTTTTTCAAGGGAAAATATGGCAAATATCCCCAAAAATTCTTGGCTACAAAAACGTTTTTTAAAAGGTTTAAGTTTTGAAAAAATTTTTGAAAAGAAAATTTTAAAAGATATTAGAAGCAATCTTGAATCCCTTTCATGTACAAAATTTTCAATCCAAAAAAAATTGCGGGAATTCTGGTTTAAAAACTGGTTTAAGAAGAAAACATGAGTTTTATGTTCTAATCAAATACAAATATTATTTTTCATGGCTTGTTGGGACTTTTAAGGGCTTTTCATAAAAATAGGAACCTTTAGGACTTAATCCCGAAAAAAAACTTTTACTAGAAGAATGAATAAAGTTCAATTTGGCCGAATCGCTCAGCCCCTTGAATTGAATTGCTCCTATTGCTTTGCTCTTAAGTAAATAATACAACCAAGTTGCTCCAATACAATGTACTTAAGACTTTTTATGGGCAACAAATTCAAAAATTCTCATCTCAATAATATTTACCAAAACTTTTCATTTTTCTTTCATAACCAGTTCACCTTTTACGATTCCCCTAAAACCATCCACATATTTCATGATCCACTTTCCAAGCTAGCCCAGCCCCACGATCACCGATAACATTTTTTATACGTGAAAAAAAAACCATCTGGGGGATAAATCCAGGCAATAAAATAAGGATTGACGTAATTGTCACCTTGAATGTTATCACGCTCGAGTTATTTAAGGAGACGGTGCTTCGCACAAATTAGATGTAGCTTTTCATCACCTGTAATTCAACGGCCATTGTATCGGATCAAGATCGGAGATATAAATTGACAGCTTGTTTACTTTAGGATGAGTTTTTTTTTTAAAAAAAAATATCCCTCAGACTTATACGTACTTGTCCCTTTCTTCCCCACACATTCCCCTATACATATTCGTTTTATAACCCTCCATTTCCCTTTTTCATATTTCCTTTTCCGGTTGATTGCCTCATTGTCGCTTCTTCCATCCAAATTGCAATCATGCAAATTTTTTTTCCAACATTTCGCTTTCCGCCCAAAAAAAATATTTGTAAATTTTTTAACCTGAAAGAGCTTTTAAAATGTTGATTGCTCGCCCGGTAAAAAGATAATTTATGGCAATATTTTTTAAAAACAGGAACCTCTCAAATCGAATGATACGTTTGTGTTTGTGTGATACGTCCTCTCTAATTACCCCGACATTGAAATTTTCTTTAATGATTAAGCAAAAGGTATAATTGCTTATTGCTCGTACCTTTGAAACTCGCTTGCACGTTTATTATCAATTACAATTAGGAGTATCAAAGATTTTAATTTTATTAAGAAGCGGACTTTCCATTCCGGGCGCTAGGGCACATTGAGCATTATTTAATAAACATGGTGGCAGCGGGAAACTCGGAAAATGTTTAACCTTTTCTTTCTTATCGTTTGCATAATGAATGAAAATTCTATTTCGAACAAAGGAAAATCGGATTTTCAAATATGCTCGGCGATGCATTCTTATGCCTCGAATTGCATTTTGCTTATTTGCACGTTATTCATTTTGAATAATAATTATTTATACAACAAAAGTTGACGAAGGACCAGGCCCGTAGCCAGAGGGGGGCCAGGGGGGGCTGAGCCCCTCCTGAGTGGGTGATCTGGGGCTGAGCCCCCCCCCAGCCTCCCCTGGCTGAATTTTGCTCCCCCCCCCTAGAAAATTTTTGGGCCCATTTGTTTTCCCTATCCTCCATGTTACAAGGGTTCATTTGGAGCCCCTCCTAACCTAGTTCTCTGGCTACGGGCCTGCGAGGGACATCGGTGAATGTATCGGCATTGAGGATTTTCGTGGTATTTTGAAATCCTCCAAGGTAAAGTTTAAGGCGATTTCTGTAAAGGGAAAAGTTTCGCGAAGGATTATTAGCCTATCGCGGAACTATTTCACGCATCGATTCGTAATGTTATTTTAATAATAATATTAGAGGCTTATAAGCGGGTTTTAATAACCGTAAGTAGTTCTCGGAAATGTGGTGCGAAAAATCTTTTTATGTGTTGTCAATCACATGAACGGGGGAAAATCTATTAATCAAAAGATTTCAAAATTGTTAGCGGGGAATTAAATTGCGGGGGAATTTATTTCGCTTCGATTCGCATGCACGTCTTAGAAATCATTAGTCTTTTTTGGGTTTTTAATTAAATTTTAGCTCAGGTTGGGTAGTTCTAGAATTTAAGCGGATTGTAATGTCTAAACCGATTGCGGCACGTGAAAGCTTGGATATTTATTAAAAAAAATCGTGCTGGTTTCTTTTAGGACTTGACCAGCTTTAGTGCGACGGAAATTTTTTCTAATTATTGAGAAAATTCCTAAACTTCTACAGCTGCAGATAGAAAATGTGGGCATCAACTATTTACAAAGAATTCGCGAACTTAGTATTATAAGGTTCCATCTCTACTGCTCAGGCTGATCAGATGGACTTGGTGTCAACCTCCGCAGTAGAGATGGAACCTTGTATTGTTGAGGTTGCGAATTTTTATGGGTGACGAAATTCGATCGCAAACAATGAAAGCAACGCGTATTTCCGGATGTCTAAAAGATCTCGTGTGGCGCAAAAAGTAAATGCATTTGGAGAGCAAGACAAGAATATATAAAACCGCCGCACGCCCTATCCTGATGTATGGAGCGGAAACCAGGCCAGACACCTCGAAGATTTGTTAGCTGATGAACAACGTAGAAATGAAAGTTGTTCGAAAAATGCAGAATGAGACGCGATGGAATAGAATAAGAAATTTAGATCTTTGGGACTCCGTAAAAATCGAAGAGGTATCCCTCTTCGTCCGAACAAGACGCAAGGAATGGAATAAGTACGTCGAGAGGATGCCAAAAGACCGTCTCGCAAAAATAGCCAAGGAAAGAATACCAGCAGGACGAAGGCTTCCTCGCCGGCAGCTCTGGCAATGGAAGGAGCGCTGAACCTCGTCATCGTTAGAGGAGTAGTTTTTTATTAATAGGCAGGCGTAGCCTATCCCCAAATGAATGAAAGAAGAAGAAGCGAATTTTTATGTCTGCCAAAAGCGCAATGGCCAATTTTTTTAAAATTCTTTATTAAATTAAATACTAGGTTGCTTCTTTTAAGCCATCCCAACCCTAACAATTTTTCCCCCAAAAATTTTGTTAAATTCAAAATCGTTTTCGCTGCCACCAGTTTTCAATCAACACGTGGCTATGAGGTAAGTTGGATGTTTAGACTTAGTGATCGCTATTCGATGCCAAAAATCTGAATCTAGTTCCGCGTAAGAGGTTGGAGGTTGCTGGCAACTCAACAACTTCATCATACCAAAATCAGGTTGTGAAAGAGATTGAAAAAAGTTTTGACAACCTATAGGATTAGGTGTTGAGGTTATGGAACATCAATCAAGTTCTCACTTGAATTTCATTAATAACTAGAAACTTGGAAGAAAGAAAAAAATATTATTCATTCCTTAGAACAGAAAAAATCGATTGCTGATGCTTTGTAAGGTACTTATAAAAAATGCAAGGCTTTAGTTCTATCTTTATCCCCTTAAAGTTATAACGCAAGCAATTTTTTTTTGAAGAAAAAAAAGATGAATATCGTATCAATTCCTTCATTCCAGTTTACTGAGTTTTTCTTCTGGATTAACTCGTTCAACCTCAGGAGTATTATTTTCAACGAAACCGCTCGTTCTACATTCAATCTACATATGCATTAAGAGAAAATCATGAAGAAGAAAAAAAAAGGAAAAAATTTTAAGTTATGCAAACCGGAATACCTAAGCGAGAATTTTTAATATTCCGCTGGCTGAAGATGTTGAGTTTTATTTCTGGGAAAAGTTTTGAATGGATCAATTAGAAAATTAGAAAAAAATAATGTAAGGGTCGAGCCCTTTGAACTTCAGAAATTTGGAAGGGCGAAAAATTTTGATATGGCGTGAGGAGATTCTGTTAATTAAATGAAACACTTCTACAATGAACGATTCAGACCTGGAAATTCGCATATTACTTCTATGTAGACTTTTTGCAATGGATGTTGACTCAGCGGAGACCGCGGTTAACAGCGAGAAGTAAAGAAGACCTTTAAAAACGTGGCTCCACGATTTAACTCAAACAGCGAAATGGGGCTGGTTCCGAAGACTAGAGGAACAAACGCAATAGAAAGGATTGAGTGTGGCCTGTGTCTAGGAGTGGATGCTGAAAGGCTGAAGAAGAACCTTTTCGTTCCTATACCGGTCACAAAGTGAAAATCTTCGGTGATGGTGGTGATGATAATAATACTAAGTCGAACAGTAGCAGCAGCATTAACAACAACAACAACAACATCTAAAACAACTACTGTAGCGATATGACGACAAGAAAAAGATTCACAGTATCAATTTTTCCTGACCTCACGAATCCGCTGCCACCACTTTGAAAATTTTCGGGAAAAAAAGGACCAGAGAAGAAATTTATTTTATGGGACAATTCACAACCAGACGGCCTTGCAATGCTCCTGAGATTTTTTGAATGAGGCGGATTTATATTCTACATAAATTATTAATTCAGACAGGAAATGCTGCAAAGTTGGTAGAGCTGAAAAAAAGAAACAAAACTCAATCCTTACAAAATTATTCTGAGCAAAAAAATGAAAAAATCGTCGCGATGAAAAAGTTAGAAGTTTTCGCACTGGGTATCGTTAAAACTCTCTCAAGCATAGGAAGAGGTTTATGTCGATTGTTTTTTCTACTGTACACCTAGCGAATCCAGTTTTCTGGAAAATTCCTGACGTTTCTTCATGTGTGCAGCATAATCCCATAAAGTAAGGAGTAGAGAGCTCATTTGTTTTTATTTTTTAAGAACAGATTAAAACTGATTATTTTGCTTTATACGATTATTTTAGAACTATAAGGTGGAAGATGTAAATCAGCGATGCCTCGTGTCTTGTCTCTTTATTCTCCCGAAAAATGGAGGAGACATTGCGCCTTATGCGCTCTTGGCAATATTGCGGGTTAGCAATAATAATTCCTGGAAGGTGAAATGGTCGCCGGGAACGACCGGCTGAGGGTGCTTGCCGGATCAGAAGAAATCTAAAACTTGTCAAGGGCAGATGCTCTAAACCTGAATCGGAGCTGCTCGAAATTCCGAATTCGTACCCATGTGAGAGGGAGTGGGCCCAAGAATTTTTGCTTTTATAAGATAAGCATTCCCTAAGATTTCGGGGAAATTGCGATACTGTTGCAACCATTTATATTTTAAGGCCATTAAAATTTCCAGAATAAACTACATCTCTCTTGAACAATTTTCTTTTCGCAAAAGTAGAAACCAAATTTTAATAGAAGATGAACCATTTCTAAGAAACACCATTTGTTAAATTTTCCATCCATGTTTGCACAGGTAGAACTCATCAAGCCAAAACAACATCCCTACTTTCCAAGGTAACGTTTCCCGTGAACTTCCATTTGAAAATTGCGAATTCCCATTCATTTTCGTTTTTTATGAAATTGCAGAGGTTTTCATGCAGATGAAATGTAATATTTTCCTTGTGGGTAAGTCAACAATTGCGCCTACCTCCCCTTACATTGTCCGCAATCCCATTTATAGGATTATCGCTTCATCGCGTAAAAAAAAAACATAACCGGAGGACATACCCAGTTCAAAAGACAAAAGACCAAAAAATCCGTGGGAGGAAACCCGATTTCGACAAATCAAAAAAAAACCTTTATGGCTGTCATCGAAAAACTTGTGGGTTTCAATTTTTTCCCATAGCCCCGGGTTATTATTTTCCAAAATCCGTAAAAAATCTTTTTTTTTTCCCCTAAAAAAAATTTGAACGCAAAATTCTTCGTCACGTTTGTCTTGTCCGAAGAAAACGTGCTGCAGGGGAAAATGAAGACGATTTGTCTGAAGGGTATATATATTTATGACGATGTTAACCCTTTTTCTAATTTGGAAAACATCAGAATGACAGGTTAACAAGAATATAGAGTGAGATATTTCCATTTGTTTTGTAAATAATTCAAAGTTCTACGATTTGGATTGTACAGTACAATGCTATCTTCACTGTCAAGTTTGTCCTCATCACCCTCTGTGTAAATGGTGTTTTACTGTTTTAAGTGAGGCATTAATTGAAAAGAGAGCTCCCAAGAGGGGGGTGTACATTTAAAAAACACTTTTACGTAATGTAACCGCTCGTTATGTGTAGCACATTTTGCGGATTTATTTTTACCAGAAATGGGGATTCGACGAAGTGCATAAAAATGTTTTAAGTTACCAGATGAATATTTGATGTTAAGCTTACTAGAAATCGCAGGTTAATGGAATCCATCCTCTGACACCAATTTTTTTCGTTGTTCCTTGTAACCCTAATCTGGTCGGGCCCGCAAGAAAATACTTTAAGCCATTACGGGGCCGCAACTGGGAAAACAAAATTAGATTTATAGCGCGAAGGGAAAAAATCGATGCGAGTCGTTCAAAATTCGGGTTCCACTCGTCGAAAAAAACCCTTGGAAATACCGGATCCGCAACGGGAAAAAACAAATAATTTTTTTTGGGGGGGAAGGGGGCAAATTTTTGAAATTTTGTTTACATATTTGAGAAGTACTCGTCGAGTAAAACTCGAATCCGGCCTGACCCGCAGAAAAAAACACTCGGAAATACCGGACCCGCAATAGGATTACCTGACCCGCAAAATAGGGACAGCCTTTAAATCTACCCCACTTCAAATTTTTACACTTAATAATTTTGTGTCCGAACATGAATCATAACGACTGTGAAATCTACTGAAAAAAACAAGTAAAGTCGAATAAAATTCAAGCTTGAAACTTGTTGAATCCTGCATGAGTTATAAAAGTTGACTTTACAATATTTGCGACTTGTCGGAACTTGTCGTAACCTGCATGAGTTTGTCAGAATCGGTTTGTTTGTTGACCATATGAGACCTTTCAAGACTTTTTGAACATTTTTTCCAGTTATAATATAATTATCTTCAGTGGATTGGAAAATATTTTACCTTTTTCCTCATCTTGTCCGTCTAAACTTTTTCCGCAATGTCATTCTTATCTTATAAATGCTTGGAGTTATCTTAAAAATGTACATGACCTTTGACATCCGTTTTCCTGAGGTTTCTCTGAGAAAAATGTCAATTGACGCATTAATATTTTGATATTCACCTTTTTACAACCCCTCTTAAAAGAAACTCTCTTGGAAGCTCATTATTATTTCAAAATTAAAGCTTTCCTATGGTTGGCTGTTCTTAACTTTTCTTACTTTTGATGGAGAATGACGCGACATTTGGAAATTTTAAAATGTAAGGATTGTCTTGTCGTTTATCGCGTGACATTTTATTCCCTCTCTTATGATTAAGTAATATTACTGTGTAGCGTTTGGGGTTCGGTAGAAAAATTTGTCTTGAAGGAGCATGATGTAGCTCCGAAGTTGTTTTTCGATCATAAATTTTTTTTAAATAATTGTAAAGCATTGTACTCCTCCCAAAATTGACTATTGCCGAAAATACAGGATTCACACATATATATTTTCGTAAACTTAGTGAGTTGAAAAATTGAATGGTAAATAGTGCGTGTGAATGTGCGGTGGCAATTTGTCGTCTTTCTTCTCAATTATCTGTGAAACGGCGAAAAGAGGCGAAGGAGGAGAAACGTCCGACGGAGATAAAATTTCGCGAGGAAGTTTGCTAAGTTAGTCTTTTGAATGGAGTTATGATTTTGTGCCGAAACGACTAGGTCGTTCAGAAAATTTAAAAATTTAGCGCACTATATAAAGTTACCTAACCTTCCATATCAATTAAAGCCTGCTACCGAAAAAACTCTGAGTCAAATTGAATCCTGCATCGGGTCGGGTTCGGGTTTTGGATTTGGGTCTGGGCCTGATGCTTTTTTTAACTTTTGTGCTTGATTTAATGATTACTCGTTCCACCTTCATCGCCGCCATTACTCATTACCATTACCGCTAGCAATGTCTTGATCAAGAAAGTTTTCTAAAGAAAATACAGAGAAAAAAGACATACTTTATAAAGAAATTTTTGATCGAAAATTCAGTCCTAAATTTCGGGCTTCAGTTTCAGGTTTGAACCCGAACTTCGGCCCGAGATGTTGGGTTCGGGTCGAGTTCGGGCCTCGATTTTCAATGCAGGAGTCTAGAGTCAAATTTTTTTGTAGTTAACGGTTGGTTACTCCATCCATCTTAAATAAATTTTCGAACTTTGGTCACGGTTCTCTGGCTAGGAATTTTTATTATATTAACCTTGAAGAAAAGATCCAGTCGTACAATTTTTTCGGATTGAATTCTCACCGAGATAAATTCTTAGAAAATATATATTCTTTTTATTTTACAAGTTCGTTAATCTCAGTTATTCAAAAATAAAAAATCCCGAGTTTTGAAAAATAAAACAAGTCAGAACAGAAAGAAAAGACATGGGTTGCATTATAAAAATTGAACGGGAAAGAAAAATACGGAAAAACCAAATTATATTTACATCGTGGGTACGTATTCATTATTATCTCGAATAGGAGAACGTTGTTTTTGTTTTCTTTGTTTTTTTTTTCGCTTTTTGAATGGAAGCAGCTATTAACCGTCTATTAGCCATCTTCAGACAGAATATCAGCCATGGCAACGGGCAATGGTTTTTGTGCGCATTGGCGGGTTCTAAAAATTCTGAGGTGGAAAAAGGGAAAGTTCTCTTAAATTTTCACCTGCATGAAACCAAATCCTTCTAATGGCGAAAAATCGAACCTCATTTTTCTTTTCTCACCTTTTGGGCCACTTAGGCCAATAATTAAGATCGCCATAAAAAATTTTCCTTTTGGCGTATAAAAAAGATATACTTCAGAGAATCTCAAAAACGGAGGAGAAAGAAATGACCTCTCAACAGGAGAGAATAATGAATATTTGCCTAGGAGTCTGGTTGACATATGATTTCATTTTCTCTCTCTTTTACTTTTAGATTTTTGAAATACAGCCTTCATTGGCGGATGAAGTTTTCTCACATCAGGCGAAATTTCCGAATTTTAACCTAAAGCTTTTCTTATGTGTTTTTTTATTAATTCATTCCTCACTCTTGAGCACTCACAATATTTTTTAGTAAGTGGGGGCAGTCTATTTCATGTTCTGACACTGCAATCAGACTAAACCTATTCTCCTGTCTTGATCTTTATCAGCTCATAACACCGGTTTCATAAATGCTGAAAGAAGTTTGCTGACTCTTGCAGTGCAGGAGCGTATTTGAGATCGTCGGGAGCTTCCAAAATTTTTCAGAACAATTAGGTCTTTGAGTTTTGTTGAACAAATCCACTCTAATGGCTGACTGGGCATCTTAAAAAAATCTGCGGGTTGGGATCAAGAATATTTTTATATTTTTATAGAGCCAGAAAAATTTTGAAGTAGGAGCAAAAAGTTGCTTCTTGATTACTATCCCCCAAAGAGCACTTAATTTTTCCTCGGTGTAAAGACTATCCACCAAATGTTGCCAGAGGTAGAATCGATGAAAGGGTTTGAATGCCATTGAGCAACATTCATGGCCTATACGCCACTGGGTAACTTTTCCTAAATAATATTCTATCTCGATCAAATTTTTTCGGAATTCATGCAAATAGCCGTCATTTTTAATTTCGTTTTTCTTGTTTTATTAAAACGAGAAAAATTCCATAAAATTTTCATGGATAACTCGTGCTACAGTAAATCCAACAACTTTAACCGACTTTTCCTCTTTTTAAAAAAAAAATAATCAATCCTATTTTAATTATTTTAATGACGACTTCATCCCTTAATCTTGGCTAATAGATTTCCCCTCAGTTTTTAAAGAAAATTTTTTATTACGTTTTTTTTTTCACTCGCTGGACACATAAACCTTCCCCATGGCTATTTCCTTATTTTTTTCTTGGTTCTCAAAAATAATTTACAAGTTTTTATAAGATAAATGAGTGACGGGTCAGTTGCTCCAATAAAAAAATTTTTTTTCGCTTGCTTTTCAGTTTCCCTCATATGTTGAAAATTAATTTACATAAATAAGCCCTTTTGAAGATTTGAAGGATTATAAATGAACTTAGAATTACTTTAAAATATAACCTTTTACGGGCATTACACAGTATTATGTTTTGTTTTCACGCGTGTTTCATAATCACCATCGCCGGAATTTGTTTTTAATCCCTCATTAAGTTAAAATGCTCGCCCCTTTCCTCGGCTCAGGATTTCTCACAGGTCCTTGTGAATTTTGTGAAGGGTATCATTGAAATCAAATTGAATAGTTTTGGATGGATTTTAATTTTTTTTTGCCATAAGATCTCTGAGATTGAAAAAATCTTGGAAGTTTTGCGAATTTTTGTAGCTTAAGTTTTCCTTGACCAAGCATTGTAATAAGCCCCATAAATTTTAATTTAAACCAATTCTATTTCCAAAAAAAAAAAAAAGTTTGATTTGCAAAATAACAGCCTTATTTTAGCTTGCGTGCCTTAAGAAATTTAGTTTTGAAATGTGGTTCTTTCAGAACCCAGGGAAATTTTTTTAAGGAAAATGCTAAAAGAGGTCAATTTAAGTTTTACTAGTTCCTTTTTTAAAAAAACCATGTCTAACCCTTTGGCAGCTTTATTTTTAACCCCTACAGCAATTAGTCTAAAATGTAGAAAAAATTTTCTAAAATTGCCTCCTTGAGCCCTGAAAAATTTTTCAAGGGAAAATGCGGAAACGCAAAAATTCAATTTTCATCGATTTTATCCTAAAAATCCCAATCCAATCCAATCAAATTCAGCGCAGCCTTATTTTCAGCCATTATGGCTTCCTTAGATCCCCAGAAAATTCTTCATTTTAAAAAAAAGATTGGGGGAAGGCCAAAGCCAAGAAAGCGAAATTCAGTTTTTTGGCATTTTTATTTCCAGCCCATGTGGCAATAATGGGACCCGTATGGAAAACAAACATAAAACAAACTAAACTTTTCTGTTTTTTGGAAAAACAAATTTTTCTCAGGGAATAATACTGTAAAAAACTTTTTGGGAAAATCGGAACCTTTTTCTTTAAAAACCCAGAAAACAACCTCCTAAAAATCATTTTGTGTCATTTTCAATCCCTATTTTTACATGATTGCATTAATTTTTTCCCTAAACAAGAAAGACTAATGTCTTAAAAATTCTTCTGCAAAATTTTAAAAGTCGAAAAATTATTTTCTGAAAACCCATTTTTTTTACTGCTGGAGAAACATATATCAAAAAGATCTAGGGCTACCGCGATAACCAGAAAAAACCAAATCTAAAAGGATTAATCTTTTCAATGTCAGTGGATTTTTTTTTGCCGATTGAAAAATCAAAGAAGCCGCTTCTGTCAATCATGATCGGTTTCGCTATTTTGAGAATAAATCCAGGAATGGCTCCAAGGTTTTAACAGTCAGTTATTAAACCGGAAGTTGAAATAAAAACTTTCAAAAGGTTAATGCAAAGCGGATTTTTTTTTTTTTTTTTTGTTAAATCCTCTTTGCCGGTTTTTTATATATATCTATAAAGAAATGAGCACTAAATCCATTTCCGGGTAGTCTCAATTCAGTCAAATCAAATTTCCGCTCGCTTTTTTTTCTCAACCACCACGTGCTCTCCGAAGATATCCCGAAGGAGATTTTTTTTACTCCGAAACAAAAAAAACACAAACCCCGTTTTTCTTTTTTTTTTTTTTTTTTTAAATTAACGTCGAACTCCGAAAATAAAATTACTTACGTCTGCCGGTTTTTTCCAATAGAATTTCCTTCCTCCCCGTTCACTTAATAATTTCGTTCGTATTCTTTTATTTTTTCCTCGTTATCGAAAACTAAAAAAGAAAATAATAAACGACAACGTCGATGAACTTGATTCTCGGGTTTTTGAAAAAAAATAACTGAATGGGCAACGGCACGAGTTTTACGTTTCCTTATATACTTGGCGCAAGTTTCCTCTTTGAGCAGGAATGTTTTAACCACTACGAGCCTTCGCGAACGTTTTCCAAACGGTATGAGGGAAAGAGTCAATTTAAACGGGGGGAAGATTGTTTCGGTCGAGTTCGGCGTTCGGATTTTCATTACCCTCATTGGGCGATTTATTCCGATGCGCAATGCCAGCTACTCCGCCTATTTTTTTTTTCTCCCCCCCATAGATCTGTGCTTATGACCGGTTAAGTGTAAGGTGAAATTATTTCGCGCGAATGGTATTTTTTTTTTTTTTTAAATGTAAAATGCGTGGGAAGATCTGGGGGGGTGAAAAAATGGAGGATCGTGTGGGAAATTGTTTAGGTTTAATTATCTTCTGAAAAGGGTAAGATTCGTTCTTAAATAGTTTTCAATTTTTCCTAAATTTCAACTGGTTATGTTTGTGCAAGAAGGTGATAAGTTAAATTTTAAACAAGCCGGTATTTCATGCTGCGAAAAAAATGCGAGTCTTGTTGGGACATGGGGGTGGCACTGCCTGTTGGAGCGCTATTCTTTAATTTCGTTGACGCAAATGGTCATAGTGGGAGGTTAAACAATTTTTTTTATTGATAATAAAGAATGTAAATTGGTTTAGTAAAGAGTTTGGGCATCAGGACTCGTCAGAATTCAAAGAGAGCCATCTGAGCTCACGGGTTGCTGGGCTAGTCAAAGACAAGAGAATAATAAAAGACAGCTTGGCTGAACAAAGATCAAATCAAAACTGGCCGAGGGTGCGAGAGACCAGATTGAAGGAAGTAGAATTGGCCAAGGACCATAAGGAAGACAGCCAGCTACGTTCGGTTAGAGTCCAGAAAAAAAAACCACCTAGGTTAGTTAGAGTCTACGAGCAAGTCAGATAAGAGACTACTGGTTTTCAGAAGAAAAGACCGATCAGAGATTACAGCTAGTTTAGAGTACATGATCCAAAATTGAACCAACCCATCTTGGATCTCCAGAAACTATACCTCATTTAGCTGGACAGAGAATTAGTTTTGGTTAGTTGCACAAATCTTCAGACCAAAACCTGAAAGTCTTTAAATATTACAGCTCTACTAGTATCCATCGGCTTTTGGCTGAAGGCAATATTGTCGGCTAGACTCAAGACCAGATAGCTGGAGACATGGCTACGCTGCAAAAGGTGCTGGAAAGCCATCTCACCTCGTTAGACCGTGACCATTAGGCTGAGGGTTTTTTGCGCAAAACTCAATATAATCGATTCGGCTGAGGTTTTTTGCACGGCGGATTATTCTCTTTGGTCATCAAGTTCTCCAGTATCCGCTGTGCGGGGCATTTTAAGAAGTGGAAGTTTATTTTTCATTTGAAAGTAAACGTTATTGTGGATTGAAAATCAGTTTCCATATCTTTATTTAATTAGAGAGACTAAAATCAGAGAGTCGCCAACTCGTAATGGCCGCCAGGTCATTCGTGATTGGCTGGGTTCACTACGTGGCACTAAGAGGTTACCTAACCTCAATCTTCGTCGAATGTTTACATTCGCATAAACAATGCTTTTACTTTTAATTGAATTTGAATAATCGTAAAAAACAAAAAAAAAAAAAAAACAATTCGGCAGGACATGAAGTTACTTTAACATTTTTTATTCACAAGCTGCTGGCTGTTTTTTTTTTTGTGCTTTAGCTTTAACATTTTTTTCTGTTGTTGGTTTTCTTTTTCTTTTTGTAAGGATACTTTTTTTAATCCATCGATCATCTTTAAAATGAGCCTAAACGTATAGATAAAGCAGAGCAATTTTGGAAATTAGGGCCTAGCATATTATTTTTTTACCTCGCAAATGCTGCTGGATTCTTTTAAATGAAAATTATCTCCTACGAAATCAAGCCATTTCTCTCTTAAACTACTATCTTTAGGGAAACGAATTAACATTAAGATGCCTGTTTTGTGGGAATTACGGCAGTTCCTCACGCAACATGCAGGCATATTTATTTTTTAAACAACAAAACATCGAAAAATGCAAACCTCGGAATGAACCAAGATTGAGGTTAGGTAATTTCTTAGTGCCACGTAGTGAACCCAGCCAATCACGAATGAGATGGCGACTCTCTGATTTTAGTCTCTCTATATTTAATCATACATACTAGATAATCTACTTCAACATGAATGCAGATAAACGACATTCATCCAATAACTGCCAGAAGCGCTCAATAGAAAGTGCAAAGTGAAAGTCACGAGAAGATTCAAATGTGCATTCAGTTACTAAGCGTTTTGATGTAAACTTATTTTAGAAGGCTGTGGTTTTGACAAAGGAAATGAAAACTGAACGCACTTTGCATGCTTCTCGAACGTACTCGCTTGCCACTCGTTTGAAATGTTTTGACTTCAAGTCACCCATAAAGATGTCGGGTCTATTATTAAGGTCTTTGGATTCATTCTTCAGGGGGCCACCAGGAAATAGGCTACTTGCATAAATTTTAAAATCGCAAGTTTATTATTAATATTAATTCTTTGATTAATAAGAAAGACTTTGTAAAAAAAAATTCATCAAAAGAAAAGTTTTAAATACCGAAAAATTTGCTTTGAAATTCAAATTCTAGAAAACCCGCCAAAAACAGCCATGAATTTATGACGTCAGAACTGAGTCGGATACTTTGTTCCTATTGGTAGAATTTTCGCGCGCAAACAATTGAGCCAATGAAACGAAAGAATTTGACTCAGTTGTGACGTCATTAGCTCAAACATGGCGTTTGGTGATTTTTGACGGGCTTTCTAGAATTTGAATTTCAAATCGAATTTTTACCTGTTTAATAAAATTTTTTTTACCGATTTTTTCTTGAGAAACCTTAAATAAGAATTTAAGGACCGGTTAATGACGTTTTAAAAATTCATGCAAGTAGCCTATTTTTTAAATCTTTAACGGGGGCCCTGAAAATATCGTTACGCCACTGTTCTTTGCCCCCCTTTTCAAGACCTCAGTGAAATGGCGCCCCCTCCTGCTAGCACCACCTCAAGTATATTTCTGAAACTTGTCTTAAAACCTTCATTTCTTAATTACTTTCGATTCTAATATTAATACAAAAAAACTTCTTGAGGTTATATTTAGATCGTGAAAACGTGACGCCATTTCCTCCAAAGTAAACTTTGCCAAGCAAAATTGTTTACTCATCCCTTTCCACATTCGATAAGCCAAAGCTCCCGGCCGTGAAAAGTTATTGCCCTTACATAACAAACGCAATCATTAAAACCGCGCCTTCTTATGAAGACAATCAACCACATCTGAATGAATGTAACCAACGTCCTCTTTATTAGACGTTCAAGTACGTAATGTAAAGTTAATAATATAGCTTTCATCGGGTCACTTGTTGAACTGTCCCATAGAAATAACGGGATAAGAGGATAAGGGGGGAAGTGGTAGAGGAAGAGTGAAAGGGAGGATTTCCTGCGGTGTTAAACGAAACCTCCATCAAACCCTGCTGATCACTCCGATAGTTTCCGCTAAATATTTCAATAACTTTGATCCACTTCCAATCTTGCTATTTAAATAGCCTCCTTAAGTTCGTTATACATTAAGATAGGCGATGAAACGAGCCCGAAAGGAAATCCTTTTAGTTCTTTTTTTTTTTTTTTAATGGGGGAAAATTTTTCGATTGTTGAGGGGGTTCATGAGCCCTTTTTGAGAGCGGGCGTTAAAAGGTCGTGGCTCGGGCCTGACTGCATGCTTTTTTCTTAAAATTATATACTGGAGAAGCAGAATGTTTTGACAGGACTGGAGCCGCGGTAATTGAAAATGGCGGTTTTCTTGTAATATTATTCTAAGCTTTTCTCATTTTTTAAACCCTCTTTACGAAATGAATTACGGAAGAATGTTTTGAGTGTCTGTTTGCTTTATGTTAAGAGAATTAGCTATAAAAAAATTTTTTAAAAATGCGGAAAATAATAAAAGCTGTAGTAAGCAATCAATGTATTTTTTTTAAGAGTGAGATTTTTAATTGCGAAAAATAATTAGTGGTCGTGAAAATAAATTTGAGAAGTATGAGTTGAAGTTCATGTAAGTTTACAGGAAAATGAAATTGTTGTTTTAAGGATGTTTCAGCGGAGATCGGGACATTTGAGACGAGTTCAAACGAATTTGGAGGATTTGAAATAGGAGACCATAAAATATGTTTATTGCAAAAAACCAATGCGGGTATTTTATCCCGGGCAATTAGTTAATATGTTTTTCTTTTTAGAGGTTTCGCAGCAAGTATATGATAATCTCGGATTTCTTTGTAAGGGTTTTAGTTCAATGTTACGAAAGCACTTGACATTTAAACTAGACCTCTTTGCTGAAAAATGTCCACTCGATTAGACTTTTGCTATCTAATAGGTTTTTCTTCCTACAAGGAAAATATGGCGTGCTTGTTTGAAAAATGAAAATTTTATTCGGGTAAATGTTTGGTTTGAGAGAAGGGAACTAAGATTTTGCCTTGGCTGGAGACTCAGGTTGGGCTACATAGGAAACTTAGTAGGAAGTGGACAGTCGCCCAGCTTGCCAACCAGACCCCAAAAACCTCCACTGTTTAAACCCCTTAGACGTTTGGATGCTCCTTTTTGGGGTCAACGAATCGTCACACAAAACCTCGACTACAAGATGAATTATTGAACTTTCTCAGTACTGAGTGAAGCGGTGCGAATTGTGCATGGACATGATCGCTGAGCTCATGAGGCATTCGTCTTAATTTAATCCTCTCATGGAAATCAAAACAGGATTTAAATTTTAAGTTGATCGTTCTCAATGGGTAAAGCTCGGTGAGCATTGGTTTAGAGAATTAAAATTTTACAAGGAGATTGAAACACACTCGGCCCTCTAATAAACTTGTAAGCAAAGGTGAGAGTTTACTTTTTATTTTGAGATGCGGGAAAATTTCTCTCGGACTGGAAATCAAACCCTTCAACTTGTGCTGCTTGTTCTAACTTGTTTAATAATGTTTACTGTGAGCTTGTATGGTCCGAGTGCTGGACTCTCAAAGTTTTTATGATGAACCGCCTAGAAGCGTTCGACTTTGATGTTACGGTAGACTTCTCCAAATTTTTTGGAAGCGTTAGACCAGGAGCTGCTGGCAACTGTATGGCACATGTTGGGATTGTTTTCACCGTGCTCTGTGCGTAAACTTAAGCTTTTGCTTTCTTGGGCAGAAAACTTCTGCTTGGAGCTTGGGGGAGGCTATAATTGGAAAAAAGTGGGCAAAAGTGGAATATGGTGGAATATGGAAAATGGTTTGTTTGTTGGATCGTGGTACATCTGAAAAGAAGAAATTTAAATCCAAAATTCTGAATTTTTTCATTTTTTTTTTTTTCATTTTTTAGAACCTGAAGTATCAGATTGTTAGCAAGACAAGTTTGACGCTGAAGTTGGAAATCTATGAATTTCCAGCCGCTCTACAACCTTCAATTTTAAGGCTAATCTTCGATTTTAAATCGGTGACACCAAATACCCCCCTTCTCTCCCCATTAAATTTTATTACAACATTTAATAGTATATTATTCCACAGTGAATGTAAAGAAGCGATTATTCGAGGTCTTCGTTTTTTTCCACGAGGCGAGCGAAGCGAGCCGAGAAGAAAAAATAAAGACGGAGAATAATCGCTTCTTTATATTCACAGAGGAATAAGTTACTTTATATTACGAAGCAGAACTATATGAGAGCTCCCGTCTTCTTAGAATGCGTCGTATGATTTCATAAACGGGTTTCGCAGGTGTTGTTTACATGATCTGCTTTGTGCGTCTCAGTTTCAACAAGTCTGAACTTGGTCTGAGGACATTAATAATGAAAAAACACATTCAAAATGAAATATTTTGTATGTGTTCCAATGTTTTATTATTGTTTTCATTATTGATGTCAACAAAACCATCATAATAATAAGGGTTTTTTGCATCTGATTATAAAAAGTATTTTTTATCCATAAAAGGTGATGAATTTAAAAATGATACTCAGTTTCATTTTTGGCAAGGTAGACCCTCAATCTGTTCTTCTTGCATGCCTCAATCCCAACATTGTTATTGTCCAAGCCAATTAATTTGAAAGATTTGTAACCAGTTGAGGTTAAAAAAAATATGATAAGGCCTAACCTAGTAAGAGACTAGGTTAGCTGATCTTTGATTTTAAGCATTTTAGCTCCCACTACGAGAAAAAATGAAAGACGACTTATGAAAGATTGGATCAAGAATGAATCGGGTCACACCGCATGCACTAAAATGTTTGTGGTGGGTGTTCGTAGGTGGAAGGGACCTCTGCCCTTGTAAATCCAACGACAGAAGACTTATTAAACATCCGAATAATAACCGACCTTTAAACTTTGAAACCTATTCAAAAGTTACTTATAAAGGACAGTTTACAATTTTTGGTAGAGGTGTGCTGTGAGAACTTTAGTCGCAGTAAAACCAATAACGAATTTCCACATTTTCCCCGAATCACCAAATTTTCCCATGTAAATGACATTAGAAAATTGTCATAGATACGTCACGTTGTAACTCGTTTAACGGTTCTGAATGTCTAAAACGACAAGTAAGATGTTAGAGAGCTGAATATACTGAAAATTTTAATCAACTGGCGAAGGAAAACTCGTGTTCCTGACCACAAGTCTAATATTCAAATGATCGATCGTTCGTAAAGTAATGATAATAATATTGATACGATCAATTTTCCACATGGACGTCGTCGTCGGTTTGAGAAAAAAGGGAAAAAAATTTTTTTTTTATGATATGTTTGTTCTGTTTCGAAATTGCACCCCACGCGCTCTCTCAGATAACGTTCCGCGACTAATTCCTAATAAAATGGTGCCATAAGTCAAATACATTGCTTTGTTTGGAAAATTCTTATGTCGGCATTGTAAACAATCCCGAAACGTGCTTCATATGGATTACAAGCCTAACATGCATGAATGAAGAATTTTTAGAAACAGGGAGTATGTATCGGATTTGTGGGAGGTGAAAATTACGAGAAGACAATGCTCCCGACGGGCAAAGTATTTTGCTAATTAATTAAACGATGAAAATAATAATTTTCCTTTGGGCGTAATCGGTGATCGAGTCAAAATCAGGATCTTTGAATTTTTAAAAATTAAATATGAAAATATTGGTTAATGACTGAGAAAGAGACAAAGAAATTAGGATAAATGCAAATTGTATTTCGGTTTTCCTTTACGGTTGAAATTGTACTATATGAAATATTCATGATTGCCTCAATCCTGGAACACAACGGGTATAAGATTTAAATTATTTATAACGTAAATCGAAATCGTTGTGACACGATGCATATCTCATCACAAAAATAGAATTCCATCTAATTGTAATCATTTGAATTTTTAAATTCAGCTCGGCTGGGGAAAAAAGAAATGGGAAGTTGAAAATGTGGTGGCAGCGGTAAATGTGGAATAAAGAAAAAATGTAAATTGCGATGAAATGTTTTTTGGATTTTTGGAGATGTCGGATGGTTAGCTTCTGAAGATAATGACTTAAGCAGGGGGGGTAAAGAGGGAGCGGAGGAGGGTAGGGAGCCTAATAGGGATAGGCCTGGCACGTTTTATAATATATCACGATTAATATCCTGTTGTTAATTATTCTTCCTGTTCTTTCTTTGAGCTGATTGATTTACAGACATAACAGCACACATTCATTTAAACAAACTTAATTTAATTTCGAAATATCTCCTTGTCTTTCCCAGGATCGACCTTGACAAAATGTCTAAAGAAGAAGAAAATTCAAACCAGCTTCCGATTCCTGATGACGCTCAGCAAAAGGAAACAGTCATTGTTCAAGTTCCAAGAGTAACAGCCAGGACTTTACCGGGGCCTGCAAGTCCCCAAAATAAAGGAGCCATCGATTGGTAAGTCGGATGGAAATTATATTATAAAGCCCTATAAGCAAGATTATAAAAAATTCTTTTTAACAGGGGAGGACATGGCTTGTTAGCTTATGGAAGTAACTACACTGTCGTCGTCGTCGACACTAAAAACATTCAATTAGTACAATGTTTAGATCGGCATAAGGCTATGGTTAAAAAGGTTTTGTGGGGACGGGACTATTTAAGCCAAGATAAACCGACCCAATATCCTCCAAGGCTGTACGGTAGCATTGATCTCGTTTCTTCGGATGCGACCGGACATATTGTTGTTTGGGATGTTTCTTCTGGGCAGCCTACGGCTGTGATACAGGAAGGGACGAAGCCTGTTTTAGGTAATAAGATAAATAGTTTTTTTTAATTATTTTGAAATTTTGAAAAATAATTGGTTTTTTTTTTAGATATGAGTTGGGTGAATTACTGGGATGGAAATAATCATGTTTTAGCAGCTTTGCATCCGCCGTATTCTTTAGTTTTATGGGATACAAGATCTGGGAGTAAGTTATGGAAGAAAACGTATACGGAGACTTTATTATCGTTTAGCTTCGATCCATTCCATCCATCAAAAATGGCATGTAAGTGTAGTAGCAACTTCGGTACCTTAGAGGTAAACTGCCACTATGACGTCACAGCCCTTGATTAAAAAGACGATCGACTTCAAATTAGAGACCCTATATTAAAAGAGACTGGCAAACTGTCGGCCATTAAAAAATTTGAACGAAAATTGGAAAATTTTCTTCTCCCTTCACATTTTTCTAAGTGGAAGCAGAACAAGCAGAAGAAATTTTAGAACAAAGCCTCCATAAAAAAGGCGTCTTTGTCACTATTTCCTAAATCCGGATGGCCACGTACACTGTCATGGCTGCCAAATTTTCCCCTGTGTAGTTCGCCATGTTGCTCAAAATGGCGTTCAAATTTTTTAATGGCCGACAGTTTACCAGTCTCTTTTAATTGACGGTCTCTATTTCAAATAAAAAACAAACATTGAACCGCCTTTTTAGAGTTTAGCTCTGACATCATAGTGGGAGTTTACCTCTGAGGTACAGAACTTCTTTTTTGGAAGAACTGTAAAAAAAAGTAGCAGTAATTACTCAACTAAGCTAGAGAACTAACCTAGTAAGTTTTCCTGCAACTAGCTAAATTACTGTAAACAGGAGGACTTTGTGCCGCCTTTCTTTTAAAAGCTTTAAGCACTCAGAAGCGAAATCTGCCGAAAAAACGATGGCACAAAAATCAAAATCAAAGTTTTTGAGGTCTTAGATTATTATTTTTCTGCAATGAGGCCACTAGAATTCAGTAATAAACCCCGATCAATTTTTTAAAATTCCTATAAACGAAAACAGTCTTTAAAGTCTTGCGAGACAAGATTTTTTGCACAAGACAAGACAATAAGACAAAAAAAAAAACGATTGCTTGAAAACATCAAGACAATAATTGACCATTTCTTGTCTTGCAGAATGTCTACTCAAGTATTATATTTATGACTCATTTATAAGATCATTAGCTAAAACGATTTTAATTTATTTATTACAATTTGACTGGAGAGCTGTTTGAAATCCTTATTCCATGAAACATTAATTACTCGAATCGATTTCATTCTCTTGAATCACGTTAAGAATAAACGATTTTACCCTTCAGGTGTATGGTATAAACCCACTACGGAATTCAAAACCCTCCAAACTTGTGGAAGTTATATCTTTCAGCGGTTTTCGAGAGAAATTGAAAACTCCCCCACATTCCATAAGACAGCCATCAACTTCCTTAAAATCCCCCGCTGATTTTTAAAACAGTTTCATATAATGAATTTTTACACCAAAAATTTTCTATTTATAGTTCACTGTACCGACTGCATTTTATTCGTGGAAGACTTCAACGTATCTCGAATACCGTCATCGAACGGGCGAAAATTTTACGTTTCGTCACCGAGACCTTCCGCATCTGGAAATCGCGGAAGTTCTACCAATTTAGCGTCTAATAAAGGGAGCCTGGGAAATTTAACGACGGCCGTCCAAGAAGAAAGAACCGGTGCTAAGGATAGGTTTAGACGTTTGATGAAGGATTTAACCATCGGCGAAATCAAACCCAAGTAATTAATCGAAATGTATTGTGTTGAAAGGGAGAAAAATGAAATTTAGTAATTGATGATTTATTTTCTTTTTAGGGCGGAAGACGGAATGACTTTAAGTGAATGTTTACAAGTGGCTTATCACCGTTCTTTAAGGCATCATTTTTTGTTACTTTATCCTAGAGAAATTTTAATATTGGATTTACATATTAATCAGACTGTCGGGATCGTCCCGTTGGGGGATAAAACAGCCTCGCCATTTTTGCAGGTAATTACGAAAAAACTCATGAGCTAAAATAGGGAGCCTAGTAGGGAGTGAACACTTTGATGAGTCGCCTGCTACATAGGAGCAGGCCAATTTCTTGAATTGAGAAGCAAACATCGCGATTGGCAGATTTTTCAGTTTGAGAAATGCGGCCACCAAATTCGAGATCATGGCTGCTTCCAGTTTTTAGAATGGCATACCCGTATGTAGCAGACGACTCATCAAAGAATCCACTCCTTACTAAACTATCTAAAGTGCAACCCTAGAGAGCCTAAAAGGAGAGACTCTGATATCTTTTTCGTTTTAAATTTTAGAGTAATAAAAAAAAAATCGTTTTATCATTTTTTTAAAAATTTTATAGGTTTTGTCTTGTAAACAAAGGGATTTACTGTACTGCTTACATGAAAGTGGAAGCGTTTCAACTAAGATTCGAAGGAAAACTGGGGTAGCTTGTTCTCCTATCGATGCTCCAGCACCTAGCATTGCTAGTTTAGGTAAATAAAATGATAACACTGAGACTGGTTATTAACTTAGCCAAAAATAAATCATCAATTAAACAATCTATTTAGCCAAAAAAATCTTCGCTCGAGGTAAAGAACAGTTAATTTAATGTACTTTTTTTTCAGAAATGAACTCTGAAACTCAGTTAGAAATTGGCTACGAACATAAATGTTCAAGCGAGCCAGTACGTCAAACTCGTGGGCTGCAAATTCTTGGCATGGCGGTAAATCCAGTTTGTGAGAGACGAATCTGTAAGTTGGTAAAAAATATTTAAAAAAATTATTTTTCTATTGTAATTATATATTAAGAAAAATTTATTATTTTTTTTCTTCTCAGCGTTGTATCTTAATTCAGGGAAAATCGTCTTCGTGGAGCTCTTACCGGTGCATGCTTACGACACCAATCCTCAATTTACTTTTAATATGGATTCTTATTCCACTTCTAAATATTGTCAAAGAAAAGAAACATTAAATGAAATAATGCCGCCGTTAATGAATGTAAGTATAATTTTTCGCTAAAAAAACTTTTTAAAACTAGGAAAAAATATTTAATATTTAGAAGATGCTTTGCCTTGGCTAATGGCCCTTGTATGAATTCGATGAGTCGTCAAACTTCCAATTATCGAATAATAATTTTACTTGTTTTCATTAGGAAATCAGTATTCAACCTCCTGGACTAAGGTTATTAGTCACTGGAGTTTTACCTAGCGTCGCAGCGCCTTTAACAACAATTCGGATGTGTCCAGCAATAACCACTCGAAATTGGCAACAATATTCTCCACTCTTGGCTGGTGGCACAACTGGAGGCCTTATTCAAATTTTTAACGTAGCCACTGGAAATATTGAGAAAGAATTAATTGTACATTCCTACACCGTAAGGTAAGCTAATGCAAAAAAAATTAAATCTTAACTGTAGTGACTTGAGCCCCAAATATCGTGGCAGCAGATATCATTTTTATTAATGCTTTTTTTATTTTTTTAGGGGTATCGAATGGACAGGCTTAAAAACATTTTTATCTTACGCATTTGCCAACAACTCAAACTCTTCATCCCTTGTCCGGAACGAAATCTGCTTGACCGACGTCCTAACCGGCGAATCAATTCCACTACGCACTGATAAAGGAGACGAGCCACCAATTGATATCCTTCGGGTTTCGCCTTTGAAGCAATATTTCGTATTAGTTTTAAGCGGAGGGCCGTTTGAATTATGGGATTTAAGATCTCGGCATGTTCTCAAGTCTATGCCTAAAAAATTTCCGCTCGTCACAGCTTTGGTAATTTTAAATCAGTTAATTTAATTGATTAAATTTGTTGTGTGATTATTTTTTTTGTTTATCAGGAATGGTCTCCAGCTCATAATCCTCGCTCAATAAAAAGGCGACAAAGTTCAAAAGAAGAATGTTTGTTAGACACGACAACGAAAGGAGCTACAGCCGTCGCAGTAACGCCGACTGCCCCGCCATTGGAGAGATTCGACTCTTCTGATAAAATTATTACGAAGGAATATTTCGTTTTTAGTGATGCGGATAGTCAATTGTATCATTTTACGGTTGAGGGTCATACTGTTAAGGATGGAGTGAAAATTCCGCCGGAGGTGTGTTGCATTTAAAAAAGTTTTGAGTTTCATCGAGCTCAAAAAAATTTTAGAGCTACAGTCCCAGAAAAAATTTCTGTGTCTGTCTAAAAAATTTTCTTTCACCTCGCAATAAGTCCAAATAAAATTCGAGCTAGCTCGAGCTCAGTCCAAAATTTAAGCTTAGCCAGAGTAAAATAAAAAAATTATGCCAAATCTGAAAAAAATTTTTGAGTTCGCAGTGAGCTTAAAAATTTTTAGTCCGCTCGTAATCTGATTCAAGAAACACTTAAAATCAAAAATTTTATTAAAGTTTTGTTAACATTTGCAGAGTGGCAGTGGCACGGTCACCTGCATTGCATTTAAAGCGGAGCAAATCGTTCAAGGAGACGCTGACGGATTATTAAGCGTTTGGGATCTTCGTATTAGACAAGCAAGAAGACATTCAACTTCAAGAGGTTACATAAGGAAAATGAGATTCGCACCTGGAAAAGGAAATTTAAAATTACTGGTACTTTATAATGATGGGGTTGACATAATCGATCTCAAAGGTATTAAATCTCTCTTCATTTTCCGCCAACAATTTTTTTTTGTATAAGTACAAAATTTTATTTTTAGGCTTGGGAGGCTTTGAAAGATTAGCACAATTAAAATGCCCTAGGGACATGGTTAAAGTTCTAGATATAGATTGGGCCGCATCCGACAAGCCAGTACTATTAACTCAAGATGGTTGCTTGAGAGTGATGGATATGGGTTTAAGTACAAGTTCATCTACAATTGTGGATTATGAATTTCAAGGTATAATATTAATTTTGTTTTTAAATTAATTTATTTTTTTGTAATTAAATTTTTTTTTTTAGATCCTGTTTATTGTCCGGCTTTGCTTCCGTCCGAAGTTGCATTTCGTTTACGAGAAAGACTTTCGTGGCAACCATCTGACATTCCGTATACAATCGAACTTACGATTGATCATGGATTCACGGAAAATCAATTGGCTTTAATAATGGAGCAGTTATCAATGGTTGATGAAGATCGTTTGGAATGTTTAAAAAATCCACATATGAAAACTGCTGAAAGATGTTTAATCGTAGCTCAGTTATTTGGGGATCAAATAGAAATAGATTTTTGGACTGTTGCAATTTATTATTTGCAAGTCAGTAAAGCCAAAACGAACAATAAGTAAGTAAAATGAAAAAAAAATTTGAAGGCCGAGCCTGTGTCCTGGGAAATTTATTTTAAGGCAAGTTGAGATGGGCCCAAATGCCGAAAATTGTTTGTAGGGCTTTACTAAAAACCGCTAATTCATTGGATTCAACTGATTTAAAATTTTTCTATTGCAGAGATTTGGTTTCGGAGAAATCAGAAGGAAGTTTAAGCTCTCCGGTTTTGCTCGATTGCAAAAAATTTAATCATTATCCTCATTTAACTCCTTTGGATACTTGTTACGACATCCTTCAAGATGCTTATACATATCAGGTAGAGTTTAAAATAGAGTTTCTGTTTTTCTGAGAAATGGAAACATTCAAGAGACCAAGAATCTGGATTTTAGAAAAGCGTAAAATTCTGAAATACGAGAAATCTTGAATTTATCATTTTCTCAAGATTCGAGATATTTTTAAATTTTTTCGAAAATCAGGATTTTCGGAAATTCCAAAAATTCTTTTCTCGAGAAATCTAATCTCGATATTTCCGAAAATAAGATTTCGAGATTTTTGATGCCGAGAGTCTTCGAGCAAAAGCTCTACTTAAAAGTAAAATTTTCTTTTTTTTAAAAAATATAATTCTTAAAATGAATTTATCTATTTTAGCGACTTCAACTTGAAAGAGTTGCATTACACGAAAGCAGGAGAGGCGACTACGAACACACCAAACGGGTCATTCAACAATTACTTCTTCTCGGCCAAAGCGATAGAGCCGTGCAATTATTACTAGAAACAGATCTAAATAATCCTGAGTACTACACTGATGCAATAAAGTAATGACGGATTTTCTGTTAATTTTTAAAAAAATACAACTTTATTAACTGATTTATTTTATTTTCAGAGCGTGCTTAGTCGCCACAGTCCAATCAACCGGAGCTGCTCAAAGCACTATTAAATTAGTAGCCACGAATTTAATTGCGCATGGCACAATTTGGGAAGGAGTTCAATTACTCTGCCTTATCGGTAAAGGCCTTGACGCTTGTAGATATTTAGCATCATATTCCAGATGGGGAGCTGCTGCTTGGTTAGCAAGAGCTGTTTTACCAATTCCTGACTCGAGTGAAGTTATTAGGAAATGGGCGGATCATTTGTCTTCGATAGGCCAAAAGGTATATTTACTCATTTTGATTCTTAATCATTTGAAATTTTTAATTATTTATTTGATTTTTTTATTAGGAGAAAGCCATTTTGGTTTTAATCAGCCTTGAACAGTGGCAAGCGGCGCATTCACTGTTATCAGTTGTCGATCCCAGAAGAGCTTCACTTCTAGCTCAAGCGTGTCAGGAATTCGATGTTGATATTTTATCATAACATCAAAAACTCTTTTATTTTAGAAAATTTTAATTATTACGGGATGAATACTTATTTTATTTGATTGAAGTCGCCAGGTTTCAGGGAAAAATTTTTTGTTTGTTTTTTTAATTGAGTTTATTAATGAGCTGGATCTCATTTTAAAAAATTCTAAGTCAAATGAAAAAGGGTTTGCGCATAGCTTTTCAAAAATTTTTCAATTTTCTGGAAAATTACTGAAAGAAAATACCTAATTTGTTTTCTCTAAATATGCGCCTAGCTTTGTAAGTAAATTAAAAACAAAAAACCCACTGGCCGCAATGTACTATATTATTATCACGTCTAAAAAATTCTTAAGCATTTATATTAGCATATTTGAAAAATTCCATATTAATAATTTATTTTATTAGTCAATTTTTACTAACATGCATTTTTAATACTAAAAAAATAGGCTGTAACATAGCAAATGCATTTCATCTTAAATTAGGCAATTATATTCAGTCTGCACCGGTCAAACTATTTTATGAAACTCGATTATTTTTCCTAATTTATATTTTACACTTAATGTGAGTTTAAAAAAAACTCCACGCATTTTTGACACGGATCCGTAATTAAAAAAAATTATTTCACACGCCGACCATAATTAACCATAGAAAAAAAAAACAATTGTCGTTCATTATATTCTTAAAAAATAAACTGTAACGACCATTACTCGATTTTATTTTCCTCCAAAAATAAAAATTAGAATAAGGAAAAAAAGGGCCGTGACATCATTCGCTTTGACAGGCAGGATTCACCTTTGCCCATTACCTTCTTTGATTTAACTTTTAAAAAAAGAGTGGGAGGGGAAAATAAAAGAAAGTAAATCTCGTAAGTTAAGTACGAGTGCTGTTAATAAAAACACGTCTCGATAGTGTTAAGATGTCTTTTTGTGACATAAGATATTTTCAGGTACGTTTTTTTTTTATTAAAAGTGTTTACATTTCATTCAAGAAAAAAAAACCCGAGTTTACTCTCATCACGTTTTTAATATGCTTGTTTCAGTTTTTTCAATTCAGATTTTGTTAATTCATCGATGTGAAAGATCGTAGTGGGGAAAAATGGAGCAATTGATGAAGTTGTAATTTTTTTTTTTTAATTAATTGGAATGGAAGGTCTACTAGGACTACTCGTTTTTGGTTTGATTTTTTCTTCTGGGGATTCCATGCAGAAGGTTAGTCATTTTTATTTTTACTTATTATTTAATTTTACATTATTGTTGGTAAATTTCGCGCCTGGCGCCGGGCGCCAAGAAGTCAGGAGAGATTTTCAGTCCTTGTGAAAAGCTTAAAGAAAGGAGCCATTGTCCGACGAAAGACTGGCGGAGGCGGTTGTCGATCTTCGGAGACCTCGTGAGTCAACAAAATAAACCAGTTTAATATTTTGTAAGTTAAAAATTTATGAGCGCATCATTTACGACCTAGACTTTTAAATTGACCTTTGACCCTTATGAAAAAACATACATCATCGATTGCTCAAGGTTTTGGCATTATTAGCTAATCCTCTTTTATTTTTTTTTCCCTGTTTCAGACCGTTTCCAAAGGCGTTACACCTTCTTCTTTTTCCTGTGAAGGTCGAATATCCGGATATTATGCGGATATTGAAGCCGGATGTCAAACTTACCATTTTTGCGACGGAAGAAATCGGCAGTTTAGTTATGCCTGCCCGGACAACACGCTTTTTCAACAGAGAATGATGATTTGCGATCATTGGTACATGGTCGATTGCGGGAATTCCGAAAAAGATTACAATGCTAATTTATTAATTGGCAAGAAGGACGAACCGTTCGTTAGCAAAGATGAAGAGCTGAAATATGTTTTGGATCGAACAAAACAAGGTATGATTTTTTTTTAAATTTGCTAAAAATATTTTAACCTAATCACAATTTACTTTCAGTAAATTTTAAAAAACCGGAGCCAAGTAACTTCATAAAATCAGCAGTCGTTGCTCCGTCAATTGCGCTTCTACCTCCCATCCATAACAACATAACTCAATTCGACAATCAAAGGCAAGCGAAGGCATCAGCAGACCTCCGAAAATCGCCGTTACCAACAAAAGATACGGTCATCAAACTCCTTCTGGACGATACGCGAAAATTATTTTTCATATCCGATGATAGTTCCGCGCCGGAATATTTTGGAGGCGCCAAGGAATACTTTGTGCCGTTAAAAGGAAACGAAATAACAAGTATGAGATTTAAAAAGACTCCGAAAATCGAAGGCCTTTGCCCGAAATATTGTCATCCTAAATTTTTAATACCGGGAACGTGCCATCCTTGTTTAATGATAAAATGAAAAATTTTATTTGATGTCATTTAATTTATTAAATAAAATATAAAAAAGTAATAAAAAAAATTAATTAAGATACGTAACTTCTCCTAACAACATTAAACCAAGTTTCGTTAATCCGTATAGTTTTACTTCGGTTTTTTCCTCAGGCTCGACAGTATAAAGTACGGTTTGCAATCGATCTGGGTTTCGAACTTTTTGATTTATTTTTCCATTTACTAAAATCTGGAAACGTAATAAAAGTCAGTTTCAAGAAAGCTTATAAAAAAATGAAAGCTGCAAAATAACTAATTCCGCCTGAGCCATAATCGCGATGATTATCGGATTATTAGGGGAAAAAATACTAATTTGAATTATGTTGGTTAACATAACCTAATCTGCTTACCTCATATCCCAATATGGCGTCTGCTGTTGGATTCTCCGGCTTGGACCACGAAAGGTAAAAACTATTAAAACCGACGTTTTTAAATTCTAGTATCGATGTTGCAGCTCTTTTCATCGTAAACGACGATTTCGTCTTCTCCAATCCAGTAAGCTTTTAATGAAAAAAAAGTAAAAACGAATTACTTAAATTAATTAGCAGTGCTGCCAACTGAAATTCAGTTTTGCTTTTTTTTTACGGAAAAAAAATGGAAAAGAGATTCAGTTGAAGAAGTATCACTTTGCGGTGCGATCTTTAATTTTTTTTATCATCCTTAAATCGCTAAACATGTCATAACATATCATATGTCATGTGTTTACATGCTGTCAAAAAAGCAGCCTCTAAAACAATGTGCGAGAACTAGCAAAAATATCAGACACAAAACACTCGTGCTCAGTCTGTTCCAACTGAAATGTTTTTTAATTTAAATTCAACCTTATTTTAAAGTGCGAGACTACTTTTTGTTTACTCGACAAAACAATCGTCGCAATACCCCATCCCATTCCCCAGTTAATAGACGAAATTCTTGGAATCGGTCATCATTCCCCTCCCTTCGTTATTTTTTCGCTTTGATGTATCTTCACGTTATATTACCTATATTATTCCAAGAACTACTTTCTATTTCCGATTTATTACAACCCTCGACAGTTTATATATCAATATTAAAGCCTAAATTGCAATATGCGACTTTTAAAATCATGTGTCGGGTTATGATAAAAAAGGATGAGACTGATGAGAGGGGTAATGACTCAGTCCGCCATATTGCGTACCCGCGGGAACAAGTCTCGGTTTATCTAATCGGTTTCGGTGTATAAATTTCGGATTTTTGACGTTTTTAAAAAGTGTCGTGAGTGTAATTATCATTAATAGTGTTAGTAAATCAATCGGATTGCATCAACACAAAAAAGAAAAGGAGCAACACTGATAACGGAGGAAAAAAGGTAAGATCCCGTTTTTATCAACAAGGTTAGGTTAGCATATTTTATCAAAACGTACCGGTTTAGCTTGTTCTGGCAAAACAAATCGTTCTCCGAAAATTTCTTTACATCGCTCGTTCTTTTCCTTTGCTTTATTTTTCAATTTATCTAAATCGTCCATTAAAATGGATATCGTGTCTTTAACAGTCGTAGATTGAATTGCATCATTTACAACATCAGAGGTGGTTGATTGAACGTCTGCGGTGTTGACCTCGGGATTTTCGTCTGGATATCTCGTTTTTACATTACTCCTAGATTCCTCTAGTGTGTCGATAAGGATTTCTATTTCTCGTTGTAAATGAGCTATCTCTCGTTTTAATTCGTCGAACTCGGAGGCCTAAAACATAAACGGATTTAGGCTGTTGTTTTTTTTGTATTAATTTTTTTGATCTTGAATTGTGAAATTTTGAATGAAAGTAAAATGATTGAGGTTCAGCTGCAAGATTTGAATTTTCTTGAAAAAAATTATTGCAGAGCTGTAAGGAAATCATTGATCCTGCAACTATTTATTGATGCATTTATCTTTAAATTCGTGTGTGCAAGACTCAGTTTGGCTTAAAAAAATTTTAAGATCGATTATGAAGCTCTTAAGTAGCCAAAAAAAAAATTTACTGACCCTTCTTGCTGTTTTCTCGATAAACGCTTCCACAAATTTAATCGATTCATCATTTTCCCTAATCAACCGATCTATCCTATCAAAATCTTTCTCTACCCTCTTCTCCATCTCAGAAGCTTCACTTTCCAATTCCTCATAGATAGATCTCTTCGTATCGATTAATTCCTCTTGCATATCTCTTTTCAATTTCTGATCCGAGTCCGTTTCTAATATTTCCATAGAATCCGATTCGAAAATCCTCTCAACTCTGCTTATATCCGACGATATTTTTCCTAAGGTTTCAACGCTTTTACCGATTTCCCTCACAAGATCAGCCGCTGTCGACGACGAGGTTTCAATTTCCGATTCTTTAATCGCTTTTTCCAGTTGGGATAACAATCTTAGCAATTTATCCAATCTTTCTTCTGATTCATCACTAATAAGCACGGGCGTAGATACTTCACTTGGTGCTTTTGCTTTCGGTTTAATTTTTCTTACAAAATCTAAGGTTGATTCGTACATTCCTTCATCGGATTCCCTTTGGGCGGTTTCAACTCTTTTCGATATTCCGAAAAGCTCGTCCGGGAACGGGAGATCTTCTGCATCGAGATAAGCATCAGGATCATCGTCTTCGTTTGAATTTTCAATCGAAACCGTCTGCCATTTTTCTTTAAATTCAATCCCAGCGAAAATAAGAGCTTTTTCCGTTTCGAAAATCGCAGCTTGATTTGGCGACATTAATTTTTTAATCTCGACTTTAGTCGGTTCGTGTCTTATTTCGATTCGCCTGGAAGGATTAGTCTCGAATAGGGAAATGGTTTGCGAAGGGTGTAGAGTTTGAGCTCTGGCTACAGCAAGTGACGCAAATTTTTTTCTAGGGGCTTCTAAAATTTCAACAAACGGGATTTTGATGTTTTGTTTTACGAATAATAAAATACAAGCCCGGGATTGACTTCTGTGCAGGGATAAATTTACAAAGGACGCAGTTTGGATTGGTAGAATTGAGGTTATTTTTCCTACGGAATGCAACGGGGTTATGATGAAGGATGTTTTTGGGTTGTCTTTTGCTACGAGGAGGCGTAGGGCTGTTTGAAAACTTGCGGATGAAGGGATTGAAATCATGTTTAGTCCTGGGTTATAGGGGAATATTTCTTCGAATTCTTCGTATGTTTCTTCGCCATCGGATTGTCGAGGCTCTTCTTCTTCAATGATATCTTAAAAAGGGATTTGATAGTCTAATTAATTTTTTGTAGAAAAATTATGATGGGTAAAATGAGATGGATTACCGTGAAATAAATCCAAATCGGAGTCTGCTGATGGGATTTGTGGGAGTTTGTCGTATTCTGTAACGCTTTTGATAAGTTCTTTGATTTCGATTGGGATTTCCCCTGTGCTTTTGTAGTCTTCGGTGTCGTCATCAGCGTCGGTATCATTGTAAACTACAGAAAAACAGTATTTTAGGGATTAGTTCATGGAGAATGAAACTATTTACAGAGATCGGACTTGGTCCTTTTTTTTCTTGTAAAAGTCTCTATTTTCACAAACTGAAAATTTGGTGCAGAATATTTTCTGTAAGGAAAAATTCAGAACTTTTAGAAATCAAGATATTTTATAGAATTTTCTCATGAAAAATTTTTGTCCATGTAGTTTTTGCAGGATTTTATGGAAAAAAATGGATTTGACAAGAAAAAATATTCAAAAGATTTGTTCGACAGAAAAAAATATTCAAAAGATTTGTTCGACAGAAAAAAATATTCAAAAGATTTGTTCGACAGAAAAAAATATTCAAAAGATTTGTTCGACAGAAAAAAATATTCAAAAGATTTGTTCGACAGAAAAAAATATTCAAAAGATTTGTTCGACAGAAAAAAATATTCAAAAGATTTGTTCGACAGAAAAAAATATTCAAAAGATTTGTTCGACAGAAAAAAATATTCAAAAGATTTGTTCGACAGAAAAAAATATTCAAAAGATTTGTTCGACAGAAAAAAATATTCAAAAGATTTGTTTGACAGAAAAAAATATTCAAAAGATTTGTTCGACAGAAAAAAATATTCAAAAGATTTGTTCGACAGAAAAAAATATTCAAAAGATTTGTTCGACAACAAAAATTTATCAAGAGATTTAGTCTACAATAAAGAATAATCAAAAGGTGTGGATTTAGTCGATGAATTTACGTAAGTCTAGCTTTGAGGCTTTGTGCTAAATAAATGTCCATGACATGACTTTAATGATTAGAGCCGAAACTTTTCACCGAATACTTTTAGTTGTAGGCAAAACTCACAAAACTCACTTTCCTAAAACTTCAATACTTTACCTTCTACATCAAAATCCTCATTAACTTCATCCACTTTAGAAGGAGTTTCAGGAAGAGTTTTAGGGGGAGTTTGAGGAGGAGTAGTGGCCGCAGACTTTGATATCGGAGGAATCACTGAACTTTCACCGGTACCCGCTGGGTGATCCCCACTAACCTCCAACTTCGCCATTAAATCTGCTAAATTTTCCTGGATCTCATTTGATAATTTCACAAAAGTCGATCCCAACTTCTCGATCGACTTTTCGTCATCTTCAAATTTTTTCTGCTCTTGCATTTTTATTTTTAAAAAACTTTCTTCAGATGGATCTGCATACTCAGGCAACACATCTTGCATCATCGACAACGACTCATAAGAGGAAATTTCTTCAATAGTCGCAGACATGAAACTCTCTTTCGGCTCTCTTAGAAATTTCAAATCTTTATCGGAAAATGAATGAAACGAGCTGAGAGAAAATTCCGGGACTGCTAAAGTCGCGAAATTTTCCTTTGATCCGGGTTTGACCGTGGTCTGGGATGATTGACAACTTGAAAATATTTCTCGTTGTTCTAACGAATAACATTTCGAACATGTTTTTCTTTCAACGACTTCGTTCCCGCAATCGATACATTTTAATAAATGTTTCCCGTTTTGGTTTTCGACTTCCCCGCATTTTTTGCAGATTTTTCGAGGTTTTATTTTTCTCTTGCACTCTGGGCAAATCCCGATTATGGGGTTTTTGAAGGGGATTTTGGGAGGTTTTCGTTTTTTGGCAGTGTTTCGTTGTTCAACTTTCTTAGTTTCATTTTGGAGGGATCTGGAAGTTTTGGAGTTTTTGAGGCTATCGTCTTCCGATGAACAGCTACCTAAATCAAACAATGGTATAAAAGCTAAGATTTTGGTTTAAGTCCAAGGGTAGAGTTCTTTACAAAGGAAATTTTTTGTCTGATTATCTCTAAGCAGGGTGGTATTTCTTTCTTCCAAATATGTTTTGCCAAAAAAAAAATTGTAAAAAATTGTCTTGAAAATAAAAAGCAAGGAGTTTTTTCAGAATTCGTTTGAAATATTTTCCTTGAAGAAATTGATTGAATTAGAAAAGATTATCAAAACAGTTGTTCGACAGGGACAAATGATGAAAACATTTGTTCAACAGGGACAATGATGAAAACATTTGTTCAACAGGGAAAAATGATGAAAAAATTTGTTCGACAGGGAAAAATGACGAATACATTTGTTCGACAGGGAAAAATGATGAATACATTTGTTCGACAGGGAAAAATGATGAAAACATTTGTTCGACAGGGACAAATGATGAAAACATTTGTTCGACAGGGAAAAATGATGAATACATTTGTTCGACAAGAAAAAATTCAGGTTTTAATAAGTTTCTGAAAAGTATTTATCGTTCACCTTATAGAAGATCCTAATGTCTTAAAAATTTGGGAAGGAATCAAATTTGAGTATAATTACCTCCCAAAAAATAATTTTTGTAAAAATTCTTTGTTGATTTCTTGACAAAAAAAACTTGTAGAAAAAAATTCTTTTAAAAAATACTCACTCCCCTCCCTTTTGAAAAATTCTAGAGTTAATTGCCAGGAAAAAATTTTCACCCAAGAAAGAAAAAAGTACAAGGAAAAATCTAAAAGCATTTTGAAAGAAAAACCGTGTAAGAAAATTAAGGGGGCCTCAAATTCTGTTTACGATGGGGCCAAAAAAGATTGTTCCGCCACTGTGCCTTTAATTGGGGAAGTTTTGACCTTTAGCTTCAAGTCTTCTTGTGCGTACCTCTAAAATTTAAAATTAACAATAAAATCTCGCCCACCTTGTTATGCTTTTCCAATTGAAATTATTCTTCAGATCATCAATTAAACCTGATATCATTTTATTTTTTATTTCGCATCTCTGCATCAATTCCTTAAACGTCTCCTAAAAGAATTATTAAAATTCAACTCTGATTTTTTTTTTTTTTTAAACAACCAGTTCTGCAAACCTGAAATTTAAGCGAGGTATCACTCGGCCCTGTCTCTACCAAATCAATTAATTGTTTTTCTTCTAATAAAATACTAGGATCCGTTAATTGAACCAGCGAAGGGGACAATATCCCTTTGCTTCTTTCATGTATGACTTGACTCAATTCCTTTTGTTTTTGATTCACTTCTAATATCAATTTCTTCAAAGATTCGATTATTTCCATTTCTGACATTCCAGATTCTCAAAATGTATGTAGGAGTGGCTCGTATCTTTATTAATGAATTTAAAAAATATTCTTTCACATTTTCCCAATTTTGAAAAAAATTTTTTTTTTGTGTTTGTAAACAAACATGAAGCAATATCAAAGGAGCGGAGGCAAAGGAAAAAAATTAAAGCACAGCAGTTTTTTTTTTCAAATAATATATTTTTCTTTTGCGACAAAAAAAATGAGGAAAAGAATCTCTAGTTGCTGCAGAGAATCATTCTCCACTTTACTATTACAGCAAAAAAAATATTCTAAAAAAAAAACATTCAAAAAATTAAAGAAGACAAATTCGCCGAAGTAACTCCATTACAGCCTCGATTGATTATTAATTAATAATAATTGCACTAAAAATGTCTATTATTGTTAGTTATATACATCAAGAAGAAAAAAAAATACAATAAAAGAAACGGATTTGCTACTGTTATATATTTGGACGATTTTACGGATTGTTAAAATTTTTAAAAATTATCAAAGTTATCACTTTTATTTTGTAAAATTTTATCCGGGAAGTTTATAAAGCTACAACTGGCCGAACGACCTCGATTTGTGACAGTATATACAGAAATTAACATGTTATGGTTCATGTCGTTTGTATGCAAAAGTGCTCGGTTTCGATTTGATGAACGAACTTTTTGGTGAAGATCTCCATCGATATATACCTGGAACAAGAAAAAAATAAATAATAATTTGTGGGAAGGTGAAATGTAGAAGTGGGGTTAGGGGGTGGATTTGGGGGTTTAGAGGTTTAGATGGGCCTATGGAGATTTGTAAGAGGGTTTGAAATAACCGGGCTAGGGTCTCAGGAACAAAAGAGTGCAAAAAATATTGCTGCTTTTAAAGAAAGTAAAAATAATAGAAAGGGTGAAAACACCGTCTTCGTCTTTTGGTTTAGTCTCAACCAGTAGCAGACTAACCATTAAATTCAAGTCTAGAGCTGAGATTTTGAGCTTAGAACCGATATAGACTAGCCAGAGGTTTTAAATTTCTTTAGAGGCAAGCGACATACTAAAAAAATTTAAGTGACAAGTTTGAGTGTGAAAAAAATTTTGTGACAAGTTCAAGCTTGAAAATCAAACTAAGCGTTGGACCCAAGCTCGAAAATTTAGTGGCTGGGCAATAAAACGGTGGGAAGGTCTTAGCTGGGAAATTGAAAATTTTGCTGCCAAGCTTGTGTAAAAAAAGTTTTTGACAAACTCAAATTTTGAAAAAAATTCAATGACTGGTCCAAACTTAAAGAAAATTAGGCGTGAATTTCATGTTTTGGAGAAACTCTCTGAACGGCTTAGGCTTTAAAAAAAGATCTAGTGACAAGTCCAAGAAAAAAATTCTGCAACTGGCTTAAGCCCAAGATAAAAATTTGATGACAAAATCTCAGAAAATATTCTGGGAGTGATTAAGGCCCAGAAAATTTAAATCAACAGGTTCAAGCTCAGAGAAAAAATTCTGTGACTGGCTTAACCCCAAGAAAAATTCAGTGAAAGGTTTTAGTTTGAAGAAAAACTTTGGTGACGCTCTCAAGCCCGAAAAAAGTCAAAGTGAAACACTGAATTCAGCTTTGAAAAAAATTTAGTGACAGGTCTAGTTTGGGGAAAAATTTGTGACTGGCATGGCCCAAGTTCAAAGAAAAATTTTGGTAGCTGGCCATAGCTGGAGAAAGAAAGACACGTCTGTGAGACCAGTGGAAATAATTTCTGCAACAAGTTCAGGAAAAAATTCAAAGACTAGTCCAAAGTTTAAAAAAACTCTGAATTTGGTTCAAGCTCAAAAATATTCTGCTAGAGGTCTAGGATCAAAGAAAAAACTTTTGCCGCTAGCTAGAGGTTGAAAAAAAGATTCCCAAAAAATATTTTATGACTGGCTTAAATCTGAAAAAAATTCTGTGACAAGTTCAAGCTTGAAACAGCATTTTTTTGTAAGCCCAAGGCCGGAAAAATTCTGTGACAAGTTTAAGAAAATTAATTTTCTTACCTCATATCCTGTTACGTCTGATCCTCTTTTCCTTATATCCCACTCCAATAAAAAACTAGCAGAATCAATTTTCCTCAATCCAGTAATTGGGACAACATCTGAAGGCGTAAACGATTCATTCGAATTCGCCGAAGAAACAAAAGTTGAACTACCCTTGCTTGTAGAACTCAAAATATTTGCCATTTTTAGCTAAAAAAAAATCATTTCACATTAAATCCACGCCTAATTTTGAAAACTAACACAAAAACCAACGAATGCTTACCGGGGATGAATCTTTTAAATACTGATAAACATTAGATTGGTCAAAATCAAGCAACGATTTGCTACCTCCTGGAATATTCAAACTAATATGGCTGTCATTGCCTTTTGTATTGATTTCTTCCAAGAATGCATTTATTAAATTGTTTTTCATTCGACATTTATTTTGCAGATTGACAGCAGCAACCTAAGAATAAAAAATTTTAGTTATTTTTATTGTTGATGTGAAATTTTTGTTAAAATGAATATTATCGCGTACCTGTAAATTCGTTATTGTTTCCATCATTTCTATTTCTCCGCAAGGTTCAACAAATTCAATTTCATCTTCATCACACGGTCCCAGTTGAGTTTTCACAACTCCTAAACATTCCGCCAATCTTTCTTGTTCTTTTTTTAAAATCTTAGCCTTTTCACGAAGATCTTCCAGTTCTTGCGACTAAAAACGTCATTTTTTTATTTGTCTTTTTCAAAATCAAATTTTTATTTTTTTGGGCTAATTCGATTTTTCTACCTTAATTTGAGATTCTTTCTCCTCTTCCTCCAATATTTTAAGGAGCTTTATACTTTCTATGCTAAGTTTGGCGAGTTCGTCTTCTGAAAAAAAAAGAAGTAATTTTTATGGATTAATGAGGATGTTGTAATATTTATTTCTAAAAAAAAATTAGGCACCTGGAGGGAAATTTTCCTTTTCCTCTTTAACAAGATTCGTTGGGGAGACTATTTTTCCGGGTATTCTAACTTCAGCGGGGACAACGCGAACTGGTGACAGATTAACAACGGGGGCCGTCACAAAATTATCCATTTTAAGCGTGATCATTTCTGGGAGCTGGATTACGGTTATAATAAATTAGCCATTCTGCCCTTTTTCCTTGAAGCAATGGAATTTTCATCATTTTAGCGGGATAGTTTGGTTTTTTAATCCGTTGGCCCGAAGATTTTAATCCTGGTCTTGAAATATTAAACGACGGATAGGGAAAGATGCCAGTTACCCACATTATTAATCGGTCGAAATTTGTTTTATCTAACATAGGGGAGTTCGTTCGTTGTGAAAATGAGCTATAGAGTGGTTTTTTGTTGTGAAATTAAGCTGCAGTGTTCGTTTGTTGTGAAAATGAGCAATAGAGTGTTCGTTTGTTGTGAAAATGAGCAATAGAGTGTTCGTTTGTTGCGAAAATGAGCTTCAGAAAATTTGCTTGTAGTAAAAATGAACCGCAAGGAGTAAAATAAGCTCCAGAAAGTTTATTTGTTGTGAAATTGAGTTACAAATAGCTCATACGTTGTGAAAATAATCTATAAAGAGTTTATTTAAAGAACAAAAAGCTCTTTACACCGGTTTGTTTTTTGCCAACTCAAGAATGCAACAAACTCTAACGGACCAACGGATTGAAAACGGATCGGATTGATTTGTTTTGGGCACTACCTCATTTTTACTCACCGAAGGGAGAATATTAGGCTCGTCTAAAGTTTCCAATCCTTCTTCAGGTACGATTGTAGGTTCATCCAAATTATTCATATTTAAGGCACATGAATTTCTTGCATTACTAACTGAAGGTTGAAGATTATCAATAGTTCCCACAAGTTCCAAGACTTTACTCTAAAACACAGAAATTAACCTTTTTTTTATTTCTATTCTACTTAAATAAGTTAAAGGGAGCAAAAGGAAGCTGGGAAAGGAAAGATTAGGAGACGTTTTATTGCACACATAACGTTCTCCTCACCTCTAAAGTCTCAACTTCCTCTTTTAACTCCGCAACAGTTACCTCAAGGCAGGATATCTCCTTGCTTTTCATTATCAGTTCTTGAGTTAAATGATTGATCTGTAAAAAGAAAAATAATTGATTCCCATTTTTAAAAATTAATACTCCTATAAAAAAAATTAAAAATTTTACCTGCTCTCTAAATTTTATCTCCAAATCCGCCCAGTTTTTATTTTTATTCTCTAAATCTTCCCCTAATTTTTTAGAAACTAACTTTTCTTGACTAAATCTTTTTTTTGTCGCTTCTAATTCATCTTCTAATTTTTTAACAGCAGCTTGCAGCTCACTTACTCCAAATTTCAAACGAGAATTTTCCGCCTCCAACTCTTTAACGCGCGAGCCTAAATCGCCATCATTAACTTTAGCAGACTCCTTAAGTGTTTTATTTTCCTTTAACGCCTCCTTCAGCTTCCTGTTAGTTTCTTCGCGATCTGCTTTTAATTTCTCTATTTTTTCTCGGAGTTCCTTACTTGCATTATCTGCGTCCTCCAATTTCTTTTTATAATCCGCTTCCATACCTGCCCAAATTTCATCAGCTTGTTGTAGAGTATCCATATACGCTTTTTCCTTCTTCTCGAGTTCTTCTATTTTTTCCCTCATTTTAACTTCATTCTCCACTAATTGTTTCAATTCTTCAAAAACTTCCAAATCTCCAGATTGGATCGATCCGATACTTTCCTCTGATTCTTTTAAATTCCTACTCATGCTTTCTAATAAATCTCTGTCTTTCAAAGCTTTCTCTTCTAATTCTTCGATCCTCTTCCTTAGAATCGTCTCCCGTAATTCTGCAGCCTCTTCCGCTTTTTCATATTCTCTTCTAAGTTTCTTTTGATCTTCGATTAATTCGTCGAGTTTGGCGTAAACGGCAGCTTCGTCTGTTAGTTCTTTTTTGGGCGAATGAAAACCAATCATTCGTTGGATCGAAGGTGCGGTGGAAACTCCCTTTTCACTTTGGCAAATTCGGTAAAGATTATAAGCTAGTATGGCAGGCATGGCAGTTTCAATCATATTTAATTTTTGCCTAGCTTCGATTTCTTTTTCTTCTAATTCGAAATTTCTCTGCTCGTAATGGTCGACCAATCCTTCTAAAGTTCCTTTTCGTCTTCCTCTTCTCTTACCATCTGCCATGATATTTCTTTGCCTTTCTACTTCTAATTCTAGCTCCGCGTTTTTCTCAATTAATTCTTGAAGTTTAATTTCTAACCTAAAAAAAAAAAAATGAAATCATGGTCAGAAATTTCAATCAGTCATTTAGTTAGTCAATCATTAAATTAATGAATTAGGAATTAAGTCAATCGGTTAAATAGCCAGTTAATTTTTTAGTCCATCAATTCTTCGATTAATTATTTAACTATTTAGCCGGCTAGTCATGAATTGCTCAACTAATCAGTTAATCAGCATTTTAATCGTTCAAATGTTTCGTCATTCAGTCAATTAATTAGTCAGACGATTAAACAATTATAAGTAAATTACTTGGTTAGTATTTTTTCATTCTTGAAGTTAATCTTTTATGTAACCAGTTAATTGATCAATTATTTAATCAATCAATCAATCAATCAGTCAATCAATCAATCAATCAATCAATCAATCAATCAGTTAGTCAACCAGCCAATCCATGAGGCAACTAAAGCTCATGCACATTGAATCACTGGCCCAAGTTAGCTCATTAATTGAGTAGCTTGTCAACCATTCACCGGATCAATCAGTCCATTTATTGATCGCTCATTCAGCCGGTTAATAGATCAACCAATTATTGAGTTATTTAATTGATTAGCCAGTGAATTTTATAATCATTCAATTGACTGGTCCTTCTGTCAGTCCGATACTTATTCTGTTACTCTGTTGTTCAATTAATCAATCAATCATTCAATGAATGAATGAATGAATCAATCAATCAATCGATCAACGGATAAAACATTAATTGTGGATTAATCAATCAATCAGCCAATCATTCATTTATTTAGTTAGTCGGTTTGTTATAAATCAATCAATCTACTAACAAAACCGCTAAATTAGTCACTTAACAGTCAATCAATCATTCAATAAATTATTCAATCAGACATTCAGTCAGTCCAAAAATCATTTAATAAGTTGATAAGTCAAAGAATTACTTAATCAGTTAGTTGCTTAAAGAGAGATTAATTCATTTAATCATTCAGTCGATCAATCAGTCAAAGAGTCGTTTAATGAGTCAGTCAGTTAGTCAGTCAGTTAGTCGATCAATCAATGAGTCAGTCAATCAGTCCAAGAATCATTCATTCAAAGAATCGTTTAATCAGCCAGTCGGTGAAAGAATGATTTATCAGTCTATGAGTGAAGAAATCATTCAATCAATGAGCTAAAGAATCATCAGATCAGTCAATGATTCAATGATTCAAAGAAGCATTTATGAGTCAGCCAATTGATCGCTGCGTCACATTTTCGGTTAATAAACCAATCAAGTTGTCAATTAAATTAGTCTTAGTCATTCATTTAGTCAATCAATTAATCAGTCAGTCAGTCAATTAATAAAGTAAAACTGAACTAATACCTTTGGCACTGAAATCTTGAATCGTTTTCCGCTTCCTCAAACTCGCATTTCTCTTCTTCCAGCCTTTGATTTTCTACTTCCAGTAAAACCACCCTTTCCGTTAATTCCTCAACCCGATGAGCTAAGTCAATCTCTTTTTCTAGTCTTTTAGCTAATAATAATTCTTTGGTATCACCGCTGCTTTCGTAAATTTTAATTTTATCCTCTAATTGACTAAGTCTCTCCTCGTAAAAAATAATACTTTTCGAATGAGGGCAGGTGAAAATTTGACTCGAGCTCTTCTTCGTCGGCGTTGGCAACTCATGAACAATCTCTTTCTTCTCTTGGATCCTTTTTTGTATTTCCGATAATTTCGATATTTCAGTTGTTAAATCGTCGGATTTGGATTTTTTACACTTTTCATCTAAATAACCGGGATTTTTAGAGAGGAAAATATCACACGATGAATCGATTATTTCTAACAAGGTTTTGTCTAAATACGATTCGGTTTGACAGGATTTCGAATATTTTATGGCACTATCGGTGGAGATTTCAGAATCTTCGAATATCCCGCTTTCTTGTAAACATTCTGTACTTTTAAGCAATTTCTTATGTTTGAGATCGTTAATTGTGCTTTCGTTACATGAATTTTCAGGTGAGGCCGGCTTGGACGCGTTGTCAGTCGAGAGATAATTTCTGATCTATAATATTTTAAAAAAATCAATTAAAAAATTCGTTTTAAAAATTTAAAAAAAAATAAATATTAAGAAATTTTATGAAAACAATTTATTTTTGTAATGTTGGTAGAAGTTTTGGGACAAGAATGTAGAATGGGGAGCAAGGTAGGATTTTTTTTTTAAAAAAAATGGCGCAATTACCGTGTCACTAAGTTCGGAGTCGCTGGTAAAATCTTCGCTGGTGGGCAGTGACATAACTCCAGAGTCGCTTACATCTTCTAAATCCCTTTCAGACCAAATAATCTTCTCAGAGCGTTGTTTGCTTTCATTTAACATTTCCTAAAACAAAAAATATTAATTTTCATGAACTAGAAATGAAGCTCTGGGTTAAAAACCAAATTTAAACATGTTTGAACCTGTCTTAAACATGTTAAAACTTATCTTGAAATAAGAAACTGAAAGTGAATTTTACGGAAAGTGGAGTTTAATTGTTAACACTTGTTGATGCTTGTCGAGACTTGTCAAAACTTGCAAGATTTTGCAAAATTTTATTAATGAACAAATTTTCTTACCTCTTTTCTGCATTCTTCCAGCTCCAAAATCCTAAATTCCATTAAATCATTTTGTTCTCGTAATTCCTCAGCTTCGGACATCAGCTGAGCTTCCCTTTCCTTCAAAATCCTAATTTGCTCCGCCATAATTAAATTAATCCCGTTCTCCTGAGCTTTGGACATTGTTTCATTATCAAGCCTTTCCATTTCTTTCGTTTTCAATTCCAGTTTTTCTTTGAGGTCATTGCACACTTTTTGAAGAGCTGTATGGTCGTTTAAGAGCTGAGCGTAAACAGGTTCATGATAGTTTTTATTAACGAACTGGAAATAGAAGTCGGAAATAATTAAACGGATCGCCCTTATGACCTGAATATAAATAGTAGAAAGAAAAAACAAAACAATTGAAATGTTACTTCTATCGATACCGATAATTATGCGTCGATTAAATGCAAATTTATTATTTTTTTTTCTTCTTATCTTGTTTACAATGCATTTATTATATCCCTTTCTTCTGGGCATATTGCTTCATGTGATTGTGTCTGGACATTTATCATGTTGAATATTGGGTTTGAATATGCAATTTCCTGCCAGGAAAATAAAAATGAGACCTTGTAATACTAATTGCGTCATGAAACAAGAGGGTGATTTTGGCTTGGGCTTCTAGTGACTTGAAAACCTTAAACCTAGTTCTCCAAAGACAGTGACTGAAGCTTCTATTTTTCATATAAATCTCTTTTTTTAAATAAAGTCTTTAAAGTCCGCAATGCTTGCTTAAGTGTTAAGATACTGTATCAAGATAGATGTATTTTCTTTTCAAAAATTATTTGTAGTTTTAAAGTTTTTTTTTTAGAATTTTAAAGAATATTTCCTTGAAAAATTTCACTTGATAAGAAAAATTGATCAATAGATTTGTTGGACAAGAAATATTTATCAAAAAATTTTGTCTAAGTAAAAAAATTCTTTAAAACTTCTTCACTAAGATGTTAAGAAATTCTTAAAACCTTGTTCGACTAACTGTAAAAAAATTCTTAAAACCTTGTTCGACTAACTGTAAAAAAATTCTTAAAACTTTGTTCGACTAAAAATTTGTAAAAATTTGTTTAATAAAAAGTTCTAAAGAACTTGTTTCACTTAAAAATTTTAAAAAAATTTGCTCCAAGCCAGAAAATTTGGAAAAAAATTAAATTTGGCCAGGAAATTTTTTGGGGCTAAAAAGTCTCCAAAACGTCCTTGTTTCTCCTAAGCAGAAAACTCCGTCCCGAGACTTTGAAAAATAATCTAGTTTGATCACTGTTCAAAGACTAAATTAATTTAGATCATATAATTCTTAAATAGCGGCTTTTATGGGTCCGTGGTATCTTTGACGCCGATATCTCAGAAATCTTAAAACCCTCATTAATAATTTTGGCTTTTCACTTGGCCTCCTGAAATTTTCTTGTACACTTTCCCCTAAACGTAAACTGAACCCCAAACACTTTTTTCAAAGAACTTACCCCGTCTGTCCAGCACAACTCTCCATTGCATAACGGAGGTGACGGTGATGTTGGAATTGAGCTTGGCACGTTACTCTCTTGACCTCGGTTTTGGCTCGGCGAAATCTCTTCAGATGATTTCTAGAATGAATATTAATATATTTTCTTAATAACGTAATTAATTCCTGATCCTGATTTATAATTGATCTTTTTTTTTCCTTGCCAACTTACCGTTATGGCATTCGTCTGGAGCTTAGAATATTCAACCAATATATTTTCTAATTTTTTATCTTTGGCTTCAGCTGCTTCACGAAGGGCAATTATTACCTTATCCCTTTCTTCTATCTGCCTTCTTAATTTATCTATATCCGCATCTATAGCTTTTATATCTTCTATGGTTTTATTCTGAAACAAAAAAAAAAAAAAATTATAGTACGATGGCGACTTGAACCGTTATTTCGAGTATAATTAATTAATCATGTTGCATCTGTCATAAAAATTCGCTTTCTCTTACACATAAGGTGATTGATTACCCATCATAATAATGTGATCTGAATAATAATGAATAATAATAAAAAAATATCGTGATGGTCCTAAAACCGTAAACAGATTGCCAATCGACCGGTTAGGATTCTTTTTTTCAGGTTGATTTGAATTTTTTCAAATAAAAGCCCATAATTAGGTTGTTTCTATAGTTTTTTTATTCATCTATTTTTAGTCTTCCGGTGTTTCACTTGTTAGCGAAAGAAAGCGGAATGTGTTTGACACTCCAATGTGTGGATATGAGCTCAATAGATTCCTTTATGATATGCAGAATGTGCATTTAATACCCTCAAGCGGTCTAATGGGAGGTTTTCGACCTCCTACGGTTTGTATTTAAAAATGTTTTAAAGGCTATTTCACACGGATTGCGAATTGATATTTTACAAAGGTGATGCTCCGTTGTTGTTTGGGATTTTTAAGTCGAGAGGGATTGTTTCGGGGGAGGGGTTTGAGTTTGCGTGGGAAAGAAATGAATTTATGAGTGATGGTTAAAGTTGAGGAAGTGATTTGAATTTTTTTAAATGAGGAACAGATTTGTTATGAATTTAAATAAAACGTCTGTGATTTATATTAGGTTTTTGCTTTTGAAGAAAGATGTTCAGGGATAGATGAAATAGGTGTGCGAAAATATGAGGAGAAGGAAGAGAAGAATGAGAAAGTGTAAAAGTGTAAGAAGGAGAAGAGATGAGGAAGAGAAGAAGAGACAAAAGCAGAAGAAAGAAAAGCAAGTAGAAAAGAGCCCGTACAGCAATGTAACATTTTTTTATATTGCCGCAATATTGCTCGCATTGGCGAAACATAAGCGCAATATTTTAGAAATATAAACCTTGCCGCTTTGCTGTACGGGAGGAGAAGAGAAAAAGAAAAAAAACAAAAAGAGAATAAGAGAGAAAGAGGTGAAGAGGAAAAGAAGACATAAAAGAGGAGAAAAGAAGAAGCAGAAGAGATGAGGAGAAGAAGAGATGGGGAGAAGAAGAGGCAAAAGAAGAAGAGCCGAGGAGAAGAGGAACGGAGGAGAAAAAGAGACGAAGAGATAAGGGGAAGAAAAGACAAAGAGATGAGGAGAAGAAGAGGCGAGGAGAAGAGGAACGGAGGAGAAGAAGAGACGAAGAGATGAGGAGAAGAAGAGATGAGGGGAAGAAGAGGCGAGGAGAAGAGGAACGGAGGAGAAGAAGAGACGAAGAGATGAGGAGAAGAAGAGATGAGGAGAAGAAGAGATGAGGAGAAGAAGAGATGAGGGGAAGAAGAGGCGAGGAGAAGAGGAACGGAGGAGAAGAAGAGGCGAATAGATGAGGGGAAGAAGAGACAAAGAGATGAGGGAAGAAGAGATGACGAGGTGAGGAGAAGAAGAAGAGATGACGAGGTGAGGAGAAGAAGAAGAGATGACGAGGTGAGGAGAAGAAGAAGAGATGACGAGGTGAGGAGAAGAAGAAGAGATGACGAGGTGAGGAGAAGAAGAAAAGGAGAAGACGGATAAAGAAGAGGGGAGGAGGAGAAGAAGAGGAGAAGACGGATAAAGAAGAGGTGAGGAGGAGAAGAAGAGGAGAAGACGGATAAAGAAGAGGAGAGGAGGAGAAGAAGAGGAGAAGACGGATAAAGAAGAGGCGAGGAGGAGAAGAAGAGGAGAAGACGGATAAAGAAGAGGTAAGGAGGAGAAGAACAGGAGAAGGAAAGATGAAGAGAATAGGAATATGAGCTAAACTAAAAATGACAGTGGAAGAAAGTGGAAAGTGGTCCGTTTTTCAGGCTACTAAATTTTTTCTTCTTTCTACAAACTATAAAAAAAATCCTAAAGAGTAAGACACAAAGTGAAAATGAATGAAAAGGACTTGGTAAAAATACCTAATGGGAAAAATGTGTTTTAAAAAAGGAAGAAAAGAAAAGATTGTTCTCTAAAAGAAGAAGAACACGTTTATACTGTACATATGAAAGGAAGAGCAAAAATTAATGATTAGAAAACAGTGTATAGTTGTTATTAAAGAAGAGAGGAATCTTAGCCGTCTAATTTTGCACATCCTGAAGGTGATAGATATAAGAAGCCACCTACAGGCACCTTTCGCCAGGGTAATTTTAGAGACATCTCGCAAAAAAATATGTGCTTTAGGCTGGCAAATAGACTATAATAGCTAAATCGTAAAAATTCTTTTAGGCAAGATTTGCAAATTGACTGGTTGATACTTCGTCGAAGAAAAAGTTTAAAAAACCACAAAAGAAAAAGTATTAAAACTAACTTTAAAAAGATTTGTCCTACATTGCATGCCGAATTGCATATGAATAAAATTCAATGCTCAAAGCTAATATGCCATCAATTTCTAATCATGTTAAATCGTGATGAAGACTTTTTAAAATTAATTAAGAAATAAGGGTTATCCCTAATCTAGCCAGATCCGCCGATCGAAAAAAGAACAAGGAATTAGAGCGCAAGAATGTTAAATTAAAAGGACAGTTATTATTAGATAGTTGCTTTTACCCAAGTTGGTATTGCTACTCATTTGGTTAACATCCCATTATGGAAGTGTGGGTACTAATAGATCGATGAACTTACAGTTTGGTTATTTCCTTCATCTTGTACGGTAACTGTTACGGTCTTCTTGTTATTATTATTTTTCGTCGCTTTTATATAATTCGGCGTCTTGCTATTATTCTTATCGTTCGACTTTTCCTGCAGTTTGCGAACCTGAAACCAAAAAAAGACAAGAGAAACGAATTAGCTTCCATTATGTTTCCTCAACGTGTATGCAGGATTTTTTCTTTTAAGAACAAGAAAGTTGTTAAGTCATCGAGTAACAATGAACAACTTGAGATTGACTAACGGGATACCGGACAACAGTGTTTATGTAATATTTAACCTGTTCTTCTCATCATGTTTCGTTCTACTGACCGAATTCTTTTAAGCTTTCTTTCCCTTTTCCCCCCTCCTTCTGGTTTCGGAATCGTCTTTGGCGAAATATTCCATTCGGATTAAGTTTTATTTCATAATTGTATGTAGATGAAAATATTAATTTGTTTAAAAGAACATGTAGGCTTAATTGTCACTTTCTCCATTCGCATATGCTTCATTTATTATTTAACTGAATGAATGTGAATAATGCCTGAGAATATTTTTTTTAAAAAAAGATAAATAGCTTTTCACTAATTTTTGAATAGAGGCCGCCAGAGGGAGTGCTGGGTGTGCTTCAGCATCCCTAAATGAATGGCTTGTTTAAAATTTTCAGATTGAATGAAACAGATGTAGGTAAGACTGTAGATGAGTCGGTGGTCGATGGGAACTCCGAATTAGGACAGTCCCACTACAGGGTTGGCGCACCTGCCCTTGATGAGCTCCAGATTCCTTCTGACCCGAGAGGTAGTAATCTGGTAAGGGGGTCTGCTCAGGATTACGAGACAGTGGTAGCACTGCCACTATTTATCGGTTGAGCCCATCGATTATGGATCTCCTTAAGAACTCGCCAATGGCATATTGGCAGGATTGGAACAATCGGAACTGGCTATATAGTACTGCGCTGTGGAAGACCATGGAAAACCACCACAGTTCCTTGTAAATTATCATGGCGAGAAATCGCTATGATGCTCACCGATCGTAATAGAAGAAGCAACTGAAGAAGAAGAAGTAGATGAGTCCATAATGTGCGCTGCCGAAGGACTGAACTTAGCCTCTTATTAATTTAGGAAACTGAGGATGAAGACCAGCGATCCTAGCCAACGGCTCTGCCAGCAGCGACTGTGGCACGGCTCATTCAACTTAGTGTAACTAACTGACTGTCGCCTTCGCAGGGCTTGAAGCTCTACTGCTGCATCGCATGTAGTACGGCAGGCGGTCCTGTCCTGGCATGGCTACCTCCAGTCAGGAACTCAAGCCGGCCCGCAGCCTTTGACACGTTATCCTCGAGAGGATTCGTGTGAATGAAATGCATGTTTCTTGTTTTGCAAAGCGTAGGTCTTATTCTTGTCTTGTCTTGAAAAAGAGTCTTGCTCCAAAAACAGTTCAAATACGCAAGACTTTTCTCATAAATAGCTAAAAAAAATCTAGCCTTGTACTAGTCTTTTCTCGCTTTTTCAAGACAAGACACATTCTCGCAGTCTCGTTTATCACTATCAGGGGGAAGAGGGTAAAAAATTACCCAAAGCTCAGCTTAAGGGAATGGCTCCCTCTCTATAGCGACCCTGAGAAAATTAAACTAAGACTAAAGTAGGCCTAACCTACTGCGTATGTTTAATTACATTTTTTATGTTTACTTTTTTTTACATTCTTTTACCTTTTAACTCTTAACTAGGTCGGAAGTCGGAACTGACCCTCCTTATATGGTCGGATAGGCTTCCACTGAGTAGGTGACAAGATTTCCCATATTTAAATATAAATGCCTATTACTTTTATTTTGAACCTGACTTATTACGACATAAGATGTCCCTCAAAAAAATCCCACTGAGGTCGCCACATCATCCCAAAATCATGTTCAACCACATCATTGAAAATCCCAGTAAAGGAAATTTCGCCAAAGTACCTTCACTTACAAGAAAATCAAATCTTCTCCTTTCATGCGCGTTTCCGACATAATAACAAGCCCCACCTTACAACAACAAAATAAAAAACTAATTTCGATTTATCTTCAAATTTCGTGCAGAACGCATGGCCGTTTAAAAACAAAAAGAAAAAACGCTTTGCAGGCTGATATCGATCGAACATTTTTTTTTTTTTTTTTAAATAAGAAGCGTAAATAATAAAAAAAATCGTGACTCCGCAACTACATTCTTTGTCTTTTCCCGATTTTTCCCCCTTTGATTCTCTCTCATTTTCAGGGTCACGAACTTTTAAATTTCCTTTTGATTTGGGAAACTTTAAAATTCGACCGGCGAGCGATAAACCTAATATTCTGTCGTAATTAGTGTGTAGCCTTGGGATATGTGAAAAATGCTAAGCATGAGAGTGAGTGTTACATAAAAAATCAAGAAATAATTATATTTCATCCCACCTGATGTGGTATATATAATATCAGGTGCTGACCTGATTAATTCAGCCGCGCGTGGAGTGCACCGAGTTCAAGTTTACTTTTCTTTTTATTCGAACACGACTCAATTTCTAATTGTAATTATCGATTTAAAAATCGTGCAGTGATTTGCAAGTTAAACGATCTTCACGGAAAAGGGTTTCAACCTTTTTAATTAAATCAATAACTATCGATTATGGAGGAATCCATTCGGCGGCGCCATGAATTCTTTGAGGATGCTCAAAGATAGAATGAAGCGTGGGCGGTTAAACTAGGCCGGACTTAATATCCTAAATTGCTGGAGTGGAAATCGGAGACTGGCAGCCCTGTGCTACCGTCAGCAAGCTCTACCACGCAGAGTCTAAGCTTGTCGTCTATCACTCAACCCTCTGACTAATTCTCACCTTCGCACGAGACTTTAATCTTACCGGACGAAAACAAGAAAAGGTTGCTGGAAGGCCTCGGAAGATGGAAAAGCATCAGAAGCCCTTCGGGTATCAACAGAGCAGCCAGTCGAGTTCGAGTCAGAACCACAGTCTTCCAGGTCTTGAGACTTCGGGTCTTTGTTGTGACTCCGATTTTGAATACAAAAATAGTTCATGGTCCATCGGTAGATGGTGCACGTGTCGTTGCGGCCAGCCAATCACAAGCCGAAAGAGTCCCATCTAAGTGCGGCATTACTAAAGGAGCTCTAGAGCGGATCAATTTCATTGGTCGGCCACTGATGCACTAGTGCAATCTACATGAACTAAAAGCTGATTGAATTTCGGAGTCAGCGTTGCCATGGTAATCAACAAAAGTTTCAAGATCTAGAAGACCGTGGTACTGTACAGACGCTCAGCATAGTATCTGCAGTGCGGCCTTAGAGTTTGAATGGCCAAAAAGGAAAAAATCAGAAAGAAAAGTTTTTGGAAGTAGAAGAAGATAATTTAAGCTGCTAGATCTACCAAAGGCTCCGATCCACAATCATATCCTACTATGAAAAAAAAAAATGCTCCATCATACCTTCAGGTACCCGCCTTACAACTCACCTAATTCCTCGACAAAAATTAATAAAACCAAAACCTAACTCCACTTATCAACATCATCAACCTTCCTATCAAAACTTACAACTTTTTTATTCATGAAATAAATAAACTTATCTAGAACAAGATGAGAATCATTCATATATCTCTCAACAACATCAAAATATATTCACGTGATAATAAAGGCGAACCTGAATAACAACATTTTCAGTTTAAATTGAAGATTATGAAGATGCGTTAAAGGAGAAAGTACAAAGAGTGTCAACTATTAAATCTAATAACATACCAGCTGCTAATATTACAGGATCCTTCATTAATCCTTTTTTTAAACACACGTTACATACTCGATTCATAATCTTAACGTGAAAAAAATCATTCAAGTAGAGAAAAAAAACATAATCACCCTGTATGCGCCACGAAAGGAAATTATGACCGCTTCATTTAATCATTGATTTCCCTTAAACCGTTTAATTAACCAGGTCTTGTCTTTCGTCTATTGTCTGCTAAAACACGTATTTGAAAATGTTCACCTTGACTTTTATTTTCAGGTTTTCGATTGCCACAAGCTTTTTTTGCTTCTCATAAACCATCAGTTATTTTCACTCCTTTTCTATTTTATATATGGCATTAATTTGAATAATTAAATTTTCGTTGAGGCCCTTTCCAACATCTTTATTAAAAAAAACGTCGGGTGGGTGTGACGATGAGTGCGTGATGTACCTTAATTACGGAATTTTGCGTGAAGAAATTAGGTTTCCTTTTTTCAGGATGCTAAACATGAGGGATTGATGCTTGATGGGTGCGTCCGTTACGCAAAAAAAGGGGGCTGATTAAATTGTCGTTTTCATGTCACGTTTTTGTTTTTTTTTTTTTCTTAAATGACAAAAAAATTAATTCTCTGTTCCGGTGGACTTTCTCCGTTCGGAAGTTCGCAGTGGAAAGGTTAGGATTTTAAATTAATGGGTGTCATCGTTTCGGGGAGGGAAAATTTTTTCATTCACATGTTAATGAAATGCGTGATCGATCATTAGAATCCACGTTGTTGAGTTCTTTTTAAAAAGGAATCGGCTTTCTGCGGTCAACATGCAAACGTCCCGTTGAGAAAATGAAAGTTTCCGCGATGAGATTTATATTTCGCTTCTTTTTCCTATCAGGTAGTTACGTACAAAGTATAAATTAATTTAGATTTGAAGAGTATCTTGTATGTTAACGTACTTTCTATATTTGGATTAGTGGAATGTTTAACATTTTTATCGTGTATTTTCTTTACTTCTACTCGTTAGAAAGAAGAAGAAAAAAAAAAATTAAATCACGATTAAGTTTTTAGCTAATATTCATTTAATAAATCTTGGACTTGCATTTTTATTACTTTTCGTTTTTTAAATTGCGTAGTGGTTCCCCTCGTTTTAGTGGTCAGGTCTCATAGATCCGATGGCTGTGAGACTATGTTCTACTCATAGGCATTTCGCTCGAAGAAATGAAGATCGCAAGGAGAATTTTAGGTTTTTAGAGCAGGTAAAGTTCTGCGTAAGTTTTTGCTGCCAGGGACGGCGCCAAGGGGGCGGGGCGGGTGGGGCCATGAGTTCTCCTTGAAAAAATTTGACCCCTCCTAGGTCCCTCCCCTATTTGGGAAGAACAGTAATATTGCTGTAACTGTTAGACTTTGGTCCCACATGAAAATTTGTGGCCCAGCCTTGGTCCCATCCAGAATTTCTTCCTGGCGCCGTCACTGTTTACTGCCCTTAACAGTTCTCACATACAGAATTTCTTCCGATTTCCCCATGCGACAGGCTATATCAGTATCAACAGCTTGTCCGCTCTTCTAAAAAAATTTTTTATAGGCAAGGATTAGGCGTAGGGAAGTGGCGCTCCCACCGCCCAGTGGATTTCCACTGCAATCAGGTTCGTGAAGTCCGGCAGCTGGCCCTTCAATATTAGTTGTAGGCGGAGATCAGTGAGATCGGAAGGGCTGCAATCTGGGTATCTGGCGGTGGGATGGCAAGCATCTGGTCGGCGTCAGTACAGCGGTGCAGAAGGCAAGAGGGACACCACTGCACTATTTATTGTCCTTAGAACAATCTTGACGACGAGGAAAGAGGAGCTCGTCGGATAGATCGTCTACGCTAGTGTGCGAGCAGGGCTCCGAAAGAATAGGCAAGGAGAGGCAGGACCGGCGCAACACAATAAGCTTGCAGGGGGCGCCAACAGCAAGGGGTGCGGAACGAACAGCGAAGGGGTGCTATTTTCAGGTAGATGACCTTTTTTTCTTGAAGTATGAATCTTTTCTAAAGGGTGCTGTAGAATGAAGAGATCCGGAGTCTCACAGGTCAGCCGCTGATCACCAGTATGATCAAGGCAAGTGGGCGGGACATGTAGCGCTCGCTCCCTTGTCCCGGACAATAAGGCAGGTCTTTGGACTTGCGGACCTAGGACCGCGGCTTCGTTCGGAGGACATCGTGCCGAAGGATGTGGGTCGGTTAGGAGCTCCAACTGGCGGACCACCTACCAGGATAGAGCCGTCTGGAAGAGAATCTGCGATGCTGCGATAGAGCTTCAGGCTCAGTAAAGCTATAGATAGATCAAGGGCACACAATTGCTCGCTGTTGCGTGAAGGGGACGCACCAAGGACTTGCCCCGGCCCTGAGGGTAGGCAGAAACTGATAGAACGAGCTTGGTGGTTGGGAGCTGAAATGAGGCCATCGGATATACATTGCATCAGCAAATTCTCTTCTTCTGCTGCTTCTTCTTCTTCTTCTTCTTCTTCTGCCTTTTTAAACATCTTTCGATCTGTTTATTAGGAAAACCAGCCGGTTTCTTGTAAAGATGACTGCCATTGGTCCTTCCATCTTTTGGGCGGCACTAATTGCCTTGCATAGAAATCGTTTATAAAATTTCTTCATCCTTCTTTTTTACTGGGGGGAGAAAAATACGCAGACCGGACGGATGGACGTACGGACTCTCTCTTCGTCTTCATCTTCAATTAATTTCCAAGCATAAAACATCCTGAATTAAAAAAATTCGTCCCTTACTTCCTCGTTCGTATACGTTTGGTTAATTTTTATTGCGTGATGCTGCGTGTAAATTTAATAACTAATTTCAATATCCGCAATTTATATTTAATAAAAATGCTGTCTTCACCTTATTATTATCATTGGAGATAGCACGCAGAGTTTCAAAGTCCCATTCGATCGCACGTAGGGCTGACTGCGAACTTGATTGCAGAGGTTTGAGCTCTGTTTCAAAGAATCAGAACTTTATTTTCAAAGAGTTGCCAGAAAAAACTTTGCAAGATAAACACAGCAAGCAGAAAAATGGAGATACCAAACATTAAAAAGAAGCATCGTTACACTTAAAAAATGATGGCACGACCACAGGAAAAACTAAAAAATCGAATTTGTGCAAATAGCTAAAGATGAAGAAGTTTGGCAAAAATGAAGAGAGACCTGCATTCAGGAGCAGGCAGAAGAAAGAAGAAGGTAAAGACTCAGCAGCCTCCATGAGAACCCAATGTACCAGGACCAATAGCCGCTAAGGCGACAAGGCTCATTTTTTTTGGGGATTCAGGAAAGTTAACTTCCCCCCAGTAGCAGCCAATCTCAAGCGAAACAAAGACACGATCGGATTTCCTGGAAAATCCTCTGGATTCAGGAAGAAATTTTAAAAGTTCTCATTTTCGTGAAAGTAAAATCGTTGGGGAAAACACGAGATGTTGATATATACTGAAGAATATTAGTAGGAGTCCTCCCAATACTTTCACACATACTAAAAAAAATTAATCATTCGTCTCAAACCAAAATTAACGAATTATTAAAAATTAGCTAAACCCATTTTACCATAAAATCTTGATTAGACTAAACGAAAAAATTTTTTTCAACCGATAAGAATAATGAAGAAGGCATTACCCAAACGGATAATTAATATCATTACCGCAACGGAAATAAAAATGGGAAAAGGTAAAATAAAATTCTTCGCACCAGGTTAAAAAACCTTAGGTCAGCTAATCGGTTAATCATTTTATGGTATAAAATGCGATTAATGGATAGCCACGTCTCGGCGCTTTTTCAACGCTCGGAAACAACACAGCAACAACAACACACAAAAAAAAGTGATGCGTTGCACGTGACTGCATATTTCCTACGACCAGTGTCATGTCTTTCGGGCAAAAATTACAAGGCACTCCCGATATTCATTTTTATAGTTTCATGGTTGCCTAAAAATTGAAAGTCTCAAGGTAAAAGGTACGAATTATTGGATAAATGTATATCTTTTAATCATTTTTTTTTCTACTCCATTCCGTCGAAAATAGAGAAATCATTTCTTTTCGGTAGGTTCGAGTCATTAATAAATTGTAAGAGATTACACGTTGTTACATTTAGATCAGTATCTCGGAAGCAGTGGCGTAGCAATCATAAGTGAGACCCTCCCGCAAAATTTTTTCTGGAGGTCCCGTCGGTTGGGGGACTTTGTGCCAGATGGGGCGAGTTTGGACTAGGCCCCACGCCGACCTAAATTTTTTGGTAAACAAATTTTTTGGTTTTCGGTGGCAGCGTCTCATCTAAAAATTACCGCGTCCTCGGCTTAAAGAATTATAATGGCGAAAGCCACGTAGATAAAAAAAAAATTGTTTTTATTGACATTCCTAATTTTTGGTTGCAATAGGTTATTTTTAAAGAATTGTTTTGGAAGATTAGTTGTCCAAACCACATAAGCTTTCACTCATTTTAACAGCGGCGGCGGCTTGAATATTAAGTCTTGACGGCAGCCGGCGATTAAAATTCGGCGGCGGCGTGGTCGTACAAAATTTAAACCACCTCTTTTTTAACAGCTTTGAGTTTCTGTAAGCGAAATTCGGTGACACCAAGTGACCCCTTTTAACACGAAGTCCCCCCTTATAACAATCTCTTCTTTACTGTTTCCACTTGCATTGCGGAAGGAAATTAGCTTTCAGCATGTTTTAAAGCACCTGGGCAGGCGATGCTATCAAAGAAAACCTGAGAAAATGGATTTTGCAAGCAGAAAGAGAGAGAGAAACCTCGCACAAAAATACGGGAGGGCTAGTTGGCCGCAGAAGCAATGACACTACGGCAACAAAAAAAGTGGCAGTGGTTTGGCATCCCTTGTGGGGACAAGACTATTCAAAAAAACTTAACCTGCCTCAACGACAGGAGTCGACGCAATGAGCGGATAATTTTTTCGGGACACAGAGATCCTAATAGAGATTGCTCATATCGGTTTTTTTTATTTCAACCAGTGGCTTAGCAACCACCCCTGCAATCATTGTAGTCGCGGGGGAAGGGGGCCCAAGGCTCAAAGGGTTTTCCTGTTTTTTTGGCAGGAAAGTTATTTTGCACAAGATAAAAAGCTGTAAAAAATTGAGGAAAGGCCCTCGAGTGAACATTCTGCGGGAGGGCCTCTCCTACCATTGCTACGCCACTGATTTCAACTTTCCCGGTTGTCTGATAATGTTATGAAAAAAAGCGAAAGAGGAAGCTAAAAGTGACAAACCAGATACAGCTCATGACCAATGTCTAGGAACATAATAGGGTGGATCATGGACAAGTAGTGGATCACTTGCAGCCACATGATCTGTCACTCGTCTATGAACTACTACCACTAATTTGGCGACAAGTGATCCACTACATGATTCATCACTGATACATAGACCCTAAACACATACAGAAATCACCCCGATTTTTAAGCTTTTCGGGCTCATAAGACCTCAAAACGAACAAAATTCATGCAAAACGCCATGCTTCATACTTCCTAAGGCAACAAAATATTACTAAAGGGGTTTTTAGGTCTGCCAATCTCACTGGCCTGATCCCAGTGATACTTTATTCAAGCTATTTATGCCTCCTATCTACTTAAGAACAATTAATTAATATATTTGCCTTCATCTCTAACATAACCTAACCTAACAGTCTTAACAAGTCAACTCCTCAACCTCTTCACTATTGACCCTTCCTCTCACAATAATTGCAACCATACTTTATATTGTTTAACACTCAGGTTCAGACATGAATTTCTTCTAGCTAAAATTCATCAAACCCACTTTACTTTCTTTCTCCGTAAATTTCCGAAATTAAATTAGATTTTCTTTAAAAAAAACAACACGCCGCGCCTTGTTCACGGTGATTGATTTACATTTTGTTATTATCATACAGCCACAGATGAAAAAAAAAAAAGTGATAAAGAAGTGAAAGTGTTATTGCATATCAGTTAACAAATGCAGTTTTTGGTGACAGGTATCCGAGAACGAAAATAACTTTTCAACATAGTTTAAATATTAATAATATTAATTCCTTATTAAGAAACCTGTAGACCAGTCAGGTATGAAAGTGTGGGTGGGAAAAAATTAAAAGAAAAAAAAATAAAATAACATTGCCATAATGTTTTCAATCACGATTGTTGTAATCAAATCGAACAAAAGACGCATTTATTTGAACTACTTTCCCCGTCGTGCCAAGTTTCATAATAACTTCGTCCCCAGACGCCATTATATTATTTTTTTTCAATTTGAAAGTGAAGAGAGGTGTCATCTCATAAGTACCCAATCTCGATTGCGCACCTTTGCGAAACGTTTCACATCATGACGGTTAAAATGGCTTTAATTATTTCCTACTCTTAAGGTCGATGCAATTCATTATGTTTTTTTTTCTTCTTTTACTTGAAAGATAAGGTCGAAGACGGTGAAGGGGGTTCGTGCATCATCATCTTTTCCAGTCATATTGGAAGCGTGAATAAATGTAACATTATGCTCGTCATGATTTATTCAAAAATTATTTTAAAAAAATTATGAACATTGGAACGTCGAGAAATTATTTTCGAGCAGTGGCGAAGCAACACAATCACCCTCGCAACCCTCCCCCCTTCATGCAGCTGCAAAGTGGGGGCGATATACGAACTTGAGGGCCCTTGGCACCATCCAGAATTTTTTTCTGGCGCCGTCGCTGTATTTGCAAAGTTTTCGTGCCACAATAACCTTGAGTAAATGTTTTTTCCTTTATAACAGGATGGTGTCGAGTTTCTTATCACCATCCTGTTTTAAAGGAAAAAATCGACTTACTAATTATTTGTTTGGGGTTTTATTCGACTTCAACAAAACCAATAAATCTCTAATTTATCCGGTGTTTTAGAACTGATTCGTTAATGACATTAAAACAAGTACACAAGATCCAATAACAAAAGATCATCCATCAGTATCTAAATGTCATAAGTCATCTTTCATCACCATAGGTGCGCTCTTTACAAATATGATCCTACAAACAACACAACACGCTTAAAACAAAAGAAAGGAAAAAAAACCTTTTTATTAAAACAATCTCTCACAAGTTGGCACTTGTCATAAAGCGGGCATAAAGTTCGTTAATCTACTTTTCGAATATGAGAACCCATATAGAGAGAATAATATAAAAAAAAACTTCGGTAATTAAAAATAAATAATATAAGAAAAAAATAATAATAAGGATGGTTACCTTAATGATTATAATCACTCGTTAGGCTGACTATCAGGCACACCTTTAGTGAGGCAACGTCATTAATTTTAAGAACATTAAAAGGTAATTAATTAAATAAGCGAAGGAAAAAAAAACCTACAACGTATATAATGCTGTTTACTAAGCTGTTTAAAATTCAAACTAGTATCAATAAAATGACAAATTTACGCTTCTTCCTTACTTGTAAATACCATCCCATATATTTTAAATTTAAAAAAAAAAATAAAGAACTAATCGGGTCAGCGAAAGTGACAAAAATAAAATAAAATATACAACTTCTTGAATTTTGTAAAAATGAGAAGAAGTTACGTCAAATTATAATAATTTGAAATCAACACCGTTTATAATATAATAAATTTCTTCGCACTCTTCAAAGATGCTAAACCTATTATTAAATAACCTGTAACGTGTGTAAATAAATAGATGCGATCTTGCTAGTTTTTTTGTGTGTGTGAAAAAAAAATGGCGGAACGATTGGAAGGCAAAAAAAACGGTTTCGTGTCAGATGGTCAATTTCGTTAAAGGTGTGAGAAAAGGCGTGGCGGGAAATTATATTTTAACATGTAAACAAAAGAGGTATTGGCACTACTGACATTTCACAAAACCTATAACCATATTTAAATTCAATATTTTGACCTTGTCTACACTTTTAAAGCTGTAAATCGTGAGTCATAATCTTTTATTTGTATGCTAAACAAATTTGCGAGGTTTAAAAATGCGAGATGATATAATAATACAAGGGCTACCAAGTTGTTGTTTTTTTTTTTGAATGAAAGTAGGTAAATCGACCACACATTAAACTGAACGAAATTCGAAACGAATCGATCATATATGAATGAAAGAAAGTTTTTTTTTTTTTTAGTTTAATACTTACAATGTCTCTGACGTGAGTGGTCCGATTGACATTGTTTTCATAGATGGATTTCACTTGTTTTATTGGCAGCGCTGGTTTTATCTTCATAACGGATGCTTCGTTCTGAAAAGAAGAAAATAAAATAATTGTAATGTAATACTCATGAAATTTTAATTATTTAAGGAAAAAAAAGTTTATTGAGGGTATTAAAAACCCAGAAGTAGATCTTCAGTGACAAGGAAAAAGAGAGGCCAGGAAAAGAATAAATTTTTATGGGTGGGATTTATATTCAAAACGGAATCATGGTTCCTTATGGAGTTGCAATTGTGGAGAATTAGGAATCGAAGTTACGGTTCGAACAGGGAAAATCGTTAGAGATATATTTTGAAATGTCATGGACATCCCTGTCATTCATTTCGTCTGCCTGAGGGACGTTGTGTGCAGATTTTTTCATCCCACTGATGTCCCTAGGGCTGACTTAGGGCATGTAAAGAATCTCTCAATACATCTTTAATAATTATTCTTGGGATGTGGAATTAATTGTTTTCTCTATTTTACAGGTAAAATGTCATCTAAACATGAAAGAGCGTTCGGGGAATGGACATTAACTTTTGCTCGAAACATTTCATAATGTGAAGCTGAACTTCAGTTTGTGAGTAAGTGCAAATTTTATTTTGAATCCAAAACCCTTAAATCTTATGAAGAAGAAGAGGACACACTGCCTTCTTGTAATAGAAAAATTCATCTATTGCTTGGTTTTTTTGAAGCTAAAAAAACTCTTTTCAAGTGGTCTCCTCTCCTGGGATGATAATCTTTTCAGGGTCCTTCCTTTTTTACACCCAATGCTAAGACCAGGAAAATGTTACAATTATTTATAAAATTCTAAATTCCCACTTTAAACTTGCCGACATTCAAGAAAGCATAAAAATAGGGCAAAAGACCAATACTCCACATTTCTGATAAAAAAATTTTCTGCTCATCCTCGGACAAATTAACGTTTTAATGCCACTAAAAACTTTTAATGCCTGATATTGGTGCTAATGCACTCTGATAACTCTAAACCGTTGTCTTATATCTAAAGCAACACATTTTTTCTTCATTTACTTTCCAGATTTTTCATGTTCTACACAAATTCCTCTCTCTCTCTGATACGCAGCATTTATCATCTGTTTTTGCAAATTTTAATTTTTGATTTTCGCCCTTTTTGATTACCTTTCATGTTTCTCCTCTAGTTAAATGATTAAATAAGTTTTTTGAATATCCAGTATTCCTGCAAAGACTCTAAAATCCCAATTGCTTGATCATGAATTTAATAAACGAATTTTTAGTCTCTGATTTTCTTTACAAGCCTGATATCGTTGGGTAACCAATGATGTTCCGGTATAATCGGTAGCAAGTAGCGACAATTGCTAGTGATCTTTGATACCTGAGCAACCGTTGCCACGGGTGTTTGTTACCATGGAAACGGTTGCCAGGGGTATTTGTTACCATAGCAACCGTTGCCACGGGTGTTTGTTACCATAGAAACGGTTGCCAGGGGTATTTGTTTCCATAGAAACGGTTGCCAGGGGTATTTGTTTCCATAGAAGCGGTTGCCAGGGGCATTTTTTACCATAGCAACGGTTGTCAGGAACTGTTGTTACCATAGCAACGGTTGCTAAGAACTTTTGTTACCCTAGTAACGGTCGCTAGGGATATTCTGTACCATAGCAACGATTGCAAGTCCCTTAACAACAGCGAAAATATTTTACTTGACCCTTTCCTCATTCTTCAACTTTTCGTTCTTTAAAGTCCTTAATTCTCCTTCACCCTTAATTACTACCTTCCTCTTCAACTTTTTCTTTCCTTAACGTTTTCATCCTTTTACTTTTATCACATTTCCTTCGGTTAATCAAATCTATAAAATTAACCTTAATGGATCTCTCACGTTTATTATTTCATCCTTCACGAATAATCATAATAAACAACCGTTCTTTCCCCGAATTAATCGATTAAATTAAAACGTACATACTCTTTCCAAATCGATCATTAAAAGAAAGATCCAAATCTATATTCAGAAAAAAACGCGTTTAAAACACTTTTTAAAAAAAAAAAATCTCCCCTTTTCACATATTCGATCAAAAACAATTTTTTACAAGTTGATAATTGACTCCGGTCCCATTTAACTTGATCCAACATCATCATTCTTATTAATGTTCAAGTCACGTTTCTATTATATGACAAAAAAAGTAATCGATTAAAATCTCTTAATTTCTCATATCTTACGGGGAAAATACAGGCCTATATTATGTGCGAACCTCTAAAAAAAAAAACCCGTTTTTTTTTTTTTGTTTTCTAATTTTATAACAGTGCATGCGGATTGCGGATGTCACTTGTCTTAATGAAGGTCTAATCCTCCACCACCTCATCGGAATATAATAAATAGAGATGATGTTACGAAGAAGAAGTTATAGCATTGCCCATTGTTCGAAAACTGATTAACTGAAATTCGTGGCCATGAAACAAAACAAACGCATGATTTTTTTTTTTTTTTTCATTTGTTACAAAAAGATGCACACACCCAACCATGGAATTCGACAAACAAACGTTAATGCTCATTGTTAAACGTTTCATTTATTATACATATCAAAAAAAACTTACGTAATTAACATCGTTTCGAAAATGGCCGATGGGAATGTCAATGAAAGAGTTCAGGCAGGGCGCTGAAAAAAATTAAGGCCGGTTGGGCCAAGGTTTCGCCTAAAAAAAATTTTACCCCTTGTTAATGGTTGAATGCATTCGAGGTGCAGTGCATTTGACGGATTTGCCGCTTCAGTTGGAGTGACCGCATAACAAATGATAGTGTCCTTTAATTTCTCCGGAAAGATTAAAAATACTTATCACACTGTGACAGAAGTAAGAAGAAGCTGAAGAGGAAGCAAGAAATAAGAAATGGATTAGGATTAAGAGAATGAGAGAAAGGTAATGATAATTAAAGAGCAGGATGAGGATGAAGAGCAGGATGAGGATGAAGAGCAGGATGAGAATGAAGAGCACGGTGAGGATAGAGCAAGGTGAGGATGAAGAGCAGCATGGGGATGAAGAGCAGGACGAGGATGAAGAGCAGGATGAGGATGGAGAGCACGGTGAGGATGAAGAGCACGGTGAGGATAGAGCAAGGTGAGGATGAAGAGCAGGATGAGGATGAAGGGCAAGGCGAGGATGAAGAGCAGGATGAGGATGAAGAGCAGGATGAGGATGAAGAGCAGGATGGGAATGAGGATGAAGGGCAAGATGGGAATGAGGATGAAGAGCAAGATAAGGAAGAAGAAGGTAAGGATGAAAATGAGGGTGAGTATGAAAAGCAGGATAGGGCTAAGGATGAAGAGCGGGTGAAGATGAGCATGAAGAGCAGGTTGAGGACGAGGATGAAGGATGCAGGATGAGGATGGCGGATGAAGATGAGCAAGAGGAAAATAAGGATGGGGATGGAGATGCAGAGTAAGATGATGGAGATGAGGATGACAAAGATGAAGAAGAGGAAGATGGAGGATGAAGATTGAAAAGAGAAAAAAGGGTAAAAAGAAGATAACTAAGCGAAAAGCAAGAAGATAAAGAGTAAGCTAAGAGTAAGAATAGAAGGAAAGGAGGAAAATGAGGATAAATTCTTACAATTTTTTTCGACTACATAACATTTTTTTTAAAATTCTCCTTTCAATCTTTTCTGATGATTTTTAGTTTACGACTTTTCGGTTAGACCAAATTTTCCTGATTTTCTATATCTGGGGAATCTTTTCAATTTTTCGCCACTAGAAAAACACTTTAAAAAACGCAACAAAAAACATAATTTTAAATCTAGACCTCAACTAAAATCCTCGTTACATTTTAATAAACAGCCATGACATCAAGGGCAATGTTGCTTAATTTCCGTTGTCTGGCAACTGGAAAAAACAGACGGACAGACAAACAAAAGACATATACAAAAAGTGCGTGATCATCCGTTTCGTACCCATCGCAACGTGATTAATAATATGCAATCATTCTCATTACATCTAGGCAATGGTAATTTTTTTTTTACTGGTTTTGTGGGTTTCGATCCGCCGACTCGATAAAGAAAAACGCCGGAATTCAATTTTTTTTTTTAAATTTCTATAATAACTCTTTTTTCTAAAAAAAATCCAATTGCCAATCAATCCCTGAATATTAAAAAAAAAAATTGAATACAATTTATTGTTAACCTAATTCATTATACTCGCATCGTAGAAAACCGCGAAAAAAATAATAATAAATAAATAAGCTAGTACGAAAGTACCATATAATTTAATGGTCGATTATCGAAGAGATTGTGCAAGAAAAAAAATAAAAAAACACGAACCTGTGAGCTTGACTAAAAAGTATGGCTAACGGTACCTTTTGGCTTAACAGCGAGTTAACAACAGATGATTACCAACTTAACATGATTACAGCATACGACTCTGAAAAATTTGTAACCGTTTATTTTCTTTTTTTTTAAGAAACAAAAATAAATTAGATGTAAAAAAAATCGCAGGTAATGACAATGCCCCGTTTTGATCTATCACGCGTGTTCATACGTTTTATCAGAAAGGTTTCGTGTAGGAAAAAGGGTAAAAAAATTTTTTTTAAAAATGGAATTGATAAGATGCGCGAGACGTTTAGTAAATGAGTCGACCAAGTGTCGCCAAGGTCATCAAACTTTTTTTTTCTCCTATTTTTTTTTTTACCGTTTTAAGTGCATCTCGTGTCATCTTATGCATATGAAATAATTTCCCAGGAACTTAAATGTTAAGTTTTATAATTCGAATCGTGTGCCGTTGACGTTTTCCTCTCTTAAAATGAAAAATAAATTATAATGTTTCAAATGTAATTGACTTGCAATTATTTTTTTTTTTTAAATCGAAGATAGGACGATGCACTATTTTCATATGTGAGCAATAACCTGTCAGGTTCGACGTCCGGCGAGTCGTCTGTTTACACGTTTTTATGAAAATTGAGTTTTTTCCTTCCTTAGCACGATTTTGCTGTAGGGAAATTGTTTTTTTTTTTTTACTTTCGAGCGATTAGTGAGAAAGTATTCTGATGGCTTTTTTAGGAATCTAAGTTTATAGTTGAATAATTCGCATGTATGAAGGAGGAGAGGAGAATAAAGGATACGGTCTGACAGGGCTTTATTTGCTCTTTCGAATGATACCAATAAACACTAGGTAAATGTTGCGTGGCACTTCAGAGAAGTCAGCAACAAGGCGATATTTCGGCACTCAAGTGGGGTTAGTGAACAAATGACGTCACTCGATATGAGTCAAAATTTCGAAAAACGAAGATCAAAACTGCCAAAGCTTAGAATCTCAGAAATTTGATGAAGACTTAGTTTGAGTGGATTTTTGGAAGAGAAGGAGTCGGAATTTATAGCGAAAAAATTAAGAGCGAGAAAGTTTATGACGGTTGCCGTCATTTCCCTATTGGTTTTTTTTTCTTTTTTGAAAAAATGGTGTGAGAAAATGAATACATTGTAACGCCGACTAATTAATTTATCTTTGTTAGTGGTGTTGAAGTTAGGAGAGCAATAGGCAGAGCAAAGAATTAGAATAAAGCAACCAACGGTTTTGTTGGTTTAAAAATTTGATGACTAAGGGATGCTTTTAATATACAACGGTGGGTGAACAGTGGGGACCCATGCACCACCTACTTTTTTATTAATGGCATAATAAATGCCATTAATGAAAAGGCCAAATAATTTGGACTTGTCAGGGATCCCTGAAAGATTTCGAAGATTTTTTTAAAGAGGCTGTGACCCTTTTTCGACGCAAACGTTGCAAAACTGACTTGAAAATTTCATATTGCAGACCTCTAAACCTCAAACCAGGCCTCTAGGAACCTAAAGGCGGCCCTGCCTCCGTAGTCACTACCTACAAAAGGGCTAAAGCTATCGTGGAAGTTTTTCTGAGAAAATGTTTGAAAAGCAATTTCCCGGAACTCTCCCTGCTTTTTAGATTTAGCACTTTCCATCCTATAAAGCTACCGAATATAATTTTAAAATAGTTTTTTTTTCAGTCGAAAGCGAGTAATAACTTTTCATCTACTCTAAACCTAAAATTGTTTGGTTTTTCCAGATTTTCTCAAAAATACGAATTTTCCCGGAGAAGTTACAGAGGAAAAAGTTTTAGGGGGAAACCTCGAGTTTTCTCACAGAAAAAATAAAACACTTGGAAATAGCCATTTGAAAAAAGTAATTTTCCGGCTAGTGTACACGCACACAGAAGATCATTTTTGGCGCATCCAACTGCCTCCGCAGCTACTCTCATGCGGGGGGAATACATGAACCATCATGGGGCCCTAGAAAGATTCTGGAGTCTAGAACCTGAGACATTTCTTTGAAGGAGACGGGGCCCAAAAAAAAATTTGCACGGGTCCCCTTGTTGAACCATTATTATTTTTTTTATTATATGAAATTTTGATATCCATGTATTTAATGCTCGTCTGACGCCAAGTCACTAACAATTTGTTTTACCCAAAAGGGCCAATATTTTCTAATCATCGCCTCGTCTTCAGAAATCTGGAAATTAAAACCCCTGAAGAAATTCGAAAGTGAAAAAATTGAGTTCACAATAATAATTCTTCACATTCTGCAAAAAGTTGACCGATACCAATCCTTTTTTCATGTCCCTCTTAGGGTAGAAATTCTTGAGAGGGCATCGCAACAAAATCACATGCACTCTTTCAATTCTTTATAATCGTATTTTTTTCTCAATATGAATGCAATACCGTGCTCTTTAACGACCATCACTCTTCACTCTTCACGCTTCAATATTTTTTATAAAATAAAATGGATACGTAACGCGTTCGCAAGCATGAGACAACAATCCCCTCAAATTTTTTTCGCTAAATATCCGGATATCCTGATTAACGACATTTTATCACTCCGCTGAGCATGGCTATCATCATTATATGTTTTTATTTTTTTAAATAATGACTTAATTTAAAAAAAAAACATTAATTACCCGTACCTGAATTAATCTCTTAATATCCATTTTTCCCGAATTTAGGGCTCGGTCACTCCTTTATTTTTTTTTAAAATCCCATTGACACAACACTAAAAATCAACTTTTTAAAAAAAACAGAAATAAACGCCAAGTTCGAGCAAGCGCTTAGCGCATTTGATAAACGGTGACGGGTCCAGCCCCCGCGACTTACTGCAGCCGACTGACTACATTCAACTCTTGACATAGAGGTACCTGATGTTAAAAAGTGGTCTCTTTAGGTTACTAAGGTCCATAAGGAATTTTTTTTATCGCGCTAAATTTTTTTTTAACTTTAAAATTTATTTTTACTTATCTTCCCCAATGAATCCCTTGAAATATGTTGGAATCTTAACTTATTTAAAAAGAAGAAAAGAAAATGATCTTAAGTTAAAAAGTATTAATTAATGTTTAATTTTTAATGTCGGAAATAGCTTCCATTTTTAACAGAATGTGAAATGTGAGTTTATTGTTTTAAATACATAATTTATCTTTTACAATATTTCTAAACATTCAAGAGAACAATGCAACTTCTTTCAAGTGCTGGGTCCTCTTGAAGATTTATTTAAAAATTTTCAACTTTACTAGCCAGGAGCAGCTATTAAGTGAGTTTACTCGCGTTGCATTTTATACGTAGATAGTTACAAGCTTCTGCTGTTGAAGGAGACAGCTAACTAGCATCGTAAAATTTTTAATTACTCGCCATGAATTGTAAGGCGATCTTCTATCTTCTAGCTAAGCGAGTACTTTAATTTCATTTCGCTAGTAGGTCAGCCAGAGACAGAGTTTACGAACAGCTCGCCGCATGTAATTAATACAGCTAGGAGAATGCTACTCGCTGTGTCATTCACTAGCGAACTGACTCACCGGATAATAGCTGCGGGGAAACTAGCTTATGTAAAAAGACGAATTTAAATAAATAAAAACTTTTTCAATGCGAAATCATTACTTATGATTTTTTGACAACTACTACCCATCCAGCCTATTTTCAGCACTGCAGCCCTCAACCTGTGTGGCTTACGGATGGATTCTCGAGATAACTCGATATTAAGGCCCCCCAATCTTTACAAATTTTTTTTTAAAAAAACGCTGAAATAGGTGTCGACTTTTTTGACAACTACTGTACAATCCATCCAGCCTATTTTCAGCACTGCAGCCCTCAAACTGTGTGGCTTACGGATGGATTCTCAAGATAACTCGATATTAAGCCCCCCCCCAATCTTTACAATTTTTTTTTTAAAGAAACGCTGAAATTGGTGTCGACTTTTTTGACAACAATAATGGGTGGCTTTTTGCAGTGTAATGTCGAAAACTTAATAACCATACCAATCGAATCATTGAGCGTAGGCAAAAAATAAAAACGCCATAAAATGAAACGTCTCTAAGGTGCAATAAAGTCCCCCGCTGGGTAGAATATAAATAGGTCTTGCAGTAAATTATTTTATTTAGTAGAGAACAGAACTTCTAGTTTGTTTCCTTCTTTTTTTTTGGCTATCTTAAATCGGTTTAATCGGGTATTTCTTTAAAAACCCTTTCTTAAACTTTTTGGTACTGGACGAGTGAAAATAAACTAATAATTTTGGCTTTGCCGACGTTATTGTAAGCCGCGTTTCACTAAGATTGGATGGATTTTTCGGGAAGTTTTCGATTTTATAATGTAACCGGGTTCAAGTTAGGTTAAGGTAGGCTTTTTAAATAATATTGTTTTCTTTTATCTGTATGCGTTGATGTTAATTTTCTCTGTTAATTTTGTATTGTAGCCCTGATGAAGTCATAAATATAATGACGAAACGTCGGCAAAGCCAAAATTATTAGTTTATTTTCACTCCTCCAGTACCAAAAAGTTTAAGAAAGCATTTAATTGTGGAGGGAGAACTTCTTTGCATTTTTCTTTAAAAAGTTGATTCTTTTAAAGCTGCGAAACATGGGAAAATTAATCATTTTTGAAATATTCAGTCTTTTCTGTGCTTTTGGTAAGTCATCGATAAAGGATATATATGTTTCAGTAAATACCCGAGAAAAAAAGGCTTTTTTTGGGGCTCTTACCTAGTTTGGAGGAATCAAATTATGTATTTTTATGCTTTTTTAATAAGCTTTTTTATAAGCTTTTTTAAAAGCTTACAAAAACTTCTTAACTCGCTGAAAGAAATTACAACACTGTAGTCAATTTTTTTCCAGGAGTGCTATGCGATAAGGGCATGGTAGTTGAAAATGAACCTACCATTGAAGGTACAGGAGACCCGAGAGTTAAAGCAGTCATTGGGGATGATGCATTATTTAATTGTATAATTAAAAATTTAGGTAAGTTAAAGATTCAGTATTAGTCCATGAGCTAGCCTCCGATTTTTGACGTTTTTATATTTTTTGGGGGGAATAAACGCCCTTTTGCACATTGGTTCTGTAGGTCCTAGAGATGAAAAAAATCCATGAGTGCCATCTTTAAATGGTAGCTAAACAAAATGGCGGCCATTTAAAGATGGCGTCGGGCAGGTTTCGGTTTTTCGAAGTTTTCTCGGAAATGGCTTAAGCTTTTTCGGCAAACTTTTTTTAAATGAAAGCTGTGATTACAAGCTTTTAATTAGGTCCTTAAAAATAAATTGAATAAATTGAAAACTTAAAAATATTGATTAAAATATAAAAAGTTAGCTTCAAAAATTGCTAAATTAATGATAATTAATGAATTTTAATCATTCCAATCAATAAAACTCTTAAATCGCTGGTCCGCAATTATTTTTTCCTATTGCGGTTTTCTGTCTATAAGCTAAACATGGGATTTTTTAAAGACAACAAAATAATATTGGGCCAAATAAATTTTTAATAATTAACAGTATTTTTTTTTTCAAATAAGCTCTAAATAGCTTATAAATAATTTAAAAAAATTAATACCATTTCCAACGACATATCACACTTATATACGGTAATTCATAATGCAAAAATCCTACCCATACCTGCCCAAAAGTACCGCGCCGCGCGAGAAAAGCCTCCACGGCTAGGCTTGCGTGCGTCGGACAAGTTCGGCAAGTGGGTCTATCGATAGCTAATAAAATCCCGCATTTTTTTCTAATAGCGCTTAATTAACGATAAATTGCATATTTTCGGAGAAATCAGCCCTCAACTGATTCTATGGCAAGTCACTTTTTCACATTTTAATTTTTTGCGGCCAAACGGTTCGATTTTGCCAAATATTTTTAAGGACCTAATTAAAAGCTTATAATCACAGCTTTCATTTAAAAAAAAGTTTGCCGAAAAAGCTTAAGCCATTTCCGAGAAAACTTTGAAAAACCGAAACCGGCCCGACGCCATCTTTAAATGGCCGCCATTTTGTTTAGCTACCATTTCAAGATGGCACTCATGGATTTTTTTCATCTCTAGGACCTACAGAACCAATGTGCAAAAGGGCGTTTATTCCCCCCAAAAAATATATAAATTTTGTCTAACTCATGGACTATTACGCTTCTAAAAATCTTTAAGTGTTCATTTATGCAGTTTTCTGTAATATAAAATATTAATAATAATCCCAGGCAAACGGAAAAAGCGGAAAAAGCGGAAAAAGCCCTATGTTTGCCAGGGGTTAATCATTTTATTGTTGCTTTTTTACTTGCAATATAATAACATTAAACATGAAACAGGTAACTTCTCCATAAGTTGGATGAAAGACGAAAAAATTATCGCTGTGGGGAATGATTCAGTCACGCACGACAGAATTGTAGCAAGACATCGTCCTAGTAACGGATGGTATACTTTAGAAATTCTAGACCTACGATGGGAAGACGGAGGCAATTACACTTGTCAAATAGGAACCAATCCTCCCCGACAGATTTTATATACACTGAAGCTTGGCGGTGAGTTATTTACAAAGAGTTGATATAAGGTGTTAAGTAAAGGGGGTCGTTTCCCCAAAACCTTAGCCACCTCGATTTAGGCATTTTGAACTGTCCTCATTTAAAGACCGTTTACTTGCATATTTCTGCTGTTGATCTTTACGATCCTTAAAATAGGGCTGATCGAAGTATTGGACGAAATTAATGATGTCGTCTATTTCGGGACGTATGAGAGTACAAAAGTGATCAAAGCAGAGTTACTCATTCTGGCTCCCCGACCCAAACAGACCTCTAATGTAGAACGTTCGAATGAATGATGGAATTAATTGCTCGGTCTTCTTACAAAAAGCTTACAGAACCAACTTAGTTTGTGAACGTTTTTCATATTGCAGATCCGAAATTTGTGAGTGCTAATCAAACGTTTAGGGTAACGAGAGGAGAAACGTTTGTTTTGCCCTGTGAAATAAAGAATTTAGGTAAGTTTCGTGGCATTGATGTTCTTGAATGAGTGTATAGAGTAGGTATCGGTTTTTCATCCCGGGGTGAGTATTAGTATTCACTACGAAATTCTATGCATAGAAATTCAAAATCTGATTTTCACAACAAAATAAATATGGATATATCCAACGACGTTTGTTAACTACGTTCGTGAATTAATCAACCAACTAGAAGTATTAATTCTGAAGATGACGGGATTTCGCAAGATCTCGCCATTATCTTCCTCTCATACTTGAGGGTTCGGAATTGCTTTTTGTTTGTTTAAAGTACAGTTGAGCCTCTATATAACGAAGCTGAAGATCCCGGAAAAAAATTCGTTAAACAGAGAACTTCCTTGTATGGAAAATCTCTATATAGCGAATTTATTCGTTTTAGGGAAGTTCTTTTTACCACTTTTTAACTTTTCCCTTCGTCACAAGCTTTAATGATAGCGATTTTATCCGCGACCGACAAATTTTTTTTTAGCCATGATTAACAATACAAAGAAACCGAGTGACTGAATAAAATGAAAAGAAATTTTATTTTGTTGCAAAATAAATAACAAGTTTTCTGTCATTTCGTCGATATTATGATCTCGGTCAACAACACTTACTGTAGAACGCCCTAACTTTGCCCACCGCTACCTAACTTTGACCACTCAAAAAAATATTATTTTATAGATTCTTATCAAAAAAATTAACTAACTGCACGGATAAACATCAAGTATTACCTTTTCACTTATTATTGGTCGTATAAAACCAAACCTGGAAGTCCTTAAATATACGATTTTTCGCATTTTTGGCTGAAAAAATGAAAAATTTGACTTCGCAATAAAGAGATTTTCCTAAAATGAGGTTCGTTATAGGGCGCTGATTTTCCATATATTTTTCGTTCTAGCGCAAGATCCCGGGAAAAACTTCGTTCTATAGAGAAATTCGTTATATGGGAGTTCGTTATATAGAGGCTCAACTGTATAAATGTTTACAATGACTGTGACAAGGTTGTCTTTCCCTCCGCAATTACTGTGACTGTGATAAATATTTCTGTGCCTCAGAGCTAGAACGACAAATTTGAAAATCTCAAAATTGCGATTTTTCGTGTTTACCTTATGAAAATCAGCCATCTTGGTGTTTTCAAATTCGACGTTCTAGCTCTGAGGTACAGATTTATTAATTTTATTTCGGAACACCATGGCCCTATTAAAATATACAATATACGAAAAACACTCCTTAACAGTCCAAGAAAATTTCTTAAATATTTTAAGATAATTTTCAATTTATTAAATATTTTATCGCGTGGATATCAGGATAATATTTTGTTAAAATTTTCTAAAAATAACTGTACAGTACATCGAATTAAAAAGGTATTTGGAATTAAAAGGTGTAAGCAACCGTTCGGCTTTGCATTATTATTTTTTCTTACACGTTACACGTTAAGATTTTCCTACCTTAGAGTTGGATTTGTAATGTTTCCTTTTAGGTGTTTTATATCTGATGATGGGCGGCTAGGGTGGAATGTAAGCCCGAAATGCGCATAAAATAAGTAAATATATTGAAATTTTCATGAACTGTTAAGGAGTGTTTTTCATATTATGTGAAAAATATTGTTAAAATTGTTTTCTAAAAATTGTTTTTCCTTGTTTTTGCAAAAGACGATTTTTCTCCATATTGGGATAACTTCGATGAAGATGGAGGGCTTCCTCGCTGGATGATTTATGCAAAGCAAAGCTCCCAATACTCAATTTTTTGGGATCCGAATATTTTTAAAATTGTTGATGGATCTAATCTAGAGATTAGAAACGTATCCGACGAAGTCTCAGGCAAATGGGTCTGCGGTTTACTTGAAACAGATCTTCTGCATGTTATACACAGATTAGAAGTTGTAGATAATAATAGAGTGCTGTAAAATAGCTTCCATAGGTCTTCAAGCGACCACGATTTAACACTATACACTATATCTGCCACACAGATTCGACACTAGCGCCATCCAACATTTCAGAGACACTTTGTATAAAACATGGAGTTCTATATACTGTAGCGTTAGAAAAATTTTGGAAAATATGTTTGATTTTTTTGATAATAAATGAATCTTTTTAATCGTTTCGAGAAGGCTATTTATTTAAGAAGTCTTTTCTTTTTTTTTTAAAAAAAAAGGAGGGCCGTAAAGAGGTAAGAAAAAACGGTCTCGAGTCAGCAGAGCCGAAGATCTATAAACCAAAAACCTTTTTTCAAAGAACCCAGTTAAACCGTGCTTCAGGCAAAGGGTGATAATTTAACGATTAAGCGAATTTAGATGTTAGTGGAAAAAAAAAACTGATGAAAGTTTATTTTGAACGGGCAAAAAATGTACAAATGTTTCGCTTCTGCTTTTTGATTTTTTATGGGCCAAACCAAAAAATTTAATTTAAAAAAATCCCCAACGACTGGGGTAAATAATCTCTGCGTTTCAAACATTCGCTGCTCCACGTATTTTTAATGTGACTGCATGGTGAATGAAAAAAAAAAAACTATTTACATTTTTTTCCTTTCTTGTTGTTAGTAGTTAATTTTATGAGTGCTTTATTCTTTCATTAACAATATAACGCGTTCCTGAAAAACGTTAAAAGAATTTTTTCAAGCAGCCTGCAGACGTCTGGGTGACGTCAACGGTCAACGTCTGGTTCTTGTTTATGCATTTCGCTGTGGCACGTTCCCAAAAAAATGTGCATTGAATTTCAGGGCCATAGAAGTGGCGGCTTAGTAATTTTGAACGAGGAAATAGAAGATTTTTTGTAAAAAGTTCAGTAATTTTTTTGCGGGTGAATAACTTTGCCCGAGTCTGGAATAATTGGCAAGGACTTAAGCTAGAACCTTTTTAGCAAGCACTGACTGGAAAAGCCCAAGGTGACCACAGAGCTCCATTGAAGCGGTTTTTATTTATTTACAGTAAAAATTTGGAACTCTAAAAATTCAAAAAGATTCCTGATGAAAAATTACATTTGCCAAATCGAAATTTCGAGTTTTATTTTTAAAAGATTTGCTTTTGTGTGAGAAGCGCGGCGGGATTTTTCCCGGTAGCCAATCGGTGCCTTCTGTTTCGGGCTCCAGTAGGCGCCCCGCCGAGATTTGGCTATTTCCCAAATTTTAAAATCTCGACGCCCGCGCCCCTGCTAAAATTCCATGTTATGTTTTTAATTTGAAAACTGGATCCTAAGCCTATTAACGTTATTTAACATCATGTACATCTCTGGGTTAGGTTTTGTATCACTCCCACATTTTTCTCCATAATTATATCCTACCACATGAATCACGGATTTCCCTTTTTAAAAAATCTCATCAAAAAAGCGTAGGTCGGGAAAGGAAGTTTCAATTTTGGTAAAAAAAAAATTTATGAAAACTTACGAAACGATTTTTTAACGTTTGAAGTTCTTCCGCATGACTCAGCCGAACTTTTTCCAACGCTTGCTGTGATTCTGATAATTGTCGTTCTAAATTATTAATCGTTCGATTTTTGGATCGAATTTCGTCCAACTAAAAAAAAAAAAAAAAAAAAAAAGAGAAAGAATATTAAAAACGAAAGTATTCATTGTTCATATATAAAAACATTGTAATAATAACTACATTTTTTTTTCTTAAAAAAAAATTTTTTTCTCGAGGAGGAGATGTTAATGAATTATTCATTGATGTAAACTAATATCTGTATTCACCAGGCGTGGGAACGCGAGATCCATTGTGATGCTTTATTATGGGGCGATTCATATCGGTACTATAAAAAAATTTTTATTTGAAATGATCGATTTGCTCTGCGGTCGGGATTTACTCCGACAAATTTTTTTTAACAATAATAAGCGTATCAAAGGATTCCCAATTAAATTTTTCATAGGTGTAGTATGGAGATATAAATATTAACACTATATTATGAAATCAATGAAAGTTAAGAAGAAGGATTTTTCGAATGTTGAATGAGATAAAAAATGATAGATGAGATGGGAGGGCCAAGGTATTTTCTTAATTTGATAAAGATTTTTGCTCGGGATGAGATATTAAGGAAAAAGTCATTTAAAATAAATCAAATAAGAAAAGAAGATACGGAAAAAGGAAAAGTGTACGAAGGTAAATAAAAAAACTGATGATAAAAATAAAAGAGAAGAATTAAAAGAAATGATAAATGCAGAGAAAAAGTAAAGGAAAGACGAAGAACAGAAAAAAAAAAGGAGTGAAGAAGGAGAGGATAAAGAAGAAGAGAGGGAGAAAGAGGAGGAAAAGGACGGGAAAAAGATTAAGTGAAGAGGAAGAAAGGATGAAGAGAGGAAGAGAGAGAGGATGAAGAAAGGAAGAGAGAGAGGATGAAGAGAGGAAGAGAGAGAGGATGAAGAGAGGAAGAGAAAAAGGAGGGAGGATGAAGAGATGAAGAGAGGACGAAGAGATGAAAAGATGAAGAGAGGAAGAGATGAAGAGAAAAAGGAGGGAGGATGAAGAAATGAAAAGGCGAAAAGATAAAGAGAGAAAGGAGAGAGGATGAAGGGATGAAAAGATGAAGAGAGAAAGGAGAGAGGATGAAGAGATGAAGAGAAAGGAGGGAGGATGAATAGAGGAATAGAGGAAGACAGGAAGAGAGGATGAAGAGATGAAAAGATGAAGAGAAAGGAGAGAGGATGAATAGATGAAGAGAGAAAGGAGAGAGGATGAATAGAGGAAGACAGGAAGAGAAGAAGAGAGGATGAAGAGGGAAAAAAAGAACATAAGACCAATAGAGGAATAGAGGAGAGAAGAAAAAAGAGGACAAAAAGAGGAGAAAGAAAAGGAGGATGAAGACGAAAGGAAAAAAAAGATGGGGAGGTTTTTGACTAGTAATGTAAGTTGTTTAGCAATGTTTTCGGCTACTGTTTAGTTCTATACAATAGCGGAATATTTTCTTGTAGCCGTAAAACTTTTGTTTATCAAAAATTTTATATGATAGTAAATTCCTGCATGACCTAATCATAAATCTATGTCCTGGCTTCAAATTCGGTCATTTACCATGTAATTGTAACTTCGTAATAATATGTCGCGCGTCTCACGATGACAGTGATAAAATGTAGCGTGATCCGAATAAAAAGTATCAAGAACAATTAAATTTAAAGCTTCTAAGAAATTTCTCATACTGCTCATCGTTCCTCGAGGCACCCCTTTATTAAAAAAAAAATTCTACCCTGACTCTCCTTCTAATTTATTTCAAATAAATCAAAAATCCGTTCAACGAAATATTTTTTGAATGAGTCAAGAAATAACTCGAATTGTTTAAACCCCGAAACCTTAATTTATCTAGTATATTGATATATTTAACCCTCAAAGAAAGGAAGAGCACACGCAGAAAAAAAATTATCCGTCTGCGAGAATTATCATTTAATATCAGGAGTTAACTAAAAAAAAAACTAAATATCTCGTTTCTGTTTCATCCAAGAAAAAATTATTATCCCCGAGGCTAATAAACTATAAATAAACAAAAACACTGAACATTTCGTTTAAGGTGGGATACGAAATAAGATGAATCCACCCTCGAAACCTGCCTTAGGGATATACGATGAAGATAATCACGAAAGAGTTAAATATAGGGCAATATTCCACGAGGCGACCGGTAATGAAACCTTTAAATTGCATGTCCCAACCAAGACAATGCATTTTGTCTCAACATATGTACCTGTTTATCCTTCCCAAACGAATTACAATACCCCCTTTCTCTCATCGGTTCACACGGTCTTGTACCGTTGCAACCGTAACTTAAAGGTATTCCGTTTGCCTTTAGGTTATTTTTTAAAATAATAACAACTACTAAAAATTTCCTGGAATTCCCTAATTTTTGTTTTGTTTTGTTTTTTTTTTTTAATCGCTTCGTTTAAAAAAATTGTAACTTATTAAAGTGTCATTAATGAATTTTTTAAACATTGCTTTTTTGTAATGGAGTTCACGGCTGCGAAGATGAAGAAATTTCGCCAGAATAGGGTTTTTTTTACAGACTCATCGTCTGCAGAATGGGCAGTCGTCTCTTCTGCAAAAATTAAATGTGTCTTCCCTGCAGATAACTATAGTAAAAAAGTGGGAAAATGGGGAGAGCTGTAGCTTTGGCTGTAGGGCAGAGCTAGGGAGGCTAGTAGAGAGTGTACACTTAGATGAGTCGTCTTCTTCTTATGGGTACGTTATTTTGAAAACTGGAAGCTGCCATGATGTCGAATTCGACGGCCGTCCTTCTCGCATTGAAACGCGAAGATGGCGATTGGCAAATTTTTCAATTCGAGAATGGTGACCACCAAATCGAGATCATGGCAGCTTTCAGTTTTCAGAGTAGATGCCACTATGTAGCAGACGACTTATCGAAGTGGCCCCTCCCTACTAGGCTCCCTAGGCAGAGCCTGTGGCTCCATTTAAGGATGGCACCTAACCTAACCCCCTGGAATTTTTCGTTCCATAATCCTAGCATTGAGTGATGCTTCCCCCCAGGGGGCCCCCTAAAGGTTAAGAATGTTCCCTCCCCCCCCCCCCCAAGGTTTTCGGTGAGATTGCGTCACTGGGCAGAGCTGCGATGCGGATGAAATTTTCATTGAGTAGGTTTCAAAAATCGGATTAGCTGGACCAAGCTGTGCTAAGCTAAAATAATTAGCCGGACCCGAAAACTGTCAACAACGAAACTGAATTCAGTCAGGAGCAGATTCAGTGGACCCCCCCCCCCCTCCCCTCCCCCCCTCTCTTGCAGAATGTTTACTCGAAGGCACTTTCTCAATTTTTTACAGCTCTTTATCTAGTGCAAAGTTACTTTCTTGCTGAAAGACCGGGCGGGGGCCCCTTTGACCCTGGGGCCCCCCTCGTCTGCAGGGGTTGAGGGGGCGGGGGTGAGAACAGGGTGAGAACCTCTGAACAGATTCACAATTGTAAGAATCAGAGAATTTTTAATCATTGAATATAAGAGCGGTTCTTAAAATCTGCATGGTTTTCTTTAATTCTTCGTAACGTTCTTCCGTGCTGGTTTTCGCGTGCGGCCTGATCGGTTCGTCTTTTTTCATTGACTGGGAACTTTTAGTCGATCTCTGTAAAAACGAAGGAAAGAAATTTTTTTATCGACGGTTCATAACGGTGTAGGCGATAAATAAAATGTTAAAACGTTATATGTAAATGTATGACGGGAAATGGCACATAAACGAAGCTTATAACGTGAGTAATTGCGAATAACAGAACCGGAAGGAGCTACTCGCGAAGTAGAGGTAGAAGGAGTGAGAGAGAGAGAGACAAGTGAGAAAATAACGACCACCCTAATTGCATTTGGCACCACGTACGACGATCAACTCCGCTAATTTGGCATTCATTAACTCTTGACATTGAATAATAAATTGACTTACCATTCGAGTGATTTCTGTTCGAGATGCTTTGCTCTGCGTAGATGTTGTTTCATTTTCTTTTTTACCGTTTTGGATTTTTGATTTACTTTCGGCTCGTTCTTTATGAATTCCGATGGGATTCGTTAAGCTTTGAATGCCCTTTTTTATTTCGGTTAATTTATCTTCGTCAGTCAGTAGCTGAAAGGAAATATTTTAATGAGAGAAAATTTTTAGAAGAGAGGAAGTAAAAAAGGTTAAGAGTAAAAGAGTAAGAGAAAGAATCAAAAGAAGAATTTGAAAGAAGAGAAATATAAGCAAGATAAAAGTGAAAAGGAAATGTGAAAGAGAAAGGGAGAAGAGGGAAGAAGAAGAAGAGAGGACGAAGAGGAAGAGGAAGAAGAGAGAGGACGAAGAGGAAGAGGAAAGGAAATAAGAGATGAAAAAAGTAGATAGAAGAAGAAACTTGAAAAAAAGAAGGATAGAGGAGGAAAAAGTAAGGTAAAGCCGGAAGAAAAAAAAAACAGAAGAAGGAAGAAGACCTAGTGAAGAAAAGAAAAAAGGGAACAAGCAAAGAAGATAAAAAGAAAAAAGAAATAAAGAAGACGAAAGAGGGATAGAAAAGAGCTAAAAGGGGAAGAAGAGAAGCTGAAGAAAAGAAAAAAAAGAAAACAGGAGAAGACGAAGAATAGGAAGAAAAAATAAGAATACGAAGAAGAGATAGGCAAAGAAATCGAAGATAAAAGGATAGGGAAGAAAAGAGAAGGGGAGAGATGAAGAGGAAAAGAGATGAGTGAAATAAGATAAGAAGAAAAAGGGTAAAGCCGAGAAAGCTGAAATAATGTCCAGCTAGACAAAAGCTGTGATAGCGCTATGACGGTAAAGTAAAGAGAATCAAAAAGTGACGATTTGAAAAAGTGAAAGCAACGGGAAAAGAAGAAAATGCAGAGATAGAGAAAGAGAGACGAGCAATACCCTGAAGAAAGATTTCAAACAAGATGAAAGACGGAGTAGATCATAACAAAGAAGAACCAGATAAAAGCAGGAATAATGACAATAAACAAAGGAAAGAGAAAGATTTTAGAAGAAGACAGGAAAAAGGAGGTGCTGGAATGTAAAAAGGGTTGTTTAAAAAATAAGCTAAAGTAGCTGCAACAGAGAATATGATCAGGAAAAACATACAGTAAAACAAAAAATTTGCCTTATCGTACCTGAAGTTCATTTAGGAGTTTCCTATTCTGATCCCTCAACACACCGACTTCATTTTTAAGACGCCTAATCTTATCAACATCTGCGCTATCGCGTTGGCCGCCTGTTGCCGCCTTGATGGTAATCGGTTCCTTGATGCACGCTCGGAGCTGATCCTCCAGTTCTTTCTGTATCAGTTTGGACTCCGCCTTTACTTTTTTAATTTCTTCATCTTTAGCGGCCAAAGCTTCTCTAAAATCTTTTTCCAAAAGCCTGTAAGTTTTATCCGCTTCTTCTTGCATTTCTCGATACTCATCACGTTCACGGATTGCTCTGAAACCAAAAAAAACACACCGTCATACTTTCCACACTCCTTTATCAAACAATACACTTCATATACTTTACCTATCTTTAAGTTCCCGATATGCTTCGGTCGATTTCGCTCTCACTTCCTCCCTTAACATTTTTACCTCTGCATTGTGTTCCCTTATCAGAAGATTGGTAGCGTTTCTTTCGCTTTCTAACGCTTCTTTCAAATCTTCTATCTCAGATTTAAGCTGATCTATTAACATTTCCTGTTTATTAGCTTTATCAAATTCTTTTGAATTCTTCAGTTTTAACTCCTTAACGGTCGCGATATGTTCTTTCTCTAAAGATTTAAGGTTTCTCTGTTCAGTAATTAAAGCATCTTTCGCAAACGCTAATTCCTTCTCCAATTCTTCGATTTTCATTCCTTGCGTTTTAACCGTTTTATTCATCTGAAGATTTTCCCTTTGCAAAACTTTCAATTCTTTATCGTTGCTTATCCTACATTCCCTTAAGTTAGCTCTTTCGACTTCTAAGGCTTCCCTAAGAGCGGATTGATCAGCTCTTAACTGTTCGATTATCTGATCTTGAACTTGGAGAGTTTTAGCCAAACTCATGGTATGGCCGGGTTGTGGAAGGGAGCATTGCGATGCTCGACCACCGTTGCTAATTGCACTTCCGGTTCGTGTCGCCATTATTCTTTTTTTTTGTTCGGATGCCGCTTGAGTCGTGGGGATTCCTTGTCGTTCGTTTAAATATAAATATCTGAAGTAAAAAAATATAATAATAATAATAATAAAAAGTTGTCGTAATCGTAAGAGGATTTTGAACAATGCAGACAACCTTCTAAAGACATATTACGACACGATTTCGTGAACTCGACTTCATTTGTCTTTAGGAATCATAATTGGCACAAAATCAGGCACGTGATTTTTTTTTAAGTTTCTCGATCGGAGATAATAGATTACTGGCCTTGAAGGTATCATATGAGTGAGGTATTTTTATTTGATGAATATTTACACGGTTAGCGGTTTGTCTAGTCTGATGTATTATTAATTGAAAAGGGAATAGGCGGATGTAGGCTAGTATCGACTATAGGATACTTAAGCAAGTGCAGGCCCCCTGGCCCCCTCTGGCTAAACCTTGGCCCCCCCCCCCCCTGGAAAATTTTTTTGGCCCATGTGCTTTCCCTATCCTCTATGTTGTAAGGGGTCATTTGGAGCCCCTCCTAGTAGATTTTGAGCCCCTCCTAACTTGGTTCTCTGGCTACGGGCCTGTAGCAAGAGGCGCAGCCTCGCGCTGATCGCATTCTCTGTAAAAAAAAAAAAAAAAACTTCAGCCACCGGAAGCTCAACGCTGAGCTGAGCTCAATGGCGGTAGGCCCAAACTCATAAGAACAAAATGGAGCTCAGTCGGAGCCTCAGCTGATGATTGCTATTACTTAGAGCGTAAGAAGCGAATATGGCAACTCCAATTTGGAGATCATGGCGGATCCATACAGACGAAATGGCAGCTTCCAGAATAGCTAATGGTGATCCCGTATGTAGCAGGCGACTTATTGAATTGTCCACTTATCCTATTAGGCTCTTTAAGTTCCATCATTGCCAGGGACGACGCCAAGAAGGAGCCATATAGCTGGAAAAAATTAGGCCCCAGCTTGGTCTCGCCTACTTTAAGAGAAGGAAAATTGAGAAAATTTTTCACTCAATGAAAAAACATTGGAACACCGAAAGAACGGAAAGTAGCACCACTCTTGAGGCGTAGGGAAATGGCAACCCCAACTGCCAGTGGCTATGACTACGCCACTGCAAGCAGCCAAGTTAAAATATTCCTGGTTGTTAAATATTCAAGTTGTTAAATATTCCTGGTAGGGGGCAGCAGCCTTACCAGTACTGGCTTAAGGCTGAAAAAAATACTGTCGGTTAGGCTTAAGACCAGATAGCAGAAGGCCAAGTTGTAACAACGGTATGGCTCTTGTACTGCGATGCGGAAGGTGCTGGAAAGCCACCGCATTAATTTTCCTTGTATAGCCATCATGGCTAGAGGTTTGCTGCGCAAGACCCAGTACAATTGTTTCGGCTGGAGTTTTTGCTTAACGCCGATCTCCGCTTCGGAGTGGCATTGTAAGAAGAAGAGCACCACTCTAAAGCATGATATAATTTTGGTCAGCTTTTTGAATCAACTCAAAAAATCTTCGAATTACGGCGAAACTTTAGCCCCATGTAAAAATTTTAGCCCTCCCCTGGACCTGTCTAGGATGTTCTCCTGGCGCCGTCCCTGATTATTGATCAATAGATGGCGCCCTCTGCGGCCAAGTATGGAGAAAAGAGTGACCAACACCCGCAGACGCCGTCTATTGGTCTTGTATGAAACTGGCACGAAACTAGAGCCACCTACCAGCAGCTATTGAAACTAATGGCCGCCAACTTGGAAACTACACTATTTGCAGTGCGCATCAATAATACTACTAGAAGATTTCGCTCACATTTCCTCAGACAACGTTCTAATTTCCACGAGCGGGTAAGATCTCATTCTGGGCTGAAGACATTTTATAAGCCGGTCGTGTTCGATTTAAATCACGTCAACACTCAAGGCAATCGAGACAGAATAATAAAACAATGATTGAAAAATGATTTTGTTTTATAAATAAAAGCGGTTTGGATCATGTGAGAAGGAAAGTGGAAAGAATAAAATACGTTGCTCAGCTAGATTGATATGCTGGAGAGTAATTGATATCTAAAAGAAAGAAATGCGGAAATACTAGAGCATTTGGGCAAGGAGCCCCAAGGTTTTTAGTTAAAAAACCGGAATACTGAAACAATATGCCCCTTGGTTTCTCAAGCGGAAGGTCCTAAAGCCGTTATTTTCTTGATTAGAGTTTGTAAAGTGCTTTCTTTGTTGCTCTATTTTTATTGACGATTGCGTTTTGGCAATTGCAGGGCACCGATTGCACGCTAGTTTAAATGAGGTGGTTAATGAGGATCGATTTTTTTTCACGTTTAGGAAAATATTTGCTTCTTAGTATTTTTTTTTTTAAATATTTTGTAAGAAAGAAATAATGCTTTTACATTTATCAGAGATTGCGGAAATTTTTTTTCCATCAATAATTCTTTTGCTATGGCATAATTTTATTATTAAAAATTTATACTTTCATTTTACGGGATTTTTTTTTAATTCAAGGGCAAGAAGTCGGAGAAGTTCAAAGACCATCGTTTGGATTGTGCCAAATCGTGTTAGGTTGAATTAGGTTTCGCCGACAGCTTTGAAAAAAAAAGTATTTGGCAAAATATAAATCTTCTTGATTTGGCAAGGTTTAAATTTTTAAGATTTTTAGAATTTTGTAAAAAAAAAATTTGGTCGAGGAATGGAATGTTTTAAAGTCGGAGGAAATCCATTTGTGGGAGGAAATCTGCACATAATTTACAATTAAGATGTTGCCGCCATTAAAGTTGACTTGTTGGTTTTTATAAATTTTGTTGAGGCTTTAACAAGGAAAGGGAAGGAGGAAAATATTTTGTCAATAGACCTACAAGAATTTTTCTAGCGAAAAATATTGGTCGGAAATTTTTTAAGTCAAAAATCTAAATCCTTTTCATAAAAGTTTAAAATATTTTTAGTTGTTTAAAAATTCTTAGATTTTTTTTTCTTTTTCATAAAATTTTTACTGGTTTAAACAATTTCAATAATTTCAAAAAATTTTAAAGTTTTTCTTCTTTTTTTTTGAAAAAAAAAAAAAAAAATAATAATAAATAATTTCAAACCTTTTTTGCCGTTTTTCTTTCAAAAAACTAAAAAAAAATTTTTTCGTTTAAAAATTTCAAATTTTTTTAGTTTGAAAAATTAAAATTTTTTTTTTTTATTCGAAAAGTTGTAACATTTTCCTCGCTTTAAGCATTTTCAAAATTTTTATTAATTTCGAAAATTTTAGTGTTTTTTCCCCCTTTTAAAAATTTTTTAGAAAATTTCTACAACGGAAAAAGAAATTTTCTTGTTGAAAACAAGTGAGAATTTGCAGTGACGGCCCCAGAAAAATATTCTGGATGGGGCCAAGGGTGTGCTACAAATTTTCATGAGGGGCCAAAGTTGAACTTTGTTACATTACAGCAGTATTACTGTTCTTCTCAAATATGAGGGGCTAAAGGGGGAAGGGGGGGGGAGGGCAAATTTTTCCACGGCCACGGCCCCACCGGGATCCCACATGGCGTCGTCCTTGAAAATTTGATTTGCAATTGTCTAATATTTCCTGGCTTCCCAATGGGACTAAAAAAAAATCGTGTGCTATTATTCGATTCGATGGATGCGTTTTAGGGAGTGAAAGGAATTTTTAAAAATATAGAGCCGAAGTCAGTGGCGTAGCAGTGTTAGGAGAGGCTTCTCCTCACCCCCCCTTGCAGAAGGTTTACCAGAGGGTCCTTCCTAAATTTTTTATAGCTTTTTATCTAGTGAAAATTACTTTCCCGCTGAAGGATCAGGGCCCTCCCTCGGTTGCGAGGGTGGTTGCTACGCCATTGGCAGAAGAGACCCAATCTTTTAAATTCCCGAATGTTTAACACAATTAATTAAATAAAAATAAATTTTCTTATTCTCTCTAGCTGTGACAGTCTGAAAATTGCCTCAAAAATTAACACAAGAACAATAAAAACATATTCGATTTATTAGCTCTTAATTCCCTTCATGTAAATGTCACCTCGAGCTATTTGAATAGATGACACACATGATTTCATGGGGTTTCCCTTTAAACTCATCACTCAAACACTAACTTTCGAAACTTCTCTCCTTTAACCTCAAAAAACCGAAATTCCCATTGATTCATTCTTAATCATTAAAACGTTTCGAAAGATTCAAAGGGAAAAAAACACACGGGATAAGCATTTTAGCAACCCACAGGACATCTCATATAATCAATCTAAAAGATCAAAAACATCTTTAAGTAGTCCGTTTAATATTCATGATTAGACTGGGCGTCTAACTCAAGCAGATTGGCAGAGGTCGAATTTATTTTTAGACCCAATAAACTATCGCGAATTGTCAAATTAAAAGTGAGAAAAGAAAAATATCCTCGACACTTGGTGGGTTTCAAGTAGATTGACTAACGTAATCGCCCGCTGATTCTTTTTGAAATTTAATATCTTGCATCTGGTTAATTTATTATGAAATGCAAAAGAAAAAAAATAATAACTTACGTAAATCGTTTTATCCTACATCAACAGTGTTGTGTAGTTCGTTCGAGGTTGCTTAAAAAAAAAATAGGGGTTCACATGATTCTTTCCTTTAAAAGGGAAAATATAAAAATCATTTTATAAAACTTTCAAAATAATAAAATAAAAATGGGGAGTAAACAGAACAGTTGAAGAACGTAAACATTTCGAAGATTTTGAAAAATAAGAAAAAGGAAAAAAAAAAAGTAAATAGAATCCCGGGAAGCGAGCGGCTTCCGCGCGGAGCCAACGTCCGAGCTTGCACTGAATTCGCGTGAAATATTTGAGGAGTGGGCGCGCTGTGATAATATACATCCTTCATTCTTTGCTGTTGCGCCTGTCAAGAATAATATAAAAATTTTCCAGCAAATTCAAAAGGTTAAAAATTTATAAAATCGTGAGTTTTGATGTTTCGCTCGAGCTTTTATTAAAAACGCGGGATTTTTTAAAATTTGGCGCGTGCGCAGAACTGAAAATTTTTTAACTTCAGGTTGTTTTTTTTTGATTATGGTCTAGGATTTGGGTAATGGGAAATTTCCGGGATTTTGAGCTTGAACTCCCCAAAAGATTGTAACTTAGAAATATTTTTCAAAATTGCTTTGTGAGGGAGACTGATGCTAAAGTCATCAGCTAGGATCGCTTGTGAATATTGTCTGATAAAGTGCTCACCTAGAGAGGCTTAACGGAAAGAGCGGTTAGTCTCTTAATCCCTCTGATTAATCAATATTCGATTTGTTACGTTTATTTTTACGATTTGTATACGTTTGAGCCGTTTTCGAGAAAATCTTTGAAAACTCATTATTTTGCCTTGTGGCCCTGCCAAAGCTGTAAACTTGGCAGGGTGGCCTTGAAATTAGGAAATGGACCGAAAAATTGAAATCCCCGATCATTGTTTAGTCGAAGTCGAGTCCCATGTCGGCGTTGTCCGTAAAACTTCAAAATTTTCGGTTTTTCAAAGGAAGTTGAATTTTTATAGAAAAATGCCAAAGGGAAAAGTTGTTCCTAAGGTCAGGCACCTTCACACAATAAATCAAAAAAAAAGTTATAGCCGATTTCGAGAAAATTCTCGAAAACTCTAAATTTTGCCATGAAGTGTAACCTGCGCCTTACGGCTCGAAGATCTTGTCTTGATAATTTGCCAAAACAATCTACTACTTCTTTTTTTTTTTTTTTTAGAAAAATTACAAAAAAATATATTTAATAATTAAATAAAAAAATCAGGCACTAAATTCACTTTTTCTTCATTGAGCGGGTAGAAACTCGTTTTTCCTCGATTATTTCTACTGAATCAGATTTCCCAACACTAGGTTTCGACGACAAAGGTTTCCTCGTTGATTTTTTCTTTTTCGAATTGTCATTTTCTGTTATTTTTAATCTTTCTTCGAAAACTGTAAATAATTCGACGCTGGCGTCTTTTTCTGAATTCCCCTTCACTTCAGTTTCATCATCTGGATTTGATAATGCGGATAAATAGGAAGCGTCGTCATCGCTTAAAGAAACCGTGCTGGCTCTTTGTTTAGGGTTTTCCTTTTCCTTGGAAGATTTTTCTTTTTTAGCAGTACTTGATGTTTTTGCTTTTGGATTAACTTTTTTAACAGTCTGTAATATTTTGGAATGGCTCGACGAACTAGAATCAGTATCTTCATCGCTATCCATGATTAGTTTCCGGCTGTGTATACTACTTCTTTCTCTTTCTCGGTCTTTCTGTGCCTGGAACAATAATAATAAGTGAGACTCTCTCAAGAAAATATTTTCCAGTAAACTTTGTAGTCCCAATAAACTGAAAATGAAATTTTTGGGCCACAGCTGAAAGTAAACCCTTGGGCACCGTATTATCATCCAAAAATCTGCTGATTTTGGCTACTTACCGAGCTAGCAGTCGCTATAAATGTATCTTCTATAAATGCATCATCTGTACTATCATCAGAAAAAATAACAAGGGGCCGCTTTTTCACTGTAGTTTTTCCCTTCTTTGTGGTCTTCATTTCTTTTCGTTTAGACGCCTGAGTTACCATCGGTGTTTTCATCTGATCTAAAGTTAGCGGTATACTCATCTTTGCTACTGGAGACTCTAAAAGATTAAAATAACAAATTTAAAACATTAATTTTTTAAGGGGTTAACTCGTGAAATCAACCAGTTAAAATAAAACTATTCTTGTTGAAAAAACTTACTCGGAATGGCTTTTGGCTGTTCTTTCCTCATTTTTGCCAGAACGTGAGCAGTCAACTTAAGCTCCATAAAAACCCACTGCAAAAGCTTTTCCTCAAAACTAAGCTTCATAATAATCCCATCAATTTTCTTAATCAAATTAGCAACGTCCACAACCACGTCTCCTTTAATCCCAGGCGACAATTCAAAAATCGCATAATTCAACAAAAATCTAGCAGAATGAAACCGAGTGACATCGATTTTGAAATTTAAATTATTCGTGTACTCGCTCATTACTTTTTCGATTTGACTCGATAAATTTTCACTCTGCCTAAAACGATTACTTTCTAATCGTTTTGTATTTTCGTAGCCACGTCTAAAACAGGAATACGCTTTTTTAAACTGCCCTTTTTTGGAGTAATATTGGCCCTCTATGGCGAGAGTGTCGATGATGAGCATTTGGATTAAAATATTCCGGCATGAAAGGCACTGACAGTTGTTTGAATGATTTATTCTTTTTGCAGGTTTTTCCTCGTTCAAAGCAGAGAAATATGGAGATGCGTCGCGTTGACGGTATTTCGGGTTTGTGTCGACGAAACGAGCTGGACTAAGAGCACGAGGCGAGATGGCTTCATCTTGGTGCGCTTTCGGGAGACGTAAGTTTGCTAATTCATCTTTCTTTGATTTTCTTTCCTCCACCTAAAAAAATGTCAAATTTAAAGTTTAAAATTCTTTTTTTCACTGTCGCCGAGTTTAGAAATTTTTTCCAGGAAACTCTCGGAGACAAAATCTTTTTAGTGCTTTCTGTGATTTTTTTTACAAATCTTTATGTCGGCTAAAATATTTTGAAGTCATTGCTATGCCAAAAAATAATGATAGAATTTCTAGTCGTCAAACAAATTTTTCCCAATATTTTTTCTTATCAAAAAAATTTTTCCCCCAAAATTTTCACGTTTAAATAAATTTAATAACGTTCATACCTCAATCGATTCGAATGAATCTATCATTAAAATGCTTTTCAATTTATTTAATTTAATTTGGCAGTCATCAATTTTCTCGCACATCATGTCTACTTCCGCTAATCTCACTAAAATTTCCGCCGTTCGCGTAGGCAAAACAAGCTTCTGAGCAATTCTGTACAAATCATCGAGGAAAAGCCTCATAAAATTAGTTTGCTGATAAAATCCGAAATATAGGCAAGCTGACATGCTGATTTCCAATAACGTTAACATTAATTCCGTGTATTCAGTCTGAGATATGCACCCTAGAAAAATAATAATCCATATTAATAAATTTTCACAACAACAAACAAAAAAAGGAAATTTTCCTTAAACTTACGACTAGCTTCCTCCTTAATCCCAGAACTAATAAAACCAAAGGCTTTATAAATAACAGCACGAATATCCTGATCAGTTTCTAAACCCAATTCTCTCTCGTACTCGGGATAAAGGCAAATAAAATGGCAAGTTAAGCACCAAAATCTTGCATTATTTATACAAGCACTGCTGACTTCCTTTAAAGTTTCTAAAACGTTTTTAACTTTCATTAAGTAGAGAACACATTTCGCAGGATTCTTGGCCCTCAGGTGTCTAAAGCCAATAGTGAGCCAATATTTAATAAGCACATCACGATTTTTTTCATCTGTTGCTAATTTTTCGGCCAACGATTCCGCTTCTTCGACCAAATCGCAGTTATCCAAGTTAAAGCATTCGTCTAGTACGGAACTTATACCTGAGACAGAAAAAAACAAAAATTTAGACAGATGAAACGAAACGAAACTTCAGAAAATAATGCAAAGAAATGGGTAAAAATTTATAAAGAGAAATTTGGATGCTGTTTTGCTAAAAAATAATAATTTTGCGAGTGGTCTCAAAAACTCCAGCCCCCTCTTCAGAAAAATTATTCAGTAGAGGAAAGGAAGCCTAAAATACGCACCTAATAACTGAGCTGAGCAATCTTCAAAAATTTTCCCTATTTTATAATACAACAGCCACGTCATCAGTCCTTGGTAATAATCCCCTACGAGTTGATACATATTCGCTACTTGTTTTACATTATAAAGCCATGATTTAAATTCTTCATCTTCTAAACATTTCCCATTCAATTTTTGAGAAGCTTTATGCCAAATTTCAACTGTTTCATTCAGTGCTGATAAATATTTTTCTTCTAATTCCACTGTGAGATTACTAGATGAAGGAATGATGTTGCAAGTTAAATTTAAGTCGACATCTTCCCCAAATTTAACTTTCTCTTCCTCTTCCTTCTTTAAATAATCTAAGATTACGTCGGCTGAGTTGAGAGTATCCTCGGTTTGTTGAATTGATTTTAAATTTAGTTGAAACAAGGAGAATTTCAGGTTTCCAACGTAAAATAAATTTCTAGCTCTATTTTTACCCTGTAAAAAAAAGATTTGATTAAAAATTATGCGAGCCCAATCTTAATTCTTGAAAGTTGAGACCATAACTTACATCTTTTCTCATTAGCTGTTCAATAATCGACTCGCACTCTTTCTGATAACTTGTTACGACATCCGAATCGCTTCCACCAATGGCCATATCGATAATGCAGTTCAATGCAAAAGCTTTTTCGTAAATATCAATTTTAAAATTTTTAAGTTGATCCCAAATTCGATTAGCCGAGTCGTGTAAAATTGATGCTCGCCTAAAATTTGAACTAAAAAAGAAAAAAAAAATGTTCAAGTTGTGGCTTCAGGTCGACTAATCTCTTGTTGATTTCTTAAACTTGCTTATTACTTACGAGGAGCAAGAACTATAAGCTTTTAATTCCATTAATAAAAGCTTCTTCCAGTCTAGTCTTGCAGCATCATATTTTGAGTGTAAAGCTTTGATTTTTTCTGCATCATTTTTCAACACGTCCACAATTGTCAGATTCTAGAAATTACATTTTAAATAAATGTACAATTCAAAAAAATCTCATTTAGTAGAAACAGTCATACCTCGAATTTTTCATCAGTCACTTGCATTTTTGTTTGAACCCACAATGAAAACGCTTCCTCTACATCTTGAGGATACGCAGAAAGATAAACTGAGCAAACGAGTAAGCATTCTCTAAAATCTTGAAGTTTTAAATTTGCATAGTGCCAACGTTGAAATAACAGCTAAAAATGATCAATAATGCAAGTTTAGATTTTAACCAATAGCCTCAAGCACCAGCTGCTAAACTTAAACTTACTACTAGCCGTTTCGAATCATATGGGATTTCAATACCAGACTTCATTATTGCACATATAAGCTCCTGACTGCAACTTCTTAAATAATCATAACTGTTCGTAAGAGTACCTTGCCTTAAAATATCTTCGATTGTATTTGTATAGTGAATAACTGCAAAAAAAATTGCTTAGTAACTCATTTTTTAAATTAACCCACAAAACTGAAAATATTTACCTGCATGACTCCAAGAATGCTTCCTCCTTATCAAGCAGCAATCATTTTTAGTCATTTCATCTAAACATTCATTTGTGGCCTTAAAAGCTCTCCGAAGAACATCAACCAAGAGTAACGAATTTGGAATATTATGCTTTAGACAAAGTCGAATTGTGTATAAAATTTTTTGAAGATTTGATGTTATTAAATCTGATAAACATGTCACCATTGGAGGGATATCAGAACTGCAGAATACTGATAAATCTCTGAAAGCAAAAAATTTTTTAATCAGGAACTTTCCTCATTGTGGTGACCACAGATGAACGCATAAAACTTACCCTAATTGATAACGTAATGGCAGAATGATCCCATCAAACAGAACTTGTACAAATTCAACTGAGAAAACCTGACTCCAATCATCTGCATGCAATTTCCACCACAACTGGACACCATAATTGAAAACTATTGACACAACTAACAAATTTAATTTACTACCCTTTTCTCGTAATTCATTAAATGCCTTTAACACACTTTTTATATTCGAAGATTGACTAACTTTTGATATGAAAAAATCCACTATCACATTCCAATACTTCATTAGATTAGTTTCTCTCAAAAACACTAAAAATAAATAAATTCGTCTCTTGAAATATTCATTAATTTGTTTTTCATCACTAGAACCTTCACCACGATCCATTTCAAAAATATAATAGCATAAAAAATTAGTTTCCTTAAATTTTGGCTCAAAAACTTTCAAAAAACTTATAAAATATTTAAACATATCGTAGGCATGCTTATCCGTGTAGTATTTAATGCTACTGAAGTAATAATTCACGTTCCTGATTACTGTTTTTGGGATAGGCGAATTCGTTGTGATATACTGAACAACTTCAACAGCTGCTTCAGCTAATCTGTGAGAGACTTCCATTTTATTATGAGCATTTGATGTTATTACTGGCAATAATTCCTGAGCTGCGTTTATCAACTGTATATGGAGATTGATTAAGACGTTTTTACTGGAATCACTATTAGCTGCTGCTTCTGTTACTGAACTTTGTTTTTTGTTTAGAATTTTGAGTAGGTCTAAGGCTGGATCGTGATGTTTCTAAAATTAAAAAAAATTGATGAGATGCTTTTATGGAACATGTTTAAATTTTTTTTTTTGCTTACCCTTTTTAATAGATAAACGGTTATGTGATAAATGCAACCAAGAAACCGATCCATATTCTTAAAGCCCAATATTGATTTTTCAGAGTAACACAGCTCAGATAGCTGAATTACTATAGATTCATCATTTGGGTCTTTCAAATCCTGTTTGCAGAACTTGTGCAATTTGAACTGTAAATGATCGCCAGCTTCGACAGCACATTTATTGAATTTCTGACTAAAATCAGGAATATCGATATCCTGAAGTTTTCCCTCATCTAATGCCTTGAAATAAGGCATTAAATTAGATAGAGCTGTCATTTTCTGTAATTAAAAAAAAAAGGACGATAAATTTATTCAATGTGGATACAAGATAAATCGGCTCGGGTTATTAAATAGGATTTTGACCACTTTAGGTTGTTAGGTTATGTGTGTAATCTAGGTAATGCATTTCATGGGATGGCAAAAGCAAAATTAAATTTATAAGATCGTGAATAAAATATTTCTTACGTTTTTTTTCCTATAGTAAAACCGTTGAAAATGAGGATTTGTTTACATCTCGTTAATGGACGCGGAACGAAGCAGTGCTACCAATATGGCGGGAGAAAAATTCCCGTTGTTAATTTTTACCGCTAAAATTCAAAACTTTTTTATTTTGTTCAATAAAACAAATTTATTGATATTTATCAAAATTGAAAAGGAGTCTTAGTTGATCTGAATTATTAAATTTCAATTTCTTAAGCATCAAGAAAATTTTTTTTGTCAAATCTTTTTTAAAACATTTTCTTCATTCCCGGGGGAAAATGTTCAAATAAGATCATGTTAAATAAAATTATTTGTAAATATACTTCCAGCAAAATTTAAGAAAATCATATAAAGTCTTATAGCGAATTTCGCCCTTATAAAGTCTTGGTATAGACAGCCAGAAAATAATTTCTTGAGAAACAGTCAAAAATTGCCAATTTATTGTCAAATTTTCGACTTTTTCTAGCTCCCTACATGATTTCAAAAATAGGCTAATTTTATACCAAAAACATAGTCAAAAAAATAGCCGGAATTAAGAGTGAAATGTTGCCAAAAAAAAACTCAAAAATAGCCAAATCTAAAAAATGCTTGTATTTTTTCTGTCTTGTAAAAGTTTGAAAAAAATTGTGTGAAGTAAATGTATGGGGGAGCTTAGAAAAAAAGGGACACTAGAAGTTTTTATTAAGGACTAGTCATCGCCCAAATTACAGAGTTATTTACTGCAGAAAAACTGGTTGTTTCCTCTTCCCATTTAAAACGTCAATCCTGGTGCTTTCTTCTAAATTAATATTTATCAAGTTATTATTTTAGCAAAAAAAATTATGCCTTAAAATTATAGTACCCGCCATTAGCCTTTGACGAAAAAATATTTCATTTGACCTTCGAAACACATGAAATTTATGCCCCCTAAAATACTTCAAACGAATTTCCCCGTTTGCAAAATAATACGAAATCCTTTAGCACATGATCCAAAAAACCAAAATTTAATGCCTTGAGGTGCCCACGGATGTTTAAAATTCCATAAAAAGACTGTTATCGTAAAACAAACGAGTTGTTATGGAACTTTAGTTCTCCAGAAGCAACACTAGCGCTCTTGTTTCATAATCAAGATTCAATTCCATGAATAGCAGACAGTCGTGCGAGAGAAGTTGTTAATCGTGGTAGTGCCGTCGGTTATTTTTCCCATTTATACGATGTATGCGATTATTTCGTAACCGTGATTTACTTGTTTTGTGGATATATTAATTTCAAAACCTTTAATTGGATTATTATCATTATATTTTTTCTTCCGACGAAAAGGAAAACGGTGAGGGAAAAAAAACATAAAACAGTGTTACAATTCATAAACAATTAGTAATAATTTTATAATCATAAATAATTAGCTAGAAAGTTATAAAAATCGTAAAGATGTCACTTTTTTTGTTTATGGTTGTCAGCGGTTTGATTCACAACAAAAATGTATAAATAACTTTCTATGATTTTTTTTCAAAAAAAAAAAAATTAGATGTCATTCACACGGTTAAGAAAAAAAAAGCCGGATCAGGTGTAAACGGCCTTGAAAAATTGATTTTTTTTTCTTAAAGATGATGTTGTTGATGATGATTACGACCCCATCCTGTTTTTTTTCTTACATATTGTAACGACCTGTAATATGCATTAACCTTTACAATGGACAGAGACTCTAATTAATAACTTAATCTAGACATCATTATCATCAACATCACAATTCAGATTCGTTACAAAATTTTGCTTATTCAGATAAAATAATATGATATCCAAACACACAATGGATTTAATGAAAAAAAAAAAGGGTATTCATCAGGGGGATGAGTGATTGGGAGTGAAGAAGTGTCGAACAAGGTGATTTTAGTTAGGAAAGCTGATGAAGTGGAGAATCGGATATATAAGTTAGTTACCCACGCGGAGAGTCGGGAGTTAATCCAATTATGGGAAAATTTCGTTTCCCAGTTCTTTGCTCAGGTTGGGTTAAGCTTGTTTTTGAACAGTTTCTTTGTTCGCACGGTTCGGTTTGTGGAAAAGCCGACAAGTTTATATGTGAATTATAAAAGTGTATTTATAAAAAGGGAACTTTGAAGTTGTTTTGAGTTTCCACAAGAGTAATAAAGGGATGATCCTAGGTTCAATACCATTTTAATTGATTGGTAAACGCAAGGGTATTAAAAGATTATTGGAAGGGAAATTAGTATTTTAGCTGTTGATAAATATATTATATATCTCGTTAGGTTGGAATCGATCGGGTTTTGAATTAATTAGTCGGGGTTTGGTGGAGATTAAGATGTTAAGTGCAAGCGGGTAATTTTTTTTTTAAAGTTAGAGAGACAGGGAAGGTAGGAGATCTTTGCCACCAGGATCGCTGCAGTAGAGCAGCGTCTCCATTCCGTTGCGGGTAGTTTCTTGATTTGACAGCGATTGTAGCGCTACAGTCTCCATAAGCTAAACTAGGAGAGTGTGGCGCTGTCTTAAAAGTCAAATGGGAAAAATACCGCCATGTTCAATTTTTTTAACGGCTGACAGCCAAATTTCTTGTAATGTAGGAAAGCTGAGGAAAAAATTTTACCTTTTGGCCATCTTTGTGCAATTTTTCTAGATTTTGCCGCCGTTCAGCGTTGGCAAAATCTCTAGAATTTTTCTTTAGGTTTGAAAAAATTTAATAATGTTAAAAAAATTTGGTAGGCGAAGAACAGTCAGTGTCTGTTAGTTGTCTGAACGGGAGCAATATGATCTCATCATGAGAAGTCGTGACCTATGAAAACAAGGTTTCTTTGCGCTTGAACCAAGCCAGTCGCAGCAGGCGATGTATTTTTTATTAAAATAGTAAGGTTCTGGCGTGGAGCCTAATTTTAATAAGATCAAGATTCAAGGAGGTTGAAATATTAATCTCTTGTCCGGAATGAAAGTGATCTTTGAAAAAAGTTAGGTTTTTTTAATCTTTTTGAATGTTTTTAGTTGTAAAGCTATATGGGAAGCAAAGATTAAACCTGTTTAGTTTTTTTAATCGAATCGTCAAATTGTAAATGCAGTTCAAAAAAGGACAAAATATTCATTGCATTAAATTACAGCAGCATGCTGCTAAAAGTAAGATTTTCAACTAAATGGTGCCGGATTCAAGGGGCTCAGATCTTGCAAAATATTGGGCTACAAAATTTTTTTTCAATGAATAAAAAATTAAGAGTTTGAGTGAGATTAGTGAGGGCAAAGAAGGATATAAATAAAGATGAAACGAGATGAAGCCATTTTTTCAGGGAGAGGTGACCAAAAGACAATAAGATTATTTGAAGAAGGGTAAAGCTCTTTCCAGCCCCAGGCTGTTCCAAACTATAATGGTGGCACTACCGACCACCGGTGGCCTCCAGGGGCTTCTTTCTTGAAATAATACAGCTTATAAATCATTCACAATGGGCCATTATTTAAAACCTTATGGACATTTTGTGATCCGATTTTCCTAGCAGAATATATCAGAGTCAATATTTCGATCAGTTAGTATACTAACCATGAATAAACTCTCAAAAAGTGTAGAATTACTCCTCTGACATACATTTTACCATCACCAAATATCGATTATCAATACGGTATAAAAAAAAAGACCTTAAGAACAAAAATTCCAACAAGATAAATTTACTTTCCCCTTTCCCTCTTTAAATTTTCGAAGCTCATCACGTTAAATGGAATTTTAATCCGATCGGATTAAATCGCTTAAAAAATGATCGCTCATTTACCCATAATCGAGATTAATTAACTCAAGCTGACACGTTAAAAGTTATTACGTAAATGGGATATTAATCTTGATGTATTATAAAAAAAGAAAGAATTAAAACGAATCTTTTTTACTTTCAGTCTCATTAATATCATATAAATACTGCACATATTAATCTCTATTTAATCCATGTGCCACATCTTTTAGGAATTCTCGAAGATTTAAGAATAAGTGGAAAATAATAAGGTCCACAGTGGAATTATATTTTCTGACAAATCAGGCTCGCAGTAGGATGACCCCAGGCTTTAAGCCCGAAGATGGCTATTTCTTTCTATAGCAGGGTCAAAAACTGAAGGAATAGGTGGGAAAAAGTCCTAGACAGGCCAGTGCTGGCAGGGATGAAAGTATGTTGCAATTTTCCTGTAAAAATCTCTTCTTAAAAACTAGTAATATTTTTTTGAAGAATTCCTATTTTTACAAGTCGTGAAAATTTTTTGCAGAATTCTTTCTTTGCAAAGAAAATTTGTTTAGGATTTTTAACGTGATTTTCTAGAATTTGTTTCTCTTAATTTTTTGGGGCTTTAGGAGTTTCTGTTGAATTTTTTTGGAAAATTTTCTCTTGAGAAATTGAGTAGACAAGGAAAAATTAATAAGACTGGCGTGACAAGAAAAGATTATGAAAAGATTTGTTCTACTACAAAAAATTATTAAAAGATTTGTTCGACTACAAAAAATTATTAAAAGATTTTGTTCGACTACAAAAAATTATCAAAAGATTTGTTCGACTACAAAAAATTATCAAAAGATTTGTTCGACTACAAAAAATTATCAAAAGATTTGTTCGACTACAAAAAATTATCAAAAGATTTGTTCGACTACAAAAAATTATCAAAAGATTTGTTCGACTACAAAAAATTATGAAAAGATTTGTTCGCCTACAAAAAATTATGAAAAGATTTGTTTGACTATACAAAAAATTTAGAGAATTTGCAAAATTTAAAAAAATCTAAAAATGGAAATTAGACCGAAAAATTGTTTAATTTTAATAAAATCTTATAAGTCCTTATTTTTTCCATCACAAGACCCTGAAGCTAAAATGTGACCCGAAATCTGGGGAAAAGGAATTGAGTTTGATTAAAGTGCTGGCACCAACAAGGCTATAGTAACTAAAATCGTTGAGTTGTAGCTAAAAATTGATTGTCACCTAGTGAGTTGTTATACTTTTAAGTAAGTTAATTTGACAGAATCCTAGGGGGTTTAACAATTACTTTAAGGGGGCTAACCCTTCCAGCTCCTAGTTCCCTCCACCGTAGCACCGAAAAATAAATGATTATCTGGCTCCATATCGGAGCCACAACACCAGCCTCTTGATGCCACTAGTTGCTTGTATCAGTAAACAATATTTAGCTACAGCCCTGGAGGCTAAAAAGGGGCTGGCTAACTCAGCCCGGCCCCTTCATACAAATCTCTAATAAAAAAAGATATTGCTATTTTATACCCATTGAACCTTAACCGATCATGCAATCCTAGTAAAGCGGTCAGGTAGAGTGTAAACAAATTGCATAGGCGTGTTGAAATATGATATTTAAATTTACGGAAGTAATAATTACCATTCGCGCGATCCGAAATTGGCGTGTAAAAGTAAAAAACATCTTCAAGGGTGGATCATCTTATAAACTTATACCTTTTATGGTTCTTTTCCGTTATTTATTATTTGTGTTATTCACTTTCAATATCGCCTGTAGACTCAAATATCTCTTTTTTTTCTGTTTCAGGTGCGTTTATCGAGCGGAATAACAATAACAGAAAAAGAAAATGTCGCGGAAAGCGAAAAAACGTTAAAGCAGTGTTGTGTGGTCATCCGCGGGTGTAGTGCACTTTTCAACCAAAAAAAAAGTATAAGGAAACCATTGAATTATTAGACTACTTGTGTTAAATAATATTATGTGATGCCGGTGTGGTAAAACATGTTTTGTGGCGAGAAGCACTCTTGAGGCGGAACGGTCTGCCATTGATACCAAATACCAACTTGACAAACAATAATGACGTCACAACTTACTTTCTTGATCTTGGTTTCACTTTCGACTCCTTCATGGCAGCAAGGTAGGCTAATCACGTTCACTTACTAATATTTATAAATTAAATAATCGGGAGATTTTTTTTTATTCAGGTACCTTGAAGTACCTGTAAATGGATGATAATAATTTAACCTGAACCCCGTGTATGTCGGGTTGCATAACGGACGTGTAAAGTAAAAAAGGAGCGGTTTAGCCGATAAAGAGTTTAGCTCTTTTTTTTTTATCTCGCTTTTTTCCTGAGGGGGAAAAATAAAATTTGGAGCGATCAACAACTTATGATTAACGTCAGCGATGTGGAAGAATTAAGCCGACTTTGTTTTTTATATATAAATGCCACGAACGAGAGGTTCATTAAATTTTTTCTCTCTCTATCTCTTTTTCTCGGTTGTTGTATCATAATTAATGGGCTTATTTTGTATGGGGTGTCGCAATATTAATTTTAGGAGTTTTCAGTGGCGTCATTTCACCGAAACCTTGGGGGGGGGGGGCAACCATTCTTGACATTTTGGGGGGCAAAAGGATAACTCAACAATGCTTAGCTTATGGAACCAAAAATTCCAGGGGGGGGGGGCAGTTGCCCCCGTGGAATTTTTGAAATTTTTGAAATTTTTGTCGTCCCTAAATGGCGCCACTGGGAGTTCTCCATTGTGATTTTTTTTTGAGTATAGAGAGAGTGTGGAGGAGAGGCCACTTCCAGGCAACTCAAGGGGGGGGCGTGGAATTTTTTTCAAGAATTTTTGAAATTTTTGTCGTCTCTAAATGGCGCCTCTGGGAGTTTTCAAGAGTGATTTTTTTTTACTATAGAGAGAGTGTGGAGGGGAGGGCAATTCCAGGGGGGGGGGGGGGGAGTTGCCCCCGTAGAATTTTTTTCAAGAATTTTTGAAATTTTTGTCGTTTCTAAATGGCTCTACTGGGAGTTTTCAAGACTGATTTTTTTTAGTATGGAGAGAGTGTGGAGGGGAAGGCAGGCCCAGATTGGCCCAATGGACTAATGCGCCCTTCTCCGTTTTCGATTTTCATGATAATAAAAAAATTCAAAAGAAATCAAAAGAATTTTCCTTAGAAATATAAACTGTGAAAGAAATTCTGTAGAGTTTCGGGATTCTTGGATTGCGCCCTTTGCGTTATTTTCAAGAAGACTGGCTTTTCCAAAGGGCGCGAATTTTTAAAATAACAAAATTATCCTTTACAGTTAATTTTTTTGGAAGCGCATTTCTTGCGTATTTCATGTCTTGTTTTCGAAGAATTTGACTTAATTTTTCGAGACAAGATTAGAGAAATTCTTGCTATTTATTGTCTTGCTTGTCCATTCCTAAGTCTTAGCCTGGAGAAGAGATTTATTTGTTCGAAATTATTTGAAAGGCATGGCGGATGAAATTCATTCTTTTTTCTTAGATGATGCGTTAAAATTTTATATTTAACTCGACCTTTTGAGAGGTAAATTTCAAGTGGTTGAAAGACCCGGTTAGCGCACTTACGACTCCGAAAACTTTCTCAGGCTACACTAATATGAGAAGATAGCGGCGGATATTTTGTGAAAAATATATCCCGTCTAATCTCCTCCCTCGAGACTAGCCGGAAATTTTCAGTTTTTTCTACGAAACTGCAAAATTTTTCACGGGAGTTTAGCCCCCTAGAGCCAAATTAGGAAACATTACGATTCGGAGCGTTACCTCCGTAATCCCTTCCGTTTGACAATCGAATCTAATCGATTTTTTTAAAAAAAAATTGCACACTCGCAATAAATAATCGCATAAGCACCAATGATTAGCAAATGTAAAATTAAATCTTAAAAATTTACAATAATAACAGCGGGGGGTTTAAATGTTCGATTTCAAACTCTTGTTCGATAATTTTTTATTCGACTTTATTCATTTGTTAAAAAATTAACCACGCTTAATAATTCTTTATTGAATATCCTTCTTAAATGTAACTCGAGTGTTTTTATTTAAAGCCGAAGTTATAAAACTATTAAACTTTCGTTATGATCCATTTTCGGGGTTTCCTAGAATTACAACCAAACCCGGAGTTTGTTTTAGACTTTCTTAATTACATTTTGCTGCTTTTGAATCAATCTTCCTGTTTCCATCTTCAACCATATACACGGGAAGTCGAGAAAGAGGAAGACTTTTCATCATTCGATAAAGCTTTTATAAAAAATCTATAAGGAAAGCTTTTAAGTTAAACCTAAAGTTTTTTTTTATTTTAGAATGAAAAATTTGCCATAAGAGAATTTTCAATATATCCCCGATTGCCTCACTCGAGTTGTATATACGGCCCTTTCCCCCGATTTCTAGTTTTCTATTCAATTGAGGCAATTTGTTATCGACAAGTTCGTAAATTGAGAGGAATAGTAGATAACAACTACATTGAAAAATCAAATCGTTATTTTCGATAGTTTCCTTAGAAGGCAGTGGTGTGTAAAATTTCGGTTTTCAGATTTTTTAAAAAAATGGGAGATTATCTTTCTTTACAAGGGATAAGTTTATTTGGTTGACGAAAGCTGTACAGTCAAAAGCTCGAGTACTTTCTGAGTAAAAAGACTATAAAACTATGGGCCGAGGCCAATGACAAAAGAATAAATTAATTTTCCCCAATTTGGGCTAAAATTTCGGCTAGACGGTAGGGAGGGAGATTTCTATTAAAAAAGCTTCGGCTTCAAATAATTTTGGCATGAAGCTGAAGCCAAACACTGTCTTGAAGGGCTTAGAAAGGGAAAGGAACGAAAGACTATGACGCAGATACGCATGTCTGAACATTTAGGATCTTGTCGAAACTTTGTAAGGAATAAAAATGAATTTTAATGAAATTTTTTTATCCTGTCAAGACTTGTCAAAACTTGCAAGATCTTGTTTTAGAATGCATTCACACTTGTAATCACGTTCTGCTTTTGATCGACGTGAAGCTAATGTTTAGCTTTTGGTCAGCTCTTTTTTAAAAAAAATATTTTAAATGCTGAAAGTCTCCCATCAGACGTTTGAAGAATCGCGCCGTTACATACGTGAATATTTTTGCAACGGCGTATGATAAGTCGATTTGGAAATTATGACACCTCTGGGCATTAAAGAAACAATCGTGCATGTGCAAGAAAATTTTTAATTTTTGGCGTGACCAAAATTTTTAATTTTTATGGTACGTTCCAAAATAGTTAGGAAAATACACTTTGCTTCGAGGGTTGCAGTTTTAATGAAAAGTAAGTGCGAAGTTTTTAAAAGTCATTTCTATAAGTCGTCTTAATGTAAATCGTGAATCTGGCTCTTGTGTTTAGCCGGTGATATCCCTTCTCAAAATTGTTTTGGCGCCGTTGTTTAGCCAGATGCCGACTTACCGGGTCTGCTCTGGCTAAGCTCAAGCTCATCCTAGTTTCGTTTTCCATGCATTTGCCCCGCTCTTACCCAATAATTTTTCCAACTATACTTTTCACTAATTTTCATTGCCTCAAATTCCAACTTCTCCCTGTCTAGTAGTGACGGACGAGACTGCGAGAATGAGTCTCGTCTTGTCTTGTCTTGCAAAAGTGAGACAAAGCAAAAACAAGACTTAATTTTTTATTGCAAGACGAGACAATACTAACTATTTTTAGCCATATGCAAGAAAACGCACAGTGGCGTAGCAACGTTAGGAGAGGCCCCCCGCAGAAAGTTTACTCGAGGGCCCTTCCTCATTTTTTTACAGCTTTTTATCTAGGGCAAAATTACTTTTCTGCTGACAGACCGTGGGCTCCTTTGAAGCCGGAACCCCCCCCCCCCCCCGCCCAGGGTGGTTGCTACGCCACTGCTTTCACTTGCCTCAAAATTTTTATATAGTGCCAAATTACTTTCCTGCTGAAAGACAAGGGGCCCCTTTGTTTGTAGGGCGGGGGGCTGGGGGGGGGGGCGGGGGTTGCGGGGGGTGGTTGCTACTCCACTGAAAATCCAATTCTCTATTGCAAGACAAGGCAAGAATAAGATTTAGGTTTTGCAAGACAAGAACAAAATTATATATTTCTTGTCTTGCGTTCATCACTATTGTCTAGTTTGTTCAAATTTGCAGATCTGCCCTCTCGCTGGCCTGATTTTATTTTCATTCTGGATTGGGTCCTTCTTGACCTCTAACCCACCGCAACCTGGGACTTCCCTGTCCCCGCATACCAATCACCCCATCAAACAAGGCCCTTCCCCGTCACTTTCAATATCTCCTCTTATTTTCATTGGCCATATAAAGACTCATCCATTTTTCGAGGTCATCTTTAATCAAACATGACTTAACGGTTTCCACTTAACTTTGCTTCTATTGTTTTCTATTTTATTATTAGAACGGATTAAACCGTGAGATTGTAAATAAAAACACTGAAAATTTTTGATCGGTTTAAGCCGAGGTGACTGCGCAGATGTTTAGCGGTGAGTCTTATACGAATCAAGGACGTTTTTATGTCCTAAAAATTTTTCAGGTTATATTTATATACGCAGAGAAGCATGCGGAATGCGCGGTTTATTTTTGCGCCCTAAACCTACTTTTGAAAGCGAAAATCGTGTACAGGATATATCAGAAACAATTATTCGAATGCCAATAGCACCTTGGCTACGTAACTAATATATGTGGTAAATGTTGAATCCATGATTGTTATATTACAATTTGACTAGAATTTTAATAAACTTTCCAAAATTACGTATTACGTAAAAATGTAAAAGAAATGTCATTTGTTTAAATAGTGTCAGGTGTTACGGTCACCCTGGCTCAATCAAATATTTATTAGAGTTGATTGAGGTTCCATAAAAATTTTTTTATTTTCCTGGCCTAGAATTTTAATGCGAATGAGGAATGTTTATTAATTTATTTATTGACCAGGTTGGGGGATTTGAAGCAAAATATTTTTTTGAGGAATGATGAGAATACTAGATAGGTGGATTGATAGTTAAAAGATAGCCGACCACTTTAACCCTTTCCCTCCCTTGAGTCCGAAATCCAAAAAATGCAGGGAAGGGGGAATCGGGAAATCGACCGAAAATTTGAAATTTTCGACCCTTATTTAGACGAAATTGAGTACCATGAATGCATATCTTGAAACTAATTTTTGGTTTTCCTGAATTTCCTTGCGGACGTTAAAGGGTTAAAGTGGATCCGAATTTGGATCCGTGTAAAATATGCGTCTCCTTTCAAGAAGCCATTGGGCCCTAGTTTAAATAATGTAGCTCTTCCATTTTTTATGACAACGGGCTGAAAATTGGCTCACATATGGTTTAGAGGGTGCTAATCACGAAACCGAAGTGAGAGTTTCGATTCGGCTAAAATCCATTTAACTTTCAATTAGGCCTTCTGAGCCCTAGTGGGAGATCAATGTATTTTTTCACCCGTGGATGTTTTTATATTTTTGTGTGAACTGTTCAAAGGCATCGCAGTTCAAAATAATATTCTCATTTGAGAAAAAAAAGAGTTTCAGCGCAAAAGTTTCAATTTAAAGTCAAAAAAGTTTCAAAATTGAAACTTTTTGTGTAAATAGTTTCAGGAAAGTATCATTTGAAACTTGTTTGCATTCAATTTGAAACCGAAAAGGTTTCATTCCCCAGTGAAACCTAAAAGTTTCAAATTTTCTCAAATGTTTTGAACTGTGCATTTGAAACTAATTAGTAAAAATAGTTTAAAGCAGATCAGAAACCTTAAAAACTATTTTTACGACATAAAATCCCGTTTTAATAATATTACATAGTGGCAATGTCTATGCAGCCATGTATAGCAAATTGCATAGCCATGATTCAAGGCGTTTCATCTGATTCCTTCCACGTACTCAGCTTGTGGCCCCAAAAAAACGCTTTAGTTAATCCGATACTGACAAGTAGTTTTACATATTCTAGCTACGCCAATGAAAATAATTACCTTAAGAATTTTTTATTATTTTAAAAGCAGTTTTAATTAATCCATCTCTAGGCACGACATCCTTACGATTGATTGATCATTTCATTATAAAAAATTACTAAGTAAGTCGAAGAAAAAGCTCAAAGCTAGAGAAAACTCGGATCCGGACATTAAAATGTCAAGGAAGCGAGGAGTTTATTTTTCAAGGCATTTCGCATTTATGCACGATGAACTGTTCCCCTTTCCCCGCGCTTTCTTTCCTTCATCCCCCTTTCGGATTTTCTACCCCCTTAACGCAATATCGCTCTTTTAAATGTATTGTGGTTCAACCTTAAGGCATTTTACCGAGTTTTCCAATTATGGAAAAAGAGAATGTAAGTTCAGGTTTCGTAAACATGGAGGCTTCAAGTCTTGTAAAGTTTTAGGGAAAGGGAATTGAATACGAAATTGTTTTAAATAGCTGTCACAAGCTCGAGGGCGGAATTTCACGTGGTAATATGTTTGGAAACATGCTTTAGCTTTCTTAGGAACTCCCAAAGAAATCGGGGTAAGGATACCTTCAGGCCGTTATTTTCAGAAATATTTTTCATCATGGGTTTAAATCTTTCAATTTTAGGCCGAATAAAAGATGTAAGATTTAAATTGATAGCACGATTTCTTTCCGAGAAAATCCATTTAAAAAAATCATGACAAAAAATTCAGTTAAGCTCAGTGAAATTCCAACTATTGAACTATCCCCTTTTCATTTCCCCAATTTTCCTCTTTACCTTTCACCGTACGTGCATAAAAATCTCGGAAGTAGAAAAACCCCATCGGAATCCTTTTTTTTTATCCATTTAATCGCCCGGTCCATCATCGATTATCTTTTTTTTCCCTCTCTTCGAACAGGACAAAAAAATCCCCGATCGTCCGATAATCATTTTCACCCGTCCATTCCAAAAGCATTTGGATTTATATAAATAAAAAATCAGCCTTGAGAAATAGGAAAGAGAGAAAAAAAAATAAAAAGAATCGAGGTGAAAGGGAAGAATGCAATATAAGATGTTGAAATAATTGACATATCATACTTAAGAAGATTTGACGCCACATTGCGAAATTTTTAATTTAAAAATAATAAAAAGAAAAGAAGAAAAAAAAAATATTAATCCCTTTCTCATCTTCCATCTTCTTTCCGGATATTCGGACACGAAAATTTTTTCAGATCTTAATTCGTTTCAACCTTCAAGTTCCGCGAATCCGGAACCACGACGGTTTCCTCATGAACGAATTAAAGCATTAAACTCGTTTTAATTCATTTTTTCGTTTATCCGTGTCCTCCTATCTCAACCAAATAAATCTTTAACTAATCGATAATATGTTTTAATTAATATTAACAGGGGGGAGACTAGAAAGTTATGTAACGGATGTTGAATTTAATAAATCGGATATCTAAAACGGATATTCCATTTGTAATTTTTGCTTTCATGTTTATTTTTACTTTCGAGCTCCCTAGAGTGAGGAAGTATTGCTGTCGTGTCAAAAATGAAATTTCGCCAAACTGCGTATTTTGCCGTGAAATGGCGAGAAATAACCGTAAAAATGGTTTTTGGGCTGACGTCCGTCCGTTCGTCTGTTTGTGCACTTTCGGTTTTGCCTGTGTTTCCGAAACCGAAAGAGCCAGCGCAACGCAAATTGGCAACCGCCTTCCTCAGGAAGAGGGAAAACTGTTGTTCCATCATCAAGACCATCCGGCCAAATTTGCGGCTTTGGCAGAGCCAAATAAGGCCAAATTTAGACATTTCGGGAATTTTCTCGAAAACGGTTGTAACGATTTTTTTCATTTTTTGTGTGGAGATACCTGACCCTATTAGAAACAACTTTTCCCTTTGGCATTTTTCCGTGAAAAATTTCTCTCTCCGGGAAATCCGGAAAAACCGAAAATTTTTAAGTTTTACTGACAGCGCCGACATGGGACTCGACTTCGACTAGAAAATGGTCGCGAATTTCAAATTTTCGGTCCATTTTGTGGTTTGAAGGCAACTTTGCCAAGTTTAGAAATTTGGCAGGGCCAAAAAAGGCCAAACAATGAATTTTCATAGATTTTCTCGAAAACGGCTCTGACGATTTTTCTTATTTTTTGTGTGAAGATACCTGACCCTATAAGGAACAACTTTTCCCTTTATCAGTTTTTCGTAAAAATTCGGCCTTTCCGAAAAATCCTGAAAAACCGAAAATTTTGAAGTTTTACAAATTGCGGTGATATGGGGCTCGATTTCGACTAATTAATAGTTAGGGATTTTAAATTTTTGGTCCATTTCCTGATTTCAAGCCGCCCCCCCCCCCCCCCCCCCCGACCTTTCAAGTCCCCAATGATACTTTAATCGAATGAAGCTACACCCCGACTGAGCGAGAAAGTGAGTAGTCCTCCCCGGATTGCTATTCCCCTAGTTTCGAATTCGTTCTGCTTCTGTACTTTGTTAGCTTCGCAAATGGAGTAGCAAAAGCTTCCGGTGGTGCAGTCACTGAGGACCCCTGAGTCAAAGGTGCCTACCCAAGCAACCAATCCAACCAAAATGACGTCTTGTAGACGTCTAAATTATATGAACGACATTATTTACACCTCTGAAGTAACTTAAGCCAGGGATGGTCTCGATGGCCCGCACCACCTTCTCGAGGACAAAATTGAAGAAAAGAGGTGACAGCCCATCTCCTTGTCGTAGCCCGGTATTCACGGCGAATGGAGTCTTAGCTGATTATATTCCTCTCCAATTTTGAAAGCATTACCTTAATATTGCTTGCCTCAGCTGGCGCCCTTCAACCTCAAAAGGATCAAAATAATAAGATTCCTAGACGTAGCCTCTTGCTAACTTAATCTCCCAAACCCCGACCGACCCATGAATCTATTTCATCCTATTAGCCTATTTATTGAAAAATGATAATCGCAAAGTCCTTCCCATTTATTACAGTATAACCCAAACTCAAAGTTAAATTGTTGTTACTCCCGACAAGTTTCCAGTTTTGAGCGCGGTTTGCCCTTTATAACATAAAACAAACAAACAACCATCTTGAAAGTTTTTACCTCCTTGTTCTCTCTCTCTCTCTCTCTCTCTCTCTCTCCTTTCACTTGACTAAAATTCAATAATTCATTATAAAGAGAGCCACGGAAAATTAATTGGCTAAAGGTACTGATGCACGTAGACAAGGAAATGAGAAAAGCGAGAGAAAATAGGAAATGTTGTGATAGCGTTTGGGCTTGGCCGGCATTCGCGCCCGTAGACACACGAAAACCTCCCCCCATTGAAAACGTCAAACCTTTTATCCCTGACAGCTTCTTTCATTTTATATTTTCAATATTCCTATTTCCCAATGAAATTGTATAACGTTGCCATGGCTACGATAATTAACTAAACCGTAATTACGGGGGCATTATCGGATGGGGGAGACTTGGCAAAAGGATGTGTGAAAGGATGTGTGATCTTGTCAAACTTAATCAACTAAAATAAAATATAATCGATTCCCTTTGAACCGGGGAAATGGCTTTTCTTTACTCCGTTCCGTTTCTATTGCCATATTCCCTTTAGGCAATTGATCGTATACGTTTTAATGTTCGCGGCTGTAATTTCGTTTCCTGCACTTAATATTAATTTGGTCGCTGAAGGTATTTTTAGCAGTAGCGAATATAGGAAATTTCTCAAGGGAAGGTGAAGAGTTTAACGGATTCGGAGCAAGGATTAAGTTTTGGGTAGAAGATCTAATAGGACGCGGAGAGTTTGAAGAATTGTCGGCTACATAAGAATTTCCTGAACTATTACTGGATTACGTCTTAGACGTAATTCAGTCTTTAGACGCAATCTACGTCTTTTAGACGTAATTCAATCTTACGTTCTTTTTAGAGTTAATTCAATCTATGTCTTTTAGACGTAATTCAATCTACGTCTTTTAGACGTCATTCAATCTATATCTTTTAGACGTCATTCAGTCTACGTTCTTTTTAGATGTAATTCGATCTTTGTCTTTTAGACGTAATTCAGTCCGTTCTTTTTAGATGTAATTCGATCTATGTCTTTTAGACGTAATTCCTACCTACGTTCTTTTTACATTTAATTCAATCTATGTCTTTTAGACGTAATTCAATCTATGTCTTTTAGACGTAATTCAATCTATGTCTTTTAGACGTAATTCAATCTATGTCTTTTAGACGTAATTCAATCTGTCTTTTAGACGTAATTCAATCTATGTCTTTTAGACGTAATTCAATCTGTCTTTTAGACGTAATTCAATCTATGTCTTGTAGACGTACTTCAGTCTACGTTCTTTTTGGATGTAATCCAATCTACGTCTTTTAGACGTAATTCAGTCTACGTTCTTCTTTAGAGGAAATTTAGGCCCGAACCAGACTCGATTTCACATTTCAGACCCGAACCCGAAGCTCAGAAGGCACTCTAAGTCCGAACCAAACCCGAACCCGAACCCGAATCCGAATTAGGGCCGAAATTCGGGTTCAAACCCGAACCGAAAACCCGAAATTTCAGGTTTTCCCTCTAAATAAAAAATTATGAGAAAAGTAAAAAAAAAGTAAGGTATACAATGGAAAAGACTATAACGGGATAGAAAATAAATGGCTAAATAGCTGCATAGAAAACTATAAGTAAAGCAAGAATTCTTTTTAAAAAAGGAGGGGAAAATAAGTTTGAAAATTTTAGGCCCGAACCCGACGCCAAATTAAAATTCTAACCCGAACCTGATACCGTGCAAAAATTCAAGCTCGAACCCAACCCGATCCTAAGTGGGGCAGTGACGTAGCTACCTCCGCAGCCCATGCGGTATAGCGGGGGCCCCTGAACCAAAGGCCTGACTGGTTGCTGACCAAAATGACGTCTTTTAGACGTTGAAATAATCTGAGGCACTAGTCGGATGTCCGTCTTTCGACCCGAGACCTCGAAAGTGAGGATTGCGTTAGCGCTACCGATGGCGGTCGCAGAGGTGGCACGCGAAGAACAAGTGTTAAGAAACGCGTTAACAGCAACAAGTTTGCTGACACGAGGCATTACATTAGCGTCAGAAGCAAAAACCAGTGTTCCAAACATGATAACACGTGATATTCAATTCTTTGAAAGTCGTCGAGAATGAAATACATCACATTTCCTTTGACTTACAACATTGAGGAAGGAAAAAAAAAATCATACGGTATATCTTTCTTTTCCTTCCGTTATATTCCCTCTCTCGAAAAATCAAAGTGGGAACGCCTCAGGAAAATCGTTGAAACCTATAAACGTTACATTTCCCGATGACAGTTATCTGGGAATTCCCAGAGACACGTTGACCTCTTCTCTTTGAAATCAGTTCTCTTTCTAAAAAAAAAAAAAAAGGTTATAGAGAAGAAGGAAAAAACTTGGAAGGAACTCAAAAAAAAAAAAAAGCTGTCGGGGTTCTTCATATGTGGAAAGTTTCTTTCTTTTTGTCTAAAAATTCTTTTTTGAGTAGATTTTTTTTTTCCTTTCTTATATTTTCCATCTTTCTTTTTCATCTTCTCGGATTGTGTTCCCCATTTAGTCGAAGCACTCCTCTCGTGATAAAACGTTTATATTCTCGAATTTCAAGACGGTAGAAAAAAATGATCCACTTATATTCCACACCGATCCATTGCACAATATCGTTCATTGAATATTCTATAACAATGCAGAAAAAAAATGACGACAAAGAGGCAATAAAAGAATAAAAAAAAAAAAAAAAAAGATCTCACGGTTTTGGATGAAATAATACATTAAAATTACTTAAACCTATTGCGACTTCCTTCTCTCATTGTAATTAGAAATAGTCGACCTAAATATCCCAGCCGCGCGCATTCGATCATCTGATTTAAATTTTTCTTTCCCTCCGTTTCCACACACCTCGTATCTTTTAGTGCGTAACGTTTTGTTTATAATCATTTATTCGAAAAAAAAAAATAATAATACTAATAATAAGTTAAGATCCGTCGCTGGGTAATTTTTATTCGCGATTTAAAGAGATTGCGCAATGAAATTGAGATCATCCGTCTGGAAGGAATATCCTCGCAGGACTTTTTGGGCACATAAGGATTGCACATGCATAATAAACCGTTAATTGTAATTACACGTCAGTCTATGAGTGTCTGCCTGTCTATATATGTCACGCAAACCGGAGTTACTTTCGTTACAAAACGGATGCCTCGGGTGATCCCAGTCGAGTATAGATCATCTCCATATTTCCTTGATATCTAGGTCGTTTTCAAATCGTTTTATTGATTGAGTTCTTTTAATTTAGCGTAATTTCTTGGCAACATCTTTATAGGCTTAAAAGAGTCATAATTTTTTATCGATTTTGATGAGTCGATAAGGGAGGGGTTTAGCCATGACTCAGGCTCGGACTGACTCTTCCAAAGGGCGTAAGCAAAAACTAAAGGAATAGCAGTCTCGCTTTACTTCATTGCGTTAAGGCATTATTGGGAACTTCATTGAAAACGAAATAGGCAGGTTGGCCTTGAAATCAGAAAATGGGCCGAAAAGTTAAAATCCCCGACCATATATTAGTCGAAATGGAATCCCATATCAGCGAATCCCAAATTTTTAATTTTTCTGGGTTTTCCGAGGAGGGCTAATTTTTACGGAAAAATGCCAAAGGGAAAAGTTGTTCCTTAGGGTCAGTTATCTTCACACAAAAAATAACTAGGGGAATAGCAGTCCGGGGAGAACTACTCAATTTCTCGCTCAGTCGGGGTGTAGATTCATTCGATTAAGGCATCATTGGGAACTTGTGAGGTCGGGGGGTGGCTTGAAATCAGGAAATGGACCGAAAATTTAAAATCCCTAACTATTAATTAGTCGAAATCGAGTCCCATATCACCGCTATTTGTAAAACTTCAAAATTTTCGGTTTCACAGGATTTTTCAGAAAGGCCGAATTTTTACGAAAAATTGCTGAAGGGAAAAGTTGCTCCTTGTAGGGTCAGGTATCTTCACACAAAAAATAAGAAAAATTTTTTAGAGCCGTTTTCGAGAAAATCTTTGAAAATTCATTGTTTTGCCTTTTTTTGACCCTGCCAAAGTTCTAAACTTGGCAGGGTTGCCTTCAAATCACCAAATGGACCGAAAATTTCAAATCCCCGACCATTTTTTAGTCGAAGTTCAGTCCCATGTCGGTGCTGTCAGTAAAACTTAAAAATTTTCGGTTTTTTCGGATTTTCCGGGGAGGGCGATTTTTCACGGAAAAATGCCAAAGGGAAAAGTTGTTCCTTATAAGATCAGGTTTCTCTGTACAAAAAATGAAAAAAATCGGTAGAGCCGTTTTCGAAAAAATTCTCGAAATGTCTAAATTTGGCCTTATTTGGCCCTGCCAAAGCCATAAATTTGGCCGGATGGTCTTGATGACGGAATAACAGTTTTCCTTCTTCCTGAGGAAGGCGGTTGCCAATTTTCATTGCGTTTGCCCGTTCAGTTTCGAAAATACAGTCAAAAAACAAATGTGAATGAACAGACGAACGAATTGACGGACGAGCGTCAGCCCAAAAATTATTTTTACAGTTATTTCACCGCGAAATACGCAGTTAGGCAAAATGTCATGTTCTCTCATTCATTTCATCTTGTCTCTCTCTAGGAAGCTCGAAAATAAAAACCTAAAACGGCGCTTCAGACATTTTTAACAGTTTGATTTTTACTATAAATGAGAAATTTTCTTACTCTTAGAAGATGGGCCAAACTACTTATTAGTCCATAAGCGCCCCGTCTTCTTAGAATGCATGTAATTTTTTTTCTTTTCGAAAATTTGTGAAAATTACTTTAATTTTGCTTTTGCTCTTGATTCCAATTGCTAATTTTTTTTAGAGAGGCATCCAGGCCTTTCAGTAGCTCGCAAGACTAAGTAAGTCTGGCACCCAGGGCTGAATTATCAGCTAGTCGGATTTTAAAAAGGTTTCTTATTTTGTAAATTACGACTTCAGGGAGTAACTAAGTAAAGGCGCAAAACTTTTTCTGCTAAGGGGCGCATTTTATCTTAAAACGGCCCTGTGGGTTCCGATTGTCCAATAAAAAGATTAGCAGGCAGACTCTAGAGATTGACCTTTGACCTGGTTGGAGAATTTTCCTGAAGAAAAAAATCGATAGCCTAATTTCCGTAAATCCCAACGAAAATTTCAGTCAAAGAAAAACTCGGCTATTGAAAAGACGTTTGTTCCGCTGCTGAATATGAGTGCGCCATAATTCCTGAGAATGTACATAACATTCCACTACAAAATCCATTAGCTGCATAGAAAAAAAAAAATCCGATTTATATATAAAAAATATAAAACCTTTTCATATCCTCTTTGATGTTCACGTGGCAGAAACCATCAACCTTTTCATATTTTTTTTCCCCTCCGTATATAGAAAAGAAAAGAGAAAAATGTTAGCGGTAAGAATCTCGCAAGAGGAAAACTTTCAAGGAATAAAATTAATAATTTTTAATCGGTTTTTTTCCCCCCGTCGGAAGCGGGACCAGATTTTTTTTTATCAAAGTGGCACAAACGGAAAAAGAGCGAAAAGAGAGAGATGAAAATAAAGACCATATTCGGAACTATTAAGCATCATTAGCGATGCTTTTCACAAAGAAGAATGAACGCATTAAAAACCCGAACAAGAAAATCTCTGACACATAAATAATTAAAATATTTCGTCATGGTTATCCAAAACGAGAAAGGAAGTTTTTTAAGAATTATACGGGAGAAAAGGAAAATTATAAAGCAGGTGCGGATTGGGCCGAGAATGAAGATTGGGGAAGTAGTAACAGGAAGACTTTAATATCCTCCGTTTAAACGTTTACGGGAGAGTTATTATATTTGGCATGTGGTTCGGTTGCGGTTTTGATTGATGTGTGTAATCGCTTTGGATTTATGGGGTTTTTTTGTTTTAAAAAAAATACTGGCTCCGTCCTTGAGAGGGAAAAGGGAAAGTTTGCTTGAATTTTTTTTTAAAAGCTTTTGTAGCTTATTCTCACGGGGATTTTTCTTCCTCGTTTTTTTTTTTTTTCGTCGGAAGAGATAGTAATGCAAATTTAATTTCAGTTGTTTGTCCTTTGACGCGCCTGCAAATTAAAACATTAAAAACTAATTATAGTTTTCATTGTTAATTATACCGGAGCGTTGAAAAGTTCGGGCGTTTGATTTAATTAGTATCGATCGGAGAGATTAGCCAATAATTAAATGTTGGAGTTTTGTAAAAATGATACAAGGATTAAAGGAGGAAAAAATTAAACCAAGAATGGAGATACATCTACAAAGTATTTGAGTGTTTAATTAACGAATGAGTTTTCTAGTGGCTTATCTTTTTCATGGAACAAAAAGGGAAGATTGAAAGTAGGTGAAGGTTACGTTGCATGAAAACCTCATGGCTCAAAAATTTAGGGGATAGTGCTACAGCATAAAATTGGTGTCCCGTCATGGCTAGGGTGCCTAGTAGGGAGTAGAGACCCTAAATTAGAAGAGACTGGCAATCTGTCAGCCATTAAAAAATTTTGAGCAAGATGGCGAGCTACACAAGGAGTACGTGGCCTTCCGACTTCAGCAGAAAAAGGCACAGCTGAATTGTTTGCGGAGGCTTTGTTCTAACAAGTCTTCTGCTTTTCTACCTTTTAAATTTTCCTAAGTGGAAGCAGAAGAAGCAGAAGATATTTTAGAACAAGGTCTTTGTAAAACGATGAAGCTGTGCCCTTTTCTGCTGAATTCGGAAGGCCACGTACTCCTTGTGTAGCTCGCCATCTTGCTCAATACGGAGTTCACATTTTTTAATGGCTCACAGATTGTCAGTCTCTTCTAATTTAGGGTCTCTATTAGAGAGTGGTCACTTCGATGAGTCGTCTGCTACATAGGGATATGTTATTTTGAAAATCGGAAGCAGCCATGATCTCGAATTTGGTGGCCGCCAGTCTCGAATTGTACCGTGGTGATTGGAGAAATCATTCGAGCATGGCGGCCGCCAAATTCGAGATCATGAAAGCTCCCAGTTTTCAAAATGGTGTACCCATGTGTTTCAGACTACTCATCGAAGTGTCAACTCTTTATTAGGCTCCCTGATCGTGGCGACTCCAGTGACGGCGCCAGAAAAGAATTCTGGATTGGTGGGCCATAAGTTTTCATGTGGGGCCAAAGTCGAACGATTTACATTGCAAAAAAGGTGAGGCCGAGTAGAGAGAGACCATAATCAGAGAGTCGCCAACTAGAAGGGTCACGTGGGGAACCAAGCCAATGATATGAGCGAAAAAGGGAACCCAACCAACCAGAAAACAAACATGGCGGGAAGTTGTCGACTCTCTGGTTATAGTCTCTAGGGCCGAAGGGAGCCAAATTTTTTCTAGGTGAGGCCACGGCGCCAAGGGGTTGATGGGTGATATGGGGCCCCACCCGGCCCCCCCCTTGGAGCCGTTCCTAAACGACTCCCACTTCCAGATCATGGTGGTCTTCTATTTCGAGAACATGGCAGCTCCCAGAATTGCAAATGGCGATTTCAGAAGACTCCCTCTCCAGAACTAGAGATCCTAAATTGAAAGAAAAGGGCAAACTGTCAACCATTACAAAAATTGATCACAATATTAAGTATCATGGCGACTGCCACAAGAAGAATTAGTCGGCAGCCACGATGGTGATAGTGAACTTGCCCATCCAGATTCATGAATAAAGAAGAACTTTTATAGCGATCACGGAGGCATTGCCCAAGAATGATCTTTAATAAAAAGCGGCGTGTACCATCATGGATGCCAATTATTCTCCTGGTGGAAGTCGCCATGATACTTAACATGATGTTCAATTTTTTTAATGACTGACTGTTTGCCAGTCTCTTAATTTAGGGCCTCTAGCCAGAACTCGTTCTGTCGCGCCGCTCCTCTGAGACAAGTTCGAACCAGCCAGAATCCGGAAGCACTAGCCTATTAAGGGTGTCCTGAGGAAACTTGGATTAAGAAATCTCTGTCATTCGCTTCTTCGCAACTGCCCCATTTTATTTTTAACCCTGACTAAAATGATACAGCAATTTTTTTTCGATAGTTTTGTAATATCCCGCGCATCCATCACTATCATTATGTATGACATTAGCTTTTCTATTTAATAATGATAATAATGAATCCACTCGCGCTGCCTACATTATTCTTGCGTAGTCTTTTATATAGAATATGGGCAAATTTATTATGATAAATTAGTTATGCCTATCACACCCGAGAGAACCGTACAGATTCTTTTTTTTTCCTTTTTTAATAATCTCACCCGGCGATGACAAAAGAAACAATCTTCAGAAAGAATTAAAAAATATTTTTTTACATAAACGGTAGAAAGTGGCCGCCATTTTTTTCCGCCATATCGAATTATTTGTAACAAAGTGAATAATGCATAATTTACGACATGACCTCGAAGAGGACCGATTACGAAGGAGAAACTCCGCGGCTCATATCGCATTGTCCTGGACAATAAATACTATTTCGCACGAGAAATAAACTCTTTTTTTTTTTTTTTGAGTGATATTGTGAGAATTCAATTTTTTTTCTTTGTTTGTTTCTCTGATTCGTTAAGTGGAGGGTGTCGTTCTCGATAAGAATGATAACAAATTTGTAATTTAAATTCGTGCAGTGTTGAAAGATTAAGAATTCATTAGAAAAAAGATATATATGGCGGGAGGATTGGAATGAATGGAGATTTTTTTCACGTTGGGACATGCTATGTGTTCATAAAAATAAAATTCATGGGAAAAATGTTAAAAAAAAAGCTTTGAATGTTTTTGATCGCCTTTTTTCCCAAAGCGTGTTTATAAGTTAAAGGAAAAGTTTTCGCTTGCTTCCATCCATTAAATGATTTACTTTTAATCTTCTAACGTATTTTAATTAAAATTTCTAACGTAATAAACGCTTCGATGTTTCATGCTTAATCGGGAAAAAATCTCGAAAGGGAAATAAGGGAAAATGAATTGAAATTTTATTAAAGATGTTTTGAAAGATTAAGATAAAGAAAGAAAATGAAATGTGTCTTTTCGTTGGAAATTTTCAGTAAGCTAATGGAGTAAATGCAATTTATTTTATGTAGCGTTAAATAATTTTTTAATTTTTGAAGGATTTTTTTTTGGACTTTAGTATTTTTTAATGGAATAAGAATAGCAATGGCAAGTGAGGTCCCTTTCCCAAAAAAGGACGTTTCGCGTGGTACTAGATAGATGTTTTGAGTTCAAATATTTTTTCTCAAGAAATACTTAATGTGTTAAAAAATCATTTCAGAATTTTTTTCTTATAAAAATTGTGCCAAATTTTCGGGACGCGATTTTTCGGGAACTTGTTCGAATTTTTTAACGGCAAAAAATGTTTTCAGAAATTATCTTTTTTCAGTAAAATTTTTTTAAAAATTCTTTCTTGGAGTTTTGTGAGTTTCAAATTCTTTAAAAAAGTCAATTTGGAAGTCGTTAGCCTCAGCTAATTTTTTTTTACTGAAAGATTCTAAAAAAATTGTCTAAAATTGTTTTTTTAAATTCAAAATTTTGCTGAAATATAATTTATTAAGAGGAGGATGCATTCACATATGTCTTTGTTGTACTAAGCGCGATAAAGGAATGGCTGTTTTTCGTAAAATTCGAAATAATTTATTTCTAACAAAAAAAAAATTAAAATTCTGTTACTTAAAGCACTAGATAATCGTCATCAAGTACTACAACCTCTTCTTAATAGTACCTTCACCCAATATTTAGTTTTTTGAAATCCACCGGTCCAAACCCCCAAAAAAATAGAATAAAATTTTTAATTTAATTTTTTTCTTCAAAAATGGCGCCTTGAAAAGATTGGATACTTGGCCTAAGTTTGTACTTAGTAGAGTCCTGCTTCGGGCCGGGTTCGGTTCGGGTTCTGGTTCAATCTTTTCGGGTTCGGGTTGGGTTAAAGCTTGAACTTTTGCACGGCGTCGGGTCCGGGTCGGGTTCGGGTTTGAATTAAAATTCAGCGGCGGGTTTCGGTCGAGTTCGGGCCTAAAATAAATTACTAGTCATTGGATTAAAATAGCTGCATAGAGGGGAAACCTGAAATTTCGGGTTTTCGGTTCGGGTTCAAACCTGAATTTTTGCCCGAACCCTTTGGGTTTGGTTCGTGTTCAGGTTCGGGCCTACTATTGTCGGGTTCGGGCTTAAAATTCCGTCTGGGTTTCGGGTTTGGGTCTGAATTTCCAACCCGATGGAGGACTCTAGTACCTAGTTAGGTTCTTCAAGTACCGTAAACCGGGGTGACTTTGGCGGGGTGGGGTGACTTTAAGCCACCCGTTTTTCAAAAGTTTTGAGTGTTTTAGATCGAGATTCGTCGAAAAACGTGTGGCATAAAGTCACCCCACCCGGCCAAAGTCACCCCGGTTTACGGTATGCTTAATTCAGAAATGATCGCTCAAAAGGCTGAGCCTCAATGCTTATACAATAGTATTTTCGCTCAAACCTACTAATAACGCTGAAGACCTTACAGTAATCAAAGACTTACTTGAAAAGTAAGCTGGCTTCTGAATACTAAAGCCACTTTTTGCCCCTAGCTTGAATCTTTTCTTCGTCCTGCCTGCAAAACCGCGACGGCCCTGGCAAAGAAAAGAAAAGAAAAAGAAAAGGAAAAGGTTACGCCTCCCACCTTTCGGTTAGTTAAACGGTTTTTTATCGCGAAACTTTTTTATTGTCTCAAGGGGACCCGAAAATTGGAATCGATTCCCTCATCGTGACGAGAATATTTATACAGTGTGACCCAGAAAAATAGTTTTAATAAAAAAAAAGACGAAAATGATGTCAGTAAATCGTGGTATTGGGAAGGTAGGAGTGGGCCGAGCTCAAGGACTCATCCATGTCATCCACGACAATAATATCACTTTCTGTTATGTCATGGAATTGTTCTTAAGTTAGTAAACCTGTCAAAATCATCCTCCTCTCGATTTTTTTTAACCCTGTTTCATCATTAAATTGATTGCGAATGTAATTCGCGAGAGAAAAAAAAAGTGTAAAAAAAAACGGAAACACCCCCTTCGTTTATTTCAAGGGGAGGAATTTTTTTCTCTCTCTGTGTTTTGTCCCTGTTTTTCCGCTTCCACGAATTCGTCACAAAGATTTCCTTTTTTTTTTTCGAAAAAACGATACCTTTCCCATTTTTTTCTCTCCATTCGATTCGGAAAATAATTGAAGCGTGAAAATTTCGGAACTTAATTAGACATAGGTTGACCCCTTCTAACAGGGAAAGCGGTTCTCTTTTTTTTTTCTTTTTGTGAATAAATAAGAAATCGATACTATTTCACGGGTGTTAACGGTACCGTGGACAGAGAGAAAAATTCACGACCTAAGAATTCCTTATTAGTTCAGGTTTGGTTAATTTAAGAAAAAAAAAAGGAAAAGTGGAAATAAATGACTGGATTAGATACGTCTGACCTTGTAAATTAATTGTAACGTGATTGCACGAAATGTGCAATGTGCAACGAGTTTTAAAGTACTTATTACAATGGTTTCGATACTGAGAGTGTATCGACTTTTTGCCAAAAATTTAGTTACATCAAAAGGTATGTGGATGCTAAACGAAAATGAAATGGCATGCGAGAGGCAACTTTCTACCGTAATCTTTTTAACTCTGGTATGTTTAATAAGAATTTATGACCAAAATGTAGACCTGAACGAGTTAAGAAAAAAAAACCACGCTTGTGTGATTATCTAACCACATATTCGCATATTATTAACAGATTAGGAGTCTGTTAATAATTCTGGTTAAAAAATAAGATCTCTCATCGCTTTGTATAATAAGTAGGAACAGGTTGATGATCCGCTTTAACTTTTTTTTAGATGTTTGGTTCTAGTAGAAATATATATGCGGGTGTTAAGTGCTCTGCAGAGATCAAATTTGGCCGCCGGTTAAAGTCCCTTTTTTTGAACTAAGCACTTAATAAAGGTTACTATTTTTACGAAAAAAATATTTTCTTGGCAAGAAACAGAAGTTTTTAGGTGTCGAGCAAAAGCTATTTCTTTTGAAACATAGTTTTTTTTTTCGAATTTTTTGGAATATCTTTCCTTAAAAAAATTGATTTGTCATAAAAGATTTATTTAAAAAATTATTAAAAGAAAAATTTATCAAAAAATTTACTGTACATGAATTTTTTTTTAAAATTATTTGTTTGATAAGAAAAAATTATCCAAAGCTTTGGTTTACAAGAAAATATCACAAAGATTTGTTCGATAAAAATATTCAAAAAATTTGTTCAACCAGATGTAGAATTTATCAAATTATTTGTTTGACAAGAAAACATTATCAAAATATTTTCCGACAAGAAGATATTATCAAAGGTCTTGGTCAACAAGAAAAATGTATCAGAAGATTTGATTGGCAAGAAACTATTCCAGGAATGTTAAGTTTTTTGAAAAATAAAAACACTTTTTGTTCGACATGAAAAAATTTTCAAATGATTTGTTCGACGTGAAAAAATTTTCAAATGATTTGTTGGACATGAAAAAATTATCAAAAGATTTGTTCGACATGAAAAAATTATCAAAAGATTTGTTCGACATGAAAAAATTTTCAAATAATTTGTTCGACATGAAAAAATTTTCAAATGATTTGTTCGACGTGAAAAAATTTTCAAATGATTTGTTCGACATGAAAAAATTTTCAAATGATTTGTTCGACATGAAAAAATTTTCAAATGATTTGTTCGACATGAAAAAATTATCAAAAGATTTGTTCGACATGAAAAAATTATCAAAAGATTTGTTCGACATGAAAAAATTATCAAAAGATTTGTTCGACATGAAAAAATTATCAAAAGATTTGTTCGACATGAAAAAATTTTTAAATGATTTGTTGGACATGAAAAAATTTTCAAATGATTTGTTCGACATGAAAAAATTTATCAAAAGCTGGGGTCAGCAGTTATAAAAGCTCTAAAAACTTGTTCGCCTGTAAAAATTTGTCAAAAAAATTTTGTCAAAGCAAGATGTTCAAGATTTCGAAATTCCATTAACTTTCAGAGCCAAAAATCTTAATTTCAGTTAAAAGAAAAACGCAGTCCAGCGAACAGAAAATGCAAAACATTCAATACAAATCGCTGAGAAGATATCGAAATGTTCAGACATTCATCCTAATCATTGTTTAACAAAGTCTCATATCGAAATTTCCCCCGATTTCAGTTTTAAAACTTTCGAATCTCTTCGGATTGTTCTCTCTCTCTTTCTCCTCGTCTACCCAAAACTTTGTTAACTAACATCAAGTTTGAACTTCCTATCAATACACGGTATAACATTCGGTATCCGAGAACTAAAAGGTGGATGGAATATTCGAAGAATTTCAGAAGTGAACTGGTATAGAATGAAGCGTGTGGTTGCCATGGAAACTAACGAGCGGACACTTAGGAAAAGTTTAATGATTCCATCCTCACTTTTGATCCTTCTGTTCATATTCAGCGCTAAATAGCTTGCTCTAAGTAATTTTCATTTCCAAGAACGATAACCGTTTCTTAAAAAAAAAAAAAAGAGACATGATTCCCCTCCCGATTTTTTTTAAAAAAAAAACAGATGTTTTAATCCGTCTCCTTCGTAGTTTTCCTCCATTTCCTTGAAAATTAATTAATTTAACGATGGGCCGCCCTCGAGTTAAGAATATTTGGAATTTCTTTCTAGCGGAAGGACGTCGGTATCCTCCGGGTCACCGATTTAATTTAAGATACAACGTATCACTCCGGGTTTATTTTCTGCCGCGTTGAACATGGTTAATGGTCGAAGAATTTTACTCTGGGAGGTCTTGATCCTCAGGTATATTTAATTACAAAACTTTCGCTCTTTAATTCTTTCTTTAAGAAAGAAAAAAACGAACGAAACGGCAAAAAGAGAGAATAAGATAAGAAATGAGGATTCTTATGGAGAGATAAAAGCTCAACTTGAGTTTTTGTTGTCTTGACTGGGAATTTTATGTAGTATGGGAACGATAATAAAATGATCGGAATTTTTATATATATTGGTTTGATAATGGAGATAGAACGAATAACATTTTTCTCCTTTTTTTTTTTTTTTACCCATTTCCCTTATCACTTCACGCTATACGTGAGGAAAAATGATAAAAAAGCTTTACGTTATTATTTCGTTATGAAGTTTAGCTCATTAGGCTAAGAGTGTCCTTTTTTTTTATAAGTTAAAAAGGTAAGGGATTAGGTGATTAACCCCGCGGGCATGACACCAGGTTTTTAAATATGGAGGAAATTTGCATTTTTTTTCGTTGAAAAAGATTCCATCGGGTTTTTCTCATCAAGTTCGAAACTTGTCCTGTTATTTTTAGCAACTGATGGGGATTTTTATTCGCTATCGTTGACAATTAAGTACTACGGACCAATGGAAAGAATGTTGAGTTAATATAAATGTTTAGCATTTTTTCTATTTTATTTATGAAGCGATGTGGTGTGTTCAATGGCGGGTTTTTGCGAAGCAATATCCTATATGATCTAAGGTTTTTTAATAAATTTCTTTCCTGGAGATATTTTTAATTTTCCAGGAAGTTCGGATGAAAATATATATGTATCGAGCGAAAGAAATTCTTTCAAAGAAATTTTTTTAATAAATATTTTAAATATTAAGAACATTTTTCTTAAAATTTCTTTTGAAGGGTTTTCCGTGTTCAGCAACGAATTCTGCAGCTCGTGAAAAATGCTGAGCAGGTGCTCAAGAACTTTGTTAGGTTTTTTCCCAACATTCAAAAATTTTTTTTATAATAAATAAATTTTTATAAGAATGTTAATCTTTCCTTAGCTTTTGTTTCGTTAAAAAAAAAATTGGCAAAAATTCATAAGCCAACTGCATTCCCAACTCCTGCTTTCTTTTCCTCCGATTCCATTTCCTCATCCAACTAAAAAGCCAATTACTACCGAACATAAATCAAATATGTAAAATAGTTTAAACGAAGACATCGGACAGGTTGTATTTATTAATTAAGACTTTCCTCCTTTTAACATTTACAACCTATAGTTCCCAACTCGCATAAATACAAGGGATGTCTCTTTCAAACAATGCACATCACACCTTACACAAAACCGACCACATCGATTACATAAAAAAAAGAATCTTAATTTACATATTCCAACTATTACATTAAATATAATTACACATCAAGTCTACTATAAATAAAAAAATATGAAGTGGATTGTGCTTCTTCTTTTGTGCGTTCGATATAATTATGAAAGTATTACATTAAAAAAAAAATTTTTTTAAAATTTCTTTCTAACGTGCCAAGACTACATATGTACCATCTACACACATCCACCACACACGTCTAAACAGTGTCGAAATCCTCATCCTAATCGTTCCTTTTATTTATGTATCGTGTTTTTTTTATTATGGTTAGATTACACGATTTTCTACTTCACTCTTCATTTACACAATAGTCAAAAAAGAAAAAAGAGAATTACGTTTAAAAAATTATGTCGTAAAAGGCTTAACGCACGCGCATACATGATCTTTAAATGACTATATTCCTAACTTTTAATTTCCTCCCGTATGACAAATAAAACGGGCGTTTAAAAGCGGTTATTATTTTTTAATTGATGACATAACTTTTTAATACATTTAATTTTTTATATTTGTAGTCGACGCTTTTTTTCCAGGTCACATTTTAATGTTTTTGTTTTATTTCGGAAAAAAGAATGTATGTTGCTATCAAAGCACGAATACGGTCAGAAGGTGAATTTTAATATCCTCCGTAAAGAGTTGTGGATTATCAGCCCAGATTATCTACGGTTGCTATGGACAAATATTAACCTAGCAACGGTTGCTATGGAAAACCATCAACCTAGCAACGGTTGCTATGGAAAACCATCAACCTAGCAACGGTTGCTATGGAAAACCATCAACCTAGCAACGGTTGCTATGGAAAACCATCAACCTAGCAACGGTTGCTATGGAAAACCATCAACCTAGCAACGGTTGCTACGGACAAATATTAACCTAGCAACGGTTGCTATGGACAAACATCAACCTAGCAACGGTTGCTATGGACAAACATGAACCTAGCAACGGTTGCTATGGACAAATACCACCCTAGCAACGGTTGCTAAGGACTAAATGTCAACATAGCATAAAAAAAATGAACTAACCTTCAATTGTGAACAACAATCTTTGTATCCTTAAAAGCGTCGGCCACTGACTGAATTCGAGTTTGGGATGTAACATATACACTAAAAAATTTGCAGGATGGGAAAAAATAAAATATGAACAAAAACCCTTCCTCGTACATCTTGATAAATATTTTTTCCCGAATAAAAATCCCTTTTACCTGAATCGCAAAAAAAAAAAAAAAACATGAGTAAATATTACGAACGAACAAAAGTTATAATCTCATTCTGATATACAATCAAAATAATATTATAGTCTTTTATTATTTTTTTTATCCTGTTGTTCGAAAAAAAAGGGAAAAACCGATTTTCGATCTTCCCGCCGCTTGTAACAAATAAAGGAAAGAGAGAGGGGGAGGGGGGGGGGGGAAGGAGCTTTACAGTATGTTTTGAAATGTAGGTGTATATATAGAGAGTTTGAGTCAACATTTGCATGTAAATTATACTTTACGATTTAATCAAAAATATTGTTATTTCCTGAATAAATCATTGTTATATAGAATTTTCATTTTCAGTTTCCTCAGGGACCTCACTTCGCCCATTTACATTGAATTTTATCGGCTTTTGTCCAAACAGGGACTGGAATTGAAATTAACGTCCTGGAATTGAAATCCCCTTTTTATCCATTATTATCATCTGCCATCTTTTGTTCAAGATAATTCTTTCTGTGAAATTTTATAAAATAAAGATTTTTTTTTAAAAAAAAGTAGTAGTGGTAAAAATTCAAAATAATGAAACTTGGGAGCCAAAAAAAAATATTTTGGAATATTTTTGATGTTATTAAGTTAAAAACACGGTTGTGTGAACCACCATAGCAACGGTTGCTATGGACAAATAACAACCTAGCTACGGTCGCTATGGAGAAATAAACAACCTAGCAACAGTTGTTACGGATAGATATCACCATAGAAACGGTTGTTAAGGACAGATATCACCGTAGCAACGGTTGCTATGGACCAATTTTACCATAGCAACGGTTGCTAGAGAGCTCTCTTGCCAAGAAAACTGATATTTTTAAGATTCAGGTGACCTTTTTTGTGGACAATTTTTATTTTTTAAAAATCATAAAAGTAAACGAAGAAAATGTCAGATCCAAAAGTAATTTCAACATGAAATTACAGTAATTTCTATCAAGTTCTTTCCATTAGCCATAAACAAACCACTACCTGAAAAAAAAAAATCATTTCCTTAACTTGCAAATCCGCCTAGTCTTTCAAAATAATAAAAAGCGTGAAAAATGATGTTACTTAATTTGTTAACTAATTAATGTTCTTATCTCTTTGCAGGTAAGTGCTTCATTAGCAGAATAATCATCATCCATCAACTAAGGCAGGTTCTGTATATGAGTTATTAATGCGATGCGTGTCATTTAGGGTGGTCACATTTTTTTCAAAACATTTGTTTTCGTATCATTGTATGTTAATTTCAAACTCGCAAACAGGTACGCTACGACCAATCCGCCATTTATCTTCTCGAGTGAAAGCCATTTTTGACTTCATATATTCCCGACTTATCGTCCGCCACATCCGAAACCTCCCTATATTTATTCAAACATCAACTAATGAGACGTTCATCTTTTCTTCTCTGCTTCCTCGTATTCAATCATTTATCGATAATAATCTCTTTCCCAAAAGGGGTTTTTATTGAAATATTAATAAAAAGTATGACGGCGATTGTGAATATTAAATGATTTCAAGTGTTATTTACAATGTTATCTCGATCGAAGGTTTTTCTTTAAAATTTTTTTTTTATAAACTGACTTTATGCCTGGGAATATTTCGATTTCTTTAGAAAGTAACAGACGGCGTTCAAGGTTGTTCTAGGGATTCGACTCTACCCTGAAATATCAAAAACCTCGATTGAGCATTTAGAAATTACATAACCACATATATCTCTCGTTTGGAGGAAGGATGGAGTGTTGTTTTAATTACACACTAACACGTTATTTATCAATACATTTTTATACGTCGGATCAGAATTTCCAGACGTTATTAATTAAATAATGAATTAATTAGCATGTTACTTTGAAGAACGGATGAAATTTTACATTTCCAATAATTATATACCGATATCAATGACCGGAAATTTTTAATCAGCCGACCGGAAATTAATGCTGACCATTTTTTTTTTCTCTCGCAACTTTCAATTTTCACGAGCGTTGATATGCTCAGTTTTGTAATAAATATTTATCCAGCATATATGAATGAATAAAAAAAAATTTGCAAGAATCCTCGTTCGTTTTAAAATTAAACTCCCACGAATATTTTATTGTTATGATTTTTAGTTTTATTTTTATTTTTTTTTCTGTTTCCCATTATAATTCTTTTTCTATTGTATGAGATTCGGTCTCGCGCATGAGGAACCGATGAAGAATTAATCAGATTATGGAAGTGAGGAAAAAATAATAAGGGCAGAGATGTTTTTTTTAAAAAAAATGGTTTTAGTGCGATTTTGCAGTTAAGGATTTTGATAAAATTTTTTGAAATTTGTAGTGAATTCGCAGACGTCATTGGGACTGCATGTCCGTTGACTGAGGATTAAAGCCCCTAAAATGAAATTTTGATGTCATGACGATCGTTTTGTATTGAAGATCTGACCAGATTATTGCTTTTACTAAGGGAAATCGCACCTGGGTTTGGCCCAATGGGCAACTCGAACAAAAGCTCTTATGCTTTATCAATTTTTTAAAAATATGACTGAAAATATTTGATTTTGCTGATGTCATTTTTTTAGTCCAACATTTTTGTGAATTTTTTTCTTATGAATAAAAATTAAAAATTGGCGTATTTTTCACAGAAGAATGCGTCAACTATCCAAAATTTCAGTTTTTTAAAGGAAAAATTTTTTTACCCGCATTCTAAGAAGACAGAGCTCTTATGGGCTAGTCAATAGTTCACCCCGTCTTCTTAGAGTGCGAGCCAATTTTTCTTTTTTAAAATAAAAACAGCTTTACTAAAATTCTGTAGCCACCTTAAAGCGCCGCTCTGGTATTTTTACCCGGTCCCTCTGACAAAGCCAGGTCGTGCCTGAAGTTATTTATCATTCAGAAACAAGCTGTGAGGTTGGGAGGAAATGGGAATGAAATTATGATAATTTGCAACCCTCTTCATGCAAAAAGCTGTTTAAGCGCTTATCTATTTTAATAGCGCCTTCTTGCTACATATCGATAAACTTTTTGGGATTCAGGGATGTCTCAGTGATCGGGGAGAACTTTGAGTGTCAGTATTTTTACCGCATGAATAAAGTTTAATTTCTTCCAGAAGTTCCGGAAAACCTAGCTTGAATTTTTTGAGACAAAGAGCAACACGGGTCATTCGAGTGGGAGTCGAACGAATATCCCAAAGCTTTCCCACAGTGTAGGTGGAGATCATGTATTGGTTGAAGCAAACGGTGTGTGAAACAATTGGGACGTTGGTTGGACTCCCACTCGAGTCCCTGTTATTTTCCCTTTCGAAACAATTACAAAATCATGAAGACTTTATTATTTTACTGGGAAAATATATCTTGCCATATTCAAAAAGTTTAAATGGGCGCGTGGTGACAGGCCCGAAGCCAGATTCGACATTCAGGGGGATTTTTAATTACCCCTCTCTATATACCAAATTTTTCTAGGAGCCTGGCCTCCTTTTAACGGGGTGAGGTAGCTTAAGGAAAATCCAGCTTTCAACTCAATCCAGTCTTTTTCTTAGATCGGAAGCTGCTGTCGGTATTTCACAAACCATTAAAATTTTTTAAATCTTAATTAGCAACACTTACCACGCTAAACCCCGAACCTGTGATTTACTTTTCTGCCTGCTCATCACGATTTGATTATTTAATTACATTTGAATATGAGATTCTCATTATATTGATGTGAGTATCCGATTTTTTTTTCTTGTTTAATTAGGATTATGTAACGTAATTTGAGGTAATGTATACACACGTAATGAATGCTCAGATGATTTGACAATATTTAAATGCATACTCTATACGAATCGAATTGGAAAGTTTCCGAAACGAAATAACGGAAATAATTAGCAAAACAAATTTTCATATATATGATTTTCCCTTTACCGAACCAGCAGGCTCAACCCCCAAAGCGCATCGTTTAAAAATATTTCGTTTTTTTTTTTAAAATTAAACCATCATTTAAAATAATTTTACAAACCGCCCATAACGAAATACCGCAATAATACAATTAAAATTATTATTCCGCCGCATAAGTAAACTCAGACACATTCACAAATTACGTAATTCGAAATAATATTTGGTTTATGACAATGGCTGAAAATTGTGAAAGCGATGTCACCGCCATTTTGTATTTACTTTTTTTTTCATTCGTTTATGATTTTTTTTATTTTTTTGTATGATCGAAGTCGTTTTATTCGAAAACCGATTAATTAAGTCAATTAGGAGATGATTTCAAAATTCGTTATGTGTAGCCTCAATTGCGTTTTCATTCTCTGGAATAAACCGCTACATTTATCAAAATTCAAAATCCCCTCTCGTTCCTGAATCAGCTTCTAAATCCGTTATCGGTTTAATGGCATGCGTTTTGGTAAAAATTAAACGAGTTGTCCATTTTTTTTTTTTTTTCGAGTGGGAACTTGAATCGTAGGTTTGATCATTTAACCAAAGATTAAAACGATTGTCAGAAAAAGTTTGAAATAAAAATCCTTTGAATTTGTTTTTCACGGCCTGAAGGGAATTTAATATATAGAAAAACGATATCTTGATCGAAAGCAGCGGCCTGGAAAATAAAAATGTAATGTGTGTAATGAAGTTTTTTTTAGACAGTCGCAGTAGTCAAGGCAAGGCAGACCTAGAGGCGCCCGTTTAATGCACAGTTAGTTGAAGCCTTGGCTCTGTCAAAGTTACACAGCACGTCACTTCTTATTTTTTTCTCCCGAGTTACCTGTAGCAAGAAATATTATTGGATTTGGGGTTGAATTAGGGTTTGGCTACAGGCACGGACAGGCTCTTCCACAGAACACGCTGGTAAAAATAACAGAATCGGCGGCTTAAGGTGACTAAAGAGTTCAAGTAGAGCTGTTTACATTTATTAAAAAAATTTGGCTTACACTCTAAGAAGACGGGGTGAAGTATTGATTAGTCCATAAGCGCCCTGTCTTCTTAGAATTCTGAGAAATTTTTTTAAAATCTAAAAACTGAATTTTGAGAGAAATTCGGGGCAAAAAAATTACATCTGCAGAATTAAATATTTTAATAGTCTTATTTTTAAAACTCCAAGAGCTCTCGAACTTTTGTTGGAGGAGTGCACCGGTATTTTTCCCGGTAGTCTGGTGGGCCAATCCGTGCCTGCACAGTTTAAAATATTTGAGAAAAACTGAAACTTTTAGGTTTCAGTGGGAGATGAAACCTTTTCCGTTTCAAATTGAATGTAAACGAGTTTCAAATGATACTTCTTTCATGAAACTATTTACAAAAAAAGTTTCAATTTGAAGTTAAAACGTTTCAATTTTGAAACTTTTTAAATTTCAAATTGCAACTTTCAGATTGAAACTCTTTTTTTTCTCAAATGAGAATATTATTTTAAACTGTGTGTGTGTTGTCATATCTCGTGGACTCACCCTGAGTATCAAAGAGTTCTCTAAATTCTTGAAAAGCCCCGAGAGGTTTTGACTTTTGTGAAGAGGAAAAAATTAGGATACTTTGGCTCTTAAATGCAAAAACCAAATATTTAAGAATATTTTAAGACCACTCTTGTTCATTCTCAAAATATCATTCTTTGCTCTCAGTAGTAGTAAAAAAAACCTAAGCTAACCAAAAAAATTTTTGACACTGAAATTTTTTTATACATGCACAGTTCAAAATATTTGAGAAAATGAAACTTTTACTGAAACTACTGATTTTGAAACTTTTCACTGGGGGATGAAACCTTCAATTTTGAAACTTTTTTGACTTCAAATGGAAACTTTTAGGCTGAAACTCTTTTTTTTTCTCAAATGAGAATATTATTTTGAACTGTGTGGAAAAAAACAAGATGAGATATTTTTTCGCCCTCGGCTCATTATGAAAATAACGTTATTTTAACATTATAAATATATTTTTTTTTTTTTTGTAATGAAGGAAAAAAAATTATTATGAATGAGACAAATTGAAATACTCGACTAAAATTTCCTAAAACATCAAGACTCCCTCTTTCAAGTTTAAAATTTCAATTTCAAACACTCTCCCGTTTCATTTTCCATTCGCAATATAATGAAAGAAAACGGGTGCCTTTGTGCTCAATAATAATTTCTTTAGGTGTTTTTTTGTTGAATCCTTTAGAATTGCATTGTGTTAGGATAAATGGTAACAACGCCCCGAGGAAGGGAGGGGAAGGGGTAGAACGGATAAGGAATACAAGACTTTGAAAGCTTCTGATTCTGCAAGTTTTCCTTTTATTGTTCAGAGGGAAAGAGAGGGGAAAGGTTTTGTAAGCAAATGAAGTTCAAACTTGAAGGCAAGTTTTCTCCCCGCGTTTTTCGTATAAATAACTACACGAGTGGGAATTCAAAAAAAAAAAAAAAACATTCGTGTGTTTTCTCGTACTCGGAGTTAGATCCCATTTCCCATAATCAAAATTTTTCCATCTCATAAAAAAATTTTGTGGTTACGAAAATTTTCAGTAATTTTTTCTTTTTTTTGAAACATTTCGAGGATCTTGTAAATCGATTCTCTTGAAGCACGTTGTCTAAAGGGTTAAGTGAGTTCGGACGTTTTCAAGAATTGTGTAAACAGAAGTTCCATTTTGAGGAAGCTGCGGATTCGGAGAAAGAGAGAGAGAAATAAAAGCTGGTGAGAAAGATGCGAAATGAGAGAATCATCACATTAGCCAAGGCTTAATCAAACACTTCAAAAACCCTTCGACGGGCTACATTTTCTTTTTACCATAGCAATTATCTTCTCGAAAAATATTAAAATTGAAATATCATCGTTGATAATAACTTTTTGAAAATAATCAATTAATTGGCACACACATGGGCTTACACACCGTGTAATTATTAGAATTACCATTTATTATTATTTTTTTTTAAATCTCATATTTAAAATAAACGGAGGGAAAGCGCATTAATCTTTGTCCATAAGAGAGAGAAAGAGCAATAAAAGAAAAGAAGAAGGAAGGTAAAAAACTTCAAAGGGAAATCCTTTAAAGCGATTTCAATTTTTTTTTTTTCTTCAAGGTTTTTCTTTAAAATGATCTTTTATTAACTTGGGAGATCAATCGGATTTTGAATCCGCTTTCGCCATTTTGACTTTTCGTCTAAGCATGATGAAAAGAGATGAACATTTTATTCCCTTTTGAATATTCCGTCGGAAATTTTCGATGTTAAAAATATAAACTTGAGATGAAAAGCATTAGAAATGAATTAATCTAAAAAATGAGCAAGAAGTTTGATTTATGAAAAAAATTTGTTCTCTCACTTTTTGGCAGCTCCTAAAAAAGGCCAAGCGGGACTGTAAAACTGCAGCGAAATCCATTGGCGTAGCCGTATTTCAGGGACCTCCCCGCAAATTAGTTTGTGGGGCGAGGACTCCTCTTAAGCTCAAATTATGCGGCCCCTACGCAAGAGGGTGGCTGCGGGGGTAGTTTTTACGCCTCTGGCATAATCGATAAGGATTAAGTTCTTTAAGCCATATCCCAGCCTAAGCCATAACTTTGGTATCTCCAAAATATTTTTCAGATGCAGAATTCCGCCACCTCTCCGACCTCTGGCTAATGTCCTGAAACCTCACTTAAGATTTCTACAATGGACAACTTTGTTCGACCCAAATTACTGCCCACAACTCCCCCGGAAACATTTAAACGAAAATTAGGTGACGACTGCTGAAAGAATTAACGGGAAGCGTTTTAAAATTTTATTTCCCAAAAGTTAATTCAAAAGACAGGAAAGAGCTGTGAGAGGGAGGGAAAAGTAAAACGTATAATTCCCGGTTTAAAAGCTTATTTTGAGTTCCGAGAATTTACGAATAGAATGGTAAAAGGGATGACAGACGGAGGAGATGGGAGAAAGTGTAAAATGATGGCGAGGGAAAGGAGAAAACCGGCGAGAAAATATATACGGTGTATAGAGTGGAGCATGTCAGGGAATGTAGATTAGTTGTCAACAACGACATCACAACAGCCGCAACAGCAGCAGAAGGAAGGAGCAGGCGACAGCATATACAGCACACGTTGGATCTACGACAAATTTAATTTGCAATCCGTGTGTTAATTACAAACAAGATAAAATGAGACAATCCAAGGGAAACGTGTTTATGTTGGAAAGCTAAAGAGAATTTTACATGATGGCGTATTTTGTCGACGTAAGGAAGATCGATGTCAGTTTTGAGGAAGTTGGAGGAGATGGATTTTTAATTTTGATCGTGGGTAAGAGCCTTAATTGTAACACTGAAAAAGTTCGGGGAAGTTTTCCTCGTTAAATATTTTTTCCACTGGTTGCTAAGCCCAAAGTTGGGCAGAAATTTTCTGGCGCCTCTAGGCGGTCCCTATAGGGCGCCCTAATAGGGCGGAGTGGACACTTCAGTGAGCCATCTGCTGCACAGTGGGGTGCCATGATCTCGAAGTGGACGCGCCATATTGTCTTATAAGCTTTTTATTATGCCAAGATGGTGACTCCTAGTTCGTGATCATAACTGACTCGAATATTTTGAGAGCATGGCGGACTTTGATTCAAGAACATTGCTAACTCCAATTTTCTCGAATTAGAATTCAAAAACATGGTGGTATCCATCGAGATTTCGTGTTACAACAATCACAATCGCGATTTATCGCTCTAGATTCTTTTGATATATGCCGGCATATGCCGCTGATGGAAAGCACCCAATATGGCGGAATTTAGTTCAAGAACATGGCATCTCCGTTTGTACCAGACAACCAATCTAAGTGTTCACTCCCTAGAGGCTCCCTAGGCCAGCTTGCCATTAGCCAGCTTATCTTTATAAAAAAAAATGAGGGATAATGCCCCCAAATCAATTTACGTTTCGGACAGGGAGATCGACTATCATGGCGATGCACGGATTTTAATAAAAAAGCGAAGAAATCGAGAAATTTTAAAAAAAAATACCAAATCTTGCAAATTTCATCAAGTTTAAACTTGCAAATTTGTCGATGAAAAATAAAAACTTAACTTTATTCCCATATCGTTTCTCATTGACGATCCCATGCGCGTCTTAACAAGTTTATACTTGTCTGAGAACGCTCAAACTTAACTCATTCTTATATCGAAACAGGATCGAACACGTTTCATCCAAGTTCAGATTCGAAATTCACGCAGTAAGTCGCTCCATTTCGTGTTCCGGAGTGCTATTAAATTTTATTGCTTTATAAAATGTTGAAAAGTTTCGTATCTTTTCAAAAGTACCCTAAAATCTCAAGTTTATGGGTATGGAACAGAGTGTAATGTCCTTTTTGGCTTGTTTCCTACTCGAATCAGTATTGCCACCAACAGGCTCTAAATTTTTCTTGCAAAACATTTTATCGAAAAATATTTTAAAACAATTAAGATATTATTTGCATTATAGGTTATCTTGTTTGTTACGAAATTTTATTTTTAGCAAAAATAAATCGAAAGCGTTGGCAATTAAGAAGAAAAAAAAAAGATTTCTTTAATTTCTTCATATCATTTTATTTTCAATATTATTTCACGCTGTAATGAACACGATAAATTAAAGTTTAATGAGTTTTCGCGATTCTACTAACTTCGCCTTGTTGATTTTTTCTCATTTTTTATTATCTGTCCTTTCGTATCCGACGTCAAACTTAAAGACTTTTAACGATTCCCCATTGGGCACTAGCCCCGACCGTTATTTACCCTGAAAAACACCATCGATCTTTAAAAAAAAAACGACTCTACTTTTGTAAATAAAAATATAAAGTAGAAAAACAAACAGAAATAGAACGTGGAAGCAGACGTGCGAGTCGATAAAACGTTTAAAAAAAATATGACAATAGAAGTTCGTTACAGATAAAATGCGACAAACTTGAAAATGAGGATCTAATTACGATCATGATAATCATGTCCTATTGTGCTCAAAATTCACTGAATCGTGTTTTAAGATTATTCGGACTCCAGATAGCGAGCGAGCAAGAGAGAGACAGAGAAAGTAAATTCAGTAATCATTTCGCGTTTTGTATATTTACACTGAATAATTACGAAGAGGAGATATGCGCGGCGATGAATCCGCCATATTTGTTTTCATATGGCAAACATACGACAACATCCTGGGAATTAAAAGCCTACGATTCGAAACCAGGTTAGGTTAGGGGGAAATTTTACATGTACGCTCTCATTCATCAAGTAATCAATGTGATGGATTAAATCCTGGGAGTTTTTATCTTTTTCCGTGGAAGCGATTAGGTTATGAATGCCGTGATCGATTTTTCGGATATTTGGTAGATTTTGTTGGGAAGATTCGAAAAAAAGTGACTGGGGGTCAAACCAAACCAAATGTTGAGTTTAGGTAGCTTACTATAGAATTAGTAGCATTGTCAGCATTAGGCTTACTCTTCTACACGTGCTTAGGCTTATTTTCTGGGAACTTGAGCAGGAAAATATTTTACAAATTGTTTTTTTACAGAATTTCATTTACACATACTTCATTTAGATTGTTATCCATGTTCAGAAATTTTTTTAAATTTTCTTCCTAAATTATTTTTCAGGCTGAAAGTTTCTTTCAGGTTTTTTGCATTCAAGGAAATAGTTTGAATCTTCAACATTTCTTTTGTGCTCAGAAATTATACTTAAAATTTCTTTCGACTTGCAGAAATTTTTTTTTTGGCGTTTAGAAATTCTTGACAAAAAGATTTTTCACATAATTTGTTTATTTTATTTATTTATTTTTTTTTTTTTTTTTGCTTTTTTGCGGTGGGTTAAAAATTCTTTTTTAAAATTTTCCCCCGGCTGAAAAGTTGTTTCAAAGTTTTTTCCTCTCAAAAGCTCGTCTACTTTTTTTTTTTTGTTGAAAAATTGTATTTTTTTGTTTTGGATCAAAAGTTCTTTCAATTTTTTCCAGTATCTAAAATTCTTTTTAATTTTTTCATGCTCGAGGATTTTTTTAAAATTATTTTTCTGCTTCCAAAATTCTTCTAAATTTTTTTTCTTCATTACAATTTTTTCTCTCAAAAGCTCTCCTATTTTTTTTTTTTTTTTTTTTTTTTTTTTTTGTTGAAAAATTGTATTTTTTTATTTTGGCTCAAAAGTTCTTTCAATTCTTTTTCATTTTTTCATGCTCAAGATTTTTTTAAAATTATTTTTCTGCCTCAAAAATTCTTCTAAATTTTTTTTCTTCATTACAAAGCTCTCGGAGCTGATGCACGGTTCTGAAAGATTCCTCCCCCTAATCCCATTTTTTCCCGTATCCGGAAAGTTTAGCTTTCTAACTAACTAGACGACAAAATTGCAACAGCATCCCCTCCATTTCTCAATCTAACTTCATTTCCAATTCATTTTTTCCTGCCGTCCAATTTTTTATAACTCTCATCAAGGTGAAGTTTACAAAATCGCATGAAAAAAAAGGAAGAACCGAACAAATTTTACAATCACGTTTCGAATTAAATTATTTTTAAAGGAAAAAAACAAAAAAAAAGGAAACCTTTCACCATTATCATAGTTTATCGTGTAAATCAATTATTTATAATTGATACGATCAATCAATCAATCGATAAAAAATGCCCATGAGTTATCGTCTACAATTCAAAAAAGAAACATCACGCATGCTTGTCGTCGCTCCTCTTCGTGAGAGAAATTTTTTTCTTTTATTCACTAACTGACATTGCAAAATGCTTCCCGGTGGAAGGTTTCGCACGTAAAATTGATAATGACCGTGACGTGTATAAATCCCGCTATTTGGCATTCATCCTTCTGCGCAAAAAAAAAAAAAAGTATCCAGTAGGAAGAACCTTTGACCCATCTACATTAGCAACGGTGCTTCTAGCTAACCGGTCAATTTGATTCGCCAGTCGCGTTATCAAACCAGGAAAATCAACTTCCCTTGATTTTTCATTTTTATTCTTTCCTGAAAATCATGGTTAGAGGAACCGCGGTAACCATGACGACGGTATACTATATTTACCTTTGGTTTATTGCTCCTCCAGTGTTTTCTTGTAATAATGAAGGAATCCTAAGGAGCACGCCGCGTCTATACCTCGAAATTCTCACGCACACAATGCCAGTATTTACAATTCTCTGTTTACATCTCCATATAACAACTTTGTTTACTTCTTTTTGTATTATTATTTTCTTTCACTGAGAAAATACGTAATATTTTCTTTTCGTTCATTTATTTTTAAAAATATATAAAAATAAGAAATAAAATGAAAAAAGTTTAAAGCCCGTTGTCAATTGTTTTATGAATAATTCGATGTAGAATAAATTCATTAATTGATTATATGCTTCGGCGGTTCATTAGAATTTGACTCGAAAATTTTCAAGTAGATCTCGTCACAACGAAAACTGGGTCGGTTTTAAATGATCTGACCCAAATGCAAAAAGCGTGGGGAAGGAATGAGAGGGGGGGAGTGAAGAGCAAGTAGGAAATCTGACAATTTGATTTTCTGGTTTTCAACTCTCTGAATACTTTAAAGCTTACAATGTTCCCTTTTGTTCAAGGAGGGAAATAAATAAGAGTGAGTAAATAAATCTGAAATAGTTTTGTATTTAGGTAGAAAACAATAAGGTGTTAAGAACTTCAAGATTGTGGGACCACAGAGATTCGTTGATTGGATTCAAAATATTTAGAACGTGTCGTCATGATACCGAGTGGCGATTTTAAGCTTAAAATAAGTTTTTCTTTTGCTAGAAGCTCGAGGTAAAAAATTATTAAAGCATTAATTAAGCATCAAAAAAGTGAAGAAATCGAGAAATCTTAAAAAAATACCAAATCTTGCAAATTTCGTCAAGTTTAAACTTGCAGATTTGTCGATGAAAAATAAAAAGTCAACTTTATTCCCATATCGTTTCTCACTGACGATCCCATGCGCGTCTTAACAAGTTTAAACTTGTCTGAGAACGCTCAAACTTAACTCATTCTTATATCGAAACAGGATCGGACACGTTTCATCTAAGTTCAGACTCGAAATTCACGCAGTAAGTCGCTCCATTTCGTGTTCCAGAGTATGTGTATAGCCTTTAGTGGCTTAAGCTAGGCCCCTAAGATTCCGGTTTGGTTGCTAACCAAATTAATAGCCAGAGGTTTAACCATACTTTTAAAACAACCACGATAAATCCTTCTTTAAAGTAATAATGCATAAACTATTAAATCTCCTGAATTAATCGATTTTTCGCATTTCGTCAATATTTATTTTAACAATAAGATCAAATGAATCATGAATTACAATACTCAACATCGGGGAAAATCAAGTTTCAGCCTTCTTGATTTCCCAGAAGTTTTGTAACACAAGATGAGGAAATCAAGGCTAAATAATGATAACATCGTCTTCGATTGCCTCAAAACAAACCCACAAACTCATCATCTTCCATCGTGTGCAACATATTGAATCAGCTTTGCGAATATAAATTCCCTTATAGAACTGTAAAAACCGAAAATGCCACATTGCAAAACACACACAAAAACCCAAATTGTAGATAATTAGACCTAACATGTAATCGTAGACGCCCCCCCTTGTAAAAACGCGAAATGATAAAACTCCACCACTAACCTTTAACCCTTTATAGCCTGCAATTGTTCCAGTTACATGAGATAACGATTTTTACCGACTCCTCATCGGGTTAGTTAATGTGTGCCATCTTCACTTTTATTTTTTCTCCTTGTTTCTTTTTAGTATTTAATATTTAATATGTGAAAGGTTACTTACACCTACTCGATAATTATTAATTATGTTATATTGTAAATGGCAAAATTAACATCGTGCTTAAAGATGAGCGGGCATTGCGCATTTCTTTAACGTGCTATTCATGGGAAAAGGATCGTGTGATTAGAATTTTGTAATAACAGTTTTTTTTTTTTTAATAAGCCAATAAGGCTTTTTGCAATATAAATATTCCTTTGTTGTCTCGTCTGGGATCATTCGACTTATGGCGAACTCGTTTATTATTATTATTGCTATTAGATAGGAAACCGGATTTTTTCATGCTAAATAATTCCCATTCCCCACCCTTTTCCGATCGAGCGGGTCCTGCCAAGATGTAATATAAATTCTTTATTCGATTAAATCAACTGTCGTTTGTTGACCTTGAAAATTCGCATAATTAAACGATCTACGGTAATTTTTTTTTATTCAAGATCGACATAAAAAAAAAAACAAGCGGAATTCGTCCTTCACCTTTCTTCATGTAAATGAAATCAATTAATCCCGAAATAAAAAAATATATAATAAAAGATCATACCCTTTAGACGAATTTTTATTTTTTTTTTTTAAGGTAAAGAATGGACGGTCAAATTTCGGGCGATATCACGGATAAATCGATATTATTATTATAATGCGGTTTAATATTTTTTCAAGGTTTTTTAGCAAATAATATAAAAAAATTTATGGGATCGATATGATTTCCTTTATGAAAACGTGGGAAATTGTGATTAGGTTGTGATTTGGGGTCTGATAAATTGATAAAATTGAAATCGTGATAGAATTGCCATTGTGATAAGGTATATGGTATGATTTTTGATTGAGGAATTAAATTTGAGGTTGGATGATGGAGACAGGGACACCGAATTCCGTCTTAACACTTTTCTCAGGATAAAAATACCGAAAGCGACCATTTAAGGTGACTACAGAACTTCATTTGAGCTGTTTTTATTTATTTAAAAAAGTTGACTCGTACTCTAAGAAGACGGGGTCAACTATTAAATGGTCCATAAGTGCCCTGTCTTCTTAGAATGAGGGTAAACAATTTTTTATTTAAAAAATGGATATTTTGAAAAGTTGTCGCATTCTCCTGTGAAAACTATCGGCTTTGTTTTCTATCTATTTTTAAAAATATCCATAGTTTGGACGAAAAAATGAGATCTGCTAAATTAAATTTTTCGGCCCTATTTTTAAAACCTGAAAGAGGAAAATGAGCCTTTTTTTGAGGGACGCACCGGAATTTTTCCCAGTAGTCTGATGAATCAATCCGTGCCCGGCTTTTCCTGAGAAAAATGACAAATCTAAAGCCAAATTCTAAAAACCACAAATAAATGGAATGAAATCGGGACCTCAATATTATATAATTCCATTTCCACTGCGGAGGTCGACGTCAAGTCCATATCACATGGCGAGCCGGAGTCAAACTGCCCTGTGGACATGAAACCTTATAACACTGAGGCCGCGAAATCTTGATTAATTCCTCATTTTGCCGTAAAGAGAGCGCCACTCTAGCCATTAGTCATTTTTAATCGAATGTGGCGCCAATTTTACGGTGGAATAGAAAACAACCCTCGAGTGTAAATCCCGATTCCATCTTGTTTATTTTATGATGAAAATTTTCAATCCGCCTCTGAATTTTTGTGGGAGTCTCATAGCTGCAAGTAATAATTTTTTGACATAATCATTAAATAACAAAAAAATCCGCAATGTTCCATGTTAAATAATCGCGGAAAAAATCGAAAATAACTCTTTTTATAATGATATTAAATCAAAACATATTAAGCTATAGGATAAGTGGAAATACCTTATTTATTTGATTCACGTTTACACCGAATAACATCTCACGATTTGGTCTTCACCTTTTGACTTTAAATCATACATTATCGAAATATCTCGCGAAATGCGTCTCCTATTCATTTGTTTAAATTAATGCGGTTTTTTTTTCCTTTCTTTCACATATATCGTGTTACATTTAATTGCAAAAAAAAAAACAAAGACAATCGGAAACTTCTTTTCGTTCACCGAAAAATTTGACCTTAACCCCTTTTTTTTATTGTTATTACTCAAATGGGATCGTTGGAAATGATTTAGTTTGGAAAAGAAATGGTTTGAGTAAGCCGTAAAAGATAAACGTTTTATTTCTTTCCTAAAACAGGAGTCACACTTTCCCGTTTCGAATTAAACTTTCCGTTTATAACAAAAAATAAAATAAAAGACGTGCCTTGCATATCACGCTTTCACGTTTTACAAATGTGCAACGTTTGCCCTGGAAACGTGTTCGAGAACACGGGAGATTCCCATTTTCGATGTTATAGTTAGTTAAGTTTCTAGGCGAGATTTAGAAGGAAAGAAAATTTTTATAAAAAGAAATTTAGCTTAATGAAGATTTAATGTAAAGAAAAAAAAGCTCATCCTTGTAATTAAGAATGACATTTTATTAAAAGAAAAAAGCGTTTGTGTTATGGAATTTTAAAATCTTCATTATTTTTTGGGGGGAGTTTTTAAAAAAAAAAATTTTTATAAAAGTTTTACCTTCGTAAGATTTTTAAAGAAATATGAAAGAAACTTTTTAATGTTAAAGTAACTGCCCAGAAAATTAATACAAGCTCTGATTTCCAAAAATTGGGAAAGTAAAGTTATTTTCTAATGATCGTTTTTTTTTTTGTTTCAGGTAAGAAATATTTCAGTTGATATATTTTGGATACCTTTTTATTAATTTGGCAAAAAGTAAGATTACTCGGAAACCGCGACTTTTGACCGGGCAGCCATCAGATTGATTAAATCAAGGCGGCTACGGTTGGTAAGACACGTGAAGAAGCGCTATCTTTTTTAGCTATTTGTTTTTCTTCATACTAGACTGCATCGTAGATTCTAGATAGAGACCCTAAATTAAAAGAAACCGGCAATCTTCCATTTCAAGTATTATGGCGACTTACACAAAAAGAATATTCGGCAGCCATGATGACTTGACCATCCGGACTCATGAAAATAGGAACTTTCACAGTGATCACGGATGCTTTGCCCAAGAATTTTCTTTAATAGAAAGCGGAGCTTCCGATAAAAACCAGAAGAACATGAATTTTTTCTGCTAATCATCGTTGCTGATTATTCTTTTGTGAAAGTCGCCATGACACTTAATATGGCGTTCAATTTTTGTAACGGCTGACAGTTTGCCTGTCCCTTTTAATTTACGGTCTCTAGTTCTAGAGAATCAAAAAATTGAATAATTTTAGCTTTAATTTCTGCCAGGAAATCTTATTCTTAAAAAAATTTAACTAGTTAGATTTAGGTTTCGCATAATGGCCTGTTTATGGATAAGTTTTACGAAGGGCAGGCATAGGTAAACAAAATGAGAGCTACTAAGGGAAATGTCAAGCTCTGTCTTAGATATCTAGCAAGCTACAACCTGCATAGGTTGCAATTCAATCTTAATGAAGTTTTTACTGTATAATCCGAAAAGCAACGCAAGCAACGATACGGACAACAGCAGGCACCACCTACGCAGCAACCGCAAGAACAGTGACGTTAGTTTGCTGCAAGTTTGCTGTAAGGGAACTAGTTGACTTGTAAACTTACACTTACTTACTGCCTCAATCACAGTTCTAAGATTCAAGAGCGATCTCGAACTAAGACTGGCAGCTGAAGCCGTAATTGCTGCATGTCTAAATGTCCATGTCAGTACGACCTGTCAGAGGTCAAACTTAATCCATTCTCTGCTAAACTGCACATGCTTTTCTCTTATATTGAGATGGTAATCAAGATGAACATTTATCTGGAGCGATTTGCAGTGAATAGACGATTTCAAATCAATTTACGTGCTGAAGCACTTTTTTGTCTTGTTGCATCCTATTGGGTTGCATTTTGTTCAGCAGACTTGCATTCAATTTGTCACGGGTCATATGGTTTGGATCCTTCTTCTTCAAACCAAGACTGTGACTGATCGTCTTGTTCTGTTTCATCATTAAATGGGTCTGCCGGTTGTTTCCAGTAGCGTAACAATTAACAGAGCCGTTGGTGCAACTGCACCAGGACGGTGATCAGAATATTTTCCGAGGGTAGCAAAAGAATCAGCAAAGATGGTTTATTGTAAAATATCCGTTTCTCGGGGAGGGATTTAGTAACGTGCTCATAACATGCTTCTCTCGGATTAGGCTAATTATTCTTTGCAGTTTTTCATTATAAAATTTCTTCTGCTTAAAAACCTTCCCATTGAAAAAGTCGCCTTATTTTTATTTTAAATTAAAATTTTTTGTACCTGGCTTTGAACCTCTTTTCCAATTTTCCCCTTCTTATTCAAGGGGTCTGCATTCTCTAGGATGAGATTAGTTTGGTTGAAGGGGTCGCTTCAGATAGTTCCATTATTTTTTCTTCAGTGAGTGTTTACAAATTTTTTTAGAAACTTTTGTGCGGCATATGGATCATAAAGAAAAATTTTATTTTATAACGTTCCGTAAGTAGTATATTTTTTAAGTAACAATAAATTAGAAAAAAGAAAGGGCATCGCCGACTTTTTGCCCCAAAGTGTCAGCAGATATAATTACACTTTGAAACGTTCCTTCAGCGTTTCTAAAATCACTAGACCGCTTCTCAGCATTTTTAAAACGTCCCTGAATCTCTGATACCAAATTTGCGTGAGGTAGGACCCAAATTTCTTAATCTGAACAATAGGCCTCGTTTTCCAAGCATCTTCTCGCTCTAGACTCATACATCAAAGTTTTAAAGACGCTGAGACATCTCCATAGTGCAAAAATTTCTATTACATGAATAATAACCTCACTAAAATATAATTTCTCACTGACTTATATAATACACTAATTAACATCTGAATCTTTCCGCATAACAATGCCCATGATATATTTCATTTCAAACAAAAGTCAAATGTTACAGCTTGACGCGTAATTTTTTTTTTTACAATTTAAAAAAAAAATGGCTCGTGATGATTTTATACGGTTATCAATTTCGCCGAGACTTACATTGCGAGATTTTATTACTCACACTTTTTATCTCTTTTCCCTTTTCCGAACACGCACTCAAGAATTTTCAATCGTACCCGTTGGCCAAGCGCTGTATGTCGGACATCCTATACAGAAGAAATTACTTTTAATAAATTATTATTGTCATGAATTTTTTTTCTAAAACCTCTGCGGTCTTCTTTTCATTTGTTTATTAAAAAGAAATGCGAAAAACGATAAAAAAAATTATATGAAAATATTCGAAATATTTCTCTTTTTATACGTCATCGCATAAAAGCGGATGAATAAAAAAGAATAAATATAAAAAAGTTGGATGGAAAAAAAAATCAAAACAAAAAACGTTTCCGTTTTTACTTTTTAGCTTGGTCAAGAAATTCTCGTAAAATCCATTCGCCGCGCATGATTTATAATTTCACTCGGACTGAAAATATTATACCGGGAGTCGGGGTCAGGCACAGAGCAATAATAAAAACTTTATCCAGGAAACTCGTTTATTCTTCTTGTTCAATTAATATTCGATCAAAATCCCCCGCAAGAAATAAATTCAAATTTTCAGTTGTTAAAAACATTATTGTTATCGATAAAATTAATAATGAATTTTAAATTAGGCCTATGCATATTAATATTTTAAGAAAATTAATTGCTTATCATGTAATTAAATTGGTAGTACAGACTGCCAAGTGAGCTAAGTCACTATTAGTGAAAGGAAATATTAGACCGCAATGCACACAGTTGCTTGGTAAGATAACTAGGTCACCTGTATTATGTTCTGGTCCCTTTACTCACAAACGAATGTGCATGTTATATTCACCATGTCCATCAGGTTATGAAATCTGAGGCTTGATTATTTTTACTCTCGATCAAGGATTCTAAAACATCCCCTAATAGGGAATAGTTTTTTTCTACAGGAAGCATTTATTAAAAGATTTGTTTGATAAGAAAAATTGATCAAAGAATTTGTTCGGCAAGAATAAAGTCGATCAAAAGATTTAGTCGAATAGAAAAATTACCAAAAGATTTAGTCGAACAAAAAAATTATCAAAAGATTCAGTCGAACAGAAAAATTATCAAAAGATTTAGTCGAACAGAAAAATTATCAAAAGATTTAGTCGAACAGAACAGTTATTAAAATATTTAGTCGAACAGAAAAATTATCAAAATATTTAGTCGAACAGAAAAATTATCAAAATATTTAGTTGAACAGAAAAATTATCAAAATATTTAGTCGAACAGAAAAATTATCAAAATATTTAGTCGAACAGAAAAATTATCAAAATATTTAGTTGAAAAAAAAAATTATCAAAATATTTAGTCGAACAGTAAAATTATCAAATGATTTGTTTGACAAGAAAAATTCTGAAAAACTGGTTCGACTAAAAATTCTGAAAAACTTGTTTGACTATAAAAATTCTAAAAATCTTGTTTGACTGCAAAATTATTCAAGAAATGTGTTTGACAAAAAATTTTAAAAAATTTGTTTGACAAAAATTTTGAAAAAATTTGTTTGACAAAAAATTCTAAAAAAATTTGATTGACAAAATTCAAAAAAAATTGGTTTGACAAAAAATTAAAAAAAAATTTATTTGACAAAAAATTTAGAAAAAGTTTTGTTTGGCGATAAAAATTTTCAAAAAAAGGAAATTTGGCTTAAAAATTTTTAGTTTTGATACGAGTTCGTATCCTCATTTTTCTTACTTAGATCTTAAAAAGCCAAAAATTTTGGGAAAACTGTTGTTTGATCAAATTCTCTGTCACATTCGGAATTTCAACTAAAATCCTCCTGAAAAAATTTCAAAAACGTTATTATGAAATTCTAGGGCTAACATCCCTTTCTCTCAGTAAAAAGTAATCATTTTACGATTTGCTTTACCTCTCATCCTTACAATCTTAAATCATTAAAAAAAAATTAAAAATCCGAGACTAACGTGATGATGATGTGACTTTTTGTTTGTCTTTCCAAATTAGATTTCATTGTTTGAAAAAAAGCGACAGTTATTACAAGAACACCCTGTACATTAAAGGTGTGGAAGGAATAAAATTTAATTGATAATCAGAAATCTTTTTTTTTTTTTTTTTTCATTTTCGCATCCGATGCGATTTTAGATTTTCCTTTCGTCAACATTTTGCCCCCCTCCTTCCACATCGATTTTTTAAAATTTCATTATTTTATCCTCTTTTTTTAGAATTCATTTTTCAAATGTTTCCCTTGCTTCTACCTGGTGAGAAATAGGAAATTAGTTTACCGACACTTTTTTCTTTTTTTTTTAGAAAGTGGGAAAGGATGAGGATTTTCATAAGCGTGGAATAATTTAATTTTTTTTTTAAGATTTAGAAAATAAAAATGTTTAATTCTTATAGTGTACAAGCAAATGAGTTTACGAGGAGGGATATAAAAAAAAAGGAAACGTTGATGGTTTTAGCTATTAAAATGGAAGAATTTATTCCAGACCATTTTCCATGGTATATAAGATAATCCAGAAGGCATTTGCAAAAGTTTTACATAGCGACCTAGAAAATTCCGCTTTAAGAAAGAAAAAGGTTGTAAAAAATTTATCGAATTTTTTGGCTTGTTTTGACCTTGGAACTTGCCGAACATAAGAAAATTCTTGGGGTTTAGGGAAGAGGTACGAGCAGCATGGGCAGGGGGTTTTTTTTTTTTAGGGGAAGGGAGTGGAGGTAAAAGCTGTTAGCATGCATAAGCTAAACATTGCGAAATATTTTAGCCTCTTTCAAGACCGTAAAGTGTTTGCCCTTCAAGACTTCACTGAAACGACCCCCCTTAGCATGGATTATTGGTTTCTGGCTGAAGAATTTCCAATGGTCCCCTTTTTGCCCCTTCTGGCTACGACTCTGTAAATATTATCAATCCCATTTCGAGGATGACTGAATCGAAAGCCTCTTTTCTATGAAATTACATTGCGGTTTTCCTTTTGAGCATCAAATGCTTGTGTTACATAAACTCCTTTTATCTCCCTCTCTTTTGAGAGAATTGGAGAACATGACTTAATCCTTCTCGATTCGAGCTTTAACCGTTACTATCGCATAGTATTATCATCATCGTCGTTTAACAAAGTCTTTTATACGCTTTTCTCCACTTGATAATTTAATTTAAAAATCAATGCCATGAAAGCAAAGGAATAAAAAATAAGAGTGAATATGTAAATGTGCGCAATCTTAGATACTAACGAATTGATATGATTTAAATTTAAACGCATCAAAGCGTGAGTCACATTCCGTAAGCGCCATAGTTCAAGGTTATAATCTTATAACGGACTCCATTTCACTTTCATGATACTGAAATGGAATTGATTTAAGGTCGGACGCATTCTTTTCATGCTATCATAATTTTCGAATGTATGGAGGATAATTTTAGCCGTTTGTGTTAAGAGAAACAATGGCACAATAATATTTTTGCTCCGATTTTTCTTGCTAATTTTTTTTAGGTTAGAGGACTTATAACTTGTGCTGTTTCCTTCAAAAAGTCCTTCTTAGGACCCTCAATGGACCAAGATTTTTACAGTTAGATTGAACGAGCATTCTCATATTTATTGCTGAAACCAATAAAAAAGCAAGTAGGAAGCTTACTAGAGAATAGACACTTTAATAGATCGTCTGCTACATGCAACGATTTCAACCGACTTCCGTTGATTGGTGATGACGTCATACGACTTTTGCTGCTCAGTACTTAACTTACGTTTGGTCATAGCCAATTAAAAAAGCAACCATTTATTTGGCGATTGTCTTCTTTCAAGCTCTCTAGCTCTGTAAAAGCAACTGAGCGTCCGTAGTTCATTATTACTTAAAACCTTCGTTAAAAATAATTTTAGCTAAACATCACTTTAGAGCCACCCAGCTAATTTATTTTGGCTGCAAATCACCAATTAGCAAAGTCGGCCTATTCAGAAAGTCCTATAAGCCTCTTCTACAAAAAATCGTCAATACGCCACTGATAACGAGAGAGCGAATAAGAGAGAATATTATGAATATTGCGGTTAATTACGTTTTTGATGGTTATACGCGAAAATTAAGCCGATGCGATTGTGATGGTTAATTACAAATATGATCTCCATAATTAAAATCCTTTTTCTAAATTTTGTTAAGCGTCGTTGCATTTTAATGTTAATGATTTTTTTTCGCACAAAAACGAATGTGCATTTCACTGAAATTTAACATTTCCCAGCGGAATCCAAGCTAAATTATATTATTTTAATTTTAATTGTTGCAAACGGTTGATTAGAAGGGGAGAAAGCTCTTTGTGTTGACAAAGCTGTGCAAGTTTTGACAAGTTTCAACTCGCGGTGTATTTTATTAAATTCAGCTATGCAAGTTCATAGACAAGTCTCAACATGCCGGGAAACATTTTATTTAATTTTAAAGGTGTGTTACCGAATCGTTGCAAGTTTTGTCAGGTTGAAACATGATTGAACTTGAATTGCATTGAATGTTTAAAGATCTTTCCCGTTCCAAAACACAAACTAACGAAGTTAGTTCTGTTAATTTATATTGTGAGGAGGTTCCTACTTCGTCTTTTGTGCTCTCTTTGCTTTTCTCCCGAGTCTGGTAAACTATCTCGGGGGGTGTTAAAAGTGAAAACGAAATCGGCTTTAGATTGAGATTCGTTTATTGGATCGAAAACAAGATAAGCAAATTTAGTAGCAGTTGTGGGAGTAGATGTCATTCGAAATTAAAAACTTGTAAGACTTGATTGAAATTTTATGTAATTCTATTTGTCCTAAAAGTGCATATGAAAGCGAATCTAATATTTTTCTAGCTCGCGTTATCGCAGAGACTTAAAGGCTTCGGTGGCTTTACAGAAATTATAACAAAAAGGATAGAAGATATTTTTGAAGTAGCGTCTAAAAAATCTAATTTAGGGCTTCACTAGCTTTTAATGAATTTTTTTGCAAACGCTATTGAAAAATATTTTCAAATCGAGGTAACTGCTGCTTCCTATACACACTCACCTTTTGTCGCCACTGAGTCCGAGGTAAAAATTAATACCGACATGAAAAAAAAAGATAAACGTTTTTGGTGATGGGATTCAATCAATATCAAAATCGAATTCGCCAAATGGAGTTTCCTGGGGGGTATGAAAGGATTCATTTGATTCATTTGATGAACGTTGCGACGCTTTGTTCATATATTTAACCGTATGTTGATGTTTGTAATTTTCTTTCCAATCGCAACTTTCCTCGCATTCTTTTGTTGACTCCGATGAACATTTACAGTAGTTTTTGAAATTTCGATGGTAAAACCATTTCCACAAACCCTGTGAGAAAATGCAGAGAGCCATATCAAATGTTTGCGGTTCACACCGCGATCGAGGATATTTTAACAATAGGAATTTAATAAAAGAGGAAAATAATAAGTTTATACTGGAAGCGATTTTACCTGATCGTTGCTAATTCTGTATAAATCCTGGCAGGTTTGGCTTAGGTTTAATAATTCTTTGATCTGTAAATAACTCATGATTTTGAGTTTGATCTCGTCCGAAAGGCCGGATAAGCTTCCGTTCATGATTCCTTCGTCCGTTAAAATGGAACATCGGATCGGCCAGATAATTGCATTTCTCAGTTGAAAATTAAATTCTTCCAATCCGGAAAATTTTGAAGAGAGCTTTTTCTCGTTCGGCCTGGAGGTAAAATTTTATATATCGGATATGGGGATTATGCAGTATATTAAAAAATAAATATATGGATAGAGCCAGATGAATTTTTGTTTTTTTTTTTAAGAGGAGGAAAAGTTAAGAAGATTGAGGCGCGTAATAAAAATCGCAGCGATTCGAAGAAAATTTTTTTAAAAAGTAAGAAGGCTTGGCAGAATTTCATGGCCTTTGGAGACAAAATTTTTTTTGAATTTTTTTTGGAGAAAATTTTTTTGAACTTTTTTTGGAGACAAAATTTTTTTAAATTTTTTTGGAGACCAAATTTTTTTGAATTTTTTTTGGAGACAAAATTTTTTTGAATTTTTTTTGGAGACAAAATTTTTTTGAATTTTTTTGGAGACCAAATTTTTTTGAATTTTTTGATTTAAAGTTCTTTTAGATTTTTTAAAATCCTTTTCAAATTTTTTCTCACTTTTTTTTGCTTTTTGATCGGCCTACCTTGGGACGTGTCTTGAAGAATTAACAGCCAAACTTCTCAAACTAACATTCCTGGGCGACATATTAGCCACGATCGCATTAATGCACAACACATCATCGATCGGAAGTGCCACTAACCTAACTGAATGATTTAAATATGGTGGCAGTACAAATTTCGCTTCATAAATATGCTTGGCATCATGCTTCCAGTCCTTCGGTAAAAACGATCTACCTGAAAAAACGAAACAAACAAAAAAGTATATAAATTCTTCGAAAATCAGTTTTTGATTTCCCTTTCTCGCCACTTCTTTTCTTTTTTAATTTCATTATCCTCGGTTTTTACGATTTACGCCCGCCATCTTGACAATCAATAAGGAAAGAAAAGAAAAGGTTTTAATTCGAATAATTCATCGCTTTCGGCGAGTAGGAATACAACATCTCATAGACCTTTGTTCTTTTTAACTCTCGTTAGTGAAAAGAGAAGGAGAAAGAAAAGGACAGGAAGGCTTTCGGTAATCTCTTCATTTTCCTCTTTTTTTTTATTTTCATTCATCTCAACATACGAGGAGGGAGATAATAAAAAGAATATTTCTGGGAATTTATTATAAAAATATCGAGCTTTGTTCAGGTTGAAAAGAAAAAAATTTCCTAATCAAAAGCACGCCTTCTATCATTTTAAATGTCTCATTTCCGGTCTAAATTATACGAAAGCACGAATGGAGTTCGAAAATGAATTTGCCATTGTGTCAAGCGTGGCCAAAGCTCGAATACAACAGGTCTGATCTTAAAGCGAACCCGAAATCAGGATAATATTTTGAGACCGATTGTAGTGCTTTTAGTTTGTAAGTTTTTTGGTTGCAGAGATTGAACTTGGTCCCGATTTTCCTTAAAAGTCCTTTTTTTTAAATAAACGAATACTATTTTTAACAAGAAGTCCAGAAAAATCTCTGTTTTCACAAAGCGGGATTGGCAAGAAAAATTTAATTGCAATTTTTAGGTGTCAAGATATTTTTGGGGTTAGTTTTTCAAAATTTTAGTGGAATGTTTCCTTTCCTTGAAAAAATTGAGTCGTAAAGAAAATATAATAAAATGATTTGTTTGACAACAAAAATTTCTCAAATAATTTGTCCTGACAAAAAAATTTATTAAAAGATTTCTTCAAAAAGAAAAAGTCATCACAAAATAATTTGTTCGACAAGAAAATTTTTTTGAAAGATTTAAAAATTACTTAAAGATTTGTTCGACAACAAAAATTTCTCAAATAATTTGTCCCGACAAGAAAAATTTATTAAAAGATTTCTTTAAAAAGAAAGAATCATCACAAAATAATTTGTTCGACAAGAAAATTTTTTTGAAAGATTTAAAAATTACTTAAAGATTTGTTCGACAACAAAAATTTCTCAAATAATTTGTCCCGACAAGAAAAATTTATTAAAAGATTTCTTTAAAAAGAAAGAATCATCACAAAATAATTTGTTCGACAACAAAAATTTTTTGAAAGATTTAAAAATTACTTAAACATTTGTTCGACTAGACAATATTATCAAAAGGTTATATCAATAGAAAAAATCTATTTGACTGTAAAAATTCCCAAAAAATTTATTTGACTGTAAAAATTCTCAAAAAATCTATTAGGCTATAATAATTCTCAAAAAATTTATCCGACTGCAAAAATTCTTAAAGAAGCTATTCAACTATAGAAATTCTGAAAAATTTGCTCAAAGCCACAAAATGTGAAAAAAAAAAAGATTTTTGGTCAGAAAACTTTTTGGTTTTAATAAGTCTCTAAGAATGACTCCAGTTTGATAATTATATAGCTATCAGTGCCTCCTAGGATTTATCATGTGAGCCTAGTTTTTTTGCTAACCATGGATCTAACGCCTAATGGGCAACCTCAAAATTCTCTAAGATACTTCCTATAATTTTTGCCTTCATGCTTATCGACTAGTACAGACAAGTTTCAGCCCTTCGTTCTTAAAACTTTCCGTTGATGTCATCCCTACACCAACATCAAACCCGACTCATTTCACTTATTTCTAAATATTAATCGTGTACGTCTATAAAACCTAAAACAAACAAACGTGCTGTGAAAACCAAAAGATTATCACGTTTTTATTTTTTTATCATTATCATCATCTTCGAAAACCATTATCATTTTCATCCTCTCGCCTGTAACTTACTTTTATTTCCCGCCTTCTTTGATTCCAAACGATAACTCGATATAAATCCAGCTTGAAGCATGGACCAAAACGTAATAGCAAACATTATGTCATTTTGTATAATCCCCCACGTTCCTTTTGTTTCTAAACATTCGTTAATGATGCTTTCAAGATCCGTTAACGATTTCGACGAATCTTCTTTACCTTGAATGTGTTTTTCATTATTTTCAACTAGCGTTGTCATTTTTTACGTTTTAATTTTGAATAAATATAAAAAGAAACGTCCATTTTCTTTGTTTATGTTTTTTTTTGAACTTTGCCGGATGGTTTTACGATAGCAAAAAGAGGATGAGAGAGAGAAAATGAGATTTCGTTCCGGAATGTTTTGTACATAAAGAATCCATTAAAGTTGCAAATCCTATACATCCACCTCATTTTCGCGTTTCGGGATTTTGTGTAGTAGCAAATTGAAATGACTTATCTTTATCAGATTTCGGTTTTCATTCCTGCCTGAGCGCATCTTTTGAAAACGTCAAGACCAGTCTCTAAGGCTATTTAACTTATACATCCCCGGTTTTCATACTAACTTTTGTGTTACGAATTTTCCGAAAAGTTTATTTTTGATTCTGACGTTTTCAAGATGAACGCGACGTTTTAGAAATTTTCTCACCCGTCAAGGCGTCATTCATGTTTTCATGCTTTCTATTCTTTTGCGTTACAGAACAATCGGTGCAGATGTTTTAATTATTATTGTCGTAGTATTTTCGTGTTAAAAAGAAGCAATTTTTTTTTACCAAATCCGTTTTTTTCTGAAAAGGAAAGTGAAAACAAGGAAATTTCAAGAATGCATGACAAAACTCGTGTTTTTTACCTTAACCCTTTCCCTCCCATGGGTCCAATTTCTGGCCCTAGTAAAAATGCTGCAGATTCTCCAGTTTTCAGGATGTAGAGCTGAAAATTGGCCCCCACATGGCTTAAATGCTGCTTATTACAAATCTTAAGTCAGAATTTGAATTTTACTAAAATCCAAGATGGCGGAACACTTTAAAGTAGGCCTTCTGCGTCTTTCTGGAAATCAATTTATCTTTATTTCTGCACGTCAGTGCATTTCCGATTTGAAACTTGTTTTTTATTGTGGCTTATTATGAAAAGACACCGCCATCTTGGAAATGGACTTGGTCGAGTTCTGCACTGACGTACAGGTTTGTTAAGGATGAATTTCTATGCATATATCTATACGTAGAAATTGATAGTGAAAATTAACTTTTGAATAAATTGCATATAAATACTATCTTAAATTTTTATGCAAAGAAATTCGTAGTGAAAATTCACCCTTATTTGTTTGTGTTATTGTTTAAACACATTAAAATTCGTTTAAGCTGCAACACTTTAAGGTAGATTAAGCCCTTTGTAAGCCATGACATGCTTTCGGCAATGTCTATGCAGTCATGTATAACAAGCTGCCTAACCACGGATCAGACTTTTTCACTTATCCTGGAGACTTACTCGGCCTAGCACTTCACTAAAAGGTGGTTGGTCTTTCTAAATAAAATTTGGGTAATTTGAGCTAGGCCTAGGGAGCCTAGTAGGGAGTGGACACTTCGACGAGTCGTCTGTTACACACGAGGCTGCCATGTTCTCGAATCGGCATCCGCCATGATGGCCTAATAAAAGGCTTATGGGGCAACATGGCGACGTCCATTTCGAGATCATGGCGGATGCAAATTCGAAAACATGGCAGCCCCGTGTGTAGTAGACACGGTCTTATAAACAGGTCTGGAACCTCTTGTTTATTTCCATAGTAACCATGTCCTGAATTCTGTAGCCGAATTTAGTTCCATGTTTTGGCGCTGCATGTACAATTTATAACCAATAGGAATCAAATGTTGAAGGCGGCCATGTTTTGCCAAGAAAACTGCCACTGCTATTGGCTCTGAATTGAAACACTAGCGACACAGGTGTTAAAAAATGAACTATTCTCGGCGACATGATTGAGGACTAATCTGAGAGCAAAGATTCCGGACCTGTTTATAAGACCGTGGTAGTAGACCACTTATCGAAGCGTCCACTCCTTACTAGGATCCCTAATCGGGAGTGGACACTTCGATGAGGCGTCTGCTACATAGGGGTACGCCATTTTGAAAACTTAAAGCTGCCATAATCTCGGATTCGAAGGCCGCCATTCTTGAATTGAAAAGCAAAAACCGCGACTGACAGGTTTTTACAGGTATATGTCAGATTCTTGACGGAAGACCTACTAGTCTCAAGATCTCAGGGCAAGCAGCGGCTTCGGTGGGAGGAACCGTGTCAAAGGATGCGGGCAAGCTTAAAATTCCTAACTGAAGGAAGTCATGCCAGGACAGGACCTCTTGGCGTACTGCATGCGATGTGGCAGTAAGGCTACAAGCTCCGTAAAAGCAATTTCAGAAACTCTTCTGGAATTTATAGAGACATTTATAAGCAAATAACTTTATCTATGAAAGTTGTTACAGTATTTCACAAAGAAATCCTTATAAATTCTTGAAAAATTTACCTCACACACCCTTTGCAACGTCATTAATAAAAATCTAATTGAGATCAATACAAAAAAAATGTTCTTATCGATAATTTTTACAACGAATGCATCCTCCGTAGAATGCTTATGGACAACAATACAGCATTCATTACGTGAGCACTGAGCATCTCCATTCGATTAACTAACATTTCGTCACGAATGAAAAATTACCATTAATAACAAGAAAAAAAAAAGAATACGAAATCCGGGTGAATGAATATGACGGATCAAGAATGAAGAAAAAAATAACACAAGATACATGAAAGGCGTTGTTTTTTCTGTGACTATAAGATGACTCAATTAAAACTGTCATCGCGCGATTTCAGAATTCATGCCACTTTCATTTTTTAGTTCAAGGTAGAATATATACTTGTAACAAATTTTATAAGAATGACATTTTAAATGTGTTCATATACAAAATGTTTACACCTTACAATCGACCTTCTTCCCCTTAATTCGTCTTTCTCTCTCTCTCTTACATTGATACATTCTGTATAAGCGATTTTTTGATGAGTTATCTTTTAAAATAACGGATAAACCTATAACTGGATCACCTTGGGTGTCATTTTTAATCTGGTTCGACGTCACCATAATTAACAACTAAACGATATTGTTCATCACCAAATACGTGAAACACGAATTAATTTCAATTGGTTTTGGGTAACTGACGACCCACGTTCCTCCTCATTGTATTCTTCGCGGGTCTTCCATTTATTACATAACGGGGATTTCAATTAATAACCGGTAACTTCTTTTTAAAGACGCGGATGCGTCATCCTAGATTATTATGACGGGGAGTCACCTGGGGATCCTTTCAACACATGTCGGAGATAATGCTCTGATATTACAATTAAGCCGGCTGCGGATGATTAACTACCGTGTCGGGGGACTTAACGATTATCAGTAGCTATAACTCCTTTTAAAACGATGTTAGAATATTCCCCCCTCAGCTCGTAACGTATAATTCCTATCCCTTTTCCTGGGAAAAATCGAAAGAGGAGAAATTTCCAATAAGGATACAAAGATGAAAGTTAGAGGTATTCTGGTTTCAATTTACTTTCCCATGAATTTTCAACACATGCCGTCAAGTTCCTTGCAAAGCTTTGTGGAGATGCCTCTAATCCTTTTACATCATCTGTTTGGCTTAGGCACGTTCTCTGGAGTGTTATCCTCACCTTAACTCATTTTTTTTTTGTTGCGTAGAAACCGGAAAGTCGAAGTAAAAACACTCCAAGGAAAAAAATATTATGATGTCGCACATCAATCAAAAAAAAGTTTCTAAACGGCCTGTTAAGCTCATTCATTTGTGTAAATAATTTTAGGCTCCCGTGTCGAATTTATCCGCGAAGTAAAAATCTACGTGTGAATAAGAATAATTTCGCCACTAGTGTTTTTTTTTTTTTTTTCGGCAATTATGTTTAAATTTAATGTCAAGGAATTTTTTTTTATATATATTATGTAATTGGCATAGGATCAAAACAAGCCGATTCATAACTTTTTTTTTTAAAAGATGGGCGGTACTAAGTATAGGCTGGCTGACTTAAAGCCGTTACTGATTTAAATTTTTCAAGTTGCAATGTAAATATGCAACTTTTTTTATGAACATGCGTGATTATGACATGAAGAGGTGGACTCAAGGAGTGGCGAGGTTCGTGGATTTTAACTTGTCCGCAACTTCCAAAAATTCAAAACGACATCCGTTTTAGACGCCCCATGAATTTTATTTACTTTTGTTAAAATATTGCATTTAATGGAAAATGATTTGGATTTTTCCTGTATTCTCCTTTCTCCTATTTCTCTGCTTCAAGGCTCTGGGGCAAAGCCGTAACTAGGAATTTAGAGCCTGTGGCGAAAAAGTTGCGCCCTCTACCTCTAATGAATATTTTTTGAGGACAGAATTCATGTCAGAGCAAGAACACATGTCGTTATTGCTATTCCTAAATGCTCAACTTCTTCTAGTTATTATTGTAGAGGCTTTGCAACTTTGAGCCTTCGTCTTTGTGCCGGTGGCACCCGCCTTCACTGCCACGCCCTAGTTCCACTCCTGCTCTGGCGTCAAAGGGACCTCCAATTTTTCAGAAGGGAAGTGATTTAGCTATTTAGCACTAGATTAAGGGCTGTAAAAATTGAGAAAAGAACCGCAAGTAAACTTTCTGTGAGGGGCCTTTTTTAACATTGCTATGCCACTGCCCGATTGTACCACTCTTATGGAAATCATCTCAGTGTACTTTCACTGAACAGAGCCGATAACCCTTTCCCTCCCTTTCCCTTTCTGAAAACATTTATTTCCTATTGTATTTTTCATTAAAATTAAGTTTCAGGAGTAATTTTATTCGTAGATTTCGAAAATGGAGTCAAAATCCCCAAAGAATTCGAATCCAAGATGGCAGAAAACCATTTTTCCGACTTACCCTAAATTTAATTTACAAGATATTTTCTGCACTTCTTCGCTATGACACTCACCACCAGGCTCTTAGCCAGAGAATCAGGCTAGGAGGGGCACAAAATCTACTAGGAGGGGCTCCAAATGACCCCTTATAACATGGAGGATAGAGAAACACATGGGCCAAAAAATTTTCCAGGGAGGGGCTGAGCCCCCCTGGCCCTCCTCTAGCTACGGGCCTGCTCACCACAACATTCATAAATATACATCACTTTTCTGGAGCTTTTTCAAAAATTGGCTCACTAAAATGCAGTTATGCTACCCGCAGTACACAAAAGTTTGCACATTGCATAATTTTTAAAAATTTAAAAACTAGGCCAACATATTGAATTTTCTTTTTAAAATTTCGGAATTCTAAGCTCATATTTAAATTTACTGGACCTGAAAACCCCTTGAAGCGATTTAAAACCCAATAAAATAATTTTAAGTGTAAACGGTCAATTTATATGCACCCATTTACTGCAAGTTGCATATCCATGATTCAGGAGTTTCCATATTTCTGGCCAACTTATCGGGCCTAGGACTTCACTATAAGGTTGTTGGTCATTAGAAGTGAGATTCAGTAAATTTTAGCAGTATTTCAAGTGAGAAAATGGGTACTCAAGGGGTTAAGATCTCCGACCAATTTTTCAATCAAAACATTGTTTCAGAGTAAGTCAAAAAATTTTTCAATAACCCTCACAAGCGCCATCATCCTTCGCATCTCGTTAAAACGATTTCGATCAGCTTTTTCCGGGGAATTTATCTTCCATGGGAATAAAAACATTCGTGCGGTACAGTTCGTTAGCCTTTTTTTTTTTCTTTCCTTTTGTGTCGTCGCGTAACTATGTCAACATTTTACTCTCTCGCACATCGTCCCTTTTAACGCAATTTATTACTGATACTCAAAGCGTCTCCCCGTAGAAAACAAGAGAAAAAGGTATTTTTTCCCTTGTCATTTCTCGGAGGATCTAATCGTAAATAAATGAAGACTTCATTCAGTTTAAGCTTTTTTTTTATAAAGTTAATTTGTTTCGAGCAAAAAAAAAAAAAGAAAGAAAACTTTTTTTGATCGATTAATGCTGCTTCATTAAAACGACATGAAGGATAAGAAGAAGAAACAGCGGCAAGGGGAAAAAGTTTTTAACTAAATGAATAAACAGCTAAAAGTAGGAATATCTCGATGACAAGGGAACGAAAAGAAGGGTTGTGACAGTTAACATGACATTCGAAAGACCCGCATCAAAAAAAAAATGAAAAACTTGTGAAAAATGTCGACTCGGTGTGCTAGTACTGAACACCTCATCCTCTCTGTCGTCCCTCCCCGAAAAACAAGGCCGATGATTAACGATTGGTAAAGTTTCCCATTTCAAAAAAATATCGCCGCTTTCGAGATGAAAGATTTCGCCATTCTTTGTTCGTTATTGACACGAACAAGGTAAACAATAAATTTTTTTGCTCGGTGCATGCTCGAGTACTTTTATGAAATTAATCATTAAATTAGTCCCGTGCCTCGGATAAATTAGAGCAGGTAAATATTAGGCAATGCGCCTCTCTTTCTTTCTACGTGACGAAATCCGCCTCAGAAAACCGTTATTCGGAGGAATGAGAGAAAAATTTGAGCACCGAAAAAAAATTTTACGTGTCAAAAAATGGGAAGATAACGAGGATGCGAATCCCGGAAGAGGGATATAAAAACTGAAAACATTCGAAACTGAAAAGAGGGGAAAAAACAAGAATGATTCGAGTACATGAAGTAATTTTGCTAAAAAACACATTAGAGAGAGAGTTCGGAATGTGTTTGGGGAGCCGTGTTATTGTGTAAAGAATTAAACATCCTCAAATCGGTATTACCAACTTTTTTTTTTTTTTTGAGTTATAAGAGCGCTATAGGCGGTCTGTGCGCTACCGCAGAGAAAGTTTATGTATGAATATGGAATATTTACTTTTAAATAACTGCCTAACTCGATTAATGATATGATATGGTCATTATTTTTTCTCCTCCATTTAACCTTTACAATGTCGGATTGGTTAAGGGCATCATTCATCATTCTCTTAATTTTCATCTTTTGCTTTTAACAATCATTTTTAAGCTTCACAATAATCCCGTAGCACTAGCTTTTATTTTCTCGTACGAGCGTTCGTTTCTTGGCTCAAGCGTCCATTTCTTAGCACAAGCGTTTATTGGTTAGCTTTAGCGCTAGTTGAACATCAATTTCAGCGCTTGGGTCCATTACCTGTCTTTAGCAAGCATCCGTTTCTTAAGTTTAGCAACTGCTTACTGCTTCCTGATTGGAGGGTTTCGTGCCAGGATAGGTCCGCCTGGCGAACGATCTCGGATGCGGCAATAGGGCTTCAGGCCCTGTAAATGCCATAGTTAGTTAGTTAGTTACTGCTTCCCCGTCCGCAAGCAAACTTACGGAAGTTTGCTGCAAATTTAAGGTAAGTAAGCTAGTTGACGCGCAAACTTGCACTTACTTGCTGCAAACTTGCAACAAACTGTTGTTGCGGTCTGGGTTATTATCCCAAATTTTCGTTGCTTCGCCCAAGCGTCCCTTATTTATGACTCCAGAGTCCATTTGGCTGGCTCGAGCACCCACTCTTTTGGCTCAAACGTCGGATTTTCTGACTTGAGCGTCCATTTCTACATTTCTTGACTTGAGCGTCCATTTTTCCAATTTTTGACTTTAGCGTCCATTTCTTCATTTCTTGGCTTGAGCGTCCATTTCTTGACTTGAGCGTCCGTTTTCCCTTTTATTGACTTTAGCGTCCATTTCTTCATTTCTTGGCTTGAGCGTCCATTTCTTGACTTGAGCGTCCGTTTTCCCTTTTATTGACTTGAGCGTCCATTTCTACATTTCTTGGCTTGAGCGTCCATTTCTTGACTTGAGCGTCCGTTTCTCCTTTTATTGACTTGAGCGTCAATTTCTTCATTTCTTGGCTTAAGCGTCCATTTTTCCAATTTTTGACTCGAGCGTCCATTTATTTCTTGACTTGAGCGTCCATTTTTCTATTTCTTGACTTTAACGTCCATTTCTACATTTTTTGACTTGAGCGTCCATTTTTTATTTCCAGCGTGGAAAACTAAAGTAGCTAAATCCCTTCTGAATAACAGAATAAACCTAAACCTAAACCAAAACCAGTTCAAGCGTGCTAAAATTCTTTTTTTTAAAAAAAACATTTTCTCGCTCTATAAGTATATTAATCAATTCTATTTCATAGCTACACGCAAAAAATTTGGCTCACCGGAAGTAATCACCATGCTTTTATTTTAAAACAATCGTGCGTTAACGCCTTTATTGAACAAAAAACATCGACGCAACGCGAAAGGAAAATCGTTACATAAAATAAAAAATGAAAAAAAAAAAAAAGACTAATCACCCTCGAAGGCTTACGATGGGAATTGCAAATATTCAAAGTTTATTTAGGAGAGTCGATCACGAGTCAAAATGTTTCAAAGCAAAAACCGATCCCCGACGAAGAGAAATATCAGATGAATGTCATCATATCCTTGATCGGAAAATAATTCATCATCATCATTTCTTTCTCTGGTTCGTTAATCGAATAATTAACAAGAATAACACAAGAGGATCACGACTTTTTTTTTTTTAATATTCATTTTTATTACGTAATAACAATATTATAAAAGTTTTTTATATTTATCCAGATTCAAAGTTTCCAGGATTATTAAAATATCTTTCTCTCCCCCCCTTCGACTTCGTTTTCAACTTTTCCTTTCCACCGACTGCCGCCCTCTTTCCTCGTGATCAAAAACTCGAAATTGAGTTTCTATACAATTAATCTCCTAATCCGAGAAACTGAAAGATTGATTCGTAACTGGTTTTATACCCATTTAATCTCCTTCTGATTAGTTTCTGGGCGGTGGTCCTTGAGTTTTTCTCCTGTTATTTTTTCGCGTTCAGGTTCTGGCAGGCTTAAAGTCAGAAGAGAAAAATTGCATCCACACATTGGCTTGAAAGAGCTTACAGCCGCCGAAACAGAAACGGAATCTGCAGTTGGTCACCAGCTCAGGGACCGGGCTGCCAGTTCCTAACCAACAGTGGCGTAGCAATGTTAGGAGAGGCTTCCCCGCAGAAGGTTAACTCGAGGCCTCTTTAATTTTTTACAGCTTTTTATTTAGTGCAAAATTACTTTCCTGCCGAAAAATCAGGCGCCCATTTGACCCCGGGGCTCCCTCTACGCCACTGTTTAAAAATTATTCCTGGAACTTTTGTTTGACCACAATTCTGCGGTCTCCCCATTCCCGGATTAGCCCACCGAGCTAAGAAGCAAATCTTGGTGCGCCCCTCCAACTATCATGCGCCCTTCTACAAACTCAAGTTTTTCCAATAATAATAAAAAAAATTTCGCATTCTAAGAAGCAGGCGGTTAATAGACTAAACAGTAGTTCGCCCTGTCTTCTTAGAGTCCACGCGAATTTTTTTTCCTATTGAAAATGAAAATTTCTTGCACAAGTCCTTTAGAAGGACAGTCCAGGTCTGGGCCTCCCTAGAGGTTAGGAACCAGTGAAGCAGACCGCTTTTACTGAAGTCGGCGTGCCTTGATCACACTGATGATCAAAAACCTCCCAAAGAATTACCTGGGAAATTTTGAAAAACCTCCCCTTTTAAAATTCTGACTCTGACTACGGGCCTGTTACCCGATAAAAAAGAAAAACATCGAATACAAATCCTCTTCTCCCTGAAACCCGGATACTTTCAAGTTAATTAATCCGTTTGTGTCGTTTGACCTTTTTAAACAAATTCTCTCGTTTGCTCTTCTCAAACTTCTATTATGATATCGATTATCATTTTTTAATTAAGTTTCACTTTTCGCAATGTTTTAAACTTTGAGGCGATTGTTATATTTACCGATTCGTGTTATATCAAATAATTAATTGATCATGATTGAAACAATAATAACAAAAACAACGCCTAAATTGTTTTACTAACCGAGTTTTTTTTTCTCTCTTCTTTGTTTTAGGTAAGATAATCATGTCTGAGGACTTTGCCAAAAAACACAACATTTTTTGGGATTAAATGACGAAGTTCAAGGAATGCAGATTCCTTGCTATAGCGGTGAGAAAGTTGACCATGTGTGGATTATGAAGGATAACGACTAAGACCGTAAGGTATATCGTATGATACGTTTTCGACCACACCCAAACGGTATGATTAAAAATAAATGAAAAATGTATGCTTCCGCCATTTTGATATTTTTTTTTAAGGTGAAAAAAAATTAACTCCCACAATTAGTGGGATATACATTTTTTGTATTATCGGTTACTAGGTTTGATTAATTGGATTAGTTTATGAATCACGAAATTAGTGCAAATCGTTTTTAACAAATCTTTATTGTTGTTTACACGAATGAAATCGTCGTTGGTGCTAAATAGCCACTTTTATGTAATTAATCAATTTAATTGGGTTAATTTTTCAAAATGACTTATTGTCGAAAGACAGCTTGACATGAGACAAAAAAGGGTAATTAGTAACGGATTTTTAAGTCACTTGGAGCCACTAGTCTTGGGGGCAGATTTTAGCTGACGTTAATCTAGGCCTTGGAAGGCAAGTTAGTGACATTAGTAATTTATTTATTTATTGAAGATACAAAAAGCCATAACACCAATTAGGCAATTACAATGGCTCCGGGATAGGGCGAAAATTAGAAAAGCAGATAACTGTGGAAGAAGCAAAGAGAAATGAAGAAAAAGAAAAAAAGAAAGGAAAGCTGACAATAGTTGACACCTGACAACATTTGAGACTTAACATAATTCTTAACATTTGAAACAACATGAGTCTTGTAGATGCATTATTTTTAAACGAATTCCTAGTCGCCGAAAAAAACTGGCATGCTGTCATTGCAACGTCCAAGTCTGGCCAACTATTGAATAAACGCCGACATCTATATAATATGGCTCATCCTCCGCATCCCTGGACCAAAAGAATGACAAATATCGAGGTACTTAATCTATATGAAGAGTACTCTAGATTTTACGTCCCTGTTTTGGGCAGCGGCATCCAAGGTTCGAATAGCGACGATGATCGCCAATCGGTGGCACGTAATAGGGATGTTAACCGGTTAATCGGAAGTCGATTAATCGATGTTTTTTGCGCCGATTAATCGATGCATCGATTGTTTTTTTAATTACTTATATATCAAGCTATTTAAATGGATAGAAAATGTGGCAAAACGTGCGAAAAAACTAGTTTAATTGTCTAGTTTTAAAATTTCACGAACCTAAAAACAAATCAGAACTCCTCCGTCGCATTGGAGTTTGAAAAATATGAAAAACTTATAAATTATGACAAACAAATAAGAAAATTTATAGTATTTATCCGATTAATCGAACGCCGATTAATCGATTGTTTTTTTGTCGATTAATCAGCAAACCGATTAATTTTTAGGCGATTAATCGATTAATCGATAATCGGCGATTATTTTGAGGCGTTAACATCCCTAGCACGTAAAGAAGAAGAATTTTTTAAACTAGAAATGGAGAGGCCTTACGAAAAAAAAGTGACGGAAGCTCCGGTATTTTGTCCAGAAGCTACCCAATAAAAGATCCCATTTCTTGCACCCAACACTACTGACAGTTTTGCTGACCACCGACAGTTTTCTTGCGAAGAATCATGATCCTTGCGATAAATTTTTTCGTCCGGCTTAGTTTACACTATATCGGCTTATAATGTTTTGCAAGAGGACAATCAGCAGCGGCCCTGCTTTGATGAACCTTCTACTCAGGGTTGTGAGTTGATGGTAGGGAGCAAACCATCAATTCCTGCTAGAAGCTACTGAGAAATTATTTCCCTAAGGGCTCAGAGAAAAGTCTGAACACACTGCGCCTCCGGGGCGTTGTAAGGCTACAACTCTCAACAACAGAAAGAAGACATCATCAAGAAGACAGAGGGATTGCACTGTTTGAGGGTTGCGGAGAACCCAGGTAGATGGCATGAATTGAGGGAGGGTTATGTTCAGCAGTGGAAGCAAAAAATGTTTTGTAATAGATCCACTCAAGCCTCTCTGCTGGTTCCAGTTACCTTTTGATCCTGTAATAACAGTTCATACTTCATTTCTGATCAACCCAGTCCGCTGCAAATACTTAAAACAGAAACCTGATTCCAGCTTATACCTAATTCTACTAATTTTCAATCTGAATGAGCGAATCAAAGAGCGTTTAACTATCCATAATTATAGCCATTATTAATCCATCATGCATGCGATTTAAAAAGCCTTAACTTTAAGTATTTTAATTCAGCTCTTTTGCAAACCCCTCTAATCAAACACACTTTCGAATCCTCAAGTTATGCGTATACACCTTATTATTAAAAATTATCAAAACTAAGCATGCGTGCGTTATTCACGCATTATTTGCAACATTCTCGTTCTATTTAATTATTTATTCACCATGATCCAGTCACGAAAACCTACCGACTAATCTTCGCATTAGCACCAGCCAAAAACTCGCCTCATCATTCATGCTACAAAAAAAAAATTCAGTGACATTTCATACTTCAACGCTAAGCCAATCGTCATTTCCTTTAATGCCAACTTCACTCCGGGATTTCTTCTATTGTTTTCCGGCAGTCTTGATTGCTTAAACGACCGTAATAAATAAATTTTAAAAGCTCTCCCCTCTCGTTGTCGTCGTTCGGTTAAATCGACCTGATTTGAAAATCTCAACGTGGAAATAACTTAACCCTGCCTGTCTGGGACAAGCTCTTGAAAATAAATAACTTGCGAATGCTTTAAAACGACATTTTACCGTTTTTTAGTCTTTGATTTAACAGGGGGAACGTAATATCGCAGCGTTTTTCGTTTTCATTCCTTGTCGAAATAATTTTCCACTTCCGGTTCGCTGTGTATCAACCTCGTTTCCGCATCTCGATTTTCAATTTAAACTTTTTCTCCGGGAAAAAAAAAATAATATAAAAAAAATGCTTTTCAAAGTGCCGGGTAAATTTTTTTTTCCTCTCGTTTTTCTGTGTAATAAAATAAGGGGAGGCAGGAAAAAAATGAGCTGGGCCATGGTCTCTTCAACAAAATTTTCCACGTTCCCCTCATTATTGGTTTTGCCTTTTTACTTTCGAGCGACCCTAGGAGTGAAGGAAGTATTGCGACGGGTGCAAAATTTCGACCTCGGGATTTCGACGGATGTCGACGTTTCGAGACCCCCCAGAACCCGAAAAAATGGTTTTCAGGCCAACGTCCGTCCTTCCGGAAGTCCGTCCATCCGTCCACTGACGTTCGGCGAATTTTCTCCACAACGGAAAGAGTTTTTTTTTTTGAAAATCGGCATAAAGGTTCTTTCGGACAAGCGCTACAACATGGTCGGGCCGAATTTCCGATAAAATTTTGTTTTCGGCCTTTTTTTGGGCTTAAAAATTTTCGAATCCGGTTTTCTTGAAAACTGGTCAGTCGAATTTCGTAAAATTCCATACACACGTTTCCTAGATTCCAATAAAGAAAATGGCTATCTTCGTTTTCTCCGGAAAAACCGTTTTTTGCCATTTTTAGGGCAAAGTCGTAACTCGATGAGGGAACAGCCGATCGCGTTCAAATTCGGCACAGTCGTTCCTCTAGAAAAGCAATATAAGGGACCGAAGTCGTTTTTTCGAAAATAATTCATTTTAAGCCTTTTTTGGCCAAATGAAATTTTCAAATTTTTTTTTGGAAACAGTTCAGCCGAATCGGCTCAAATTTGACACATACTTCTTTTAGAACCTACCATGAAAAATGGCTGTCTTCGTTTTCTCCGGAAAAAATCGTTTTTGGCCATTTTTAGGGCAAAGTCGTAACTCGATAAGGGAACAGCCGATCGCGTTCAAATTCGGCATAAACTATCGTTATGTAAAGCGATACATACAGCCGAAGTCGGTTTTCCCTAAATAATTTATTTAAAGCCCTTTTTGGCCAAATGAAATTTTCAATTCCTATTTTCTCAAAAACTGGTCAGCGGAATTCGCTAAGATTTCGTACCCACGTTCCCTAGATCCGATTAAGAAAAATGGCAATCTTCGTTTTCTCCGGAAAAATCGTTTATGGCCATTTTTAGGGCAAAGCAATTACAGCTTAATAAGCAAGTTTTATTTCAAAAGAATTAAATGGTAATGTATCGGAATTAATTGGAAAAGTTTTGGCTAATTAAAAAAGGAAAATCCTTTAAAATTTTACTACTTTACCTGTCTTTAATGACTTGGATAATTGTAAAAGAGGAGTTTGGAAAAAGTAAAAAAAAGATAGAAAGAGTCTGGAAAGATGACGAGACCTTCCGAAAGTCGTCGTTTTCGCTTCGGCATTGATTAAAACGGAATGAAGTCTGTTAGACGGAAGCTTCTGTTACCTGAAAAATTGGAAATGATTTCCCTTGTTACCATGGCGATAAGATGCTGGTGTTGAATTACCGGAATACTCTAGGAATGTTAATTCGAAAAAGGAGAGAAGTGGATCAAGTTTGTTATAAAAACATAACGCGGATGCAAAAACAATATCGAAAAAGAAAAGGGGACGGCTGTAACAAGTTGACTTATTTTTCTATCCGACCATGAAATTTCCCCAAGTCGTCGGGGGAGAAATTTTATATTTTGTGCAGAGAAGAGAATTTTACATGATAAATGCTTGAAATGTCGGGGTTTTTTGTATTTCTTAACTTTTCAACTTAGTTTTGAAATGACGGAAAATGATTGCTTTTGCGCCAACGTCAAATACATGACGCCATTCATTTGATGACTTACCATATGATGTCACTTATTTTTGATGAGTTATCTCTTAAAACAAAGCGATACGTAAACTTGACGTTTTTATGATGGGGAAAGCATAACGGAGATGAAGGTTGTTGCTCGCGATTTATGCATTTTGTTTCAGCAATTTTGAAAGTGTGAATTAGAGGCAAATCTTTTAACTCAGATGTTGACTGTGGAGGATTTTGGGAAATGGTAGACTAGATGGAAGAAAGATCTCAGGCTTTAAGGATTTTTATTTACGTAAAAAATAATTTGGCTCACACTCTAAGAAGACGGGGGAAGTATTGACTAGTCCATAAGAGCCCTGTCTTCTTAGAATGCGGATAAAAAAATTTTTTATTTAAAAACGGAAATTTTGGAAAATTGTTGCATTTTTCTGCAAAAATGATGTCGGTTCGGCTGTGTTTTTGATTTTTGTTCGCATTCTTTTGTGAAAAATACGTCCGCTTTGTTTTGAATTCTTACTACAAAAAAAATTTACAAAAATTTCAGCCAAAAAAATACATCTGCTGAATTAAATATTTTAGTCTTATTTTTAAAAACTACAAAAGCAAAAGGGCGCTTGAGGGGCGCACCGGAATTTTTTCCGGTAGCCCTGTGGGCCAACCGCTGCTTGGGCCTCTAAGGTGTAAATCGCCATTAATATCGCCAATTTCTGTCCCGAAAATGATTTAGGAAAATGCGTTTTAAGAATTTTCCCGAAATTTCGGGAATTCTCATCTCGGGGAAACCTATTTTTTAAAACCTGGATTTAGAAAAACTGGAATTCCCATTTTACGGGAATCGAAAAGTCTTCAGGAAACGGGATTTCCTAATTTTTGAATTTTGAAATTTCCCTGGAATCCGTAATTTTTAAACAGAGCGCTTCAGGAAAATCTAATTAATTTTTGATCATCCCTGATTAAATGATTTTCTGCTCTTGTCGTATTATTATAAATGTTGACAAAACGTTTCGGGGAAAGGAAAGAGAGGGATCAAAAAAGGGCGGGAAAGAAAAAGGAATTAAATTCCTATCAGGTGATTTATCGATGTCCTAATTTCGATATCGGAGAACATGTTCCTTTTTTTTTTGCAGGACAGGATCAACGATCACAAGAGTGATCAATCACTTAAAGAGTCGTAAGCACGTCTTCCATTTTAAATTTTTTCCCCCTCGAGGAAAGGTTTTTTTCCTCAACGATAAGTTGATTTACCAAAAAGGTTTTCGACCCATCAGAATAATTAAAGGTTTGTTTTACAAGCAGAACGAGAAGAAGAAGAAAAAAAAAAAGGTTTTTGAGGTTCTTTGGCGAGATTTTTTTCTACCTCTCCCCGCCACCTTGTTGATTAAATAGTTTCCCCGAGTGCCCGCAGCTATTGAGAAAGAGAGAAGCGTGTCAACAGCAGAGATTTTGTGCAAAAGTGGGAAAGGTCCATTTGCTAACGTGGGATCCGGGCGATAGAAATACAATTCCGGATATACGCTTTCTCTAAACTCGATGTAATTACGTAAAGGTGTCCGTGTCAGATATTCTAAAGGTTTGTTTTTTTTTTTTCCTTTCCTTCCCCCTTCTCTTCAGACTCTTTTTGCCTGAAAGCCGTTTAGTAAAAACAGCACAGCAGGAGGAAAATTTTTTAAAGAGGTTTTCTTACCTTTATTTGCATTTCAAAGAGACGAATGAAAAGGATACTAAGGAACGGAAAAGAATTTTTCACCTTACGTTTTTTTGCCGGGGAACGTGGGAAGTGAGTGAGAAGGTTGTCGAAAAGTTCGCAGAGATATTTTTTTAAAAGTTTAATTCTTGTGAAGGATTGTGTGAGCTTTAAAATGAGAAGAACTGTGTGTCGACTAAGGATGCTTTCCTTCGATTGGTGTTTTAGAAATAATGTGGGAAAAATTGGCCCTAGACTTAGTTAAAGAATAAGACATCGCACCTTCACTTTTGAAGATCTATAAAACCTGTATCCGGCCAGTAATGACATGCCATAGAGGCCAGATCCGATACAAAAGCCACTCAACGATTGATGCGCGCAGCTGAAATGCGGATCCTAAGAAACGTCGGAGGCGTTATCCTCTTACATCGCGTAAAAAGCAACGACATCAGACTAAGGGTTGGAGTGGAGGACATTTTTCGCTGGACAAGAAAGCGACGCAGAAACAACGCTAGGCTGAAACAACGCTAGGCTCTCTCGTTATCTTATGGGACCACACACCGAACATCGCTCTACCAGTCAAAAGACCACTTAAGAGATGGTTCGACAGTTGGACTTCCACCTCGCAGCAGTAGTTGGGAAAATAAAGATCGATGGCCTGATTTAGGAAGAAGACAGCGCACCTCTTTTTTTGAGGCCACGGTAAAATTCTCTTTTGGGAAAAATCAGTAATTTTTTTCTGGAATTTACGTTTCAGCAGTTAACTTATGCTGGAACTCATGGACGAAAAGGCAGGTACTTGATGGACGCCCTACAAGTCATAGGCCTCAGGATAGACTGCGGCTGCGCTGGCAAGACAACGTATCGAGGAATAAGTCACCGACTGGCGTCCGCCGAACGTAATATCCGATGCGGCTAATAGATATCATAGATATGCTGGAGCCACGAAGCCAAATGGTGACGTCAGAGTAAAATTCTCATCCACTTAAAGTTAAGTTTTATGGCCTAAAGGACTACATGGTTCCACAGTTACATTCAGCCAGCCCGAAAAAAAAATCTAAAAAGTGCACAAGCCTAATTTCACTTACCACAATATTTTTTTATTCAACAAATAAAAAGTAGCCTCTTCACGTTCAACAGGTGCTTCATACGTTTTACAAAACCTCGAGTGCATGATTTGGCATCAATACTTGTGTATATAATACATTTTTTTAAATATGCTCGTCTTACTTTTTCGCAAATACATTATACAGAGTGTATCACGTTTAATTTTTAAGTATGTTTACTCGAGGATTTCTCCTTTCGAGTGGCAAATATCTTCCTCATATATACGAGAATCGATGAGGACAGCATGCGAGAAGGAGGGGGGGATGATACAAGATTCGCGGTTTTGGAGGACTCCCTTAATTCATCCAAAAACATGATCGGCGACATTTCCTTATCAAGGATAGAGTAAGAGATCGCGATGGGAGATGTTATATTGGTTAACATAGCACGAACCCCTACGGGAGAAAACTTCAAAAGCAATCAAGTAATCTTCTCAGAGAAAAGCACCCCATAGGGCATGCACTTAAAATAGAGAGAAGTCGAAGGATTGTAGAACCCAGGAAGCGCTTCGGAAAATTTAACAGCTTCAGGGAGGGGAAACCCTCATGTTCGAACTTGTTCGATATATCGAAACCATAAATGCAGTTTTTATCCTCTTTTAAAAAGGTTGTTTTTGCCAAAGGGGGGAAAAATAAAAACGCGCGGCGAAGTTTTTTTTTTCCTCTCAAAAATTTAATATCTCGTAAAATGTATGAAAAAAAAATTTTTTTTTATTGTGCGAAGGCAACGAGATGCATGAGTGCGGAGAAAATCTTATCAAAATGTAATCTTACACACTTCACATCAATCACCTTATGTAAACTCCCGGATAATTCCTTCGAGTTTGTTACATGTAATTTTTAACGGGTGGAACTTGACATACTAATTTATAAACTTAAGAAGTTGGTAAAATGTCTGGGATGAAATTTTCTGAGGAATTTTCCGGTCTTTTATTTTATAAAGTAAAAATATTTGGCTTTTTACTTTTTACCTGTGAGAAAGTATTGCGGCGGCTTCGGCGTTAAGGCTGATTATAACGAAGAAAGGAAGAGAGGCTAATGAAGGGCATGATCAGATAAAGCTGTAATTGCTTGCTATTTCTACTGCTACCAAAAATCTGTGTGCAGCTGTTTTTGCGGATGTTAGTCCGGTGTTGTTTCCTCGTCATGATGATTGTTCTAAGGACAATAATAAATAGTGCACTGGTGTTCCTCTTGCCTTCTGCACCGATGTACTGACGCCGTTTCGACGGTTACTATCCCGCCGCCAGATACCCACCACCATACTACAACCGGTACTGAAGTGCCAGCTGCCGCACTTCACTCACTTCTGCATGGCCGCTGATCGTGAAAGATTCAAGGAGCTCTTCAAATCGATTGCCTAAGCTCGTGTGCAAGCACTACACCCAAAGAAGAAATTCAGTGTTGGTCAACACTGACGTCATCACCGGCTCTTCAGGATTTTAGTTCAAAAACCACAAGTCGAGCCTTAACTTTTGGTCTCTATAGGTTCGAATCCTCGATTTTTTCCGCCTCCTCAAACTCCAATAACACCTGGCCCAGACTGGCTCTTCCGAAGGTCTTAAGCACAAAGAAACCTGAAACTGCAAAGAACTTCTATCACAGTTTTTATTTTCATTAATAAAAAAATTCACTTTTATTTTAAGAAGACAGACCTAAGTACTGATTAGTTCATAAGGGCCCCGTCTTCTTAAAGTGTAAGTGATTTTTTTATTTTCATGGAAACACTCGAGAACGCAGGAGGGCTCACTGGGATTTACCTGGTAGCCCGATGGGCAGGTCCGGGCTTGAATGATTTTGAAACCCAATTCAAAGCAGAAAATTCAATTTTATTCAATCGCCAAAGTTTCAACATGGATCTTCAGCTTCCGTTTTTAATCAAATTTGAATCAGCCCTCTTTCTCTTTCTTTAGAACTGAAAAATGCCTAATATAACTTCCTTTGCTCCCGAGAAACAATATATAAATAAGTTTTATTTACGTGCGGGCTTTTAAGTGCTCTCCATTAAATTTATTAAGTAAGAAGTGCTAAAATTCGATAGCGGTAAAGATGTAGGAAAAGTTTTGATGACTTTTTCTTTTATTTAACCAGATCACAAAACTATAAAACAAGGAAGACGTACCTGCACATGAACTTTTCATTGATTCGTTTTTGTGATTCATCCCACTTCATGAATTATTAATGAATTTGTAAAGTACTCTTCTTTTTTTTTTTTTTTTAAATATTCCATGATATTGTATAAATGACCAACGCGCTAACGCCGTGCGTTTACATCCCATTCAAAATTAACTTTTTTAACATTGAGGGACCACCTGGACTCATGTTTAATCTTTCGTCCTTTACTATTTATTTCCCATGTATAAATTAATTTGTGGACTAACGGTTAAAAAAAGTTACATCATTTCATATCCGTAACTTCCGTAAGATTTATTTCTTTTTTACTTCGAAGCTTCTGCTTCTTTTATTAAAACATAAACTTTTTTTTTCCTTTGTAGAAATAGTATTTCGCAAGAATGTTTTCTTTTATTTTCTTCCTTTTATACAAGTTTACTAAAACTATTTTCGGAAAAGGAGAGAAACCAAGAGTTTTTCATTTTTGTAAATCAGTTCTTTCCTCTTTTTTTTCGGATCCCTGGCTCAGATTTATACGTCACATTTTTGTTTTACTGCTACTATTATAACTTTCTACGAAAGTTTCTTTATATTTTTTTTTCCCCCGTAGCTAAAATATTCTTTTTTTCCGCTCGAACGAGTGTAATGTAAGAATCGTTTTTTTTTTGTTATAAATAAAATTTAAATTCGCTCTTTGTTTCGTCTCTTTTTGAATGAAAACAAAGTGAATTTAAGCACGAATTTATTTTATTGCCAATTCTCTCTTTTCATCGGGAATCGTCGATTCGATAAGGAAATAAAAGAGAGAAAGACAAACCTTTTGCTACCCATTTAATCGCAAGCCATTACTGCTAAACCGTATACGACTCCGCTGTTTCCCTTTCACAAAGCCAAGGGGAAACCTTATTTAATTAAAGAGTATAAAATGACGTCATCTCTTTTTCCTCATTAAGGGCGCGTAGTTTCTTAGAATTTTGCACGTGTAACGATATGAAGGTAACCAGAAGAAAAAGAATGGAACTGTAGGCTCGTGCTTCAGCGTGTGCGAGTTTAACCCTTTGATTTCCTGTTTCTCCACTTGAGCTGCAATCCCACCCCCAGGTTTTATTTTGAAGCGCTAGGCCCAACAAGGATGCCGGAAATATGGAAAACCTGGAATCATCGATATACAACATGTCATACATGCGTGGATATCCAATGCCAATTTATTAAAATTGGCTTTATACGCGATAAGGGCTTTTTAGGGCCTGTAAAATTTATAGTCAACCTTATTAGAGAGACAAGATAAAAGAGAGGCGACAACTTAAAAAGCAAAGTGTTGGTTCCATGGAACGTCTCGTAAGCGAAGTACATAGAACGAAAAAAAATGAATAACGGCACAGTGTGCGTTCCACTATCTTATACATAGGCGCAACATATTTAACTCGGACAGCCAATCAGGAGGCGTCAAAGTTGTCGCCTCTCTTCCATCTAGTCTCTCTAAACCTTATAATTCAAAAATTTTGAACGAAAGATCCAATATGGCGGTCTGGCTCTAAAATTTTCAAATGTTTATGCAATTATAAACTTTTATGTACTGCTGGTAGCATAAGTGCATTTTGGAGATAGCCATTCTCTCACAAAGCTCCACAAAAAAGTGATGTATTTTTATAATGTTCATTAATTTTTGGTAAGCTAGAGCTAAGAGTCACAGAAAATAACTTGTGAACAAAAATTCAGGAAAAATGGCCTTCTACCATCTTGGATTTTAAGTTTTGAAAATTTAGACCTCATAACTTCCATAAAAATTTGGGAAAAAATAGGATGGGGATTACAATTTATCAAAAGAAGAATTGTTCCTTCTTGAATTCAAAATTAAAGGTTTAACTCTTGAGGATTAAAATTTTGGTTCCTCAATAGCTCCCCTGTATAATATTTTTAATATTAGGACTCCAACATTAAAAAATTTGAAACCCAGAAAACCCCTTGATATTTAAAAAATCGCCCTATTTGCAAGTGTTATCTCAGTTGTTTTGTATTTTATTATTTGGCCAGTGGGTTGCTTCTGCAATAAAATTTATCAATTTTATCCCATTCTTTTGAAACGTTAGCCCACATTACCGATACGCCCCCCAATTCGCCTTCTTTCAAGTTCACAGCCGCCAAGAGGTTATGACCGTCCTCTCTTCTGCTTCGCAAGAAAATTTCCTGGTAGCCATATTGTTTCCGAAGCAAAATCAAATCCCGCATATGAAATTATCCTTTCATGTCAATTTTCAGCACATGCTACGATTTTTTTTCCATGTCCCGATCCACACGAGTCATAACTGCATAGTAATTAAGCCCTCGGCAGAATTACACTCTATGCAGACGTTACAAAACGTAGGAGGAAACGATAAATACATGCGTGAAGAATAGCATTCTATTGCAGGGTTGTCATAAAAATTAAACCGTCGTCCCACCTTTAAAAAAAAAAAAAAACGAATAAAAAATTTAACGCAGTTTTAATTTACCAACATAAATCAGTCACTGTGTAATTGTTTTATTGATCGTGCCGATCGATCCAGTAATTCACAATATGCTCGATTGATCTTTTTTTTCCGCCAGATTCAAACCCGCGACTTCTTACCATGTAAAAGAAAGAAAAAAAGGTCAGATTTCGACCTCGAACTCTCTTGAAAAAATCAGAGCCCCCACCCATTTGTCTGCAACAAAATTGGTCTAATATTACGTTTATATTGTTCGCGTTTGTGTGCCTTCAGAATACGAAATACTGTTCCTATATTTCCAGGATATGCGAAACGACGCACGAAACTACCGTAATTTAATATTTTCCGGGTTTGAACCTTAAATCCGTTCTTTGTTTCTTTCAAACGTATAAAGTTTCCGGTTCCAGCAAATTAGGGATTTTTTTCCTTTTCTCTCTTTTTTTTTAGCATTAGCGTGTCGTCAGTCTGTTTGAATATGATGTTCAGTATTTTATTCTAAGGTGGGAGCCAGTAAGTTAGCGGCAGTGGCAGTCTTGGTCAGGTTTTGGCAACCTTAATCTTTGGTGAGTCCCATACCCAAATTTATGCGAGCAAACATTAGGAACAACTGTAACATTTCTTGGTATCGGCCCATTAACTGATTTTCATAGGTGCTGGAGAGTTTTCGAGCGGGCTGCCGGATTGCGATGTGGGGAAGGTAGGGCGCCCAATAGGGGGTGGAAACTTCGCTGAGTCGTCCGCTTTTTACGGGGCCGCCATTCTGGAAGCTGCAATGTTTTCGAACTGTGAATTCGTCATTATTTCGAAGTTGGAGCCCCTAGAGACCCTATGCAGAAAGAGACTGGCGAACTCGCAGCCACCACGGTCTTAGAAACAGGTCCGGAATCTCTTGTTTATTTCCACACCCTGTGTGTTCTGCTCCATCTTTCCATCAGACCATCAGGCCTTCGTCCTGCAGAAAATGGCGGTTAGAGTCTTAGCTGGCCTAAGACCTGGCCACTCATGCAGACAAGCGTTCCCGGATTTGAACCTTCTTACATTCCCGTGTTTGTACATCTTTGACACGGTAATCTATGTATGTTGTTAATTCAAAGTCTGGGACCTGTGCTGGGGAAATTTCGGGTCGAGTCACTCGTAAGTCACGGGATTTTTTTATTCCTCCTCGACGGCTAAAGATATCTGACTCGCATGTCACCACGGCTGGGATGAATTTCTTTAATCATCTTCCTAACAGTATTAAAGATTTAAGGGGGGGGGGGGGGGAGAAATCCTTTAAGAGGGCACTTTACTCTTTCTTAAAGGACCGCGTTTATTATAGTGTTAAGGATTTCCTTCAGGACAAGCCCAATTCTATTTCATAGTTTGTAACTCTAGGGATCTTGGTTCTCAGTTTTCAGAATTCTCATCTTGACAAGCCTGATATACATCATTTGTATCATGGGTCTTTAATAATAAATAAATAAATAAATAAATAAATAAAAGACGCAACTTTCGGGCTGCTTCTCTTTTATCTACCAACTTCCAAACTCATGTCTTTTCCCAATCTTCACTGACCCTCAATACCTATTTAAGATTTTAAAAACCCGTACACCGGTAGCTAATAAAAAAATGACCCTGAAATCAGCCCTATTGTTAACGCTTGTGAATACCTTGCTTTCAATTTCATCTAACGGAAAATTTAGCTTTTATAGTTCTAAATTGTATAAGGTAGAGTCATTGTTACCATCAATTTTTTTTTAAAGAAGAATGCACACACACACGAAAAGTAGCTATATTAATTTTCACTTTCGTTTATTTGTTTACAAATAACAATGTGTGACCCCGGCAAGGCCATAATCAACCACCTGAAACGTAATGTATAAAGAGTATACTACTGTGTCAAGGTTACCGTTACCTGATACCCATATGTCGGCAGGAAAAAGGGTTTTTTTTATTTTTGAAAAGGGAAAGGTTAATCTATAACGGAGAGAGAGAGTGAAGTCAAAGCGTTATACCGATACGGAAACCGCGTGACATGTTCATGACATGTGACTATCATTTTAAGGATTATATTGACAGGGATATATGAAGCTAGTTGGATAACATGATGGATAATCATAGGGATTGACCTATGATTCATAAATGCAAACAGGAATGTCTCTATTGTTGTTAGCATACATAAAGAAGTAAATTTTTTTTGATAAATGACCCTGAGAAATTCAAAATGGCGATCGAAAAAAGAAAGAGGAAGAAAAGGAAAAAAAAAATAGTCGTGGGATGTGCTGAGACTTTTTTTCGTATATTGACACGAGGCGTGTCGGGAGTGCCAACCATATTAGTATATAAATGACGGTACGGGCAAGCCATTTTGAAATATTTTTTGACCTAGCCTGAGGTATGTTTTCGATCGATTCCCAACGCCCGTGTCGCTTCTGCATTTCGTACCGTCATAAATTTTTTGTATTTTTGTCCAACTACGCCTTCGTAGCCATAAGCGATGGCCGGTTAATTATAACAGTAAAAGGCGAAAATCTATTTTTGATTCATTCTTTCCTCTCGCCAACCTTTTCTTTCCCCCCCCAAAAATCAAAAACACGAAACTCTCGGTTGCCATGGGAAAATCTCAAAGGAGGAAAATGGGAAATCTTTTTCCCTAAAATAAGATCTGTTATACGTGCCTAACCTTTTCCACGCGGATTCCCCTCGACCCGATTTTATTTTCGAAAAGGGGATTTAGAAGTTTCAAATAATAGTCGAAAATAGTTGTCGAAGTTTTGACAAGGAAGGTTTCCTAAACTTTAAGAAAACTTAAGCATCGCGTAATTACGAAAATCATGTACCCCGTCGTAAAATTTCGTTAAATGTAAATAGGAAATCCTTGACGTGTCACACGGGAATTGCGTGTCGGGAGGATTTTAGTAGTTCCGATGCTTCGGGGGTGAAATTATTTTTTTTCGAAAAATGTAGCAAAACATCAATCGCAAAGGGAAAGTTTACAAGACGATGAAGGGGAAAGATAAGCAACAAAAGAAATGTTTATCTCCTATTGTTGGGGAGATGCATATATATGGCTCATCCTGAGTGATACAAACCGGAACCATGCTGGTTTGTACCTAGGTCAAAGGCACGTTATCTGTTAATATATCAAGTGTTCTTTTTTTATTTCTTTTCTTTTGTTTTTTTTTCAATGAAATGTGCGAGAAAGAAAAGAATGTTTATTTAAATTATCCTATACAAATAATAAAGCTTGTCGTGAAATGTTTTCTCTTAACCGGTGGAGTTTCCGGTAGGCATCTTTTGGAAATGATTTCGAATGTCACTGTTTTGCCTAATTTAAATTCGTTATTGTTTTGAATGAAGTGTGAAGAGATGGAAATATCGGTTCCCATATTAAAACTCAGCACAAAAGAAGTGATTTTGAATATTTTCCTTTACCAACAGTTTGTTTAGCTTAGTGGGGAGCTTTTGGTCATCAGTATGATCTAGGCACGTCGAGGTCAGATTAAGGTAGAGGTCTGCATGGGCTGCCCGGCCCGGAAACCCGCCCGGCCCGGGCCGGGTCCGGGCCCAACATCTTGGATTCAACTCCGGGCCGGGCCGGGCCGGGCCCGGGCCCAATTTTTTCTACCGGAGCCCGGGCCGGGCCGGACCGGGCTCAAACTACTGTCACTGTACTGAACTACTTCGTTGTTCTCTTTTTAAAAAATTCGAACTTCGACAGTCGAAGTTCGACTGGTCAGCAGAAGAATAAAATTTAATATGCTCTGGTATTAATATCTACTTAAAATTATCTACTTAATTACTTATCTACTTAAAGGGTAATTGGAATTGGCTATGGTATTGTAGTATAGAAAATATATTTTTTTTTACAATTTATCTAAAAATTTTTAATTTTTAGACTTCCGGGCCCCCGGGCCCGGGCTCCAATTCCTGGAAACTATCCCGGGCCCGGGCTCAAATTTTTCGGGCCGGGTCGGGCCCGGGGGTTCAATTTTTTGGCTCCGGGCCGGGTCCGGGTCGCATTTTTTCGGCCAGTGCAGACCTCTAGATTAAGGGTAAGATTTCAGAGCAACGAGTTCTTCCATCATCCCTAGACACAAAAAAATTATGTGCAAATGTGCAGTTATTTTCCCGAAGTGTGCAGTTGCTTTGAATGTTCTGCCCATAAAGTGACGCTTATTTGGATGACTCTGAAAGATGTTCTACCTAAAAATTTTTTTATCTCAGTTAAAAACAGACTATGTCCTAAGGGGGTTTGGGTCCTATAAGCGGATGTGTTAGGGTACTGAGGTGCTCTAAATGGTACCTCATGCCAAAGTTTGGGAAATATATGATAAAGCTAAGAGGAAAATCGAAGGGGGGGAGGGTAGGCCTTAGACAGGTTTTAAGTGTGCAGTAGCAATTTAAAGAAATTTTAGGGCATGCAGACGACTCATCGAAATGTCCACTCCCTACTAGGTTTCCCATCCTAATCCAGAGGGGTGCTGTCCTCCAGATTGAAGAAGCGATCATACCAGTCAATAAAACGTGTCCGCTAGTAAAAGAGGTCGTGTTGCAGATAATGTGTGGTACGTTTGAAAAAAAATATTGTCACATGGCTCTCGATAGGAAGATCGAAACATATAAAGTGGTAGTTAAACAGAGCCAGATTGGCCCACCGGGGCACCTGGAATTTCCCGGTGGGCCAGAAGGAAAATGGCCGGGTGCGCTCAGCCAAATACGTAGGATAAAAATTGGGATTCATTTCACTTTTAATATTATCTCTTTAAAAAAGCTCTTTGCCTTTTGCATTTTGTCCCGGGCCAGCCTGACCTGGATTAACCAGACAAATCCCGATGCGCCCCTCAAACTAATGCTGCGTTCTCGGATTTGTCAATAACTAAAGAAATTCATTCGCATTCTAAGAAAACTGGGTCCAAGTTAAACTGTTTCTTTAATTAAAATAAAAAAACCATAAAAGGAGCTCTGTTGTGCTATTTCGGTTTTCTTTACTTAAGCCCTTAGGAACAGCCGGTTTATGCCTGAACTAAAAAATTAGCAATCCAAACTTAAAGCAAAATAACTTAATTGTGAAAAATTTGTGATATTTCATATTTTCAATTATAAAAAAATTTCCACGTATTCTAAGAAGGCGGGGAGCTTATGGACAAATCAGTAGTTCACCCTTTCCTCTTAGAGAGCAGAGAAGACAAGTTTTCTGTTAATGAAAATACGAGCTGTAAAGTAAGTTCTGTAACGCCGATTCGGTAATTTTTTGTTTGAAGAACCAATTCTGACTGCACATAGCAAACAAAGCGATGGCTTAACACTCGGGAGATAAAGGGTGAAATAGTCTCAGGTTGTAAGGGTTTGCGTTGCGTTGCTACAACAAAACGGAAGCTCTTACAACCTGAGACTGCCCTGGCCTTTAGCAGTCCTAACTACTCTCTCTATTTTCAGGCCCAAATAAATTCCGCACCTTTAAAAATCTTGAACCTAAACCTAATAACATTCAAAAGAAAACAATCCAACCAAAATAAAAAATTAGTTTGATTGATTTCTTTTTTCTTAAATTAGGCACAGCCTCACGTTTTTGCGCAATAAGCGCAAAATAAATTGGCACGTTCACTCAACTTTTTTTTTTCATTAAACTCTTTCCCGGGTTCAAAGGCCAGATCAATTCAAGGTCCTATTTCGTATTAAATTTGTTTTTCCACCGTATTTTTGTTTTTTTTCTGTAACACTAAAAACACTGCTCGCGCGTTAATTCTCCCCCACCTCATCATTTACTTTACAAAAAAAAAAAAAAAAACGTTAAAACCTTCACCTACCACAAATGAAAAGCGATTCACGGTTTCAAAATTAATGATCTGCATTCATATTATAATCCCACGCATCACGGTACATTGCATGTTAACACATATCTTTTTTCCTTTTATCAGCATCCGAAAAGCAAGGTTAAGTTTGCGCTTAAAGATATTTTTCGGGACAAAAGAAAATTTGACTCGAGGGGCAAGGAAATCATTGTTGTATAAGAGCAGCAGAGCGCATGCGAGACATTTAAAATAGGCGTGCGTGATGAAAAATTCTCTTTAGCGCAATTAATCTAACAGCAGGAATCTCGGCTTTAATTAAAAGCATGTTTATTTTAAAACTCGGCATTGTAAAAATTGCTCCGAGATAGAAGCACCGTCGGATGTTGAGGGAGGGAGGGGAGGGGGGTGACCGTATATTAAAAGCGTGGAAGTCCCCCCCAGTTCACCTTTTATGATACATTCAACAAGTTTATATTCGGTATAAATATATTCTCATCACGTATAAAACGGGAGAGAAATGTTTATAAATTTTACTAAACGTGTTTTATACATAAAGGGGGTTGGTTTTTGTTTTTTGCAGTCAGGCAAAACTTTCTGAACATATCTCAAACCAAATCTAATTAACTTGGATTTAACCTAAGGTCAGGTATATGTAAAATTATTATATAAATGACAATCGCCTGGCAAAAACATACCTTTATGATGTCCTAAAAATTTCTCTTTTGTACGTTCTTCCTTTTACGCGTCGTTTGACTTTTACTTTTAAGTCATTCGCATTAACTGTCAATTTGGTCAGTGAAAAAAATTTTTTAATTGTTCCTCTTATGATCACGTCGTCACATGTATTTGTTATGAACATAAAGGAATTTGTTCCGGCTCTTATAGGAAGACTTTGTTGAATTGAATCATTCTAATTTGCCATCAGTGGCGTAGCAACCACCCCCGCGGTCAAAGGGGCCGGCCAGGGTGTATACCGAAATTATGCTCTATAAATAATGAAAAAAAAAAAAAAAATGAGTAAATAATGGGTTTTTTCCTATCAAAATTGACGAAATATCGACGAAAACAAGTTTTCAGAAGTGAAAAAGTTTTCAAAATTTAGGAAAAATTTAAAAAAAAATTAAAATGACAGTAAAATTCCGTAAAATTCTAAAAAATTAATTTTCTAAAATTTTTAACTATCTCTTTTTCCTCGTTAGTATTTTTTTGAAAAACCAAAGAAAAAATTTGTCCAGCAAAGGTAATAGATTAAGTCGGCGAGGCCTTTAGGCCGAGCCGAAGAAGGGTCACGGTCTGAAGGACCGAAAAATTTTCAAAAGCGCCATTTTCACTGTTACCTTTTTTTTTAAATTTTTATAGCTTACATTATTTTTTTGCTCTGACTATCAAAATAATAGGAAATAATGAATACTTTGCAAAATAATGAATTATAATGAGTTTTTTAAAAATAATTAAAAATAATGGAAAAATTGACTCAGTATACACCCTGAGGGGCCCCCAATTTTTCAGCAGGAAAGTAATTTTGCACTAGATAAAAAGCTGTAAAAAATTGAGGAAGAGGCCTCAAGTAAACCTTCTGCGGGAGGGGGACTCTCCTAACCTGCCCCCAAAAACGATCTGCGTCGTATAATATACGTATAATATACGTCGCGATTGTGCTGTTTGTTGTTGGGGACGCCATTGTTTACCATTCGCTATGATTCTCATCTGTGCGGATTTGGCTCTTCGTTTCAAATCAGGAAATTTTCATCCGCCACTGAAGGAAATGTAATGAAGGTTCATCACTGAGGCTTGTTTCGGTGGAGAAACGAAAATCTAAGAAAAATACAGTATCTCCAACAGTATAATTTTTTTTTAAGTCAAATAAGTTTCTTATTAGGAATGAAAATGGAAATTCAAATCAACTTGTATAATTTTTTTTTGCTTTTTGTGTCAACCTTGTGCGTTGTATCATTTTTTTTTTATTACCAATTCTTTCGTATTTGAGTGTTTCTCGAAATTTTCCATCTTCTTTTAATCTTTTTTTTTTTTGAAAAATATTTCATAAGCATTTCAAGAAGGGATGTTACTTAACGCACGAAATTGGAGACTGATCCTTTATAACAAAAGTAAAAAAGAAAAAAAAGAAATTAATTAGTTAATTAACTTCAAACAATTCTCGGAATTTGTTATATTTTTTTTTAATGGCAGTTAATTATAATTTTTTAAATTAATATTTGAATAAAAATCGAAATCCAAGCCTGGAAAAATTCATGGATTTTTATCGAAGTTTATTTCAAAAACGACAATTCGGGGCAAAGGAATAAATTGCTCACTGGGATATAAGCATCCTCCTAATTCCAAGAATTTATATTTTTCCAGTGTTCCCACATAAAACACGTGATTTCTCAGAGAGCTTTAGGCTTTTTCCTAACTTAAACAAGATTAGGTTCAATTTCTTTAAATTTTTCACTCGACATGATTTTGTGCCACAATTAATTCTTTAAGGGCGTAGAAGGTCTCGGGACGTTCTTCCAACGTCCCTGAAACCACTACAACGTTTCGCACGTTTCTAAAACATCTCTGCAACGTAATGCACCATAAGGATTTAATCACGGAAAAAAAAGAAATTAAAACGTTAAGGGGAAAAAAAGGATTATTTAAAATTCAAATCCTCTTTTCTCCTTCCTCATACCTAAATTAAAACTAAGAACTCAGAAGAAAGGATTTAATGAGATATTTAACGTCTTATTTCACTTTTAAAAGTCTTGATCTGTTTCACCGTTTATTTTTCCTGTTTAGGGAAATTCGAATAAATTGTTAACATGCATCTTTTTTTAAAAGAATCCTTATTTTTCCGTTTTGGTATAACCTAGTTTTTTTTTATTATTTTCATATTACGTAATATTTACGCGCATGACGAGGTTTCTGGTTAAAACGGAGAAGTCAAAGTTGACTAAACACAGGAGCTACAAGAGCGGAAAGTTGAAACATGAAACATGTTTGGGGACTGCCGGAAAGACAAACAAAATATCCGTCGAAGTCAACCGTAAAGATGACGAACCATGCGTTATTTTCTTTTTTTTCCTTTTCCTAGGAAACTTTTTTTTTTAGTAGAATCTATGAATATTTGTACTGGCAATCTCAGAGAGAAAAAACTCGTTTTTATCATTTTGATTTTAGATGTCACGCGTGTATGTATTTTTTTTTTTTTTTGTGAAACGAAAGAGGGCAAAGAGGTCAAAAATCAAAAGCAGTTCACAGAATTTTAATGACTTTACATTTTTTTTACGTACAATAAAAAAAAGCGGCGCTGGACATCACAATCAAAATTATGAAAGAAGAAGTGTAAAAGGAAGATTTTTAAGTTTGGCTATAGACGGACAAACGGGCTAGTGTTTGCTATCAGGGCTTTAGAGTTAAACAAGAAATCGAATTAATATTATAAATCTAAACAACTGTTGCTATGGTATCGAAGGTCCCTAGCAACGGTTGCTATGACATCAAAGGTCCTTAGCAACTGTTGCTACGACATCAAAGGTCCCTAGCAACGGTTGCTATGGCATCAAAGGTCCCTAGCAACCGTTGCTATAGCGCTAAGGGCCCCTAGCAACCGTTGCTATGGTGATATAGAAAGCTGTAGAAACTGTTGTTATGGTCATAGACGATTATATCAATCTGTTAAGTTGAAAAATGTCAATAGGAAGTCTAAGTAGTGTAAGAATCTACGACTTTTAAACCAGTAAGACTTCACACATGCAAAATCAAGACGTGTAAATATGTTGAAAAAGCTGAACGTGAAGTTTGTGACCATAACACGTTGGCCTTATAATCCCTGTAGTTGATAAAGCCAAATTAATCCTATCTGGACATTTCAGAAAGGGCGGCAACCTCATGGTCCTTTTATTTTGGCTAATTTTATCTTAAATTCTACAAATCATTATCCACATATCTTTTCTTTTGTTACCTCATTAAAAAACACCTTTATTTTGAAAAGATCAACCAAAAAAATGACGCAACCTGATCACGACAGATAAACATTAAAACCGTTACTTATGACGCATGGTATTTTGCATATATTGGTATTTTTCTTGCTCATGACCATTAATTAGTTCCGATCGGTACGGTACTTAAAACATACATAATTAAATCGCAAGGCTAATAAAAAAAAAACATTTATCTACACACCTCATCAATAATTTTTTTTTTCTCCCCCTCTGCCGATTTTCCTCCTTCGACATTCTTTCTAGTTATTTAATATAAAATTACGAGTGGAAAGCGAATCATCATTATCATCATCTCCTTGATTTGCGCAACATTATCAAAATCAACGATTCGCTCCAAATAATATCAATTCCGTGTATATCGTAACGGTCGAATTTAATTGACAAAAAAAAAATAAACTAAAATTGGCGAAGTGATTTATTATTTGAACAATAGAAAAAAATCCAATTGGATTCTTACACGATTCGAACCGAAGCCAAAAGTTTTCCTGAAAGCGAACTTATTTTAGCTTGAACAAGAGAGAGAGAGAGAGATCACGTCCAATGAGCGAATAATCGACCACGCCTTGATCGAAAACAAAAGTGTTACAAAAAAAAAGTCGATCGAGGAGAAACAATGCGAAATAATAAATTGGCCTAAAAAGCGATTAAAGTAAAGTTGGAAGGCCATTCAATCTCGGGAATGGAGTTTTGGTATTATACAAAAGACCATGGACGTGTATTTCAATGTTGCGCCCGCCTTATCGTGATTTTCTTCCGATTTTATTTTTTTTAAAGGAGGAAAGAAGGATTCAGGCACGGATCAGGCTACCGGGAAAAATCGAAGTGCCCCCCTCGAATGAGAGCGCATTTTCGCTGTAAGACTGAAATATTTCTTTAAACAAATGTAATTTTTTGATTAAAATTTTTGTGAATTTTTTTCTAATAAAAAATGAAAACAAAGCAGGATCTGCGTATTTTTTGCAAAAAAATGCGGTAGCGTTCCAAAATTTCAATTTTTTTAAAAAAAAATTTTTTTCTTGGATTATAAGAAGACAGGGCACTTATGGACTGGTCAATAGTTCACCCCATCTTCTTAGAGTGCGAGCCGAATTTATTTTCTAAAGAATAAATGAAAACAGCTTTACTGGAGTTCTGTAGTTACTTTAGATCACCGCTTCTGGTATTTTTACCCGCGCCCAGTGGAAGAGCCTGTCCGTGTTTGGAAACATTCTTTTGCATAATTACCAGTAGCTTACTCTGGTTTGGGCGAATTCTAAGAAAAAGGGCAAAAATATTCTGCAATATTTAGCTTATGTGAACGAAAATCTTTCAAGGGGCTCATAGGGGCACTTGCCCTTTCCCCTCATGTCAAGGGGCCTGATGCCTTTGCTGATATCGAAAAAAAACATTGGTGGATCCAGAGGGGGGGCGCCCTTCCCTTCGAAACCAAAAGTAAATATCTTTTTTACCAACATTTAACACATCAAATTTCACTTTGTAGTCGATTTTTGCCAGGAATTTTCAAATCAGGAGGCAGTAGCGTGCCAAGGCGTGGGCGACCGCCCACGGCCCACTCAAATTAAAGTGAAAACCTTTTTTTGGGAGGGGGGAGAAGAAAGAACCTGGCAAAGTATTTTTGCCCACACTGTAATGTCAGGAGGTTTCAAATCTTGTGCTCCCCCGGCCCCAAAAAAATTCTTGGATCCTCCAATAGGGAAATGCTCGCTTCCCTTCCTTCTTCAACAACGCCCCTAATCTCATTTTATTCAAAAAAGGATTTTAAACAAAGCTAATATTTTTTTTTCTTTTTTCAGCTCAACAACAGTACTTCTTCGCCGGTAATCAACAGCCAAGGTACATCAACAACTACCAGCAACCGTACCAGACGTATTTCCGGCAGCCGCAGGCTGCGGCACCAACCAGAGGAGTCGAGTATCGAAGACCGGATCAATATGAGCAAGATTTAAAAACATCGGATATCTCCTTGGAGTATCAGCAACAATTACCTCAGTATCAGTTCCCGGGAAGGTTCCCACAACAGAACTACGAGCAAGGGTTCATACCCATCCCGCAGCATCCGTCGACGTTAGAAACCCCAAATGCATTTCAAGACCAACATTTTGGTCATTTTCCTAGTCAGAATTATAACAGATTGCAACAGCAGCAGCAGCAGCAGCAGCAGCCGCCGGTTAGTAACAGGCCGCAGATATTCCTAGAACAGTTCCCGATATCGACGGCGAGGAGCGTGCCGGCAGACGTAGTTAGAAATCCTAATCGAGTCGCAACTCGTAAAGAACCTAGTCGCACTCAACAAATTCAATTAAGTGCCAATAAATTACCCCCAACTCAAGAGACTGTATCAAATGTATTCGTGGATGAGACTCCAGAGGTGATCCCGTCGAGAGTACCTGCCAAAGTAATTAGGGTTAGGATTAACGAATCGGACGTAAGGACGAAACCGGAAATCCGATCGCAGGTCGGAATTAGGGGGAATAGAATAACCTCGACGAGGAATCGCCAGCAGGAGAAACAAAAAGAAGAAATACATTTAGATAGTCCGAGGAGGAATCGTTTTCAAATCAGAACGACGCCTGTACAGAGAACAGAACCGCCGGTAACGAAAACAACTCCGAAACGAAAAGAACGAACAGAAACGAGCACGATAAAATTAAAAGTCCCGTACGAGGAAGACGTGTTACCGATTAAAAGAAAACCAGCGTTAGATTTCATATCTAAAATTTATACTCCGACGGAGAGTGAAGAGACAGAAGAAATCGACTCGCACGAATTAGAAATCAGCACTCATGCGGTTGAGGAATTCGTAGAAATCGTATCGAAACCGTTTTCGACGATTTCAACGCCTAAAAAAGTACCTGAAAGAGAAGAAACTTCATCGTCATCGGAGGAAACGACGCATTCGACTCATGAAAACCGTCAGCAATTGGCATCGCCGGAAGACGATTCCTCCCTGTCGGATCCGACTGAGAGTTGGGTGATAGTCGCATCGGTTCAAACGAGCAGAAGCGTTTCCGGTGCCAGGTTCCTCCCGTCCGGCGTCGTAAATCAAAAAGAAAGGAATGAAACTTTATACGCTGAAAATTCGGAAGAAGGGATACTTGAAGATAGCTCGGAGGAGCAACCGCTAACAACAATATCCGATCCTCCTTCTTCGTCTACCGAAAGCATAATCGATAAATTAGATCGTGTCGGATCGGAATTATCCGGTCCTTTATCAAATATTTCCGGTTCCGGATTATCAATTATTTCAGATCCGGATGCTCTTTTATTAGATGTTCCGACTGTTATGCCAATGCCTGATACTCCTAAGAAAACCACAACGACGACGACAACTACGACGACTACTCCCGCGCCATCGACGAGTGAAGAAAGCGAATCGGAAGAAGAAGCTCCGGTGTTCGTTCGGAAATTTTCACCGGCTTCAAAAAGATCAACAACTCCTAAACCCGGGAAAAAATTATCATCACTAATAGAAAGTCTTCAATTTGATGATTTGACGGGGCTTTTACCTCCTGGTTTTAAGCCTAGAGGTGGATCGTATCGAAAGAGTACGACCACAACAACAACCGAACCTCCGACTGAGAGCCCAACGACTGAAGAAAAACCCACGACTCGAAAAGGTTCATTTAAACCGAAATCGAAAGAAAAATCTGAGAATTCATCTGGTAGATCGATTGGAGTTAGTAAAATAGGGAATAAAATAAAATTTCAAGATGATATTTCTGCTTTCTTGCCACCGGATTATAAAGCTAAAATTCAGACGACAACCCCGACGACTACAACAACTACTACAAAAGCCCCACAAAAAAATAAAAATTTACAAAGTTTGTACGGTAAAATAAAATTCGAAGATCCGTCAAAACTTCTACCTCCTGGGTTTAAAGAGAAGGTAATAGCAGAAGACGTTACGACGACTACTACCACCGAAAAACCGGCTACGGTTAAGCCTAAAGGCATCGAAACCTTATTAAGCAAAGCAAAAATCGTCGATGTGAATGCTTTCTTACCGCCCGGATTTGTTTTAAATACGACTGAAAACGCAAGCACGTCGGCTGCTACTGAAACGACGAAAGAGGTTAAAAGCGTTTCGACGGTGACTGCTTCGACGTCTACTAGCAGCGGTGGTATAGTTTTCCCTACACGACCGGGTGGTCAAAATAGAAAGACAACCTCGACAACGACTAAAAAACCTGCGCCATCTTTGGTACCATTGGCGCCCAAGATACTGAAAGGATGGCCAGTAAGGTAAGCAGATTTTAGCTTATTTCAGCTTTTTTCAAATTTTCAGTCGAAATAGTTAAAGTAGGATCTGCGCTTGCTCATTAGAGACTTCAAAATCTACCACTGGGGGACTTTCAGTGAGTTAGTTTACCGTTTTGTCAAAAGATGGCGGCACAACAATTTTGAAGAAAATCTAAATCCACGTTTGTTTTGAAAATATACTTTTTGCTTGCATTTTATTCTTCCAGTGAAATAAATAAGTTTAATAGCTTTGTTTATCTGCTTTAAGGCATTTTTGACAAAAATTATTACAATTTAGAGTCTTCTGAAGTCAAGAAAGAAGTTTGAGGGACTTTCAGGGTGTTAGTTCATACTTTTGTCAAGAGATGGCGACACTGAAATTTTACAGAAAATCTAAATCCACGAATGTTTTGAAAATCTTGTACCATTCTTTTTTCATTCCAGAAAACTCTACATTGCAATAATTTTCTTTAAAATCTTTCAAAATAAATGAACATACTAATCTGCTTCATTTATTTTACAGGAAAAACAATCTACAGGGAAAAAGTATTTTTCAAAACAATCTTGGATTTAGATTTTCTTTAAAATTTCAGTGTCTCCATCTTTTGACAAAATTATGAACTAACGCCCTGAAAATCTCTCTGTTGTCTGTTGTGAAACACGAAGTAGACGATTAAATTGGATAGTCTCCTTTCTTAGCTTATAGAAGCTCGGGAAAAACCCGAGAACACCCGAAGTGATATGCACTGCACTCTCTCCACTTTCTAAAGATTCTATTCTCTAAGTTCTTGGTAATCTTGGCCAGTCTCCGTCTATATAAAGTCTCTACTTCTACCTGATTGCAGCGACACTATCGGTGGAGTTTTAAAGCAAAGACCTTAATAAATAGGCCGAACACTCCCGTGCTTAGCGCTGAAGCCAAAACAAATCAACTGAGTGTCTGGAATTCCGTTCAGTTAGTTAGCACAGTATTTGTCCAAGGTTCCTTTGTTCCTTTGTCAGAAATGATTCTTTCTGAACGGAAATCTAGACACTCACCACTCGATTTGTTTTGGCTTCAAGACCTCCGTAAGAGCGTTTGGTCTGTTTATTAAGGTCTTTGTTTTAAAGTTTGGGTCTACTATCTAAACTGCGCAAATTTCAACAATTCTGCCTGAATATTCTCATATTCTTTCTTCCCTTCTATTACTCATTTTGCGCTAAATTCTGTTCTCTCAACTCTTTGTTTGTTTCCAGGGTTTCAACTGAATTCACAGGTTGGCCGACCAAGCCCACGACTCCCATATCTATTGAAAAATTACTAGAACAAGCGAAATTGGCCACGAGCGAGGCTACGACGACTAGCACGTCGACCACGACTACAACTACGACAACGACGACGACTACCACTTCAAAACCGACGACACCCGGTATTTGCACTGAAAATTGCGAGTTAGCAGCAACTGTTAAATTAATAGATGGTGTTGAATGGATACCTGAATTACTCGATCGAAACACTAGAGAATGGCAGGAATTGTCGAATGAAGTTGAAGCACAGGTAAGATTGTTAATTATAATTATTCGTTGTCAGAGGGTTCGGATTTTAAAATCGATTGATTAATCAATGTTAATTTTTTTTGTAGTTGGATCGAGTTTACAGGAAGTCGGAGGCGTTGAGTCATTGGTATAAAAAAGTTCGGATTGATTCGTTCAGGTAAGCGAAAAATTCTAACCATTTGAGGTTAGGGTTGACTATTCTTATGGATAAAGCCGGAGCCAATCACAAAAAAGCGAATGGACTTGGCAACTCTCAGACTAAGAATGAATTTTTTCGAAGCTTGGCCAAAAAATCATCCGCCTTTTTACAGCTTTCCTTTCCTGAATTTAACTTAACCTAACTTGGTCACATTGCGTGCTCATTTAAAATTTTTTTTTTCATAACTTTGTTATGTTTAAAATTTATTTAAGCGAAGAAATATGGCCGCTTAGAATAGAAAGTCAGTTTTATCATGATAGGAATCAAATTAATTTTTTCTATTAATCGCCATTTTTATAATTTTGTGGAAAAGTAAACAATCGTGGCATTAGACACATTGCCAACTTTACCAATTAACAAAAAAATTACAAGCTGACGCCAAAAATTATTTTTAAAATATTTCTTTTATGCTTTCCAGAGCGATACTTTTCCAACTTGAAATTTTCATATTGCGTTTATATCGACTTCAATGAGGCGCTTTCAAGTTCTCTTCTTTAACAGTTTATAACCTCTTCAAAACTTTCTACAGAGAAAAAAATTTTAAACATTAATCAAAGTTCTTGTTTCAAGCAGGAAAAATATGAACATAGCCTCACGTTTAAAACAAGATTCCTCTTTTTTTTATTCTCATCAATTTCACAAAAGAACTTTTCTTTAAAAAAAACTTAATCGAATCGTTTAGCAAAAAAAAAAAAAAAAGAAGTAAAATTCATTTCTTTTTGCAGCAAGGGAAGCGTCCTCGTAGATTACTTCGTTGAACTCTCCGATACCGGTAGGGAAATAAGCACTCAGGAAATGAAGAAACTCTTCCATGAAAGTTTAAAAGAAGAGATCTTAAAACCGGAATCGGATGAAGAAGATGAAAACGACGAAGACGAGGAGGAGGAGGAGGAGCCGCAGGAAAGAAAAGAAGTCAAGATTTTCAAACTTGGAAAATTTGTAGTTGATCCTAAATATACGGATTTCATAGGTAAGTTCTTTATACCTTTTAAGATAATTTTTCTTTAAGTTAAATTTATGATCTTGCGATGATATTTATGGATTTTTTTCTTGGCAGTATTACAAAAACAAACGTACCCAACGGTTGGATACGCGGAGGAAGAAAATTTCTTACCCCAATGGGCGATTGCAGTGATCGTCATTGGTCTTGCATCTTTACTCTTTGTCATTATTTTCGGTGTCACAGTGGTAAGTTCAGATTTAAATTTATTTGATTTTGTTCATGGGTAAAAACAAAAATTTAAAAAGAATTGTTGTAACTCAAATTTTTTTGTCTAGAAGTAAATTCTATGGGTGACTAACGGGGGGAGTAAGAGGGGCTCCTGGCTGTAATTCAAAAATGCTCAAAATTTTATTTAATTTCCATTTTTTTATTATTTTTTCAGTTGGTCAATCGACATAAGAATAATAAAAAGAAAAATCCAACTCCCTTGACAGAGGATATTATAAACGAGATGAACAAGCATCATATAGGAGGATTTGATAATTACGGAGCGGATGATCTTTATGGCATGGACGACGTCTGGAACGACAGGGGATACGATAAACCTCCTAAAAAGGTAATTTTTTCTTTTCTAGATTTAACGTTTTTTACTTTTTATAAATATTTAAAATCGTTTTTATGTTTTTTCAGAGATCTCACGGCTCATACGCGGATAACAGCATGACAAATCTCTACGACAGTTGGAGATCGGATTGGAACGGGTATTATTATAATTCTTATTACGGGAACGGGAACGGTAGCGGATACGGAGGACGAAGAAGATCAGACTACGATACGAATTTCTGAGAATGGCTTGACGACTCATACGATGATGATGAGTCGTGACTTTCTGAATAAATTGCCTGTTGGGGACTAAAAAAATAAAATTTAAAAAAAAAAAAATCGCCAAAGTCAAGATTTTAAGAAAAAAAGTCTCGATGTTTTTATCGTTTTTAATGTAACAAAACAAAAAAACAAGTCAAATTAAAAATTTAAAATATTTAAAAAAGAAGTCAAGATGTCGCGGGGCCTTGCGTAAGGAATTTAATACGGTAACACCCCCCGAATTATGAAAATCCCCTCTTTTAAAAGTATTAGTGTTCTGTATTTGATATTTATAAAAAAAGAATTAAGTGATTGTTGTGAAAAAAAATTTTTTTAACTCGATTATTGCCTAAAGTCGCGTGAAAAAATTTTGGAAAAAAAATAATTGTTATTATATGAAGTGCTTAAATGTATAAGGCACAATTTTTTAACGTTTTGTTAAAATAAGAATTCTAAAGAAAAAAATTTCATGGGATTTATATGTAATTAATTAACATTCCAAAAAAATAAGGATTTGAGGCGCAGCCAAGGTTCTATTATATACTTTTTAATGTTTTATTCATATTCAAGATTTCAATTAAATCAAAACTGAAAACTGAAATTGTTTAATCAATGTAATGGAAGCTTTTTTTCCTACGGAGTTATTAATTGAATGAAGAATTTTTTCCAGACGAAAAAGCTTTCGGGTAGTATATATACTTATTTATTTAAAAAAAATGTGAGTGTAGGGGAGTTTGGTTTTTACCTTTCGGATTTTAAGAATTCTTTTGTATAATGAAAAAAATTGAATCATTTACAGTTTATATTTGGAAGTAAGTTGGCGCTGATAGGTCTGAAATTTGGATCCGGCAGTCAGCTTAGGGCCGAAAAATTCAAAAAGAAAATAAAACTGAAAGGTAAAAGACACCTCAAGTAATCATAAATTCTCAAACGATATTAGCTAGATTTTTTTTTACATATCTTGTGAATATTTGCCAATCAATTAATATTAGTTCTAATTTTTTTTAAAATTGTATATATTGTAATTTACTTTTAATTATTTAAACTTGCCGTTATAAAAATTGAATTAGTACTTAATTTAATTAAGCATGAATTTAGAAAATATTAAAATGGCTGCTTGACTTGAAAGAAAAAACTTTTTTAAAACAAAAACCATGCAATTTTTTTCTCTTTTTGTACATATTGTACCATATTAGGAATGTGATTTTAAAGAACGGATTCATTATACATGAATTATAGAGAGAATTTTTAATGTTTATCAAAATCAAGATATTTTACAAAAATTAAAAAAAAAATCTGTTTAAAATAAAATGCGATTTATTTTTTACCTTATTTATCCCGACAGTACAAGTTTTTTAGGCCGATAATCCATTAGTGGTAAGCATTTATCTTTCGTGATAACTTCCTCTCCGTTGAAATATTTTCTAAGCGGTTCTGGTAATGTAATATTACCTCTTCGTTGTTGATGCGTTTCAATGATCGCCATTATCATTCTAGGAATAGCGCATGCCGTACCATTAACCGTATGAGCATAATAAATTTTATCCCCGTCTTTTATTTTTATATTTAGCCTTCGAGATTGATAATCAGTGCAATTACTGCAACTTGAGATTTCACCGAAATCTTTCATGACAGGATACCAAGCCTCTATGTCGAATTTTCTATAAGCGGAAGGACCCATATCATGTAAGTTCATGTCTAGAATTTGAAAATCAAGTCCTAATGACTGGAAATGATCACTTTGAATTTTTAGGAATTTTTCTAATAATTCATCTGATTTGTCAGGATGTGCAATCCCAAACATTTCAACTTTCGTGAATTGATGAACTCTGAAAGGTAAACAGTTTGATGAATCACTGATCCTTTATTAATAAAATAAATAGTATTAATTAAGATTACCTATAAAGCCCTCTTTCTTTTGGCAGATTAGAAACTTCTCTTCTATAACACCTACTAACAGCTGTTAATAATACTGGAAGATCTTTAGCATCAATAACTGTATTGCACATTAGCCCACATAAAGCCATTTCAGACGTGCCTGACATGCAGAGATTTACATTTTCTAAAAAGTAAACCTGAAAAAATTAAGTTACATAAATTATTCTTCACAAAAAAAAATCTGCCAAGATGTAAAAAAATTTAATTCTTACTGGTGCTCTTTCGACTTGAGTAGCTTGCCCGCATCTCTCAATAATCTCAGACGGTAAAATATCAGGTACTGACACTAACTGAAAATTATTAGGTAGCAGCCTTGATAGTGTATATTTTATCAAAGCATGTTCCAAGTCAGCTCCTTTTCCACAAAAAAAATAACTTCTGCTTCCACTTACACTAGTGTTACTATTTTTACCAAAGTTAGTAGTCCTTCCTAACCTAAAACTATGAAGCACTTCCTCTGTCTCTCTAGTTTGGTATAAATGTTCAATTTTTTTAGCAGGTTTGATAATTTTTGGTTTTTCTCCATAATTTTTTATATCAGGATGATATTTGTTTGGGATGTTGTGCGTTTCTACAATTAACGATTCTAATATTTTATCTCGTTTCGAAGGATTCGTTTCTGCATTTAATGCTGAATTTAATTCGTACACGCGATCAATATTTCCGGATAAATCCCTTAATGCAATGTTTTCTTCAATTTCGCTGCGATTTTTTGGATCAAGTATGTAATCATAATCAAATTCCGGTTCGTTTAAAATTATTTTATGAGGACGATTTAGCTTCTGACTTGATACAAATCTAACATGACCTTTCAGCTTTGTAAAACCGTTCGTGAATCTTCGAATAGATCCTGGTAACATTTTAAGAGATGAAAAACAACCAATGTTTGATTTAAATATTTACATTATTAGCACCGCCATATTAATTTTCAGGGGAAACAATGTTGCCAACATTTAAAATCGTCTTGTTGCTTTTAGGGATAAGTATTCTTTTAGGTTGGCGGTTTGAAAAAGAAAAATCGCAAAAACCGCGAAAAAACTAATGTTTAAGTTTTTGATTATAAAATTGAGGATCAGCAGGATTAGCAAAATCAAAAATAGTAAGTGTATATTTTTTTAAGAGAAACAATACTTATATTGTCAACGTTTCACTTTCACTAGTACTTTGTGACTCGAGTAAATGTTCCTTTAAGCTTTCAGTCTCTTTCCTAATAGCAAGCTCTACTTCTGGTGTAACATTATTTAAAGCTATTTTTCTATCAACTTCACTAGGAAGAATAATTCCACTAAGTAAAGCAGCCATACTCTTTTTCCGTAGCCCCTTATCTTTTCTCGGCTTTCTCTCATCTAGAACTTTTGGTGGTTTTCGAATTTTAGGATTGGTATGCAACAATACACAATGATTCTGAAGTTTTGCTTTTGTTGCGAATGTTTTTCCACAATTCTCAACATCACATTTAAACCTCTTTCCTTCATGAAAGGTTTTAACATGCTGCTTTAGGTTTCGTTTGTAAAAATAGACACGAGAACAGCCATCATAAGTACATTTAAATACATCTCTATCAGTCTCTGAAAAATGTGTCATTACGTGGTCTTCCAAAGTTAATTTACATTTAAAAGTTTTTTGGCAAAAATCACAGATAAACCCTTTTGGATGTATTAACTTCATATGTTTTCTTAACGAAGTCCAATTAGGGCATTTAGTCTCACAATTTTCTTCCTTGCAAACATAATCTCTGTGTCTCTTTTTGTGTTGCACTAGGTCTCTTTTTGTAATGAAAGTATTATCACATATTTTACACACAAATTGACGGTCCCCAGTGTGATAAAATATATGAGCTTTAAGCTGTTGATGTTTTTTAAATGAAATATTACACTGTGTGCAACTGTATCGATCTCTGTTTACATGAGTTTTAGAATGTCTTTTAAGATTCCACATGCTATTAAACATCTGGTTACAATTTACATATGGGCATGGAATTTCCACAACAGGAGAGCTTCTCGGCTTAGTATGTGAAACTGATACATGTCGTTGTAGATGAGTTTTGCTTCTGTAATCTTTATTGCATCCTGCAAAAGTGCATTTAAATGGCCTCTGAAAAAAAAGTAAATTAATTTAGTAATCTTGTTTTTGAAAGTGTATGAGCATAAATTGCATTAAGAATACCTCATTTGTATGACTGTAGGTATGCCTCTCTAACTTCCATGGTCTATTAAAAGCAGCATCACAATTTGGATAGGTACATTTATGTTTTTTAATTAATGATTTCGCGGTTTTTTTATCCGTGAAAATAGTAGCTTCTGTACAAGATGAGTTACTCGTAAAATCAGAATCGGAATACATTTTTTAGCTGTCACAAATCGTTTAATGAAAAACCTGAAACTTGACGAGATAAGGTTATGTCGTACTGGGCAATTGCGCGACTTGCAACAACGAGACGAGTTTCTGATCGTACTTTGCTACAAGTCATTTTTCTTCTGCTCGGCACGTTGTTATTTACAAATATTAGTTAAAATTCGTGTGAAAAAAAGGTTTTATTTCATTTGTTAAGAAGTGCATTTCACAGTGTGTCCAGTTGAATCTCTAATTTTTTTCTTTATTAACTAATCTAACAAAGTGAATTTTTAGTCATGAAAATTGAAGAAAAAGGATATAGGACGTAGTGCCTGTAGTGTCTATTCAACATGTGATTTTTTTTCACCGGTACGGTTTTTTTTTAGTTCTTACATTAACCAATTTATCTAGCAAGACCACAAAATGGCACATAAAGATGGTTTGAGCCAATACAATCTCTTCGTCGGGCTGCATCAAGTTCAATTAAAAACATCTGGAGTTCCTGACACATTCTGGAAAACCCTATTTAAAAAACTTCATAACCAGGTATTCGATGCCGGTGAAACATTTTCCATATTTCGTATCGAGTATGAAGAAGAAAGAGAAGAATCTGATCCGCTGTATACTGTTGTTGTAACTAAAGAAAACGGGGTTCAATGTGAAGAAGAGACTCAAATTTATTTAATAGATCATGCATGGACGTATGAAAGCAATAAAGCTGCAAGTAATTTAAGACAAATCCCAGGGTTATTAGATAGAATGTGCAATTTAATGGGAATCAATACAGAACTTTCTGAAGGAACAAAAATTGAAAATGTTTGCAAAGAAATGTGGAGATGCAATCAAACATACTCACATGCTTTTGGCAACGTCGAAGATAGAATTCCACTTTGGTATATAATGGATGAATTTGGATCAGCAATACAACATTCAGGCGAGCCTAATTTTAGAACTGTGCCTTTTTTTTATATTGGAGACCAAACAAAGTATACTTTATTGTTCCCTGTTAAAAATGTAAATTGTAACGAGCAAGTAACTAGAGATTATTTAGAAGGCCCTTTTAGTCAGAGTGAAGATATTAGAAAAGCGCTTTTACTGCCTTGGCAATATTCATCGTTTTTAAAGCATGATTTTAGTCAAAGTGAGCCTAGTGAAGATTATTTTTTATCAGGGCATATAGCGGAAAGCTTACCTGATGTACAGCAGGAAGTAAAAAGAGACAAAAACGCTGTTTTGAAAGTCTACTCAGATTACACTTTTGTAAATGAGAACTTAAAGGATCCAGCTTTTCTAATAACAGACAATAGCAATGAAGCTGATATATTATGGCTGACAAAACATTTCAAAGGCTACAAAGAATTGAGCGAATCATTCCCTGAAAAATTTATAAATCAATTTCCATATGAAAATGTGATAACTATTAAAGATTTATTTGCTATTGTTAGTAGAAGAAAAAAGAAAAATGAGATAATGGATAAATTTGTTGATAATCCATCTTGGCTGCCTACTACGTTTAATTTAAAAACTGAATTGATTGAATTTGTCAGTTATTTTCAAAATCGTGAGGAAAAAAATTTAAATAACATTTGGATTTGTAAACCTTGGAATTTAGCAAGAGGGCTCGATACTTACATCACTGATAATTTAAATTGTATAGTGAGGCTTCCAGCAACTGGCCCAAAAATTGCTCAAAAATATTTAGAAAATCCTGTTTTATTCAACAGGCCCGACATTGGTAATGTTAAATTCGACGTTCGCTACGTTGTTTTATTAAAAAGCGTTAATCCTTTAAAAGTTTACGCTTATAAAAATTTTTTCCTCAGATTTGGGAATAAGCCATTCGAGCTTAACGAATTTTGGGATTATGAAAAACATTTTACTGTTATGAATTATAACGAAGAAACTCAATTGTTTAGAATGCTTTGCGATGAATTCATTGATGAGTTTAATAAACAGAATCCAGGGATCGAATGGAAAGAAGTCGAAGGGAATATTTTTAAAGCATTTCGTGAATTGTTTGAAGCTGCTGTGATGAAGCAGCCCCCTTGTGGAATTGGGCATAATGTTCAGTCGAGAGCTTTGTACGCGATTGATTTGATGCTGACTTGGGAGAGGTTTAAATCGGGATCGGATGTTGTACAACCGAAAATTTTGGAAGTTAATTGGACGCCGGATTGTAATAGAGCTTGCGAATATTACCCGGATTTTTATGATGATATTTTTTTATTGTTGTTCAAGGACGTGGAGAATGAAGATAAATTTCAAGTGCTGTGAATTTGGTTAAAAATGGGATTGTTTTTAAAAAATGGATGTTTTTGTTTTGTAAAGGAGATTGCGAGAACATTTTGAAGGTGAGATGATAAAAGATGTTTCTAGTTTTGAAGATGTAAAAGATTTATACGGTATTTTAAAATGCTTTTTCTAAAACTTGAACAATCAACTTGAAAAATCTCATTTAAAATTTAAAATCTAAAACTACAGACATTGTCAGTAGCTCAACAGACATTGTCAGTAGTGCAACAGACAGTGTCGGTAGTGCAACAGACAGTGTCGGTAGTGCAACAGACAGTGTCGGTAGTGCAACAGATAGTGTCAGTCAGTAGTGCAACAGACAGTGTCAGTAGCTCAACAGACATTGTCAGTAGTGCAGCAGACATTGTCAGTAGCTCAACAGACATTGTCAGTAGTGCAACAGATAGTGTCAGTAGCTCAACAGACATTGTCAGTAGTGCAACAGACAGTGTCAGTAGTGCAACAGACAGTGTCAATAGTGCAACAGACAGACAGTGTCAGCAACAGACAGTGTCAATAGTGCAACTGACACTGTCAGTCGCGCAACAGGCAGTGTCAGTAGTGCGACTGACAGTGCCAGTTACATAACTGACAATAAGGGGCCGTTCAAGTATTACGTAAGCATAAAAATGGCCATTTTTGACCCCCCCCCCCTTGTAAGCAAAAATAAGCATGGGCCGTACCCCCCTCTAAGTATTGCGTAAGATTTTAAAGACCCCCCTGTGAAATAAAACTTTAAATTTTGTAAGCCTTCTGGTTATGCTAAAATTATAATTTTTTTGGGAGGGGAAAAATCAAAAAACTAAGTCAAAAATATTTAACTCTTATTTTTATCAATTTTTCAAGAATCATTTTCGCAATTTCTACTAAATTTTAGCAAATTTTATGCCGAAAAAAGAGCAAAACTCGTAACAATAACTTTGTTTACCAAGAAATTCTTCTTGCGCCATTCTTTTGACCAAAAATATACACGATAATTATTTACACATCTCACAAACAACCTTGTACTAGAGCCAAACATTTTCCATCTTCTTCCTCATCCCAATCTGCCATTCAAGACGAATTAACATTCCCACCGTAACATTTTATCCAATTACGTCAAGTTCCGCGACAGTTCGTACACTTCTTTAGAAATCACTCAACCGTGATATTAAATAAATAATTAATCGAAGATTTAGCACCAGGATGCGTGTATGAAAAAAAATCACAGTCTTTATTAAATTCGTTCCTAAAAATTGGTCTCGCGTTATGAGATTTTCTGAAGGATCCAATCGATATACTGAGTCACTCTTGTGTAAACACCCGGATAACCAGGTTCCGCACATTTGTACCCGTAGGAAACTACTCCGATTTGATAAAATACTCCTAATTTATTTTTGGCGTCGTAATCCATCAAAGGCCCGCCAGAATCTCCCTGAAAAATTAAAAAAATAATCACGTATTGCGGTAAAATTGGTGAATTTATTTGTTTTAGGTTGAGTGAAAGGCCTACGTACCCTGCAAGCATCTTTGCCACCTCTGAGGTATCCTGCGCATAATACTCTCTTATCAATAACTGCGGATTTGAAAGTGGCGAAAGCTTTTTTACATTCGCTTTCTGCGACTACTGGTATTTGAAGTTCTTGGAGAACAGGGCTTGATGGTCCACCTGAAAAAGCGTGTAAGCTGATCAATATTTTCGCAGTAAGTGTTCTTCTCCTCAGAAGAACGCCATCAAAAACGCCATTTTAGGGAAGTCTTGGCGGAAATCTGTGAGGGGACGGGGCAGTGCCCCAAATTGCGGCTCTTGAGGCAGGCAGGGGCAACTTCCAAGAAAAGCCTCAAAATCCACACTTACTGAATGATACGGTTCCCCATCCGGCTATGAAGGGTTGTCTGTCCAGGAAATCTCGAGACCTCATTTCTCTTGATACGGGGAGACATATTGGTTTAATTAGCCCTGAAAACCAAAATGTGATTAGTTTTTTTAGGGAAAAAAATGTGTATTAATAAATGAGAGAGGATTAATTACTTAGGCTTAAACCTAATGCAACTTTTAATTTCAAAAATAAATTATGCGTCTAATTGACTGTTACTTTCAAGTGTCTGTTAAGGATAATAGATGAGTTTTTATCTTGAAGAGGTGATTATCCGCGTGTAAATATTTTACCAAGGTTGGGAGTCCATGGTCAATGTAAATGCATTTCATTATACGTTAAAGATTACTTCGTAATGATTTTTAGTCAGTCGTTAAAAAGGCTGCAGATCAAATTTAATCATGTCTAGAAATGATCAGGCTAGATGTAGATTGATCTATGCCACAGTAGATTGACATTGGAAGAACTAAAGGTTCAATTCGGGATAAAGTCAACACTCGACCTTTTTCTTGCTAAGACTATATAGTTTGGAAAAGAATTGAAATGCAAAAAGGTCGACAGAAAAATGTGTCGAAAAAAGAAAAAAGGATCGACAAAATGTATCGAAAAAAGAAAAAAGGGTCGAAAAAAAAGGATCGAAAAAAAAGGGTCGAAAAAAAAGGATCGAAAAAAAGAGTCGAAAAAAAAAGATCGAAAAAAAGGATCGAAAAAAATGGTCGAAAAAAAAGGAGCCACAAAAGGGTCGAAAAAAAAGCGACAAAAGGGTCGAAAAAAAGGGTCGAAAAAAGGATCGACAAAAGGGTCGAAAAAAAGGATCGACAAAAGGGTCGAAAAAAAAGGATCGAAAAAAGGATCGAAAAGAGGATCGAAAAAAAAGGATCGACCAAAATGGGTCGAAAAAAATAGCGCAATAGGGTCAAAAAAAAGGGTCGAAAAAAAAGGGTCGACAAAAGGGTCGAAAAAAAGCAGCGACAAAAGGGTCGAAAAAAAGGATCGACCAAAATGGGTCGAATATTTTTGGTAACCCCTGGCTCTTTTATGTCAATACAGCAAAAACTTATGGAATGAAAAAGATGGTTAGATCACTTACACGTATATCGTACTGGATTTCTTAGCCTTAAAATGGCAATATCGTTTATGAACAACGTTGGGTTATAGTCCTCATGCACCGCCTTGCCAGCAATTGGTACATCTACCGGGACAGTCTTATCTGAATCATCATACAAATTCAAATCTCCAAGTCTTACCATATATCTAAAATTAAAATAAAAATTCATCTATCACTCCCACGTCTATTTTCTTTAGCCATAATTTTCCACGTGTCAAAAAAATCACTTTCTTCCAATCTTTAGCTTATGAATAACCCTCCTTTGAGATTTTCGCAAGTATACGCTAATTATTTTAAAACGAATTTACTGTCCACGTGAAATCCAGACTTTAATTATATACTTACAAGTTTTGTTTATTATAAACGCAATGAGCAGCAGTCAACACGTGCTTATTTGTAATCAGTGAACCACCGCATAAGAAAACAGGCGAACCTGGATTTTTTGTAGATCTGTAACCGAGTGCAACCACCCATGGCCAAGCTCCTAGTGTTGCATTTTGTCCTCCGACAACCCTCACGTTACTGTTGCTGTGCTCAGTATGGCCACATTCGCCCGGTTGGGGCAAAATCGTATTTTCATCCTCGTACTCTTCATATTCATCTTCGTCCTCTTCCACGGTGGGTTCCGTTACCTGAGGAACTCGAGGACTCGGCCGCAGAGGTGGCGGCGTTGTTTTAGGTCTAGCTGAAACCGGATCATCCCGTGGCGAATTTCCTTTAATACAACGTCATAAAAAAAAATTTTTATTAATTAATTTCAGTGCGGTTAAAATAACATGTAATTACGTCATTTATTCTTGTGACGTAGTTTTTTTAAAGCAATGTCAAGCGCCTGAGGCCTCCGCGATGCGCTTCTTTAAAAACGTGCTAATTAAAAACGACTATGTTATTATTTTGTTGCTTTTTTACCTTCTGGGCAGCAGACTTTAGGTTCTAAGTTTTCGTAACCGCATACTGAAGATCTTAAGTACTCTACGACTTCTGTTCGATGACGTTGGTTTAAAAGTAGGTCCATTAGGGCTTGGCACTGTTTGATTCCCAGGCAGGTGCCAGGTCCTTTTAATGGCGTCATGCAGCGATTTTTTTGAGATTTGTATAAGATTCCATCGTCTTCTGGAGTGAAAAAAATTGAAATTTTAGAAGGAAAAGAAAATAGGAAAGAAATTTACCGGTAGTTATTGATGATGAACTTACCTTGTCTTCTGATCCGCATGCCTTCGATAGAAGCAAACCAGATTGTGGCTAATACAATGATCCCTAAAAATTTCATCTGTGAAGAAAAATAAAGAGCTTATGTATCGCGGGAGTCACTGATTTTTTTGTATCTCGGAGCCATAAGCTAGTTACGCCTTTTAGAGGCCAAACTGAGTTGGATAGGCCTGATTAAGATCAAAGTTGAGGCAAGTGGAGTTGCTAGAGCCAAGGCTGAGTACAGTAGAGTTGCCATAGGAAACACTGAAAACAAACTATTCGACTAGGGAGCTTAGCAGAGAGGGGCGGTTGGACTAGTTAGACCGGTTAACGGCTTAATCTGACTCAGCTGTATTTGCCAGAGGTTCGGGCTGTGTCATACAACCTGGTAAATCGCGGGCTAAGTTTTTTGATACTGTTTGATACCCGGTGCAGCCAGACGGAGCCATCAAAGTCCTGGGCGGAGGCTGCCAGGCACTTTTTCTCATGGCAAAAACTGTCAAATTTTTTATCGACCCTTTTCATGGCCAGAGAAGGATCGAAATTTCGTCTACCCTTTTTACAACGAAAAAAAATTGAATTTTTGTCGACCCTTTTGTTAATTATTTGTCTACCCTTTTTCTGTGGACCCTTTTGTAGTCCATTTTGTCATCCCTTTTGTGACCCTTTTCATAACCAGAGAAAAGTGAATTTTTGTCGATCCTTTTGTCGACATTTTTTTTCGACCCTTTTGTGACCCTTTTCATAACCAGAAAAAATTGAATTTTTGTCGATCCTTTTGTCAATTCTTTGTCTACCCTTTTTCTGTGGACCCTTTTGTCGTCCATTTTGTCATCTCTTTTGTTACCCTTTTCATAACCAGAAAAAAAGTTAATTTTTGTCGACCCTTTTTTGTTGATTTTTTTGTCGACCCTTTTTTGTTGATCCTTTTTTCGACATTTTTTTCAATCCTTTTGTCGACCCTTTCCATAACCAGAAAAAGATTAGTTTTCTGTATTTCTTTGTGTATTTTAAGCGAACAGACAATCAAGCCAACAAACAAAGTTCCTTAGGTTATGATTTCTAAGACGTCAAAATTAATCCTTTTACTTGTCGACAAAAAAGAATCAAAAAGAAAATCCCGTCCTTGTTTTCGGTCAATGGAATATAGTCGAAAAAAAAAGAACCTTTCTTTTGTTCTTGAAAAGGGTCAATAAGAAAAAAAGCGAACTTTTTTGCCAAAATCCTATATTGTCACCTAAATATTTCGCCTTGGCCGGTTGGGAAAATAAATTTTGTACACTCAGTACACTGGCCCTCCTGCTCCTTTTAATATTTAAGATCACATAAGATAAGTACCGTACGGGCATTCTATTTTGGCCCTTCCAAGCTTTAAGCACACCTTAACCGTAATTCGCCTACTCCAATAAAAGTCTAAAATGACGCCATTTTAACCTAAAGTTACTACAATTTAATCTTGTGATACAGAAGAAAATGTTGGAAATTCGATCTGAGGCAAAAATGTTTTATAAATTTTACAAAAAAAAAATAATTACTACTGGGCACGTTATATTTTCATGCAAAAAACGTGGATTGCATATTTTTCAAAATGGCTGTTCAAGTTCCTTTGCTGCTATCCACACAACTACCAACCTTTTAAAATTTTTTTTGCATTAATCCTTTTATTCCTTTTGACAAAACAATCACTTCACTTCAATTCTTTTTTCAATAATCAAATTCACTCACTTAAATCCTTAATTGATTTCCTTTTATTTACTTAACAAACGCGAATTATAAAAGCGGAAAACAAACAACCATAATAGAGATCATGAATTGAGTACTGTTTGATGCGTACTGAAACTAGCCGTATCACTACAAGCACTATTAACAACTCTTTTAGTTTTTATAAGGAAAATCCTAGGTTTCGTCTTAATCATCAATTAGATCTATTCATTCCGCTTTTAAAAAAGTCGTTAAGGTAACTCTTTCATCTTTATGCGTTTTTTTTCTCTTTCCATTAATTCGTTAATTATAATGTAAAGCGTGAAAAATAAAGGACTCCCTCCATTCTCCATTTCTCAGAATTCCATTTATAAAAATTTTCATTTATAATAATGATATGGTATCAATTTGTGAAAAACCAAGGCTAATATTAAAATGACTCATTTTTCTGAATAAACCTTTTTAATTTTCTTTCATTTTTGTGATTCCAGGTATAGGCCTATGATGGAGGAGGAGAACGAATCGAAAACGAGGTCCGATGTTTTGATCGAGTTTTTGGAAATTGCCATCCACGATATTCTCTACTACCGGAACATTTACCCCGAGAATATTTTTACTCTTAAAAAGAAATATAATATTCCTGTTTATGTGTCCAAACATCCGAAGGTTAATGAATACGTTACGGAATGTTTGAAAACAGCGAAGGAGCTGTTGGAAGGCGATGTGGTCAAGCAAATCGCTTTGGTTGTTTTAACGGACAAGGACCTGCCAGTGGAAAAATACGTTTTTGAAATTCAGCAATCGAATACGGATTATCAAGATAAATATTTTGTAAAAACGGAAGAAGTGTTTAGACAGTATTTGTTAAAAGTTGCAGTGGCGGAAATAAGTTTGAAAAAATTACCGGAGAATTGTACGTTCGAGATTCAGATAGCTACTAATGAGCAGAGTTCGGTTAAGTTGAATGAAAATGTAGGTCACGTTCATTTCCCGTGGATTGAAGCGGAATATGCTGTGGAAAATCTTCAAAGTATTTTGCCTATAAAATCCTTAGATACCAAAAATCTGAAGTTAAATATGTATATTGAAAATTAAAACTTTTTTAAAAAAATGTTGTTATTTTTATAAATGTGCAAAAAAATTTATTAAATAAATGGAGGATCGGATGATTGGGAAAGTTTAAATATTGAAATAACGGATTTAAATGACTTTGGTTTCTGGAAAAAATCCCGCGTCGAGTTGTAATTTAAAATTTACTTTTTATCACTTTTGTAAATTAGTTTTTAATAAAATGAAATTGATTATAAACCGTAGTTGATAATTGAGTTTTTGCTAAATCCAATGCTTTTTTCCCAAGAGTCAGAAAAACAAAAAATTATATATTTTTCATGAGTGAGGGAAATCATCAAAATGATTTTTATAATTGACAAAATCTTCATTAACCACAAAACAGACTGATAAAAATACATGCAAGTATATCAAATAGCATAACTTTATAAGACTTTATAAGATATATTAATATATAAGATATATAAGATATATTAGTAAAAATATTATTCGTAAATATTTAGAACAAGTCACTTTTGCCACTTTTGCTTCATTTTCAACACCCCGTTCTTTTCATTCCCCTCTAAAATGTCGGCCATCTTCCCTTTGGTTCAAAATGTCTAAAAGCAAACGAAAAAAAAACAAAATTATTTAAATTAAAATGTCAGATCACGAATTAGGACAAACAGTTAGTGAAGAAGTAACTCTAAATTCTCGTGGCTACCGACTTGTCAAAAAATTAGGTACGAAAAACCATTCAAACCCAATGAAATACACGGTTTGTTTACAAAACAAACAAAACTTATTGTTTATTTTTTAGGAGAAGGTTCATATGCTAAAGTTTATTTATCAGAATATCATCCCGTTGGCTCGAATCAGGTTGGTTTTTAAAGCTTTAACATTTCTCAGCATATCGAATCCCTTATATTTTTTAGTATTTTCCACTCTCCAGGCGAGTTCCGATCATAAAACACAATTGGCTTGTAAAATAATAGACACAACAAAAGCACCCAGAGATTTTGTAAGAAAATTTTTACCGAGAGAACTGGATATTCTTGTTAAATTAAATCATCCTCACATTGTCCACGTTCATTCTATTTTCCAAAGGCGATCAAAGTAAGTGAAAATTTAAAAAGGAGATTTTTTAAAATTTATAAATGAGTAATGTTTGCTTTTAGGTATTTTATATTTATGCGTTTTGCTGAGAACGGAGATCTTCTGGATTTTGTATTAAAAAACGGGGCAGTCATCGAAAGTCAAGCGAGGGTTTGGCTCAGGCAAATGGCGTTAGGGATTCAATATTTACATGAATTAGAAATCGCCCATAGGGATTTAAAATGTGAAAATGTTTTGATTACTGCCAATTATAACGTTAAATTGGCCGATTTCGGCTTTGCGAGGTATGTTGTCGATTCAAGAGGGAGGAGAATTCTTAGCGAGACATATTGTGGGTCGTTGTCATATGCCGCGCCTGAAATTTTACGAGGGACCCCGTATAATCCAAAAATATCAGATTTATGGTCTTTAGGGGTTATTTTATACATTATGTTAAATAAGGCTATGCCGTTTGACGACACGAATATTAAAAGGCTATACGAGCAACAGACGAATCGAAAATGGAAATTTAGAGCTAAAGTTGAAAATGTTTTGAGTGAGCAGGTGAGGGGAGATTATTCTCGGATTACAAGATAAATTGGAAATTAATTAATTGTCGATTTCGGTTTAAGGCTAAGAGGTTAGTAACTGCGCTATTAGAGCCGGATGTCACGAAAAGGTGGTGCATGACGCAAGTTTTGAATTCGGATTGGATTGCTATGGATCCGAGATTGTTGGTTATGACACCGGCGGAGAAAATGGCAGTGACAAGCGCGCAAGAGGAAAGAAGAAAAATTCAAGCGCGGCAAGACGCGAAAGCTTCTAAATCCGGGACGATAAGGGTAATCATTATTTTTCAAACGTCTTGGTGATTTTTATATACCGGATAGAAAACTTGTGAAAGATAATTATGTTCGTGCTACTTGAACCTAAATAGTGAAATTAAAAGGAGACACACTATTGGCTCAGGGGTCAATTCCTCAGCGACACTAGCGCCAAATGTGGGTTGTTCGAGTCATTGTTAAATTCTCCTGCTTCACAGCAACGCTATATCAGTAACTAGCGACGGGACCCTTAACTAATTGTCGGAAAGTCCTTTAAGAGTACGCATCAGTGATCTGTCTGCTGCCACGATTCCATTTTCCCGCTTATGTTTAACTTATGAATCGATGATCGCTTAGAGTTAGTTCACTGAAGCGTACTCTTAAGCTCACTATTAATAAATTGACAGGCCTCGTACACATCGCAGGTTCGATTAACTTTTCAAATTTGTCGATTGTCCCTAAACCAACCGGAAATTAAACGTTTTCAGTACATCGGTGTGATGGGAATAAGAAGTGACCCGATCGCAATGAACCTTAGAGGTGTGAAAGGTTTTAGACCAAGCAAAGCAAGCTTGATCTTTATTTTTCACATAATTACAAGTTCTTTTATTGTATACTTCTTTAGGAAAAAAAGAGGATAAATAAGGTTCTTCAATAACGAACATAATTTTTGCTAAGCCTTTATTTATTTGAAAAAACTTTTTATGTTATTTACAATCTACTAAATTAAAGTAACAATAAGTAACTATTGACAGTTTCCTTAAAACCTTGATTAAACATAATTATAATTAAAATTAACATTAATTTCTCAATGTGAGTAAAGGCCTTACCAAATTCCAGGATATCAAACTCAAGTACCCGACTTAGATTTGTCGGGGTGCCGGAAAAAGGTCGACGGGGAAAAAGGTCGACAACGATTTTCGACCTTTTTCCCATTAAATATAAATATATCGTATAAAGTTCGGCCTTTACTTTCAATAACTTGCCTTCACATTAATAAATTTTGAATTTTTTCGATAAATATTATTTTAAATTTCGCGACCTCAATGTTAAAAGATTCCATGTCCACTGCGCAGGTTGATCCCGGCTTCCATAAGATAAGGACTCGCTATCAATTTCTAGAGTGGAGATGGAACTTTACAATACTGAAGTCGCGATTTGTCTAAAAACTTTTCAGATAAATTTAAACTATGTCTACTTCACCTTAATTTACATGAATTTTAATTTTTACCCAAACACCTTATTTCATAATTTTAGAAAACGGAATCCCAACACCAGAGACCAAAATCCGAAGACGAAAAAGCAGACGAAATGGTCGTTATCAAACTAGCAGGGCAGAACCCTAACCCAACGGCATCTCGGAATATAAACGTTTGATTAGAGTAAGTTTTAATTACAGCAATATGAGCTTTTTCCCCCAAGTGCCCTATATTGTTATAAATATGCGCCAAGGATTTTAGGTTTATTCTTATATCACTTTTTTATCGCGTCGGGTTGTGACATTTGTCAGTCTTCATCGGTTCGACTCAAAGCGCACGTCGGTTTTCGTTTGGCTTATCTCTTTTACTTGATTTTCTTCATATTCTCCCAGAGATATATCACGCGGGTGTGTGAAAACAAGGTAATAAGCGTTATGATTTTTCGGAATCGTTTAAAATACGAACGCTTGAGAATATTGAAAACAGAAACTAATTGTCGGTTTTAATATTAAATTTTAAATGATAGTAAAGTGAATGTTACGAGCAGGGTTATGACATTGCTCGGTGAATGGAATGGTGCGCAATTTTTTTTTAATTGTCAGGGTTGAGTAACTCGACTTAAATATAAATATTAAACGATAATAATAATGATAATAATTTGAAAATGTTTTTTTAGTAATTTTTCGGAGGTCTAGACTTAGATTTAAAATCATTATAGATAACAATCGACTACTTGTACAAGTAGTAAGGATTGAGATTCTTATCTAATCAATCTAATCTCGTTCTTGTGTATTCAGTAACTCAATCGTCTTGCAAGCTCTTTACATATCACCGCTTTTTTCTTTGTACTCATCCTTTGATTAAAACAAACATAAATAAAAGATAACAATGACATTAATTAATTTCACTTCATACTTTTTGATAAAAAGTTAAAGACGGATTAGTTTTTTTTTCTCTTTTAAATTTTAAAATAAAAAAAAGATACAAGTTGATGCAAGCTGTAAGTTTGTTTGTCCGTTTTGATTTATTTTGATGTGATCATTGATGTCTGACATCTGGTCGGCTGTAAACGCAACTGTCTGATACATTTCCTTCGGGTTTTTTCCTGTATTTTCTTTTCTGATAAAGCGATTGAAGCGGTGACAATAATTAATTATTGAATATACATCAAGGATGTCTTAGAAAGGATGTTTTGATTCTCTGTGTGTTATTCCCTCGTGACGACATTCAAGTCCAGTTAACGTATAGTGCAGAGCCTGAAAAAAGGTAAACTTTCTCGCTTATATCTTAATAATGTTTAATGTATGCAAAATTCGAAGACTAAATTTCGGAGGAGGGGCAGAAAAATTAAAAAATTGGAATCTAAAATTTAAAGAAATTGAATTCCACATAACGTTTTCAAGTGGATTTAAAATTTTGCAAAATTGCAGGGAGTTTAAAATCGGAGAACTGACCGAAAATTCGAAATTTCCGACCTATATTTAGTCGAAATTGACTATCATGTCGGATATATTCGAAAACAAAACATTTCCGGTTTTCCCGGATTTTTCTAGGAAAATTAATTGTGAAGAAAGAGTCACAAAGGAAAAATTTGTTAATTCTTAGCATCGAGAAGAACACAACTCACCACCCCCCACATCTGGTGGTCGATAGGGAGGAAAGGGGGTTTCCTCCCTATCGACCACCAGATGTTTTCCACCAAAAATCACGAGCATTTAAAGCTTACCTAAATCTACCCATTTTAGTTGACTCATTTTCATCCTGTTAAAAATTAATTTGTTTAAATGTTTTCAACCAAGCCTAAAATCCTTGACAATAGAAGTAATCTGCAATACTAAACAATGATTGATTCATTTTCCACTTTATTCCTCTTCAGGCTGATGAAAAATGTTAACTTCAATCATCATAATAACATTCGGATTATTATCAAGTGCTGTAGCACTACCCAGATTATTCAGAGCTGAAAAAACGCCCTTCACGTTAGAGGAAGCCCTATATTTTTACGGTCAATCAAGTTTTTCCAGCTCGTGGATTTCGGGTAAGTAAAAAAAAAATAAAATCAATCAGCTGTTTTTCATTACTAATGCTTCCTTGTGTGCTTTTCAACACTTTAGGTGTGTTGATAAGAGCAAGGCAGTGTTAAAACAACACTTTTAACGATAAGCTCTTGAGGTCATCGATAAAGGTATAATTTAATTAAAAATTTTTTTCCCTTTATTATTTAGACAATGAAATGCAATTTAAAGATTCGGCTACAGGGAATTTTATAGTTTACAATGCGAACACAGGGATTTATAATACGTTTTTTGAGTATGATCGCCTTTCAAATATAACAGCGATATCGGAGATCAAATTTTCACCGAATAGGAAGTATGCGTTGGTCGCTTACGAATGTATGCAGGTATAATCTTGTTTGTTATTTTGAATGTGAAAGGAAGACGCAAAGTAATTCGCTTAGAACAGCAAAATGGATTGATATTTTTTTTAGGAAAAAAACTAAAAACGGATGTTCTACTTTGACTGTTTTAAAAGATTTAATACTGCTCTTGTTTAACCTAACCTTAATTGGTCATTTTTCTGAGATATTAATATTAATTGTAATTGTGTAATTGTAATCGGAGAAAATGGCTTTTGGTGATGTTTTCAATTACCAGTTGAGGTTAGGTAATCATTCTAATGACACGACGGAATTTAATAATAGAAGAGCAGTTGATATCTTTTATTTACCAACAGTTAAGAATTGTAAAAACCAGGATTGTTTACTCTTTATTTTTTCTTAATATAAACGAGTGACGTCACTTAATACTCCACTGGTACAAAAATTGAACATAATTCATTGTAAACAACAATTGAATTTTAGTATTTTGCTTTCGGAAACTTGGCTGCCATTGACTTTAGAGAAGATAGACGAATAAAATAGGATTTATTAAACACTATAAAAATCCGGCGTCTCCGTTAGTCTCTTCTGATTGAGGGCTTCCACGATTTAAAGCCGCCATGACAGATTAGGGCCAAATGCTGCAATGTTGTCGTTGTGGCGCTCCTAGAGGATTTATTTGGCATCTGCCTTTCTCATTTTTTAAAATGTGTAATTTTCTTTTAAACTTTTATTTGTTGTGTAGTTGTATAGGTATTCTAGAGATTGTCGATATTGTATTTACTCACTTGACAATAAGTAAGTAAATAAAAAAAATACTAAAAATTTCCGTTTTAAAAAATGTAAAATTAATAATTCTTGCTTCAGCTGGATCGCAGACTTGGCTGATAAAGCGTATCTTCAGCTAGCGGATTGGGCACCACAAGGGAATGCTCTAGCATACGTTAAAGATAATAACATTTACTATGTATCATCTTTTGACAATTCTCAAGTTAAATCCATTCAGCTTAGTAATACCGGTGTTTTGGATGTTGTTTATAACGGCATATCTGATTGGGTTTATGAAGGTAAAAATATGATTTTCCAAAAATTCCTTACAATTTTTTATTTGGGTTTTTTTTTCGTAAATTTCAGAGGAGATACTTGAAACTAGCAAAGCTTTTTATTTTTCACCGACTGGAGAGGTTTTGTTTTATATTCAATTTAACGACACGAACGTACCTGAATTTGAATACACTTATTATGGCTCCCCCGATATAAAACATCAATATCCGGAAATAGAAAAATTGAGGTATCCTAAAGCCGGTGCACCCAATCCTGAGTTTTCAGAAATCGCTTTTTACACGTCAAACGGGAAACACTCGGAGCCTATACGGTTTCCAGTGGCTAGAGATGCAAGGTGAATGGAAAATCAGAGTATGTCCACGGTCGAAGACACGAAAATATTTCATTAAAATTTTTTTTGAACTTATTTTTAGAACTGATATTTTTCTTGGTTACCAATTTGTGAATGATGACTTAGTGCTAGCTGGCGCTGCCAACAGAGTTCAGAATAATACCTGGTTTAATTTATGTCACGTCAAGACTTCAGCTTGCTACACTGTAAGAATTGCTTTGCCCTAGAAGATTTTTGTCAGTAATTGTATTAAGGGAGCTCGAAAACAAACAATTATAAATAATCGCGGTGACGCTACTGTTGCTTATACTGTATAACCTAACCAGATTAAAACTAAAAGGATAAAATATTTACTTACTCTTAAATTTTTCATATTTAGCTGTACGAAGAACAAAATTCTAAAGGCTGGGCAAATATAGAACTTCCTCTAGTTAGCCGCAACGCCGATAGATTTTTAAGAATTGAAGCTCAGCAATACGAAGAAGGCCGCAGTTTTCCGCATCTAACGTTATTTCCAACAAGCGAAGGTTGCACTACTGACTGCGGTAAACCTCTCGCTTTGACACAAGGACAATTTGCTGTAACAAAAATAATTGGCTGGGATCAAGACAATCGAGTAATGTGAGTAAACAGATTCAAAAATTGAACATTTATCAAAATGCATAATTAATAACTTACAGTTGTCATGACCAGATATTTCTCAGGAACTGAAGAAAACGAACCAGCGAGGAAGCAGATATACTCGGTCACTGAAAATGGTACGGTACTTTATTGTCTATCCTGCCAAATTACATCTCCAGAAGGAAATCGTTGCCAATCCGCAGATGCATCTTTCAGTTCAAAATTTAGCTATGTAATTTTGACTTGTAATGGCCCTGACCCAATCATTACATACCTGTACAAAAATGTAAGTTTTTATGGCTACAGATTCAATTAATTAGCACACAACTGCTTCGGTTAAGTGATATTTTCTTTAAAGTTATAAATGTTTCAGTTTGAACGATCGATGGGCAAGTTGTCTTCTGCTTGATCTTATTGTTCTCCCAGTGACCGTTTCATGAACTAAAAGAGACACTAACCCTCCCCATCGGCTTACAATCTAATATTGAAACTCACGTTAATTACATTTTTTTACTTCCAGACTCTACCGTTGGGACATCCAATGTTAACATTAGAAGATAATCAAAGAATAAGGAACCGGCTCCTAAGTAAATTACTTCCGGAGCAACTGGATCTCAGAGTTACCGTTCCTGGGCCATTCCAGGCAGAAGTACGACTTTTGCTTCCTCCGAACTATGACTCGAGTGGAAACACTAAATATCCTTTAATAGACTATGTGTAGGTAGTTAAAGTATAAAAAAGCTATAGAAATACTTTTTCTCTTAAACATTTTTTTTTTTTAGGTATGCAGGGCCTGACAGTAAACAAATATCTGATAATTTCAATATTGGTTGGAATACCTACTTGACAACCAATTTAAGTATTATAGTTGCACTGATCGACGCCAGGGGTTCTGGCCAAAAGGAGAGAGAACTATTGTATTCGAATTATAGAGCGCTAGGAACCGCCGAGATGGAAGACCAAATTTCTGTGATTGCGTGAGTATTAATGAAAGCATAACCGCTGGAGTCGCTGTAATCGCACTGCAGCCATTTTATTAACAGCCAATCAAAACTATTTGCAAGAGAAGTATTTAAGCCTCAACTTAAATTGCAGATATTTGCAAAAGAACTTTCCCTTTATCGATCGAAAACGAACAGGAATTTGGGGATGGAGCTATGGAGGCTACACAACGGTCAAAACTTTAGAACTTGATGTTGGTAACGTTTTCCAATGCGGGATTTCAGTGGCACCAGTCACTAGCTGGCTGTATTACGGTAATATTGAAAAATTAACAATAACATCAAATAAGAGAGTAAAATAATTATTATTTGCAGATTCCATGTATACGGAAAGGTACATGGGATTGCCCACCCCAGATGATAATTTGAATGGGTACGAAAAATCAGCCGCATATAATGTGACCAACTTAAAAAACAAGCAGTATTATTTAATTCATGGTACAGGAGACGACAATGTCCACTATCAGCAATCACTGTTATTGTCAAGAATGTTAGAGTTGGGAGATGTTTTATTTCAACAGCAGGTAATAAACATGTCTCGTGCTGATTTTTGACAAATTTACCAGATAGAAAATTTTTAATATTTCTATTTAAAATTTTAGAGTTACACTGATGAGAATCACGGTTTAGGAAATGTATCGCCGCATTTGTATCACAGCATGTCTGCTTTTTGGAAGAAGTGTTTTAATCTAAATAACGAAAAGAAGAAAAGAAGCTAAATAATTTTCATTATTTTGTAAAATAAATATTCCATAATTAGTAGCGACGAAAAATTCCATTCAAGAATAAAATGTCACCTTCTTTGTTAGCGTTATCATTTGTTTCAAGTTCCATCTTGTGTACTGAAAATTAAAAGGGGTAAAATATGACGCCTATACTTATCTTATGAGGCTCTAAATATCTTTAGAAGGCAATAAGTGTTCGAGGAAGGAGTCTATTTCTGGGTCCGTAAACCACAAATGACACCTAAGTTTCCGATCTCCTGCCAAAACTAATATGAACCTGGTCAGTATAAACTGAACATCAGCTAAGAAAATTCGGGCTAGAAAATATTTTATCAGCCTTTGCCCAAATAACGTACAACATAAAGCACATACTGCCACTACACCACTAAGTAACTCAAAGCAATGAAATTCGCCAATTTATCAATCTTCAACTGAACTTTCCTTTCAATAAAAAATTTACGGCTTTTAAGAAAATTATTTTAAAGCCAAAGTTTAACATTTTAAAGTTGAACTTTTAAGTCCTTCATTCATAAATCATCGCTTATCGCTAGTATAAAAAATTTTGTATGTTCAATAAATCCTTTAATGTTCTTTCTTTGGTGAGCTCAGAATGATCATTTCGATTTTTTTAATAGCATCCATTTTGCTGCCAAGTAGTTTAGAAATACAAATAGAATCTGGAGATGAAAAAACACCGTTTAACTTGCTTGATGCTTTGTATTTCTTCAGAGCAACAAAATTAAAGAGCATATGGATCTCAGGTAACAAAAAAAAACTATTACTGAGACTGAGGTAGGGTCGTCAAAGTCTTTTGAAACTACTGATGGAATTTTTAGAAACTTTGCTAAATGATTATTTTACAAACAAATTTTTTAAATTGTAGATAGTGAATTCCTGTTTTTTGTTCCAAGTTCTCAAAATATATTAATTTATGATGCCTATTGGGGGAGTACTAAAGTATTAATTGATCACCGTAAATTACCCAAAACAAATGTGTCTAAAATAAAGTTATCTTCAGACCGAAGATATGCTCTGATATCGTACAATCGTCAACAAGTAAGTCAAATTAAATTTTCTAACATAAAAAACTTTTAATAACAAAATGATATTACTCTCTAGGTATATAGATATTCCTCTATAGCCCAATATTTTATTTATTCAGTTGAAGATCAGTAAGTTAATCCCGTTATTTAAAGGCTTCAATTTATCATTTTTAAATTTTAAATAAAAAAGTAATAATTTTTTTTTAGCTGGTACATACATTTAGCAAATGCATCTTTTGTTCAAGTAGCAGATTGGGCACCAGTAGGAAACTCTTTAGCATATGTTAAGGATAATGATTTGTACTATGTTCCATTTTTGGGCAAATGGGGAATGAGAGTTATCCAGGTTACTAATACAGGAGTTCCTGGCGTTATTTTTAATGGCGTGGCTGATTGGGTTTACGAAGGTAATAACTTATAACCTCTCAATTAAATAGAATAATGCTTCGCCTAAAGACGTCTCTTAAAGTAGCTTAAGAAAAATTCATCCTCCAAGAAGTTGCTAGTGAATATCGTCTGCTAAAGCGGTCGCATTGTTGTGATCCAACTAAGTTGAGAGTAAACAAATTTTATAGAGAATAGAATCTACAGCAAGCAGACGACAAAAGTAAACACCCTCCTTTCTTAGCTTATCGAGAACACCCGAAGTGATTTGCACTCTCTATAGATTCTATTTTCTAAGAAAAATATTGTGACCAAAGCAGAAGATATTCACTAGCGCTCCTGGCGGGTAAGTTTTGTGTCGATTTAACCCATCCCTTGCAACAAACATTTTACTCAGACTCTAACTGTGTCCAAATATTAGGCCTCGTCTAACTAGTCTGCTTCTGTAATTGTAGTTTTACTTTTTCTGGGAAAAACTAAAAATTAAGAAAGCAACCGTGTTTATTTTTAGAGGAAACTTTGGAAACTGACAAAGCGTTTAGCTTTTCGCCGACTGGGGACGCCATTATTTTCGCTACATTTAATGACTCAAACGTTCCTCTTTATCAGTTCCTCTATTATGGTGAACCTGGAGAGCAATACCCAAAAATAAAGAGTGTAAGGTATCCAAAAGTTGGGAAAAGTAATCCAGAAGTTTCTCTGTATTATTTCTCAACTCAAACCTTTGCAACAGCTAGATCGTTAACGTTTCCAACATTTAGACAATCAAGGTAGATGGAACAAACAATAAATCTGATTGATTTTATAATTCAGTTAATTATTTTTCTTCTAATTTTTAGATCTCGTGATATTTTTTTGGGCCAAGTATTTGTGAACAATGATTTAATAGTAACCGGGATGGCCAATCGAGTTCAAAACCACAGTTGGTTTTCTATATGCCATGTTCAGACCCTAGAAAGCTGCTATACGGTAAGATAAATTCGCGCCTTCATTTGTCAATCTTCCGTAAATCGAACAATCCGTTTCATCGAAACGTGAAACTAGGCGCCTTCAGGCACTAAGGTAGCTAACTCACTCATTTGTTTGCCTTTCTAGATATATGAGCATAAAAATCACAACGGCTGGGCTGATTTAAAACTCCCTCTTGTCAGCCGCAAAGCAGATAAATACTTAAGAATCGTTGCTCAGCCATATGTAAAGAGTGATATCAATATAAACAGGGATTTTCCTCATTTAGCAATGTTTCCAACAAGAGAAGGTTGCACTAACTGTGGAACACCCATATTTTTAACGCAAGGGCCATATGCTGTCATTCGAGTAATAGCATGGGATCAAGATAGTCAAGTCATGTAAGTAAAGTTTCGTAGCCCTCAGTTTAGTATTACAAAAAGTAAATGCAATTTTTCCACTTGCAAAAGAAAAAGAAATACTGTAATTGTACTTTGCTTACCTAGATATTTTGAGGCTACAGCAGAAAACGAGCCAGCGACCAGACATGTCTACTTAATACATGAAGGCGGCTACGGACACTATTGCTTTTCATGCGATATAATATCTCCGGAAGGGCGCCCTTGTGGATATGCCCACGCTTCGTTCAGCAGTCAGTTTACCTATGTCATTTTAACATGTGATGGACCTGATCCTCCCATTACGTACCTGTACAAAAACGTATGTTTTAGTAATATTTTTCTGCGAGACCGAGCAATCTAATTATTGAATTGGAATCAATTCAAATTACAGACTAATCCTTTGGGAAGCCCAGTAATCTTAGAGGATAATCAAAATTTGAGGCTGAGGCTCCAGCAAAAATCACTTCCGGATCAACTCGATATTAGAGTACAAGTTCCAGGGCCATTTCAGGCAGAAGTGAGGCTTCTCCTTCCTCCTAATTTTGATTCAAGCGGGAAAACTAAATACCCCTTGGTCAACCATGTGTGAGTTTTGCTTAAAGCCCTCAACACTGTCTTGCGTTTTTCCAATAAGATGAATTTTTTTAGATATGGCGGACCTCAGAGCAAATTGATAAAGAATGATTATGAAATCGATTATAGTACTTACTTGGTAACAAATCGAAATGTTATAGTGGCGTTGGTTGATCCTCGAGGTGCTGATAGAAAAGAACTGGAAATGATGTACGCCGTTTACAGAAAAATTGGGACGGTCGAGGTAGAAGATCAGATTTCAGTGACGAGGTAAGAATATACTTTGATGCATTGTCTGCAAAGAAAAAATTATTAAAAATTAATAGTTGTTTTTTTGAAAAGGTATTTACAAAAACGGTTCCCGTTTATAGACCCACAACGAACAGGGATTTGGGGGTGGAGCTATGGCGGATATGTAACTATAAAAGCTTTGGAATTCGACAACCATAATGTTTTCAAATGTGGAATAGCTGTAGCACCAGCGGTTGACTTTTTATATTATGGTAATTGCGACATTAGGCTTGTTGTCAAAGGAGCCTAATAGGGAGTGGACAACATTGATGAATCGTCTGTTACGCACAAGAGTCCAACTTAAAATTGAAAGGCGACATGCCAATCAATTTAGAGAAGTGTCCACTCCCAGTTTTTATATTGTTAACCTCTTACCTACACTTTATTTTCACTTTTTAAAAAATTTCTTTTAAAGATACAATTTATACGGAGCGTTATATGGGATTACCAACCGAAGATGATAATATCTTGGGCTATTATAAAGCTAATACGTACAAATATGTCAATCTGTCAAATTTAAACACCAAACAGTTATATTTAATCCATGGAAGCGCAGACGACAACGTCCATTATCAACAATCAATGATATTTTCAAAAATTTTGCAAAGAAATAACATTTTATTTCAGCAACAGGTAATGGCACAACTTTGACTGAAGACTTCAAACAAAATAAGGAGGATTTATTTAGATTTTTTTAATTTTTTAGAGCTACCCCGATGAGAATCATCATTTAGGTCGCGTAACACAACATTTATACCTTAGTATGTCCGCTTTCTGGAACAGATGTTTCAATCTAACCAATTAATCATTTTAAAAGAAACATAAATATAGTGAATTTGTACAATTTTGAACCGGAATAAGGATATACCACAATCAAACTTCTATGAACTTGCATAGCTGAATTTAATAAAATATACCGCGGCGGCGGCGCGTTGAAACTTGTCAAAACTTGCACAGCTTTGTCAACACAAAGAGCTTTCTCCCCTTCTAATCAACCGTTTGCAACAATTAAAATTAAAATAATATAATTTAGCTTGGATTCCGCTCCGAAATGCTAAATTTCAGTAAAATGCACATTAGTTTTTGTGCGAAAAAAATCACCTTCTTAGCACTTAACAGCTATAATACACAATAAGGCACAACTGAAGGATTTTCATTACCGAGATAGATTATCCCCTGGGTACACCAGTCGCTTGATGCCATTGCACTGAAAGGATAAACAAAAGAATAAGGAAGGATGATGGCGGTTTATTGTTACCATACGGAACCTAGAAGAGAAGGGCCAAGTTGAAGGGTGCAGTGTCGGATCCACAAAACGTCCCGTAAGCGAAGTACAAAGAACGAAAACAAATAAAAAGTGTTGGATCCACTTATACATGGGCGCAACCTATATAACTCTGGCAACCAATCAGGAAGCGTTTAAGTTGTTGCCTCTTTATTCTCTAATGAAATACTTCAACTTTTCAGTCAACGTCATGGTTACAAAAAAAATGACTAAAGACGCGACCGTAGACCCACCTATCCTGGTAGTAAAACATTGGTAAATAAACCATCTCGCGATCAAAAAAAATTATTTTTCATCTTTCCGAAATGTTTTTCTTATCAAAAGAATAAATGATTCTAATTCCAGGTATTCATTGCTGTTTTTGAATCTTTTTCCAAAGTGACCGCACTTCCTCCGATCTAAATCATTTCCTGAATCTGACTTTCAAGTCAATGGCTTTCGACTTTAACGTTTATTGTCGGTTCGAAAAAAATTTACATCAAGTATGTTTTTAGCCAGGGCCGAAATCTTAGCTTTTCTGCAAAGCGCACGATAATCATACCCTAAGCAGCAGAAAGATTTCAGGCCCTTGCCAGGAACGGGATTTACTTCTTGTGAATAGAATTACCGGGATTCTTTCCCCTGCGCAAGCAGAGGGCTGATTCCACACAAGTCTCCTTGAAACATCTCTTTAATGATAGGAAAAATTTTCGTGAACAAAAAACAAATTTTTTCTTCATTCTAGGTCTATCCCGATGAGGATCACAGCGTTGCAAATGTAAGTGAACACTACTATAGCAGCATGGTCGCGTTTTGGAAAAAATGTTTCAATTTAAGAAGCTAAATTATTTTTTAAAAATAAAAAATTTATATATTAACATCATAAGGTAACCATTTTTTACAAGTTTGAGCACCGCACAAACAAGGAACACGTTCCTTCACATCCTTGTCGCTCTCAACATCTTTAAAACAACCAGAGTAATCGTAACAAATTTCTTCGTTGGCTTTGATATCCCTTGTTGCAAAAATACACAACCATGGTACAGGATCATTAACTCTAACAGGTACAACAGCGGAATTAGGCTCGCAGCTATGATTAATATAACGTCCAATATTTCCAATCACACTCGGATCCACGCAAGTCACTAAATCTTTATTTTCAAAATGTTCATTCAAAATAAATATATAATTCATCTTCTTTTCGGATTTATTTTTCATTTGTCTTTCCTTAGCTTCTTCTAGGCCGATCACTTCTCCAGCGTACTCACAAATAAAAGTCCCTGAGCTGATTTCTTTTTCGGTTTTCAGTCCCAATCCCTTCGAATCCGTTTGGAAAATTTTTAAATGTTTCAAAGGGCCAAATTGAACGCAGCGATTGCTGCAATTTTTGTGGAAACATTGGCACTGGAAATTACATTCAATTACTGGAGAATTTCCGAATTTGTTTTCTTGTAGCGTGAGATTATTTTCGGTTTTCGAATAATTTTGCCCGAATTTCAAGCATGTACAATTATTTTCTGCTGTGCATATATCAGTGCAATCGCATCCATTTTCAAATTTTTCAAATAAATCCTCCGGGGCGTCTTTTCCAGGTACACGAGTAACAGCGTAAAAAATTCCAGGAGTTAAATGTTGATAATCATCTGTGATATAATCGGATTCGTCGTGGGTTGTCATTTTTACATTTTTTTCTTTATGGGCACGATTAGCTCCTTCGTACCGATTTCAGGTGTCTGGAAAGATAAAATTAAACATTTAAATGCATTGCATCTAGTTAGTGTGAATTATTTCCGGAAATTAACACATTTCATCAAAGAATAAATGTGAGTTATTACATAAGATCTAAATATGGGTCATGAGTCATTGCTAATTAGGCTACGGGGAATAAGGCTTAACCTCAGCATAAGCACGAGCTTTTAATACGATTTGATGTGTCAATCGATCACAAGCAAAAAGGACTTAACGTACTTACAAATTTTTTTTATCTTTACGACTTTTTTCCTTAGTATGAGTGCCTCGAAGGGCTGGATTGGCTTTTGACAAAAAAAATTCTCAACGACCTCTTTTGATCTTGAGCTTTAAAAAATCGATTTCTTCATAACTAATTGTTTTGACTTTATTGTCCTGCACACCCAATGCGCACGCCTATGCATTTTATGAATGACCATTTTTAAAAAAAAATGCCACACGCAAAAATGATTCATAATAATTTAACGCTGAATAGCTCTTCGGTTCATTTACAATATGCGACTGATCCGTAACGCATAATTACCTTCTTTGCGGTTATTGTCAAGATACCATGATCCGAAAGATCCGAAGTCACGCTTTGAGGATCCACATTATTTGGAAGTCGGTAACGATGGATGAAATGTCGGGATACCGAACCATATTCTTTATCAACTCTTTCTTCGTGTTTGGCTTCAATTACGACAACGGAATTGTCAATCACTTTGACTGATAATTCAGAAGTATTGAATTGATTCATATCCAGAACGACCTAAAACGCCAAAATTGAAATTTATAAATTTTTTCCTCGTTATGTCATTTATAAATGGAAGGTTAGAATCTTTAAAAAATTAAATAAACAAAAACGTAATGTTTGCTCGAATCGTCAGCGGCTTTTTATTATTTGTAAAGGTCATGAAATTGTTATTCAAAAGTAAATATATTGTAGGCGTCCATGACTTCTTGAAATTTTTATTTACGCCATAGCGAATTTCATCAAAAAACGCAAATAATAACCCACATAAACCTACATTAAAAAAAAATTAACCGAACTGGAAAATTCGGGCCAAAAAATAAAAACCGTTAACGCTCTCGATAAAAGTTTACCAACGTCATTAAAAAAAAAATGAACCTACCGAAAAAACATCCCCGCAGTCCTCGAACGGGGATTTACATGACATATCCAAACTGTTCATCGCGATTTTTTTTTAAAATTTAAGCTTAAACAGAAAAACGTTGCGAACACGTTGCAAGCATCCTACTAACTGACAATTAACACTTCACAATAGTGCACTTCAATGTCGATAAACAAACTAAACCCACAATCGAATATTTATCGAATAAAAAAATAAAAAATTAAAGAAGCAAATATAATTCTTATCTTGGCAAATAGCGTGTACCGAATAAAATGACAAGCGAGATATGCCATAGTAATTAACCGATGATTATTATGGAACGTCATTGTCCGTATCCATTTTTGCATAATCAGGATCTTTGCTCTGCTGATTACTAACAATTCTAATTTTTCTGCATTTTATAGTTTTCCACTTTGATTTTATTTTATATACCGTAATGAACAAGTAATACATAAGGCGGACTGATAATTGATTTTCAATCACGTCCTGGGAGTTGCGATTAAAATTTTGTACTTGCAGTAATTTTTAAAAAAAATGTGTATTGTGAGTGTTTACTTTATAAAATTAATATACTTCATATGAAGAAATCGTGATGGATTTTTATTAATTAAACTGTATTATTAAATAGAAATGCAAGTAATTATAAGGTTTTATTCTCTACGAGATATGGGAAATGTAATTTATTAGGTGCTTTGCAATTCATTTAAGAGAGAGACTAGAGATTCGAATATTTCACAGGTGAATGTAAACAATCATGATATGGATCTCGTATAAATAATACATGATTATTTAAATTAGGCTGTTCCTCTTTTCTTTTTCCCTTTCCGATTTAAATAGCCTCCCATTTATAACAATCCTTCGATAACCTGTTGCACTTCAATTTAAGAAGTAAATGAAAGTAAATCAGAGAATGTTATTCACCTCAAATAAAATAGACCGCAATCAATTCATAGGTATTAATTCTCAAGTTGAGGTTAAGTCGACATATGCATATGAGAATTAGTTCATACACAACAGAGTTAAGGTTGTACATGGTGCTGTACCTTTTGAATGTTAGGAACGGAGTCTCGACTCCCCCGAACATAAACAAAATTTTCTTTCAAGAGACTTATAGAAGATTGCATTGGAGGAGCATGCTGACAAAAGTCATCAAGGAACTGGAACTTCATTATACTAAATTAAAATTTTTTTTCTCTTACCTTGGAGCATTTTGTTTGATATCAAGTCTGCTCGCCTCTGAACTTTCCGATGGCAACTTAAACTCGTTAATTCACAATCACGAAATTACTTCACTTTCACATAACCTCACCTGTTGTATCGTATGGCAATAATGGCGGATCAGATTGATTGAGAAAACCGGGAACTAAAAATGAACGCTCATTTCGTCTGCTGCTACGACTAATCGGCGTCTATTTTTCTTCTGTGCGAAATTTTGTTTTGAAGCAAGCGATTGAAGTACAAGATGTATCATTTTCCTCAACTATTTTATTTTCAGTAATATTCTTCGAGTAACTCATAAATTCAGTCCCAGTCATTTATGATGGATTTATATTGTACATTTTATTCAGCCCTGGCCGCCATCTTGGAATAATCGCAGACAGCAAGAAACAAAAAATCTCACTTTTTAGGGAGTCTGCTCTGTATTTTAAGAAAAGTCAAGGTGGTGAAATAAAAAAGACGTATATAGAATTAAAACGATGACTTGTATTAAGTACTTAACATAAAATATGAATTTATTAGCTTCGTTTACCAACTAATACTCATGAAGGATTGTTCTTATCACTTACAACCATTTTCAAGAAAAATAGACATACGTTTCCCTGTAGATCGAAAAAAATAAATCATTTTTACACACTCCTACTTAACATAAGAATAACTCTTCAGGTTATTCTTCGAAAATTAATTCAAATTCGTCGACATGATTTACTTACAGAAAAAAATCTACAAGCATCCGATGAGCAACTTTAGGTTAACTGGATCTAGGGTTGGGAATCTAATTACAAAGGATAAAAACGAAAGGATGGCAAACTCGTAATGAGAAGTATTAACTAACGTCAGTGATTATATATAATAGATTTCAGTAAAAAAAATAAAAGTAAAGGGAAGCGTATGCTATTATACACTTTGAAAATTAAAAAAAAAAAAAGAAAATGAGAAAACGAAGCTACTTTTAACAGTCACTCCATTAAAAAGTTAAAATCTACCATTTATTTTTTTGTACTGCACTGAACACTCAAAAAAAATATAATAAAAGTTTTTAAAAAAAGCGAATGATACGATAACTTTGCAGTACCTATCCAGTTTTCTTTTTTAATATTTGCGAGAGATACCGCCAAGAGGTTGTTTATAAGCATCAAATCGTTCGTTATTGTATGGGCCGTTTGATGAAATTCCGATCCCCATCCCTAGACCAGGTGGTACCGGTTGATTTGGGTACAATGCGTTCGCAATAACGCTGCCCATCGGAGATCTTCCGAGTAATGAAAGATTGGATGTGTTGTTAACCCACCTACAAAAAAAAATCAAAAGGCTTTTGATTTTTTTTTTGTTCAACAAATGGCTCAAGGGAATGGTTGATATTTACCTGTCGCTAGGATTGTTCTCCGGTCTTCCCCATGATGAACCAGTGTCTGGTTTCCTATCAGACGAAGCCCATGGTTCTCTAGAAGAAGGACCAGACGGTCCGCTAAGACTCCCAAATGGTTTAATTTGAGAACTTGAACTAGAATGCCAATCATTTCCTCTATCTACAATTTTAATAAAAATTTTTTTTGAATAATGTCCAGAGTTTAGAAAGATTCACAATTTTAAAAAAAGTGAAGCGGACTCCACCCGTAAAAACCAAAAATAAAAAAATAAAAAATCATAATTACCATTTCTCTTACCTCGATGATCATCGACCCTTCGATCATCTCTGTTCCTGTAAGTTGAATTAGGGCGATCGCGATCCCTTTCACGCTCGCGATCTCTGTCTCTATCTGTCCTATCTCTATCCCTTTCACGGTCTCTATCTCTATCAAACCTGCAAAGCAAATAATATTTTTAAATAAGCAAAATTGTGGTCAATCACCAAATCCCCCTTTAGAAATTAAAAAAAAATCAGGATAGCCTGGCACGAATTTCGTGCCTTATGAATGTTACAGACAAATCCCGAAATCAGCACAGTGAGCTTCACTTATATTCACTTAAAATTAATTTTGGCTCATTAATTCCAGAATTCGGATCTTGCCAGTAACATAAAAAATCAAAATTAACATTAAATTAAATTTAATAGCCCGCTGTAAACAAAAAAATAAAGCAACAGCATTTAATATATCAAGCAGGCGTTTACAGTGGGTTTTTTTTTTTTTTTTTTTACTATTTGGTTAGACCCAATAATTAGGAAATGAAAATTAGGTACATATACCTGGTAGGGGATTTTGGTGAGGATATAATAGAATATAATTTAGTTCGCTTTTGGGATTTGCTTGGAAGCTCATCGTACAGTCCTGATCCTCTAGACTTTTCAACGGTTTTCCCAAATCTAAATCAATACATAAAAATTGGTTAAAAATCCGATCACTATTAAATCAAGCGTTTTTTCCTAGTTAATAGGGCAAATTAAAAAAAAATAATATAAATTTTGGGTTTGGAAAGTGGTTACCTTGCGTCCTTTGCAGGGTGAGCAGTTGTGGTAGTTGTTCTATTAAAATCTTCTCTGGCTCTTCCGGTTGAACTATTATCACGCCTCCGATCGGTTTCAAATTCATCGCGGCGGGTTCTTTCCCGACGGCGATCTTCGTCAGTAAAACGGGGAGGTGGAGGAGCATCAAAATGCGTCCGCTCAATGGCAGGTCTTTTATCCGGGAAATCGCGACGGTCGTCACTTGGCCTTTTGTTAGTCGACCTTCTAGCCGCTTCAAGCCTAAAAAAAATTTAAGTTTATTAAAAACAGTGATCAAACTTCTTCCCAAATTTTAGAAAAAATTCAGGGACTTATCAAAGTCAAAAAAATTTTTGATCAAATCTCATTTTTTCAATTTTTTGTTTTTCCTTTGCAGAAAAAATATTCTACATAAAATTTTAACCGCTTGCGCAAATAAGGATTTTTCCTAACCTAAAACCAATTTAAAATTCTTACCTTTTCTGCTGCATTTTCAGTTCCTCTTTCTCTCTCTCAAGGCGTTCTCTTTCCAAACGCTGTCGTTCACGTTCCATCCTCAATAATTCACTCTTCTCACGCTCTATTTTCTCTCTTTCAAGTCGAAGCTTTTCACGCTCCCTTTCTAATCTTGCCGCTTCACTTTTTTGTCGCCTATCAATATCTCTCTGACGTAAAGCTTCTTCCCTTCTACGTTTGGCTTCTTCACGAATCCTTCGTTCTTTTTCTCTTAAACGTTGCCTTTCCCTTTCCTCTTTTATCTGAGAAAATGAGAGAACGTCTTTTCTAGGGGAATGTCTCCTACGGAATGGGCTGTGACTGTGCACAGATCGATGACTACTATGAGCTTTGCTTCGATCTCTAGATTTAGATTTAACACTGAGGCCTCTTTCACTTCCAGCGCGTTTTTCTCTCTCAGTATCCGATTTACTTTCTTCTGGTTTATCTTTGTTGCCTTCGGCAGAATCTTCTGCTGTTTTAGGTTTGGCCTCACCTAATAAAAAAAAAAATTCGGCGTTGAGAATTTTTAAAATTAATTTTATAAAAATATTGCTTTGTTTTTACCATTCTCGGCTGGTTTCTTCTCTTCTGGTTTTTTATCCCTTGAAGAAGATTGACTACTCGTCCTCTTTTTAGGATCTGATCTTCGAGAATCACTTGACCGTAATGGTCCTGTGGCATCTCCTTTAGCCTGAAATAATATTTTAATTTAATTAATTTAAAAGAAGTAATATAAATGTTTACAGCTCATTAGTTCAATTCGAACAAGTTCCATAAACCCAAAAAAAAAAAACAGACCTAAAATTGCTAACTCACATCTGTTCTTACCTTCTCAACAGAGATCATACGCCCGTGCAATTCATAACGATGCAAATGCTTCATGCATCTAGTAGCATCGTCAGCGTTGGCCATGGTGACGTAACCGTAGCAGCGAGCTCCAGGCGTACTTGCATTTGTTACTACTTTAGCCCCAATTACTTTCCCATGTTTTGAGAAAACTTGTTTAAGATCTGTGGCTCGAGTATGTGACGATAAATTGCTCACCCAAAGGTTCCTGGATTCCGTAGACGCAGAGCTATCTGTCTTCTTATCTGTTAAAAATATTTAACCATAAATAAAAAAATAAAAAATTGTAATTTTTATTTTTCTTGCCATAAACTCACTTTTATTGTCTTTATTATCGGATTCTTTTTTAGCTGCAGAGGATTCATCACTGAAAAATAAAAAAAATAATTAACATAAAAAATATTTTAGCAATTCAAAAATTTTAAAAATTATTTTATAGCCTAATTCTTAAAAACTATTACAACTATTTTTTTTTTTAAAAAGTGCGATTCGTGCGATAAATCCGTTATAATTATATATAATCAACGAATTACAGAACTTCTAAAATTTTTTTGCATGCACCTCATAACTTAAATTCTTTTTTTTCAAAAAAATTTTTAAATTCGAATATCAAAAATTACAAAAATGATATCTAAAATTAAATAAAAGTAACGACAGTGCAAGAGCAGAATTTTGAAGCTTCTTGATTTCCCCAAACTGCGTTCTCCATTTTCTCTGCGACTCTCTCCCAGTAAAAAAAAATCCAGACAAGATGGCACTTATGGCCAGCGCAGACGAACTTGCGGCCCTTGTGACTACTGCAGTCAAACTCGGTGATCCGAAACAATGGTTTTTTTTTCACTGTCACTACTACAGCTCCGAAAAAATCCCTCTGCTCTGAAACTGCAGCCGAATCAATTTGAAGATCCACAGCATTAACAAACATCCATGGGCGGAACCAAAATCGATTAATCAACTCCCATATCTTCTCTTCTAAAAATCTTCACGTTGCCTTCTTCTTCATTTTCTTCTTCCTTTTCCCTTCCAACACTGTCGTGACTTATTTAATTTTAGAAAAAATTCAGAATATATTTTTTTTAAAATTAATTTGTCGAAAATTATTTCAAAAAAACAATCACAGAGCACAACGAGCTCCTCAGAAGATCCATCATTGGAGCCATATTTAAAAAAATTTAACATAATCCGACGATCCAATCAAACCGCGTTTTTTAAAAAAATCTCCAATAAGTAAACCATTTATCTCCTGTTGCAAGCTAAAATTATTTTCTTATAAAATAAATAATAAATATAACAAGACACAATTGCAATAGTGGGATACTTATTGACAAGTACACTTGTATACCACAGAAGAAGTGATAAAGATTTTGAAGAGTCGGCAGCTAAATCGGCAGCAGTAGACATTTATTCTTATTTTGCAAAAAATAAGAGAACTGGAGGCGAATGACGTCCGCTCGTAGAAAAAAAAACCCGTCCGAGGCGTTGCTGGGTGGAACCTAATAAACGTGTTTTCCCCCCGCTGAGGGGGAAAGAAACCATTTCAGCAGCAAGATGGGAGAGAGAAGAATAGAAACCAACCTCTTCGTTTTGTCGTCTTTTTTAGCGTCTTTTGCCTCTTTCGAGCTGTTTTCTTCTTTTTTGCTAACAGTTGCTGCTCCTGAGTTGATTGATTTATCTTCGGCGTTTTGATCATTAGTATTTTCTTTCTTCTTATCCGTATCTTCAGATTTTGTTTTTCCTTCATCTACTGGAATAATGAACGAGATGTAATAGTTAAAAGGGTTGTAAATACTAATTCCTTTTTTTTTTTTTGTGGAGGCCGTGGCAGGTGATAACTATTCTTTTTATTTAAATTTCGTACTACCCAAATGAAAAAAAACAGCAATTTTCCTTGACTCTGAAAAAAAGACTTTGCAAATCGACTTCAATATCAGCTTCACAAGTCACAGGAAGACACCAAACCCCTCCCTCCTAGTTAAGTATCGACCGCGAAATCACTTTTACGCATTCGAAAAAAAAAGATGGCAATTAGGCAAGTTATAATATGTTGAAATTTGAAATGAAAAATTGCATCATCCAATGTATTCCATCAGCATTTCATGATTTGAAGGTCAGCCATACTGAAGATCAATCAATTAGTTGGCGTTGAGCAGAGCTCGCTAGTAGTAGGCAGCTAGTTCATCTCCATAGACTCCTGATAATCTTCATCTGTAGAATTCTGCACAGCAGCTGGATTAACCGCCTTATAACTTGACCTAATGCCATTAACTACCACCGCAGAAAAAGAATCTACCGGAATCTCAGAATTAGATAAGATTAAACCAAAACACTTACCCTTTTGAGCTTCTTTTAGGTTATTTTCTTCCTGTGAAACAAAAAGAAACTTTTTATTAGAGAATACATGGTAAAAACTTAATAAAATGAATAATTATTTATTTTTTACCTCTTCTTCTGCCAAAAGTTTTTCCTCGTCTCCTATTTCTAAATTGATAGAGTCTTCATTGTCTGCTGTGTTAGAATCTGCTGCTTTGTCTGCCTCAGCAGATTTTGATTCTGAATTTGATGAATTCATTTGCTCTTCTTTTTTTGATTCTTTTCCCTGAGATGCTAGATTTCCAGATTGAGATGAAGTAACTGCATTTTCATTAGTATTAACTTCTTCTTCACCTAATTCATCTGTTACTATCATACTATCATGGCCATCTTTTTCAGAGTCTTCGTCAAAATTATGTGAATCATCTAATGTTTTATCTCCATCAGATTCTACAGAAAAATCCCATTAGTTAAAGCTATGTGATTACTCCTAAAAATATTGCACAATAATTGCCTATACTTACTTGGACGTTTCGTCTTATTTGAAATTTCAAAAACGTAATTGTCAGGATCTAGACCTTCATCTCTTAAAGCCTGAAAAAAAAAGAAATTTAAAATTTTTAACATGGTTGAAGAAATTAGTTTAACGGATTAAACTGCAAATTATAAGTTACGTCTTCGTCTGTGAAATTAAATTTCACGAAATAAGCAAACCCCACCCTTAAAATGTATGAAAATCGGCATGAAGGCATAAGTAACAATGAGACGCTACGAAAGCATCGTCATCTTTCTTTTCTTCCTTAAAAATTATAATTACCTTTTGCAGTCTATCGAGTAAAACAGCTTTAATCCCTTTAGTTTCTAGTCCACGTTTTTCTAACTCTGATCGCAAGTCGATAACACGAAGATCATTCAATTTCTTAAATTCGGATTCAGACATTTTCTCCTTCCTCAACGATGTGACAATCAAAATGTCGGAATGGGCTACCACCGGAAATAGATCACAGCCTGTTTAAATTTAAAGTTTTTTTGTTTTCAATTCTGCTTTCAAAGGAAAGAAAAAGGCGCAGTTCGTTGTTTTCATTAGAGAGACTAGAGTCTCTCTAGTTTTCATTTTCCGAATAACAAAACAAAAAATTTAATTCAGCATCAAAGCATAAAATTTGTTGATTGTAAATATGGATTCCCTTACAAAGACAACAGATGAAACTTTTTCTGATGGCAACCTTAAGGCGAATGATAAGGTTAGAAAAATATCTGTTATTCCTCTGAGTAAAATTGATTCATTAATAAATTCGATCATGTTTTTTTGCAGTTTTCTAAATTAGTTTTAGACCTTGATAATGTTACGGAATATGAAGAGGTTATACAAAATAACATGTTGGTTGGAGAATGTAAGGAGAAAGAAAAGGAAAATAGCTTGAAGGAAGAATTTGAATCCGATAATTTTTTACCAGAAAACCAATCATCAACTAAGAAAAGAGATTTAACTAGAGAAGAAAAATTTAAACTCATGTATGATCAGTGCCAAATTTTGTGTCTTTTATGTGCTGATGTTCCTATGGAAATATTTTATCAGAGGCTTGAGGTAATAAAAAATTTATTAAAAAAGTTGTCCAGTGAAGCAAATGAAGATAATGAAGCTTACAATAGTGAGGATATAGTTTATGATAGTGAGGATGAATCTTACGAGAGTGGTGATAGTGATATCAGTGATATTGCTGACAAAGACAATATTTTCTCTAATTAGGAAAACATATTGTGCTTACATATGAATAATCAAACTTGCAGTTAATCAATAGTGACTTTCATTTAGCTTTCCTTTGAAAATTTAGCCATAGTAATTTTTAATAGTGCTTAACAAGGTATTTTTGTTAAACCTTTCAACTTTATTTTCATTTTTTTCCCTATGATCTTTAAGTATTGACGTCGGAAAAGTCAGTTTGACATCTTGCAAAAATTTACTTGAGTAAACTTTTAAAAACAACCTCTTGGTGGCGGAAAAATTTAAGACAAAAAACTTGTAAAATGTTTGTTTTTGCTATGGTTTAAATCAATAAAAAACACTTAATAAGAACACGAAAAATGTATAATTAACAATAGCTACATAATGATGGAGTACATGATACAGCTGATGAATCTTGAAAAACCATTTTAAATCCAGACACAAAGAGCGATGTGTCTAATAACAATTCAAATATTTTAAAAATGGGGACATCTTATTTTTTTTAACTGTAAGAAAATTTTAGAGAATAGAAATTAATAGTCAGGCAGGATTTTAAAAGGATATTCAAATCAACTGATAAATCAGCAAAAAACCCAAAACACAGTGGTTTGGAAAAATGTTAAAAAGGTAAGAAAAAAGGCTGAAAGCCAGAAAAACACATTAAATTCTAAACAACTGTATTTTTCACATTCATGTATAAGTCAGAAAACTGCCACTTTTTAGTACATGAGGCTTTTTTATAAATCTAAAATTCAAGTTAATCGATGGCGTTAATTGAAGCATCGAAAAAAGAAAAACTTGGTCCGCCATAAGCTGCTATTTATTTTTTCATTCTTTCTCATAAAGGAGAAAACCGATCACAGATGTGCTACATAAAAGGCACGTAAAAACCTTTCATCTTATATAATCCCTAAACGAGTAGTTTTTTGTTTTGAAATTGAATTTTAAAAAAAAACTACCCATTTATGAGAGAGAATGAAAAAAGTAAGAAAATTAAAAAAATATAAAGCAGCGAATATTTAATTTTTTATAATTGCTTCATTTACCTTGTCTAATTAAACAAACTACGGTTACATTCACACTGTGCGGCACGAAAAATCTCAACACTTCGCTTTTTTTATTTCAAAAAAAAAAGATAAGTCTTTTATTAGACTAGTATTATTTCAACTTATATATTGTTAAATACAAAAAAAAAACAACATGTAAAGGCGGTCGAAAACAATTGACAAATTAATAATTGGAATTCAGAGAGAAAAAAACGAGCAACCATCTACAGGATTAAGTTCTGCAGCTAGAGCCTCCACAACAAGATAATCAAAGACGTTTGAGCTATGAATCATTTATTTACAAAAAATTACTTTGTAATAATAGGAATCTGTGGGCAATTCTGTGCATTAAAATATACGGTGATTTATGGGAAGAAAAAAACTAAAAACAATGAAAATTTTTCAATCCATTAAAAAAATTACATTCGGTTATTAAAAATTGATAAAATTACATTTATTCTCGATTGCCTTTTTATTTTATAATAAAAACCAACAGACGTTAAAATAATATTAAAGAAAAAACATTTTTTAAAAAAATTACAATAGGAATGTGGGAGAAAAAGCTTTTGAGGAAACAACTCCTCGTTACCACAAATACAAGTCGGATTTGGCAGTGAACGGAAAAGTTACACGCGACTTGGAGAAAATTATTTGGATCTCAACATTTAAAATTCAGAAAATGCACATTTTACTCTAAATTTTAAAATTTTACAAAAAAAAAATTGACTTGGCCTAATTAAAAAACGATTAAAAAAGTTATTGATTTGATTGCTTTTATATAATCAAAAAATAATAAAAGTTAAATAAATAAATAGATTTTAAAAAATTGATAAGCCCGTTTATAAAAGTAAAATTTAGCGATTTTTTATTAAAGCGGAAACATTTAGCCATTGAACAAAAATAGGTCAAAGTCGAAAAAAGATACACATATTTAAAAAATCCTTAAAGGCTGTTAGGATTTGATTTTAGCTAAAGATCTTAACCTAACAACCGTACAATAAGTTTTCATGATTAACTTAAAAAAAATTTTAAAATTAATATTCAATCCATTTTACGGGCTTTTTTTTGGGAACATCAATCCAATTTTAACTGGTTTTAAAAATTAAACTTTCGAAACTAAAACTAATAATGAACTTTTCAATTATTATTTTTTTTTTACATACTTGGCCTTAAAAATATCTTTCCTATACTTTTTCCATTTTTTTTTCTTTTTAAGAACTAATGAAAGCGGACACATACACATGTGCGAATTTAAAAAAACAGCCGTTAACTTAATTAAAATAAAAATTGGCTAAAAAATTAAACGGCTGTTTTTTGGTTTTTTTTAAAAAAAATGGAAAAATTAGTTTTCAAAATAATTACGTTTTCATACGCGGTCAGGTGCCACAAGCTTTTTTTTTATTTTAAAAATACAAACAACCCGGCAGTCTTTTAATGATTAAAACGAATGAATTTTTTTCTTTTTTTTTAAAAAAAAAATGCAGGATTAAATATTTTTAACATATTAATTTGAAGGTTTCGAATTCGTTAAAAAACGAAGGTGGCAACAAATTCTAATTATTTATTTATATAACCTTTTATTTAGTCAGAACTTATTCCGCCCTAAATGAAAAGGTAGATGTCAAGTAACAGGAACATCTTTATTCAGATGAGTTTCTATATCGACTCTACATATAGGGCAACGCTTATTCGTAGATAGCCACTGGTCGACGCATTCAATGTGAAATAAGTGCATACAAGGCAGTCTCCTGCAAAAAATTAAATTGACATAGTAAAAAAAAAATTGTTCAAAACATTTTTATGGTTAAAAAAAATTGACCTACCGAACATCCTCTGATTCTTCGAATTCTGAAAGACAAATAGTGCATTTTTCTGTATTATCATCACTATCCTCCACATTTTTCTTCATTTTCTTATATTTATGTGGGAAGGTGTTTTGTTCGATAGTGCTTTGCGAAGCACCGCGATTTAATTGAGCTTGTTGCCGTTGCTCCGCAATACGAAGATAATCTTGTAGCCGAGCAGACATGTGCCGGGCTAAAAACAAAGATGGTATCCACGGTGGATTTAATATTTCGGCGGGTCTCGAACCAGTCTGTAAAAGAAAAAAAATTAATTAATAAAAATAATTGATTGGTTTTGAAAATATTTTGAAAAAATACTTACGATTGTGGGACCTCCTATACTGATATGCAAATGGTGCATTCTTTGGCTTGGATGAGGATGATAGTGATATAGATGGTGATGTACGTGTTGATGTGTACTCTCACTGAAATAATTCAGAAACGTTTAATTAATTGGAGTTTTTCGGGTGAATTTAATGGATTAGAGAATGAAAAACTTACACAGCAATACCGTCTGGCCCGTGTTGAACTACAACTTCAGTTGCTACATCTGAAGGCGGAACAACGATCGGAGTTACGCGAGGAGGCAACATTTCAAATTCGGATGCATGTAAAGGTAACTGGGAAAAAAATTGAAAAAAATTAATACAAGGTGCTGGGAAAATTTAATAAGCAGGGTAGCCACAATTTTATTAAAAAATTTTTTTAAGAAATTAGGAAAAATTTTTGAACTTGTGACAATATGTTCGACCTTAAAAAGGTCATTGGTAGTCTCAACCTCGGACTCAAACACAAACACAAGGCAGCCTAACTTAGGACTAAATCTAAGCAAGATGACGGTGACATAATTAAGACTGGGCAAGTAAAGCCAAAACCTCGAATTTAAATTAATACTTACGAATGATGGAGGCGGCGATATAATACCGGATGGTCCAACCTCGGGTCGACTGTAAATAGTCGGAGGTGGCGGTGGCATAGGCGCAGGACAGGGATGAGCATGTTGATGAGCAACTGGTGGGGTGTGATGAGTAGGAGGATGGCAGTGATGAAAATGAGGTTGTGAATGAGTAGGAGTTCCATACGGATGAGGTGGAGGAAACGGTTCATGTAATATAATATTGTTGCTTTGGCGACCATTCGCATTACTGCAACAAGATAAATTCAAATTATTTTTTTGTCAAATTCGCCAAAAATTTCTTTTGATATTTACCTATAATTTAAATGAGCATCCATTCTTCGGCGATGTAATTCCTGAATACGTTGCTGGGAATGCCACAACCTTTCATGAACAGGATTCATTCCCCTTGGCGGCGTTGGAAAAATCGGTGGAGGAACTTGATGATACATATAAGGTATTGTCGGTGGGTACAACGAAATCCTGTGTTGTGGTACTCCGAGCCCTGAGCCTGAGTCTGAATACAAAAAACAAAAACAATTAAATAAAAAGAAACAAAAAAAAAATTGTTTATCTCTCAACTACTTGATAAAACGTCGATTATAAAAACCTCGTAAATATCACGTAGTTATCATACGACCATTTTATCAACCACGGCTTAAATCTTTTTATTCGCCACGAGTTTGGAGATTAAAGCCTGGCTTAATGCGTTTAGCACTTCACAACCAAACTTTAATCTCACTATCGTAGCGTGGCACGATTTCGCCATGATTGATAAAAAAGCCTGAAGATGCATACCGTGAATGATATAAGATCCGTGAGGAGTTTGAATTCGAGAATGCCCATTATGCAAAGACATGTGATTAATCCTCGGACATCCACAAGGCTGATTATTGACATTGCTCGGATAATGCCGGTGGGAGGCATTCGGTTCACACCCGTCATTCCCATGTGATTGCTGATTTGAGTCTCGATGATAGTAAGGAACGTACGCAGGTTGATACTTGCAAGGAGGACGTTGAGGTCTGTTGGTCTCTTGAGTGTGCGATGGAACTAAATGGAAAAAAAAAATTAATTTTTAGTGAGTAATTAAAATTAAAAATTATTTAGCCAATTTTCATTGTGCTAAAATTTTGTTCTAAATTTTTCCTCAAAAAATTTTTACAAGTAAAATTAAGTTTTTCTTGTGCAGCAATTTTTTTTCCAATTTGTCTTGTCAATAAAAAAAATACCTTGCGTATGTGGAGCTTCTGATGATGTTGGATTAGCCCTAACTTCTTCATCGGATTCTTGTGTGAGATCTACGACTACGGGTTTCGATTGTTGCTTGCACTGAACACTTAAAACTTCAATACCGCTGTCATCGTCGGTATCACTATCGCTTCCGCTGCTTGATAACCAGTCCAGCTGAAGATCAGGCGCGGATGGTACATCTGACCTTTCTTTTTTAGGAACGCCAGAAGGTCCTGAAATTTATTTTATACATCCGTCAGAGACTTTTACTAGATTTTAACATTTCAAGATATCAGAAACTAATTATTAACATATTATCTTATTCCAAAAACCTTCCATCGGTAGACACCAGACAATCATGACATAACTGAATTATGGCAATCAGCCATATAATGAAAAAAATAATTATCGAGAGCAATACATTAATACAATTAATGGGTGAAAATTAGATTTCACGAGATAAAAATCAAATCGTGGCAAAAGTTAAAAAACTTATTCTAAAAAGTTAAATTTTTTCTAAAATTTTTGAATTTGGGAAATAATAATTTAAGTTTTTATATATTTTGAGAATTGTTGTTTAGAAATGATTCAAGATTAATATTAGCATGCTTGAATAATATCGATTCTCAAAAAACTACACAATTCTTACCTGGCCTATTAAAATCACAAACATCAGTCTCTCTTTGCGTGCTCATGGCACTTTTAGCGGGTTTTTCAGTCTTAACGACTTGATTAGTATTACTCTGGTGAACTGGTTCAGAATCTGGTATTAATTCAACGCTAGGAACCCTTTCTTCTATTTTGTGGGAATTGTTCACTTCCCTAAAACAAAAAATTAATACATAAATAAATTTTAATATTTTCAGAAATTATTCTCCATTAAAACTACTTACATTGAATTTCTTCCCGCTGGAAACAAACTTGGTATGGTAAGAAAAGAGGAAGACGTAGATGCACTATTGGTCAATGGTTGAACACCATTAGAAGGCTGATTCTGGTTCACACCAGACGAAGACTGATTTATTTCGTCAGAAAACAGTCTAAAGGAAAAAAAATTTTTAGTTTCATTATTTTTCAAAAAAGAAAGAATAAACCAAAAAATTTTATCTTACCTATTATAACCTCGATTTTTCAACCTAAGTTTCAAACTATTCGACCGATCATTATCCTTACAACTTCTCTTCCTCCTCGGATCGTAAGAATCCCTCGACATTCTATTATCATCCTCATAATCCATCCTCCTCATTCTTCCGTTATCATCCCCGAAATGTCTCCTCTGGAACCCATCGTAATATCTATCTTTATCCGAATAGTCTCTTTCTCTTTCAGGGTAACTATTGTTATTATTGTTATTAACATTAGCTCTGTGCGAGTAATGTTGATCAGAATTCCGTCGGGAATATCCGTTATTACGATCAGAGTGTAATCTTTCCCTGTCGGAGTATCGAAACCTTTCCGAGTAACTCCTTCCCCTTCCGGGTATAATTCTCTCTCGATCTGAATAACCGCGATCCGTATATCCACCGGATCTTTCTCCCATATGTCGATTAATCGAGTTATAATTCCGATGCCTATCGTGGAAGCCATGATCCGAATTACTATGTCGTCTTTCGTGGTAACTTATATTCCGATCGTTGTAACTGCCATTGTGATCGTTAAAATTCCTCTCTTTAGGTTCCGAGTTAACGTACCTCGGTTTACGAGGCGGGAAATTTGTTTCCGGTTGTTGACAAGAACCGTGTTGGTTGCATAAACCGTTACACATCGGCTCTGATCTTAAATCTGGGGGAGGTGGTGTTTCCGGTTGACAACGGAGTGCGGTTTCTGGAGATCTCATAAAGCCTAATAACAAATAGTCGTTAGGATTTTGCCCAAAAATAAAAAATACAAATAAAATACATACGATACTTACTGGTAAATGATTCTCCTTCAGGATAAATATATAGAGGATCCAACTCACTTTCCTCTGGGATTATTGGCTGTGCTACAGGGATTTGAATTTCTATATTTGATTGACCATACCACAGTCCTGTTTCAGAATGTTCTTCAGGTAAAACTTCTACGTCATCAACGTCACTCTCAGCGAAAAGAGGCTCAAATTCCATAGGATCACCTGAAGTAGTTACAAAATTTTGATAAGATTTTAAGGGAAAGAAATACTATGATGACATTATACTAATTAATAAAGTTTTAGTATCACATTCACCCTGAAATGCTTTTTTGCATGATTCACAAAGTTTACAGATTATTTCAAGGTTCATTCTTCCAATCATATGCATCCAGACAAGACCTCTGCACTGCGTCTAGTGTACGAAATCTGAAGTTGTAGAGTTAGTGCAAATTGAAAAGATATTTGCCTCTGATGCATGTTGACGGTTCGAACATTTGAACCAAACATTTTTGTTGTGTGAAAACCATAAAGAACAGTACTTGTCATTCAAAATGAATTTTTGAAAATACGAAATCATGCCAACTTAAAGAACATAAAAAGGATCCATTTTAAATTCACAATATCTGAGCCTCGACGATTCTTAATTTTTACGGGAAGTGCATTTTATTTAAAACACAAAATATTTACTATTTCAATTTTTCGTGTAATTATTATAAATTAGCTCAACTCATTATTAGTCCAAAATGAAATGTTAACAAATGAAAACAGACCCAACGTAACGTTATGGAGTCGACATCAGCGCCATTAGTTGATGAGGAGGAAAATCAAAACAGCATTTTTGCATTAACTGTCATGGCGGCCGAGTATTAAATCTATTTTAGTATTTTTCATTATTTTTTTCTACTCGGATTACAAGTTTAAAAAAAAATTATTACGTATTTAAACGTAAGGGCGACAGTTATTTTAAAAAAACTTTCCATTTGGTTCACAAACGCCTTTACACTAAACTGTCATGGCGGCGGGCTTTCAAATGTCTTCAAACATGGCGGTTCAATCAAAAGTAAAATTGTTATATTTTAAACCAATCTATTCGCCCTCCATTTTGCGCCAAACCTCTCATGTTTATTTAATGAGACAAGCAGCCATTTTGGATCGGTCACAAACTAAACAACGAGTCCACACGATTTAGTAGGTCCTAGATTGTTATACAGGGAGTCCTAGTTTAAAAATAGTAGTCTTTAATCTTAGGCGGCAAAGCTCTGTAAATACGGGATTAATTGGAGCAAGCGTTTAGTTGTAAGCCACTCTTCTTGAAATATCCTTGCAATTACTGGAATCGTTTTATCTGTTCAGCATCATTTCACACTTCAGTCGGATTTTACTGATTTCGATCGAAGTTAACCCTTAAAGGCGATTAGCTATATGATTTGTCAACTTAGTGGGAATGACCCTTAATCTAGCTATTTTTACAGTTCATCGACCTAATTAGTCAACACAAGACTCATTGACCCTACCCTAACTTAGGTTATTGCTTCAAGGTGCAGACATGTTGAATCACATTAAAAGCTATTTAAATGTAAAATACATTCATAAAATATTTTGAATTTATGTAATTATGCAATCAAATTTTTGAAGGCATGAGACAGTAGCTACACCAAAAAATCAATCTCTTACTTAAGTAAGAAATTCTCATTTTTTAAATTTTGCAGTCAAAATTTAAATAAAAGGACCAATATTGCAACTAAAGTTTTACAATTATTCTTAATAATATTTAAATGCCCAACCCTGCTATGCTAGCATACAGTCTAAAGTCCATGTGTGGTTAAAGAATTTTTGATAAACACATATAAAGAAGACTTTAAAAACTTCCCAAGCTGTAACTACCTCGGAAGAAATGCCAAAGAGGATCTAATTATAATTTAACTTCCTGCTTTATTACATTATTTAGTACTAAAACAATCATGTTTGAAAAAAAAATAAACTACTCTATTTTATATTTAAATATTTTTTTTAGTTTGTCTAATATATTCTAAGTCACCTTACAAAGGCAATGAAGGTATTCTGGGAGTCTATATCATTTTAATTTACCCTCTCGAGATAGCTTCTCAATACAGATTTGAGAATTTGCTAAAAGGGTTTCTTGTAACTTATTCAAAATCATGTTAAACATTTTTATGTAAAGTTCATGAGTCAATTTTAATAACTAATGTTTTGTATTTTAATTACTGTATTGATTTATATCACTAATCTATTTAAGGATTTGTAACTGAAAATAAAGAAATAAAACTTACCATTTCTGTTGCACTCTTCATTTGGAGCCTGATCTACAGTGGATGTAAAAGCTGTATCTAATATCTCAGCAAGGCTTGTACCACTTTCTCCATTAAAAGATTTAGCTTGAGTTGGTTCCCAAGGGCGATGCCTTGATGATGATGGTGAAGCTGTTAACTGGTCACCCATTTTACAAAAAACACCTGCAAAAAAGCATTACAACTACCTTAAAATAATTCATATTTAACTTTCATTTAAAGTGCACTGAAATATCACACTTTATGATCAACACATGGCATCCATTTTGACTTTTTTATTCAAATTGAAAATATTGCAAAAAGAAACTTATTAAAAATAACAATGCAATCACAAATTTCCAAATTAACACAAAATTAGGCCAGTCTGCAAAACATGAGAAGCTATTTTTTTTCAAGGTAGGTATTTCAAAACAAAGAATTAACAAACAAACCGAATTATTCATTTTCCTCTTTTTCCTTAAGACTAACAAGAAAGGAAATCCTTCCCAGGAAAATGACAATGAGAAATTGTAGGAAATAAAATGGTTTAGGCCAAAATCATTATTAGTCATAACTTTAGAAATTCATTAAATAAATTCTTGGAAATAAAAAACAACTGTGCTTATTAACAAGTAGTACCATTAGCTTTAGGCCTCAAACATCTACAAAATGAATTTCAGATTTCCTCACCTTATTGACGGACATCAGATCTCAATTTTAACTTTGTCGAGGTAACGAAGGATACTTTTATTTTTTTTAATTCTACAATAATTTAATCAAGATGCTTGTGTCCTTCATTGCCAGCAGTCAGTCAAAAGATGGCGTCAGGGCTAGTATTTGCCACAGTAGGAACTACAAAGTTCGACACATTTGTGGCAACCCTCACCCAACAACAAGTTTTATCCGTAAGTTTCGATTCTTCTAATCTCCATTAATATTTAATGTCAATTAACAATAAAAAATAAAACAAATTCACTACGAAAGATTTATCTGTTTCTATAAAAACTTCGTCACTCTGGGCACCATTGAAGAAATAATAACTAACAGTGCTGCCAACTTTACAAATCAAAAATCCCTGAAAATGAAAATTTTTTTTCTTTAAAAAATAATTCATTTCTCTTTAAATCCTTTTAAAATTATACGAAATTGATAGAATACAAATATTTATCCAATTTCGGGTGCCCAGAAGGTTATTTAAAGTTTTAAAAGCGAACTTTTTGGGAAAACATGAAATGAAGGAAAAAACATAAAAGTTCATAAGCTAAATATGATTTGAGGTACTTTGGAATTCAGATCACTGCCTTCTAATTTTCCGCATGCAATTATTTAAAATTATGAGAGCGTGAGAAACTGGCTTGGGTATTGAATCGACAAATTTTTTTTTATTGTTATTTCAGGTTTTTAAAGTGTGTTAAGTAGATTTAGGTTTTCAATGATAACTTCTCACTAAGGTCTTTTATATGTAAATGCTCTAAAAATATCCCGGAAATTTTTTTCCTGGATTGAAAATAATTTTAAAAAACCGAACTTATTTAGAAGTTTTAACCTGATATAAATAATCTAGCTTTTAATTTTTCATATAATCTTTAATCATTTTCAAATTTAATTTTTCAGGCGTTAAAGAATAAAGGCTACAGTAAAATAAGAATACAGATAGGTAATGGAGAAGTAATCCCGAATGAGAAAGAAGCTAAGAAATTAGGAATAGATCTATCGTACTTTCGATTCAAAGATTCAATCCGGGAAGAAATAAAAAATGCAGATCTAGTAATAAGTCACGCTGGAGCAGGTAGTTGCCTTGAAGTTTTGGATGAACAAAAACCTCTTTTAGTCGTTATTAACGAAGATTTAATGAATAACCATCAAATCGAATTAGCCGAGCAATTATCAGCGGATGGACATTTATACGCTTGTAGAAACTCAACGTTACAAGAAACTATAAGTGCGATGGATTTAAGTAAATTAAAAGTTATGCCAAAGGCTGATTCTAAAATTTTTGCTAGACATTTAAATAATTATATGGGTTTTAAAGACTGATTAAGAATTAATAAAAATATTTTTCTTAAAAAAATTTTGATTCAGTATAATTTTTTGTTAACATTCAATCTCTATATTAATCTAAGCTACCTTAATTAAGTGTCAAGTTAAACAAAACTTGTATCGAAAGCTAAATCTGATTGATTTAATTGAAAATCCAAAAATTACACATTAAGTTTGTAAAAATTTCTTCGAAATGAAAAAAATTATTCACAGTACTAGATTTGTCAACTTGCATGCATGCAATAAAAACTTTCATGTCGCTTAATTTATTAATAAAATGTCTTTTTTTTCACGTCATACTTGTTTGGAAATAAGGCGCTTTTTAATTGAGATCATAATTTATTTTAAACACCTTAGGTGCGATGTCACTGCTGCTGTTAATTTTATGCTTTGATTCCCTCAAGCCTGACATTACATCGTGCCTTAAAAAAAAAAAAATTATTAAGGAAATTTTCATACGAAAAATACATGGAGTTTTTTTTTAGTCACGACATGACTGAATAATTGGCTGCAGTACGCTTTTTACTTACTTTGATAATTTATCGATTGAATCGTCCACGTCTGTCGTTGTTTCCCCCGCCGCCTCCTGAACATCAAAATTAATTATGAGTAAAAAATTCATTAAACATCAAAGTATTTTCTAGGGGGAAATAATGGTCGCTTAATTATTAGGAATATAAGGCTGGGTTTTGTAATTTTCATAATCACGATTTCCGGAATATTGATGTGAAGGCATGCGAACCATTTCTGGAAATAAAGGATAAGGCAGATTTGATGATGGGTTGATAATGTGACCCACACTTAATCTTTAAAAAAAAGAGTTCATAGAAAATATGCCTTATTTTCATTTGCTTCTACTTATTAAAAATTAATGTTCTTCCATTAAATACGTTTACCTGTGGTATTATAAGGCGCCGATCTGTTGGAATTGAAATTGCCCCTCATCGGTCCACCAGACGATGATCCACCTTTATAAGTATTATAGCCCATTCCACCTCCTAAAAATATGTCAACAGTCACAGACTACTCAAAATCAAACATTACCCAATAAAAATGTTTACTTACCACCCATTCCTCCTCCTCCTCCTCCGCTGTACATATTAGAATTACCACCCATGCCACCTCCTAATGAATTCATGGCACCTCCTCCCATATTGCTACCCATTCCCATTGTTCCCATTCCAGATCCTAAACTTCCCATATTTCCTCCCAATCCCATATTGCCCATTCCTCCGCCTCCTCCCATATTACCTAACCCACCGCCCATGCTACCCATTCCGCCTCCCATACTGCCCATACCTCCTCCCATATTCCCCATACCACCCCCTAAGTTGCCCATTCCATTTCCGTTTCCAAATCCAGAATCAAATCCATTGGAATCATTTCCCCATACATTATTTCCCCAATTATTTCCTCCTCCTCGATTCCAATTACTCATTGCTGAATCATTTTGTCCCCAAGGGTTGTTATTTCCGCCTTGCCAATTATTTCCTTGATTGTTCCAACCTCCGCCGCCACCTCCAAAATTCTTATTTCCATCTAAAATAAAATTTCATTTAATATTTTGCTACAAAATTTAAAAAAAAATTTCTGTCTTACTTCTAAAATCATTTCCACCTCCTCGATTGTCTCTATCTCTATTGCCTCTGTTACCACCACGGTCTCGGTCTCGGTCTCCTCCTCCTCTCCTACCTCCTCCTTCATTACCTCCTATCGCATCCCTTGCAATAGCTTTTTTAACTTCCACTTTCCTCCCTCGAATTTCATGATCTCGAAGCACTGTAAAATTTTTATAATAAATGACAGTGTCACAAAAAATTTTTTTATAACTTGCAAATGACTTACAGATTACTTTATCAGCTGCATCTACATCCTCATATTCCACAAAACCAAACCCTCTAGGCTCTCCTGTATCTTTCGTAACCACAATAGCACAATCTGTCATATTTCCATATTTCCCAAAATATTCTTCCAAGTCTTCCTTGGTTGTTTGCTTTCCAATACCTCCGATAAATAATTTTCTAACGTTTGCTTCACTTTTGGCACAAATCTCCCTAGGTATAGCTCGTTTTGGTTCAACTTGTCTTCCATCAATCTTGTGCGGTCTATTAGCCATTGCATCATCAACCATAGATGATTTTGTGTAGGTTATAAAACCAAAACCTCTTGATCTGCAATTCAAACAAAAAAAAACATGACAATCAAACAAAGTAAGGTTATAAACATTTACAAGTACATAATACTTACTTTTTGGTTTTGGGATCTTTCATAACTACAACATCCACAACTGTTCCCCATTGTTCATAGAAATTTTGCAAGCTTTCATCCGTTGTATTAAAATCCAATCCGCCAATGAACATTTTCCTTAGCTGTTCCGGTTCCGAGCAGCCATCGTCGGTGTTCTGGAAATTAAAACCCATGTTTTAATGACCTTTAAATACCTATCGATTGTATTTTACTTTAAGCACAACCCTTTCACACTTTCTCCATTACGATTTTTTTTCAAAATACGAAAAATTGGGTACCGTCAAACAAAAATATCATGTCAACCGTCAACCGGGTGTGAATGGTGACAGCCATGTTGTTGCAACGTGAAAAAAAAAAGCGTAAAATAAATTTACTTACTTCTTGCTTGGTCATCGCTGTAGATATTTATTTAAAAGACTCAATTTTGGTGAAAAGAGCTATTTAAAGTTTTTAAAGGCAGAATTAAATTGAAATTTTAAAAAAATACAATAACAGCGTTTCACTTGCCACCATTGAAGGAAAGTGCTGCCGCCAACATTTCGGGGAAAAAATTCCCTGTTCCCAACAACGCGATTTATTAAATGGATGATTAATAATTCTTATTTTCATTTAAATTAAATTTTTTTATTTAGTATAGGTGCTATCCTAAATTGATTTAAAGAAAATAATCATATTGCAAGGGAAATCATTTAAAAATGACTAAACATGAGGTGAGGAATTTAATGTTTATATTATTTATGTCGGCATATTGCCACTCGTTGATTGACGCCTTCATTTTGTTTTTGTAATTTGGCTTTGTTTTGATCCATAATTCCAGAATAATGACGATCGAGACGTTAAGCATGAACCGGAACAACTTAGGAAGATGTTTATTGGTGGCTTGGATTATGGAACAAATGATGACGGGCTGAAAAGCTATTACGAGCAATGGGGAACCGTTGTCGATGTTGTTGTTATGAAGGATCCCAAAACAAAACGGTATGTTTATGAATTCCTTGCATAGGCTTACGTGGACTACTTCAAAATTGTTTTACTACTTTTTATTGTAATTTGGTTTCTTAGATCAAGAGGTTTTGGATTTATTACTTACTCGAAAGCATCTATGGTTGATGATGCTATGGCAAACCGACCTCATAAGATTGATGGAAGACAAGTTGAACCAAAACGAGCGGTACCGAGGGATTTGTGCGGGAAAGGGGAAGCAAATGTCAGGAAATTATTTATTGGAGGAATAGGGAAGCAAGTGACAAAAGAAGATTTGGAAGAGTATTTTGGGAAATATGGAGAAATGACTGATTGTGCCATTGTTGTAACGAAAGATACAGGCGAACCAAGAGGATTTGGTTTTGTCGAATATGAAGATGTGGATGCTGCTGACAAAGTCATCTGTAAGTGGTTTTTTTCCTTTCTGAGATGTTATTTGTGAGTTATTGTAAAATTATTATGAAATTTTTTTAGTGTTGAGGGATCATGAAATTAAAGGAAGGAGAGTCGACATTAAGAAAGCCATTGCCAGGGATGATATGGGTAGGGGTGATAGTCGAGGTGGTGGTGATAGAAGGAATGATCGAGGAGACAGAGATAGAGGAGGTAGAGGTGGACGTGACAATAGAGGAGGCGGTGGAGATTTTAGAAGTAATTAAAAGTGAAATGTTTTGATGTTTTTAGAGTCATGTGTACTAAATTTATTTTTTAATTCAGATGGACAGAAAAATTTCGGAGGTGGAGGCGGAGGCGGCGGAGGATGGGGTAGTAACCAAGGCAACAACTGGGGAGGCGGCAATAATAACAACCCTTGGAATCAACAAGGGTCTGATATGAATTGGAATAATAATAATCGTGGAAACTGGGGAGGCAGCCCATGGGCAAATGATACGAATGGATTTGGACAGGGTTATAATAATAATAACTTGGGAATGGGCATGGGAGGTAACATGGGAGGAGGAATGGGTGGTAATATGGGAAGTTTAGGATCTGGCATGGGAGGAAATAATATGGGAATGGGAATGGGGATGGGCATGGGAGGAACCAATTTAGGTGGGGGAAATGCCATCCCGCCATTAGGAGGTGGAATGGGAGGAAATACGAATATGTTCGGAGGTAGTGGTGGGGGAGGAAATATGGGGGGAGGAGGCGGAGGTGGAATGAATTATAACAATTTCAAAGGTGGATCTGGTAGCGGAGGACCGATGAGAAATAACTACGGTTCTTCAAACAGATCAGGCCCTTATAACAACTCAGGTAAATAGAGTTCAGCTGGTTTTTTAGGATTCTTTTCCTTTAAAAATAAAAATATGTGCTTTGTTTTAATTAGGAGGAAGTGGGGGAGGTAAAGGAGGTGGCGGTGGCGGTGGCAACAGACGGGGAGGACGCTTCAACTAAATTATTATTGGTAAGCATATTTTTTATTAATATCATTCGTTTTATATGTCGCAGATGTTTTTTATAATCCGTGAAGATTTTCATATTGTCTTTCAAAGATCATTGGACTGGCCTAAACTTTTTGCCAGACGCCTGCGACATACACAAATCACTATCATTCTTTTCAGCTGATGTTTTTTTAGCAGGAAAAGTTCTATTATCCCTTTAATCTATAATAGGTTACTTTATCCTAGGCTTAGAAGAGTCGGAGGACAAAATATAATAATAGGTCTAACATTTGTTTTAGGAAGGAGTTTGCTGTCAGGTTTGAAGGAATAAAACCAGTTTAGGTGTTATAATATTTATACAACCATTATAGCACCAGGCCTAGGGTATAAGCCAGGTTATGATCTCAAGTGAAATCCATCTCCTACAAGAACTACACGAAAGACAGTTTATATCCATATTTATTTTTCACGTTGCAATCAAAGTGAAGTGAGGTTTCTATAATATAAATTATTCATGTAGGGTGTTTATTTAGGAGTTAAGGATTCGTTAGTGAAAACTGAGTGTTTTATTTTCGCAGAATTTTTTTTTTCCATTAAGTAATTCCGGTAATTTCAGACTTGGTGTATAACTTATGTTCTTGTTTTAATATAAACTCCACTCTAAGATTGCTATAGTGATGATCAGAGTTTTCATTCAACCTAAAGATATTAGGAGGGTGTTAAATAGGAATCATATCAAAGGAATTTTAACACGAAAAGGACACTTTGAAGTTTAGAATCATCATTTCACAAATGGATTTTATTATGATAAAATCTTTAAGGATTATTTTTTAGGATGCTTTTTGTTCAGGGAAGTATAAGTTTGTAAGAATAGATTAAGATGTGAAAAATATAGGTGCATGATTTAGGCAAAGGCTTTGAGGATCCATTGCCATACTGTCATCTGTTTTTCATTATTCGTCAGAGAGGCAACATTTATTGGTCAGATTAATTTCTTGAAAGAAAAAAAACTTAAAAAAATTGGCACAGATATTCAAAATTAATATTTTTTATTTTGTTTTAAGCATTATCCTATTTATTAAAAACGATTCAAAATTGTGGGACCTAATCACGACTAATAATGAAAGGTAAGATTTGTAAAAATTGAAGAGGTAATTTAAAAAAAGGTAAGTTAAATTTTTTTTACGTAAAATGCACAAAAAGCTTCAGGGATTTTAAGGCAGTTGATCTGGGATATTTTAAAATTAAACGAATAAAAAGATGTGTTTTTATATCCTAGAAAGGTTTTTGTATTTAAATCCTTGACAGTTTTTTAGTGAGTAGTTTAAAAAAATTTGTTGAAGTCTTTTCTTCATAGACCTGGAGTCTAATTTCACCATTGTAAGAATACTTTGAAATTTAAATAAAAATGTGAGAAATCGAGTGAAATTAAAAAGTTTATTTTGTTTTCCATACCTGTCGTCGTCGAATTGGAAAATTTAGCTTGTTACAACCGGCGTCGCCAGCGCAGCTTCAACCGGAAAAATGTTCAATGAGCCTGAAATTTTACTTTTGGTTCCCCTGAATTTCATCCTTGAACAGACAAAGTTGATGAATGGTCTTATTAAATCTTTTTGCGAACAATCTAGTTTCAAAATTTGAGCCTATTTCCTAAAATCCCGAAGGCTCGTTATCAAACGACGGGAATGATTAAAATAAGACGGATTTTCCATTTCGCCGGCAACTTAACTTTACCTACCTACACACGTCTTCTTTCATAAAAGTTTCTTAACCGGTTGACTCCTAACTTTTCCATGCTGGTAAAAGAATTTTAATAATTTTCCTATCCTTTCTAAAAATCACAACTAGACCAAAAATAAAATTAAAAGCTAAGCTTTAATAGGAACCGACGCGCAGTACTTGTTTGCCGCTTCTAGTTACACGATATTTCCTCGCCGGCAAAAATTTCAATATGGCGACAATTTCCCCTGCTTGTTTGTTTTGAAAAGTGTTTCGCCCTTTTAACTTGTTTATTTCCATTTTCCTACTTGTTTTTGTATCTTAAACCACTTTATACATTACCTTCTTATATACGTGCAATTCCCTTCAACATTCCTCTGCCGAAGAGTCTGTCAACATTTGTCATTTTCTTAAATGTTTGTCAAACACAAACCTATCATTAGTGTCAGCGAATCGTTATCTTAGATTATGTTGGCTATGAGGGCCACGTAGATTTGATAACTAAACAAATTTGTTGTTGACCGTAATGCTATAGTTCCGCATCTATATCCTGAATTAAATAGGTAAGCTGATATGGATCTATTTAATGACTGAAACAAAAAATTTGTATAAGCAAAATATTTTTCCTGTTGATAGGTTATTTTAATTGCCAACAATGTGTCCGACAGACGGCCAAAAACAGAGTCACATAAAAGCACTAATATTAGTAGGAGGATATGGGACTAGACTTCGACCACTGACCCTTAGCAGACCAAAACCGTTAGTAGAATTTGCCAATAAACCAATGTTAATACATCAAATGGAAGCATTAGTTGATGCTGGTGTCACACAAATTGTATTAGCAGTTTCATACAGAGCACAACAAATGGAAGAGGAATTAATGGTAAAAGCAGAAGAATTAGGTGTCAGTTTGGTATTTTCACATGAAAACGAACCTCTCGGGACTGCTGGGCCTCTTGCCCTTGCTAAAGACATTTTGAGTGCCTCAAGTGATCCGTTCTTTGTACTCAATTCAGATATAATCTGTGATTTCCCTTTCAAAGATATGTATAATTTTCATAGAAGTCATGGTAGAGAAGGCACAATAGTTGTAACAAAAGTAGATGAACCTTCTAAATATGGAGTTGTTGTTTATGGAGAACAGGGAAAAATAGCAAGTTTTATTGAAAAACCGCAAGAGTTTGTTTCTAATAAAATTAATGCTGGGATGTATATTTTAAATCCTGCTGTTTTAAGCCGGATTCAACTGAAACCAACAAGCATAGAAAAGGAAGTCTTCCCAGAAATGGCAAAGGATGGAGAATTATTTGCGATTGAGTTGCAAGGGTTCTGGATGGATGTTGGACAGCCCAAGGATTTCTTGACAGGTTTGAATCTGAATTTTCCTGTAGTTAAAGAAAAAATTGATAAATTTTTAAATTTATTTTTTTTCTAGGGATGTGCTTATATTTAACTTACCTTCGTCAAAAAAATCCAAGCTTACTTTATTCTGGTGAAGGAACTGTTGGGAATGTGCTAGTCGACCCAACGGCTAAAATCGGAGTGGGCTGCAGAATAGGCCCTAACGTAACAATCGGGCCCAACGTCATTATTGAAAACGGTGTTTGCATTAGACGAAGCACAGTTTTAGAAGGTGCCGTAGTCAAATCTCATTCCTGGTTGGATAGTTGTATAATAGGATGGAGAAGTAGTGTAGGGCAGTGGGTTCGTATGGAAAATTGTACAGTTCTCGGTGAGGATGTAATTGTGAAAGATGAAATTTATATAAATGGAGGCCAGGTTCTGCCTCACAAAGCAATAGCAACTAGTGTGCCAGAACCTCAAATTATTATGTGAAATATTCAATCAAGCCTGATAAATGGGATTCCTGGCACATTTGTTTTATGTATTTATATCTAATTATGAAATCATGTTTTTCTTTTTTTTTTTAAATTTTATGTTCAAGTCTGTTATTGACTTTTATTTTAAAGTAAAATATTTTATTTAAAAATTTTTAATTTCAATTTACTAATTAGTCCGTTAAAATTTTTTAGAGTAGATACCGGTTTCCAAATAATTTTTTTATATATAAAAATACTTCTAAAATATGATTAGTGTTAAGTTACTAAAATTAATTAGTATATGGCCTTTTATTTTTTTTTAGTGCTTGCGGTTTTTTGCCGTCTGGTGCCATGAATTTTTAATTTTAAAAAGTATAGCAATTTATTCTTTTAACATTTCAGCAAAATCATTTAAATCAGTGCTCTGCTTGGATCTTTTTTTCTTTTTAATTAAAGTGGATTTTTTTTGGGGGGCAGCTGACTGAAATGGTGCAATCTGTCTCGTTATTATTATAATATTGTATTATAATGAGCATAATTTAATTTATTAAGAAGATGATAAGGTAAAGAGCAAGTTGATTTATCTAATGGTTAAATGCACGATAATTTATGAAATATAAGTGCGATATTTTGTAAGGAAAAAATGGAGTTTTTAATAATTTGAAAGTAATTGTTTTGTTTTTTGTTTCAAGCAACAGAATTTTAAAAAAATCCGAAATTTTCCCAGGCCATAGTAATACTTCCTGTAAGATTTCTGAAAACGTTCACTCGTTAAATGCCGTTTTCTTAAAAAACTGCCCTCAACGGAAAACAGTCGGTGTAGTGCGATTCCGCTATTGACAGTTCACTCGTAATTGATAAGAAAACCGTAAGTAATCGGGCGTTTTACTAAAGTCAAGGATAAATAAACATAAGCCTTCTGCATGTCACATAGGTCTATATATTTTAATTTACAAAGAAAAAAATAAAACTCTATCCTTTTCTCTCATAATTAAATTCTTACGTTTAATTAAAAACATAATAAACTAAACGCCCTGATAATGCAATGCATAAAATGAAAGGCCTTGTATTCCCGCCCTGCTTGCTTCCACTTAAGGACACTTATCTACCAATGCACTAATAGAATAAGGCACGCGCTCGAATTTCGATGAATTATTTCCCAACATGCGCTTAGTTAATAAATTAATAACCTGACAAATCTCTACAAGCATAAAAAAGCTTGTCATAAAATAAATATTTTTTTCTTTAGCTAACTATTTTGGTTTAATTTTTTTTTATTTGCTCGTACATCAATAAGAGATGATAATAGTGACCTATGACTACAAGTCATGTGATTTTTTTTACATTATTCATGTTTGTGGAAATTAACACGTAACTATTGCTAAAAGAAGTTTCTTGTAGTCCCCGCTACAGTCAGACTGAAATTAAATAAAATTATTATGATTCGTTCTGCAGGGGAAAAAAGGAAAGCGGCAAAGTAATACTTACGTCGATTTTACTCTCAAGCGAATGCTCGTATAGCCTTTCATATTCCTTCTTGATGTCTCCCAAATCAATTTCGGATCTTGAAACAATGATTCGGATTAAAGTTTTGTCGTCAGTCCCAGCACCGGACATGGTATCGTGAAGCCGTTCTGCGAAATACGCGGCTTTGTTTTTCCCAGATTTAACTGCAAAATAAATTTAAAATTAACTAACGCTAAATTGGCGTCTATTAATTTTTTTTTTTAAAACTACATACCAACTGCCAAATAAGCATTCTCCAAATTTCCATGAAATTCCCTTTTGATTGCTTCTTCAATATCATTCCCAGCCAAATTTTCATATTCTTGGAAAACTCGACGGAGCTGTGGGTAACTTCTCGATACTAATATCGCATTGAAGACAGATTCGTCGGTTCCCCATTGACCTTCTCCGGCTTCATGAAGATTTTTGGCATCGGCTGCGGCAGCTTCAGGATCGACGTCTGTGCTCTCATCGCGATTCGCCTAAACACAAATCACAATAAAATAAATACACGCTTCTTTTAAAAAAAATTCCTGTATTCGCTGTTTTTTCACCTACCGTGCATAGAGAAACTAACAGCCTTCTAAGATGACCGGAGGTATCGCCTTTTAAATCGCCTTCCAAGCTGTTTTCATACACTGAAAACAAAAAAAAACTTAGCCCACCATTATATTTTCGATGCGGTTTTATCATTTGCATGTCCAAACAGTTAAACAATTTCCGTTTTAATCTTTTTTAACATAGGAAGCTGTCAAACCGATGTAGGTCGATATTTTACATTTCACATACAAAATAAAAAAAAAAACCAAGGTTATTCGTTTCTGCGACTTGTAAAAATCTTAATGAAACACTCACGTTTTTCATAAACATCAGCTATCGTTCGTATACCGTAGTTGCTTAGCGTGCAGAGGATTTCAACTAAAACCTCTTCATCGGTCCCTGCTCCGCTAATGGCGTCTTTAAGTTCTTTGGCATAAAAATCAGGAAGAGAGGTCATCAACGCAACAACAGCATCTTCAAAATTTCCACCCAATTCCCCTTTAAGTTCGTCGAGTAATTCCTATTAGAAAAGAAATTAACGGATGAGACGCCATGTTTTTTTTTCTAATTGACGTGGCAGCAGAATGCTTGTCACAATGGACGGCGTCTTTGATAAATACCGTTCCGTAAAGTGTTTTGAATTGCTCTGCGATTTCCAAGCGTTGCACGATTGATCTATTCCCCAAAATATCTAAAATGATTTGTTCATCGGTTCCCAAACCTTTCATAGCACTTCTGAGAGTCTCGGCATCGGCGTTGGCGTCGAAAGAATCGGCCGGCAAGATGGTAGGCGTACACTGCTAATACATCAAAATAGTAAAACACAGGTAAATTTATTTGTTAAACCTTTCACCTTAAGCGTGCAAATATGTTGAAAAATAAAGGAAAATTGCTAAATTTTTTTTCCCAAAAAGATTTAACTCCACCTCCATTGAGATTCGTATATTTATCTTATTTCCAATGATTATATCCCTTATTACCGTGACGATTGATTAATCAAGCATGAATTATTCACGTTGAATGGAAAGAAAACGTTATTAGAGTGATCTTCCATCCGAATCAGTTGATGCTAGATTTAAGGCATCAAAAAAAGAAGGGAAGCTTTAATTTAGGTTTGCAGGTAAATCTCTTCATTGTCTCTTGTATGAAAGCTTATTAATGCGGTCGTTTTAACCTAACTTGGTTAATTGATTAACAAAGGGTAAAGTGTTTTGGAGCTACGATGTTTGCAAAGTATCACTCCTAAGAAAAGAATCATGCATTGACGAATTTCAGGAGAAAAACATGTCTGCAACATGTGTAAAACATGTCTGCAACATACATGTCTGTCATTATTCACTTGAAAATTTTGAATTTTTGGAGTAGCTCTGATTTTCCGGTGAATTTCAGAAAAAGATAAAAATGAATCATTCAAGAGTGAAAACAGTAAAACATGTCTGACATGACATGTCCATGTCAGTATATGTTAATTAACTGCTGAAGAAGACGTATGTAAACTTAAGTAGCTAAATAGGACTGTAAAAGTGGCTCAAAAGTGTTGTAGACAACCTCTTTTAGAGAAAGCCGGAACATTCGTAATACCAAGAACCCTGAGGAGTGGGACTTCGTCAACATAAACTACAGCTAGATAAAAGATGACGTCATGTAAACAAAGGTTGCAGATTACTAAAAACCTTCCCAGTGAAATGGCTTCCTTTGAAAGAGGCCATGACCAGAGTCCTAAATGGGGGAGAACAGCCACTGACGGCATAAGTTCTGATTGGCTTTTCTTGAAGGCGCCACTTTGTAATCCTCATGTAAAAACTCCCATAAATTAAATATGGAATTAAGGCAGTGTTGTCACATTCATAATAAAAGGAGACTATGATCGATGCCATTTTGTAGTCCCCAGTGAATACAATAAAAAGTGCCATGACAGTCGGTCGCTGTTCTCCCCCATTCAGGACTTTACCCATGACTAAGGGGCCGTCCAAATATTACGTAACGCAAAATAGGCCACTTTTTGACCCCCCCTCCCCCCCTTGTAACGCAACCGTAACGCAGACTCAAACCCCCCCTTCATAATTACGTAACACGGGTCAAGACCCCCCCCCCCCCCCCACTTGAAAATTTAAACTTTAAAATAAAGCATAAAAAAGAAGAATAAAAATCAAAAAATTTATTCATACAGGACAGCGAAAATTTTTTGAAATAATCAAGAAACTTTCCTAAAAAATTCTAAAATTTTTAAAATTTTGAAATTTTTTTGAAAAAATTTGCCTTTTTTTGCAAAACAATTAGATTGATAATACCAGACTTAGCGTTACGTAACGCATGCCTTGACCCCCCCTACCCCCCCTGTAACGCACCGTAACGCACTCTCGGACCCCCACCCCCCCCTTCGAGCGTTACGTAATATTTGGACGGCCCCTAAGGAGCAAGAGGCGGCTAGGTTTCACCCAACACCCTCTAGTTCCGCCCCTGGCTACAAGCCCTATTCCGTGCATTTCCATTTCCCGTGATATTTTAGTTAAACAAACAAATCTAGATTTACTTACCAAAGTCGGATAATATTTCCTGGAGCCCATTTTGCTGACGTTATATTTTCCTGCAACTAAATTAAAAAAAAAAATTTTAAATGTCAAAGTAACATCACCCAAGTTAAATGGCAAATAATCGTCATCTCAAGCCCAACCCTATTCGCAAATTAATGATTTCGTTTGCTGACATATGGATTAGCAATTAAAACCCCATAAATCGCTTGTCAGCTATATATAGCTCATCCTACAAGAAAATTTCGTTATCGATTAATGAATCAACAGATGCACAAACTATTGTTAAGCAAAATAAAAGAAAACTTTTTTTCCTCATTTCCTTTTGAAACTGTTTTTGGTTTCCTTGGCTACGACCTAGAAAGCACGGCGCCGCGGTCTTTTACATACGGAAATGTTTTTCAGCTGTGTGATTGATCCTTTTTTTTTTGTTTCTTTCCCTTTTTCTCTCCCGGATATGGTTGAAGGTCAAAATGGGGGGAACACGTGAAATTATTGACGTCCTCCTTGACATTTCCTCGTTAAGTAAAATTTTCGAGAAAAAAATTACATCCAAAAAAAAATTTTAAAACTTAATTTTTTTCTTAAACCAGTTTGTAATAAGATAAAAATGCAATGAGAAAAGAGGAATGAGCACGTCCGCTTGAGTCACGATTCCAGCCAATTCGCATCAGGTACTTAGGTTAATTATACCTGTGGGGATCGAATTATTTCCGAATTTAAACAAAAAAAAAATTGTTTAAAAATAGACGGAATGAAATTAGATCGGGAAATGTTATTTTTTTTATTTTATTTCTTTTGTCTGCACGCGACGGTTTTTCGTTTCCCTACGAACCTTCCGGGGTTTGAAATTTTATAATACATGTCAGGGTCAGGCACTAATTTTCTTAGGAAAAAAAATCCTATGAATGAAATTGTAATTGTGAGATTTTAAGGTAAGCGACTTCGAAAACCCCTTGCGGCAAATTCATACCGGCAAATCCTTCCCACGACAGTTTTTAATTTAACATTTCTAGGCGATGAAACATCATCCCATAGCATGCTTCCTTAACCTTTTTTTCTTCAATGTACCTTTTGCCAACCACACCCTTTAATTTATCATACGCCATGGTGGATAATAATGCATTTCACGAAATCTAAGGAAGTTATGTCACCGTCTGAGAGGCAACACCCTTGCGTGGTAAGACAATTGTATGTCGTAATAAAAAAAAAAAATAACGGAGAGATGAAATTTCAAAAAAAAAAAAATATTTTCGGCCGGAATTGTAATTGGCAAAACTAACGGACCAAAAAGAAGCACCAGACGATTAAATATAAAAAAATCCTCTCACCTGATCACAAAAAAAAGCCGGTAAGTGAAAATTTACGTGAGAATAGCACGAACTGTAATAGAACTTGCCTTCACTGCAACATGCACCCAACTAAAAAGAACGTAAATATTTTCCACTGCACAAGTTTAGGTGCGGTTTTTATTTTCCAGTCAGAAATCAATAACTAGAGGCGATAGTTGACCCGTTGGTGCTATCATAGTTTCATTAGAATGATAATGCTTTTTATGTTTTAGATTTGGCCGCCAAATCTTTGTTAAATGAGAGAAGTTATAAGGAAGATGGATGGGATGATGGGGTCCTTCTTAAAACGCAGTCGTTTGTTTGATAGCGAAAATTTACGCCATTGTGTTGATTTTTAAAAAGACATATCAGATGGTTCAAGAAAAATTATTTTTCCTGAAAGGGGAAATGATTAAGTGAATTTTTATTGGAAAAAATAGGGAAGGGGAGTTGTATGGAATTTTTTTTAAGAAGTTGTATAAGGGACAGTGGCGACCCTGCGAAAAAGGAGAGGGGTGTGCTTTGGGTATTTGTCCAGGTAGAATAATTATATTTTGCCATGGAGTTGCTTTCGCGAAAATTTTTGGAACAGTGAAAATACTGGATCCGCCTTTTGACCAAAAATTTTTACACTTTTTCGCTAGCTGGAAATTATTTTTTAAAAATTTTAAGGAACATATAGGGAAGTGGATTCAAGAAATTTTTAAATATTCCAAGGGAAACGGCAGCTGCAAAAAAAAAAATCCGAAAAAAGGAACAAGATAGAGAAAATTGTTATTTTTTTAGCCGTTTTGCAGGTAGAACTATAATTAGCTAAAATATTATAGTTTTCTTAGAGCTATGAAGAGCTAATTCTGTAAGTCAGAGCAGAACTCGACCTAGTCCCAAAAAATTGTTGTAAGAAGACAGCTTTGCCATCGTTTTCGGTAATTCTGTTTATTTTTAAGCCGAATATTCTTAACCCAATCTCCATTCGGCCTTAAGATTGGACTTGATTTCTCTTAAAATCTTAGAAGGAAAAGTCTAAAAAAATTTGACTTTTTGGGAAATTTACTGAAACCGAAATTTTTTTTGCAAGATCTGGCTTATGGCATCAAATTCTTTTCAAACTTTAAAGAAACCATTTTTCCAGAAGGGTTTTGCCTCAAAAAGATTTTTTTACATTCATTTTAATAGAAAAATTATTTTAATTGAAAAAAAATTTAAGTTTATAGTTAAAGATGTTGCTCTAATAAAAAAATTGCAATTCATAAAATTCTAGAAAAATTCCATTGTTCAAGAAAACTGGCGAAAAATTTTTTATTCCTACTCAAAAATCAAGATTAAAATTTTGTCGGAAGAAAATTTTTTTTCAATTTGGTTTAGATAAGGAATTTTTATTGATAATTAAAAATATAGATTTTAAATTTCTTTTGCAAAAATTTTTCTTAAGAATATTCTAGGTAAAGTTTTCTGCCGAAAAAAAATAGGGAACCTATTATGCTTTGGGTAAACATCAGGTCTAAGCAATAATTAAATTTTTAGCTTGGCTAAAACCCGATAATTAGAAATCTGCATCGAATACTTCAGAATAACAAACACGAGGGAACAAAAACAAACACACAAAATCGTAATTCGAATCAACATTTTTACAAGGAAAAAATTGAAGAAAATTCCTTTTTAAATTCCACGAGAACCCTTTGGCATCAAGTTAAGAAGGCGGAGCGCATCGCATTTTCATGATATCGATAATAATCGGCAAACTCTACAGCATCGATGAACTTAAACCACAAAAGGGAAAAAAAAACACGGTCAATTTATATAAAATGTTGCAATTTTTAATCAAACCGTACCAGCAAAACAACTTCTAGGACGAGCCACGTTGTATGTACGATTCAAACGATTAGAGGCCCCCCCATAATAATTCTCTCCTCAGACAAGTATGACTCATCTTCATGATCTCACAGTAACATCATAACCGTTGATTTGGCCTTTGGTAACAGTCTCAGATTAACATTGATTCATACTAAAAATCAGAACTGTGGTGAATTCATATCTAAAAACCAAAGAATCGATTCCATCACGTCTAAATTTATTTGATCGGATAACTGATTGAACTCTGGTTATAAAAAAACCACGCTATAAAATTCATTCCTGTTTAATATTAAGAAATGGGGGGAGCTCGGCGTCGTCGCCATATGCGATTTTCCATGTAAACATTCGGGGAATATACTTTTTACGTTACGCAACATGATTTCATGTTTTTAATTACTGCAAAAAGCGACTCTTCTTTATAAAAAAAAAAAGAAAAACAATGCGATTCTTGTCTTATGAGATCATCAACTATGCGCTTTGTTACTTCATTTAAATGGGCAGTGGCGGAGAGAAATTTTATTCGTCATATTTATTCGCATAATCGAAAAATATGAATCACGAGTCATAATCAAAGTTGAAGCTTCATCAATGAATTTTAATTTAAAAAAACCCCTCACGATTTTTTTGATCATGGCATAGGTCAGGGTTGTCCACTGTCAGAGGTCTTCTTTATTTACTATAAAAACGGAAATAGTACCTGTAATTATATGTTAGGCGACGATGGGGATGGGCTTTAACGTGTCGAATATATCCATTATTACATAATCGCCTAAATACCCCGATGGCTTTGTTAGTAGAAAAGCTCTTGAAGGACGGGCTTGGGAATATATTCGGAAATTTAACAGGCTGACGTCAATAATTATCACATTGCCTGATTCCTAAAAAAAAAAATGGTATCAACATTAATCTTCACACTTCACGGATATTTACCAACGGAATTCACCTGCGAATTTTAAGGGCCAAAAGCGTCTTTTATCTCGAAGCATGTATCGATTTTTTAAGATATCTATTTTAATTACAAAGAAAATAAATATCACCGGAAATGGTGAGAGAATGTTAGATTCCTGAATACGCCTATTATGTTCTTTAATGTAAAACATGGAAATGAAGACTTCTAAGGCGACAGGTAAATTAGCGTGTTTAAAATTGTGATTTCGACCTAATCTAAAATTGAGGAACTATAGAATGCACATCATGCTATGAGAGTCACGGTTGACGTGATGCTCGAGAATGAGAGGGATCTAATTTTGCATCTTCCCACATTCAAAGAACCTGTATAAAAACTGCTTTTTAATAGAACAAGGTAGACTAGTCCGAGGATTTAGGCGCCGGGAATTTAACGTCATTAAAGGGCTCGAATATTCGGAGATTAAAAGGAAAGATAATAAAAGACCAAAGTGAATATTTTTCTGCCCCACAAAAATACTATATGGATGAAGAAAAATAAACTTGATTTTTACTAAAAATTGATTTTTAAGCAAAGACAACACAGACTGCTGGTAAATTTTTTTTTACTCCAAAAACTCACAAAAAGTTGACTCATTTTTATTAGAATATTTTTTTGCTATACAGCAGGAAATCCGAACATTAAAAAATCTCTTAGCCCTTTGACAAAAATACTTGCAGCCTGTATGCAAAATGAATAGAACTTAGCTCAGCAGGCAAGACAGCTTTTAGTTGTTCATAACATATTTCAACAATATTTCTGCAACATTAATTAATGGTGTCGAATTGTATTGTGCAATCTGGAATCATTTTGGGCTTCTGCATTAAGTTGAAACCTAAAATTAATCAGCGCTTTCCTCTGTTTTAAATATTTTGCAATATTTACATATTTCTGAAATAGGTACCCCTCAAAACTTCAAAGAATCACCCTTCATCATTAAAGTTTCAAATAAACAACGTTGTTTGCAGTTACTGCAAATCTCACTTGGGATATTTTCAGGAAACCAATTTAATTTACCCATGAATGAAATAAAAATTGTCAACTGTAAAGGTATTAGACTAAAATCTAACAAAGTAATGTTTTAAAATACTTACACTCATGCCGGCTTTTCTTATCCAAATGCAAGCTCCCGGTTTTAGGTTATGGCATCATCCAATACGATTTTCTCGAAGAAAATGAAGTCCCCGTAAATCTTGTAGCGTAAATCTATGCTTAGACGTATCATTGGTAATTGTTTGATAATGCACTCGTCCCGTATTTCACCATAAACCAGATTAAACACAAATAAAAATACTCTCAAACGGTGAAAACAGAAAAAAGCACATTGGCAGACGCCATCTTGATCTAATGACACGTTTGTTCGTTATTATTGACGAAAATTCAAAAAAACCTGATTGCCCAGTTTTTTAGGATAATTTCGGAATTTAATTATGTTATTTCAATCAAGACTAGCCGTAAACAGCCAGCGAGGTTTTATTTCTGATTAAAATTAAAATAAAATCATTTCTTATTTAGATTTTCTATAGCCACGAAAAGAATTTTAAGTTGAACAAAGTTTGCATTCAAATACCCATAATTAAGGTTTCTTTTTAAACTAAACTTGCTGTTCATTAACCCATGTTACAAATGTTTCAAGGTCTTTAGTGTTTAATCTGAAGTGATCTTTTATTTTTTTTCCCCTGTCAGCTTTGCAGTTTTGTCGATTCACCATCGCATTTTCATTCAGTTTTTCCAAAAATTCAAGAACAATGAGTGCAACAGCAGGGCAGGTAAGATAATGACAAATAATCATATTTTTGATTACTTGTTGAATGTCACGATGCCGGTGTATGAACTTTGTCATCCGTCTCTGATTATACATTGTTTTAGGTTATTAAATGCAGAGCTGCAGTAGCTTGGGAAAGTAAAAAGCCGTTGTCTCTGGAAACGATTGAAGTAGCTCCTCCTAAAGCTGGAGAAGTCAGAGTTCAAATGAAAGCAACTGCTTTGTGCCATACTGATGTTTATACACTAAGCGGTCAAGACCCAGAAGGGAAATTTCCTTGTATTCTTGGTCATGAAGGGAGTGGAATTGTTGAAAGTATCGGAGAAGGTGTTACATCTGTTAAACCTGGAGATCATGTTGTTCCGTTATACACACCACAATGTAGGGAGTGTAAGTTTTGTAAATCCAGTAAAACAAACTTATGCAATAAAATCAGAGCAACTCAAGGACAAGGTTTAATGCCCGATGGAACTTCAAGATTCACTTGCAATGGGAAAATTTTGTTTCATTTTATGGGTTGTTCTACATTTTCCGACTATACTGTTGTCGCAGAAATTTCTGTTTGCAAAGTTAACGAGAAAGCACCATTAGAAAAAATTTGTTTACTAGGTAAGTTTGTGTTAATAAGAATGAAAATTAATATGCATGTTCATTGATAATGGATATTTTCAGGATGTGGTATACCAACCGGTTATGGTGCTGCTTTAAACACTGCAAAAGTTGAGCCAGGAAGCACATGTGGAGTTTGGGGATTAGGTGCTGTCGGTCTAGCTGTTATAATGGGATGTAAAGCAGCAGGAGCTTCCAGAATAATAGGAATTGATTTAAATCCTGCAAAATTTGAAATAGCTAAGAAATTTGGTGCTACTGAATGCATTAATCCTGCAGATCATGATAAACCAATTCAAGAAGTTATTGTAGGATTAACAGATGGAGGTCTTGACTATACTTTCGAATGTGTAGGAAATGTTAAAACTATGGTAAGATAATAAATAATTATCAAGGGGTCAAAAGGTGTTAAAAAGTTGGTGTTAATAATGTTGGTTGTTTTGAAAAAAGTGATACCCCTTGCTGGGTTTTGATTATGTAAATAGAAGATGATCTGATTGTTTTTTGTTTCAGAGAGCAGCTTTAGAATCAAGTCAAAGAGGATGGGGAGTTTCAGTAATTGTTGGGGTAGCTGGAGCTGGCCAAGAAATTGCAACTAGACCGTTTTATCTTGTCACAGGACGTACATGGAAAGGAACTGCATTTGGAGGATGGAAGAGCAGAGATAGCGTTCCGAAGTTGGTAGATGAGTACCTGGCTGGTACTTTGAAACTCGATGAATTCATAACGACTGTTTTGCCTTTCGAGAAATTAAATGATGCCATCGATTTGCTTCACGCTGGTCAATGGTAAGATTTTTAAAAAAGTTTGACGTTAAGTAATTTTTTTGATCTCACACTTTTACTTGGAACTTTTATACTCACTATTTTTTTTTTATTTCTTTCCAGTCTGCGAGCCGTCATGACGTTTTAAAAAAATAATCAACAAATGAAAATATTGAAATATCTATGAAGCCATAATCCAATATATTACATTATTATTTTTGCAAAATGGCTTTTTTATTCTTTAGGAAAGATCCAGAAACCAGGGCTGCCAATCTTATTTAATTTGTATTAAAATTCAAATCTTAAAAAACACTAGTTTGAATTGGCATCGTCTAAAAATAAGGTGTTAATTGACATCAGAATTGGCACCCCAGTTAAAAAGTTTCTCATCGGACTTAGATTCGCAGCCCCACCAGGAAATTAAAAAAAGAAATCACACAAGATGTATTAAAAATTTACTGATTTATTCACAATTTTTCCTAGACCATGAATCGAATGACCAGTTACGTTTATTTTTTTTTTTTTCATATAAACAAGATATTAATACTGTATTTTTTTTTCAGAACTGATTGTTTACTATAATGACTAATATGTTTTGAAACTTCTATTAATTTCACAGCGAACCCACTCTATGAATGTCTTTTTTCATTTTTTTTTTACAAAATTTTCTTCTCGAACTTTTTTTTTTTATACGTTAACAAGTAACAGAAATATGTGACAGCCTATATAATAACAATATTTTGAACAAATCATTTTTTTTAATTTAATTAGAACTCTTTCAAAATTATTCGGCCAATACTTTAAAATCATTTTAAAAAGTCAAAAATTAAATGAAGTTCTTAAATTTGAATAATCTACCGCAAAACTGAACAATTCCCTCTTTAACCTTACTCGTTTAACGAAGAAATAATTAAAACGTTATCGGTCATCAAAAGCTGCTTCAATTTTCAAAAAAATTATCACTCATCAGCACGGTCTTCCAGGTCTGGAAACTTGCTCTCAGATTCTGTCCACCATAATCGTTTTAATTAACTCAGAGTTAGGCGCAAGATAGCGCTGCAATCGGTGGGTGCCAGAACCAATAAAATTACGAGGATTTGTTTTTATTTATTTGCGTTGAGGTTTCGTTTTAATAAACAATTAATTGCATAATTGTTTTTTAGTTTTTGCAAAAATAAATTTTAAAAAAACCTGGAAAAAATAAATATTAAATATATTTTTTATAGTGAACGAGCCTCTCGGGTGAATAATTACTGATTTACTAATTTGGCAGTTTTTTTTATGCGAACAAATTGTGATTTAACCTCATGATTTTTTTGATAAGATGATTGCAGCATTCGCATGCGGATGTAATAACAAATGCTGTATGAAATGACTGAAGATGAATGATCATGGCATGGGAAATTAAAGGTGCAGTTTTCAAGAACATGATCAATGGTCTCTTCGAATGCGTTTTTGTGATTGGAAAATTTGGCAAATGATAATTCAATGTTTTTTATAAACATTGTTTTATGTTTTTTGTAAACAAACAAATAAAAAAAAACGAAAACGATGGAAAAATATTTGAAATCTTTGCCCGCTTTTTTTCTGCAAATTCTATTGGTTACGGCACCGTCCGACACCAGCGCATTCTGTCACAAGGAAAAGAGTTAAACGAAGCGATTTTGAGGACAGCCGTTACCATGGTAATCAACAAGAGTATCCAGACCTGGAAGACCGTGCTCATCAGTTGCAAATTGGAATTCATTTGTTTTTGCCGCCATGTTTAGTTAAAAAATCAGTACTGTCAAAGTTCAAATTTGGCGCAAAGATTTTTCTTTATAAATTTTATTTCAAGCAGAATATTTATGATAGAAATTATTTCTTTGCATGTCTCACACTTGATTTTAATTTATTAATTTAATTAATTATAAAAGCCCGATAGATATTTCGCACAGCTGCCTGTGCGATAAATAATTGGTCATGAAAATATTTATTGTCAAATATTCAGTTATCAATCTATTTATTTGTTTATTTATTTATTATCTTCTTTTTTTTTTCATTTACTTTCCCCAATGAAGCAGCTTTTAAGATGAATCGATTAACTTTGAAGCAAACATATTCGGCGATTTAAATAAAAAATAAAGAAAAAAGCCCTACTGTGATTAATATCTCATTTTCTGCATTGAAATTTCATTTCTTAATAATTTTTTTTAACTATCTAAAACTTTACTTTCCCTAAATAAAAATTAAAATTTTTTATATCCTCCGGTTATTTCTTTTTAATAAAATGGTAACGATTCTCATAACGATAATTGTCCGACTCTCGATTGATATGTCCGAAATTTTTCCAATATATAGTTCGGAATAAACTTGACAATTATTTTTTTTCTACGAGCCGGGGAAGAAAAAAGAAAAACTCGAGGGGCATCGTATGAAACTTAATTGATTTAAGTCCGTTAAATAATTATTTTTCTTCGGATTATCTTTACTATTATTATCATCGTTATTAATATTATTATTAACAATAGGCCTTCTTTATTTTTTTAAACATTATTGTATTTTTTTTAAATACACGGTGTAAAAGCAAGAACACAAATTCTCATTCCACCATTTTTTTTCCCAACAAACAATAATATACTTTTTTTTTAATAAATTAAATAAAAAGAATGAAAATCAACACATTAACGAAATAATAAATAATAACAGGTAGGGTAAACAACTATTCTTCATGCTCTTCTCGAAACAGGTATGTCGACCAATATACTACGTTGAAGAATGCAAAAACTAAAGGGAATGTAATTCGGGAAATAACATCAATCCTTTTGGATCTCGTGGGAAATTTGGACAGCCATGTTCGACAGCAGTTTTCCCTTTTGGGTTGCATGTGGATTTCACATTGACGAGCTTTTTCTATTGCAAGGGCATCACCACGATGTCCGACTAATGGTTTCTGTAAAAGAATTTTTAATTGATTAATTAAGTGAGTTTTGTGTAAGGTAGGGAAGGATTTTTAAAACTGGCCATGCGTGTACTACCCATAAGCAATTGCAAAAAGCTTGGCCAGTTTTTGAGGTTTTGCTATATTTTTATTAAAATGGAAAGAACTTACCCACCGAATACTGTACAGTCTACTTTGAAGTATTTATAATAAATACTTTAAAGTAGAAGGTACTAAGAAACTTAACAGAACTCTATGAGAAGACCGTTCCCTCCGAGTATTTTGGGCAAATTCAAAAGCTGGTGTAATGATCGGTTGCTAGCATGAGATATGAGAAAACGCTTGCTTTGTTTCAAAATATTCTCTTGATAGTAAAAGGGAGCATGGAAATTAATTGGACTGAACTAACCACGGTCTTATAAACAGGTCCGGAATCTTTGCCCTCAGATTAGTCCTCGATCATGTCGCCGAAAATAGTTCATTTTCTAACACCTGTGTCGCTAGTGTTTTAATTCAGAGCCAATAGCAGTGGCAGTCTTCTTGGCAAAACATGGCCGCCTTCAACATTTGATTCCTATTGGTTGTAAATTATACATGCAGCGCCAAAACTTGGGAACTAAAATCGGCTACAGAATTCGGGACATGGTTACCATGGAAATCAACAAGAGATTCCGGACCTGTTTATAAGACCGTGGAACTAACAAAATATAAAACTCGAAAGTGGCAAGAACGTGAATTAAGAACAATAAATTCCTGTTTATCGACAGTTAATCTAAAATAAAAACTTGGGGATCTAAATTCAATTCTATACTGATTTTTTTTGAAAATATGTAATCAGAAAGTCGCCATTTCAATTCATTCATTCAAGTTTACGATCGGTTGGATTCATATTTAAAAGAACGTGAGGGAAGATGCCCAACGCCTGGAAATTAAAGAGCCTCACAGGGAGTGGACACTTCGATGAGTCGTCTGCTAAGGATCGCCATTTTGAAAACTGTGTAGCAGACGACTATGACGTACCCCTATGTAGCAGACGACATTTCAAAGTGTTCATTCCCTATTAGGCTCCCTACTAGAAATAGGGACTGGCGTACAGCGGCGGTAACTGTGGCAATGAACGTTTAGTCCTGAAAAGCCACCAGAATTAACAACGACTTACTGATTGCAAATTATTAAGCAAGAAAAAAAATAGCATTGCTCTTGCTATGAAAGAATACACAAAATGGCATGTTTAAAACTTGGGTGATTTATTATTGAAAATCTTAAGAAAATGCTTTGTGGAAAGCAATGCAATAAAATTTTCACTGAAAATTAAACGGTGTAACCCACTCTTAACTTTTTACTCGATTACATTAATTAAAATTTATTTACTGGTGCAAATAATAAAAATCATCAATTTTTACGCAAGAAAAAAAATCATTGTAGATGAATTTAAGAAAATGAATTGCTGCGTCAATTTTACTTATGAAAAATGATTTTTAAAATGTGAGTTATAAAATATTCAAGGAGCATTTGCATAAAGATATTTTCATAAGAAGAAAACATCCTCTTCAAATATTCAAGTAAAAGGCGGTATGTTGTTTTAGCGTAACTTTTTTAGCAAGCGTTCTACAAAATACGCAACCAACTCGATAGTGCTTAATTTAAGAAGCTTAAAATTCAAAGTAACTATTTTATATAATCACGTGCAGAAATATGCGAAAAAAATTGAGCCTGATGAAAGTACTTCAAACGAAATGTGCAAGTTTTCCGTCGATTAGAAAACTTTCCACCTGTCCTTATAATATTCCTTACAGAATTTCAATTCTACTTCGCTGTTTATCACGAAAAAAAAAAATTGATGAGCCCAAAACTACAAAAGCTTAATTAGCTTCAATTTGATTAAATGATCGGGCGTGCATTTCATTATGATAAACCTCACCATCGCAAAAGTAGTAGCCCCATCTTCAATCAAATCCGCAGCAGCTTCTAAAGAAGCCGCGTGCTCCAATTCGCACTGTTGCCTCCTTTGCTTCTTCATATTTTCCCTGTGCATATCTGAACGGGAAGCATAGTTGACAAGGGCAAATTCTAATAATGCCCCGAAAACAAAAGTTAGACAAACACCAGTCCATACATCAATGGCTTTTGTGTACGAAACTGGGGGCAATGAGGCGTTGATGCCTGATGTTTGAGTTGCCATTGTCAAAAGGGTGGTTACGCCCAAAGAGACCCGCGCGGGAACGGCGCTCTGATCGAGCCAGAATGATACCCATGACACTATCACCAACATACAACAAGGTATGTAAATTTGTATCAAATAGTATGAAAATTCGCGCTTGAAAAGCAAATCCACTTTTAAGCAACTGTATTCCCCTAGAACAAGAAAAAATTGTTAGTTTGAGGGATTTGCACTTTTACACTTTTACATTTTGAACTTTAACAGTGACTTAATTTTTCACATCTACTCAGATAAAATTTTTTATCTCACAATGTCCGATTTCTTTTCCTCATTACCTGTATTAGTTTTGCTGTTACAATAATCTGTATAAAATTTCTCGAGCGTGAATCGAGGTAGGTGTAAGTTTTTAACAACCTGGACTGGATCCCCGTCCTTCCATAGGAACACGAGGTCGTCGGTGGTCCAGCCGTCTGTAAAATAATAAAACAAACGTCAAAAGAAAAAAACATTGACTCCTCGTTTTCGCTTTTCTTCTTGCTAAAAAACAATTTGGCATTGCTTTCTTGGCATCGACTACCATAACACATTTACTAATTTAAAAAATTAGCTGTCGGGCGTGATTCGAATAACGCCGACAGTTGTAATGATTTTAATCATTTTTATTTCTCTTAAAAAAAAAAAAAAACTTACAACTGGCCATCCGAAGTGAGCAAACTTGACGATCCAAAGGATACAGCTTTAAGTTCATTGGACACGAGAGTGTCAGTGATATCCTAATACTATAAAGCACGGATCCGTAAGGGAATATCCGAATATAGACATTTGGCATGATTATGTTGTGGAAGTGACCTTCTTTCTCGTTGGAGAAAAACAAATCAGGCATCCACACTCTGTTAGCATCTGTCAGTGTGAGATATTTAATTCGACCTGTAATCAAACAAATTCGATTTAATTAAAAAAATTCTGGCTAAGTTAGAGAAAGATTTGCCGTTAATTTGGCAGCTGAGACCGCAAAGGAGCCATGGAGAACTGAGTGAGCATGCGCAAATCAAACTGCGCAGATAAGCTAGTTCGGCGACCATAGCGGCCAAAATTGTGGCAAACCTTCTTGTCTTAAAAAAATTAAAATTGATTACCGTTAAAGTCGTTGAATTTCAGTCTTTCGTCCATCCATTGCTCTCTAAAAGTCAGCTGGACGCTGTATTCCTAAAAAAAGAATATTAAGAACGGTTTTTGCAGATAAATTTAATTTATTTTTTATCGATATCGTTTTAATTTAACTTTGAGAAGTTAGAATTCATGCAAGTTATTTTCTCATGTCATTTATTAAGAGATAGAAAATTTTCGATAATCGATGACGTGGATGGTTACTTTTTTATTGGCAGTCGAATAATTTGCTATATCATAAAAAAACTTTGATGGGCTTGTTACTTGCAAGAATTCTTACAGTTGAGAGTTTTGTGGGTTCTCAACTTAAATAAATGCCTTCTGATAAGATTGGATTTAATCGACCTTAACGTTATGGCTCCAGCCATTAAAAATATTTTAAAACATAAGAACCCACATAACCCTACTTGGTTAATCGAGACTATTTATTACACTGAATCCCTTTCTCTAATCTAAACTTCCAACGGATCACGGCCATCTTGATTTCGTGACTTACGAACGCTGCCACCAAAATTTTTCCTATTCTTAGCTTATAGGAAAAATAAGAAGGCAGTGAACGGGAGTCAATTAAGAACTTTCTAGGACGAAAATCTGAGAGGTGGCGCTGCATGTACTTTCAGTAAAACACGTAAGCTCATCATTAACGAGTATCAGTACCATCTATCGGATAATTTGCCGTACTAAGCTCCTGAAAGTATCTCATTTGAAGGACGGCTGGCTATTCGAAGTCTAAACAAGAGAAAAGAAGCCGACGGAGTGATTAAAGCTAAAAGAGATTATTATTCAATAACCATAGACTCCAAAACAAGACTCAACACTTAATTTGGCAACTGTTATGCATATAATAGGCAAGTTAACTGATTTAATACCTTTCAAAATAAATTCTATATTTATTTTAGATATAAATACAAAAAATTTGGAAAGTACTTTGTTGCCGTAAGAGTTGAGCATTGAATTAAAAATCAAGTCATTAAACCTAGTTCTCAAATTTTCTTCCCCTAATTTTTTGCCATAAGAAAAATGATGTCAGACAAATCGTCTATTTATTTACTTTACTGCACAATTTTAATTGAGGAATGAAGCCTAAAATTAATCAATCATGTAGCCATAAAACTACAGCTTAAATAAAGTCTTGTGCATATAATTATGTTGTCCAATTAACAAACTTGATTGCATCACTTTTCCTATAGCAATTTCCTCCTGAGATTCAAATCTTTCCACTAACTTACCTACTACCTTTACTATATTTTACTTTTAAATTAACTGATGCGAATTTTATTTTTCTTGTATCTTTTTAAAATCAAACCCCCATCAGCAATTTTTTTTTAAACTATATCTTTAAAACAGACCAAGCGTACTTGTGACAGTTTTCTTATATTTTTTTTGTCATAATATCTTCTCTAATTTAACACATATTAAGAAAAAAAATTAACATCGATATGTGAAACTTTTTTAAAAGAAATTACTTACTGAAACTGTGTAAGCTGCTTTCGATTATTGCCGTTCAATGAAAGTGAGCCAACATGCCCAATTCAAATACAAATCTATACACATCAAACCAAAGCAAACATAGCGTAACACGATGCATTATTAGAAAATTAGAATATGAATACCTAAACATGCAATACGTTAAATTTTGGGAAACAAGAAAACATGCTTTTGGCCTGTAGGTGTTACTAGCTATTTGTTAATTTATATTTAAAACGGAGTCGGGGAAAATATTATGATTATTATTTTATTTAAAACTGCATTTTTTAGATACCAGGAGCTTTCCTTTGGGAAATAAAAGAGAATAGCTGGGAAGTCTGAGAAGTTTATGAAAGTCATAGGACGGGTGAGGCGTTGCATATTAAATTTTGGCCGGGTTCCATACTTATTTGCATGTGTAATAGTAGCAAACCCCACCGGTGATCTTCCTTTCGCCACACGGTTCACTGTGGTCGACCATTTGTTTCATAAATAATATCCACTAAAAGTTTAAATTGCTTGTTATGTTGTTTTCTTTATGGTTTAAGAGTCGGATGTAGTTCTCAGAGGGTAAATGAATTTAATAGAGATTATAATTTTTTTTTTTACCGTGAAAATGCATCGATGAGATGAGGATTCCGTTCGATCAATTTTTAAGGTGCTTATTGTATAATTTCTCAAAGAAATATTGTTTAGCAAACTATGGAATATTAAAGTTTAAACTTGTATTAAAACTGTCGAATCGTGTCGCGCATACGTTGAGTTGTGACATGTCAAGACTTGTCAAAACCTGCAACGCTTTGTAAAGATTAGAAATGAGGGATGTGTGGTTGTCTATTTACGAACGAAACTTTCCGGGTCGCGAAATTAAAGTTGATTTTACTCAACTAGAGAATAAACTAAAAGTGAAAAATGGCAACGAAAAATAGCGGTGATTTTTTGGCTTCTCATTTCAACTCTGAATTTGAAACCATATGACCCGAATAAATTTCGACGCGCAAGACATAAAGCACCTCCAGACGCACGGCCTCACGATTTTTCGGTGGAGCAAAAATCAAAAATTTGAATTTAGAATTCCCCTAAATGTTTTCAGTAAAAATATTTTTGTAAACTTAATATATATACCAAGAAAAACATTTTTTTAAAATATCAAGTTAAACCCATTGTTCCCTAGAAAATGAAAATGTGTTTTAGTAATAGCATTTTAAACACTCTCTAATCGCTTAAGGCAATGAAACACCTTTTAAACGCTTCTACATTGAAAAATAAGAAAGGGTTAAAAAATTCAACAAAAACCCATTGAATAAGGAAAACCGTGAAGCTAGGTAGATTATATCATATCAAATAATTTCCTTATATCAAGACTTTAAATCTTTGTATATAAAAGACAGACGATCTAAAGTCGGCAGTGACGACGCCAGGAGGAAAAACGTAAAGATATGATGTAAATTTCTTTAAAATTTACGAGAAAATGTCAGAGAAGCAATTTTGAAAGAAGATACAAGTTTCAACCTGTTTCAGACGCGTTGAATCTTACAATGCAACGGGTAGCATCTAATAGAATGCTTGTCACTTGTTAAAACCTGTTGAGACTTGCGCAAAATGGTGGAGATATGATGTAAGTTTTCTTTAAAATTTACGAGAAAGTGTCAGAGAAGCAATCTTTAAAGAAGATACAAGTTTCAACCTGTTTCAGACGCGTTCAGGAATTGAAAGACAAATCGGATAAGTGTAGCTAAGCGTAAAAATTTCAGGGGTGTGCGAAACCAAAGTTTAAATGTGTCTGAGTTTAATCGACCCCTTGTAAAATGTTTAGGAAAAAATCAAAAAGGTTGGTCAAACTCGGTACAGTCACCATGGTCCACTTGTTTTCCCTAAATGCTTCAAATATGGCCGAACCCGTGTTCTGCGCTTGCGCGTCCACGTTTCAAGCACTTGCAGGAAGCAAATCGATTAAGTTCTTAATAGAAATCTTAAAGCGACAATATGGCTACCATTTCGAGATCATGGACTCCCAATATGAGAGCGTGTGTGGCAGATGACGTTGAAGTGTCCATTCCCTAACAGACTACCTAGACTCGTGGGGTCCCCAAAAAAATTTACTAAATCCGTTGTTAATGCTCCGAAATTACATCCAGTCATAGATTTTTGACAAAGATGATAATTTTTTTGCAAACTAGATCTGGCCTTAGACATGCTTTTAACACGTTCAAACTTGAATTCCTTATCTCAAAACAACCTTCATTTTAAAACCCGCAATTCGTAAACTTTCAAACTAAAAAACTTTATCTCAAAACCTTAATTCGAGAAAAAACTCGTTTTCATACTCAACTTTTTTACATTTCATCAGTAGTAGCATTAAGGCGGTTCTAACACACTCAAATAAAAGAAAACGGGGAAGCATGATCTCTTTTTCAAACGATAATCTTTTAGCAAATGAATTCCATTATAAAAGAATGAATTAAGCAGAATATCTCTCTTTCCCAGGGATGCATTTTCAAAAGGTCAAGTCTCTCTTGACTACCTTTAAACCACGGCGTAATATATTCTTACCCTCAAACGTAATGTTTTTTCCTCGATTATATTAAGTTACCAGAGGAGATCGAGGCGAAAAAGAGTGTATTTTAACCTCTTTTTCGACTTTTTCATTTAAATTTAAAGAAATTCGATTTTAATTTTAAATGTAATGGAATATCTTTTTTTTTTTCCTTTTCCCTCTTATTTTTTTTACGTGGGCGTTATGAAGCTCATTTTATAAGGATGAAAATTAATATAACTTACCCGGCGAGAGAATGTTTTACGAGGAAAGCATATTCTACAGGACGAATAAGAAAAAAAAAATATTTTTTTAATAATTCTTATGAGTGGAAAAGCCATAACATGCAGACGTTGGGATTTTTATGTTGATTGATTTTTTTTTTGTTAAAGGTTCAATCCTGCATTTTCGTTAGTATTTGGTGAAAAGGTAGGAGAGAACTTATGGTTATTGATCATCCATCTCAGCTGCTTAAAAACGAAAAACAATTACACAATTTTTTTGAAAAAAAAAATGCTTTGTTAAAAGAAAAATAATAAAAAGAAATAAAATGACATTATAACATTCCAAGCAACCTTTCCATATATATGATAAAAAGTATATTTATTAAAAAAAAAGCTCAAGATGCAACATCCTCGATGAGAAATAGTGAGAGAGGTGACAGTCAAACATGACGGGGAAATTCTTAGCGGACGAGACGTAAAAGCTAAGAACGTAATTTATAATCCTTCTGATGACAAAAACTTTTATACCAAATCACACTCAACATTTTTATATATAATATATATATATATATAAATAATATACGTGCATTATTATTACTTTTATTTACAGGGATATTGTATTCACCGAGAAAACGTTTTTTTTTTTTAAATTTAATTTTTTTTGAAAAAAGAAATATGAGAAATTTTTGATTGCCCTCATAATTTTAAGATTGAAGGAAATGTTTTCGAGTAAAAAAAATTTTGCTGTATAATTTTCATTACTTTACCTTATGTTATAGTTTTTGTTTGGGTATAGCTTTTCCTTTAAGGACGTGCTTGCGAGGATGTTCGTTTCGCCGAGATTTTTAAAGGGTAATTATACTTCATTATTGGTAATGAACGCTCTCAATGTAAGAACTTAAAGAGTTCTGCATGCTACAGGTATATGGTCTTGATGGTACATTATTTGATTTTAAAGATGGTTGTAATGTTTGCGTTATGCGGTGTGTTATAATGGCATACTAAAAGAAAATGGCTTTTGGGAGTTGAATAATAGTTCATTATCTTATTAAAACGATATCTTATTACGACTCCCTTAAATAATGAAGACTAGTTTTCCATATTATTAACATGGGGGAAATAAAAACGTGAGAAGCATGTGAGAAATTAGAAGTTTTTCAAAATCAAAGGGATTAGAAGCCAGTTTTGTAACCAGATTAGGTTATTAGTAACCTCGCGGCATGGATCTGACATTTTTACTTCTAAAGGAATACACTGTAGCTCTAGCTGGCGAAGGTAAGAAGAGGTAGCAACTAAAGCCCCAGATGGGGTTCAGCGACCGACTGTCATGGCATCTTCTATTGTAATCACTGGGGACGACAAAATGGCGTCGATCATAGCCTCCTTTTATTATGAATGTGACAACATTGTCAATCGTAAATCTCACAACACTGTTTTACTTCCATATTTAACATATGGGAGATTTTACATCAGGAGTACAAAATGGCGCTTCCGAGAACAGCCAATCAGAACTTATGTCGTCAGTCGCTGTTCTCCCCCTCTAGGACTCTAGTAGCAACTGCGTCCTGGGTCGACTGGGCATTGGCTCTCACTTCAACTCCTGGTAATAAGAGGAAACTTTCTACTAAAATAAATTCCAGGATAATACCGTGAAAGCTGAGATTCCCTTACTTTTTTTTCTAACTCAATTTGATGATGATATCAGTTCAAAAGATCTAAACTGCGGACAGGTTAACACCTGCTTTCGGGGTCAACTGGGTATTGCCACTTTCTCAGGCAGCATCTCTTCGCCAACAGTGCCTTAGGAATGCCTTGCAGGGCTCCTCCCTCATATTTTCCTCAGGTTTTTCTAATACATATATTTCCTCTTCCCCTCGACCACAGGGGCAGGGGGAGAGGGTTTCTCCACCACTAACTATCAGTAATAAGTATCAGTAACTATCAGTAATAAAGCTCTCCACCTTAATGTTATTATTCCACCTTAAATCGCCAACCTTTAATTTCTAATTCTATCGGCGCCATCTACTGGAAAAACTTGAAATTCAACAATCAATTTACTCTGAGGATTGGCAATCAACGAGCCCACATAACAATGAAGCGTTCTACTTTAAACCATACAAACCACCGATTAGGTCAACGAACATCCTTCGCTCTGCGTTTATTGTTAACCCATCGAAATGCTTATATTTATATTAAGCCGTCACTGATATAACATCACGAATTTGTACTGTAAATCACGAAAACTGTTTACGATCAATAACAAGAATAATCTAGGACGGAGATTAAAAGCTCATCGTCTCGAATTTCTCTATGGGAAACCCTATTTATCTATGAATGGGAGCTTTCAGATCAGCTCTGCTTTGATTTCTCCCAGTAATCATCCTACTCTTGTAAGCTTTATGATTCAGTGCCGCTCTATGACAACCTGACAACTAAAACCAAACGAGATTTTCTTTAACAAGATTAGCTTGAAAGGAAAATATAAAAAAATTAATAAAATTATATTAAGCTGTTTAAATCTTAGTGGCTGGAATTTTTTAATTAATTTTATGGCTTTCTTAAATTAGAGTCCCGGGCCTGGCCTGGCTCTATAAACTTTAGTCTGGGAGCGAAGCTCTGTGCGTAGCATCTGCCACGTGGCCCCCTCGACCGCAAGGGGGCTTCTAAATCAAAGGGTCTTGGCTCTCTGACTGGGCGTGACAGGAAGCTGAGAAAGGGGCCTCAAGTTAACATTCTTAGGGGAGAATTTGATCGAACGATTGTTGGCGCCAAACCGGGTCTTAGTCTGACCTGGCCCAAAGACATTATTAAATTTTGCGGCCGGGCCTATGTCTGGCCCTTGCGCAGACGAATAATTTAATTTATCGTCAACTTACTGGAATTTAAACAATTAATCGTGATTGAGCATAAATTTCTTCGAAAGAACGAAAGCGTTTGTATTTGCAGAAAATGAAATAAGGAAAAACCGCAAATGCTTTTCCTTTTAATTTTTCTTCGTTTTCGAGAATTACAGTACATTTTTAAAAATAAAATTAATTAACGGATTTTCTAAATTGTTTCTTTGATTACATCAAAATGGGTTTTTAAATTACGTCATCTCCTCAATGTAATATAAATATAGCTAAAAAAGCCTCTACCGATCTTGTGGTGGTTATTCAAATAAGCGGAGGAAGCTATCGGTTTTTTTGGTTAATTACTTTACGGTTCAAAATTATAAATATATATTGTGCCTTTTATAAGTAAAATAATGGTATGTAAGAAAAGTGAGTTAGTCATTGTTACTGAAAAATAAAAAATACAATCAAAAGCATAAACGATTAATAATTTCGTCTTACACAAAAGCTTCTTAATTTTTTTTTTTTTGTAATTTTTTTGTTAAATTTTCATTTCGACTTCACTGTTTTTTTTTTTACAGATAAAATGTTTTTGCGGTGAACGCGTCATGAATCGATGACGTCACCCAACTCACCATTTTGTAATCATCTATTTTGCTGATGGAGCGAATGAGGAGGTTGACGTATACTGTCGTAGCTTTGTCCACTAAAGGTAAAAAGGAGAGAAATTAAAAAAAATATTAATTATTTTTTCTTTATGGGATTTTAATCTCTAATCGCTTGCGGTAAAGTGTCCTTTAAAAGAGGAAAAATAGTCTTGTCATTATCTTAAAGTGGTTTTCATTTTCTTTTCCCTTTAAGAAAAAAAAAAAAAAAAAAGGCTTTGCCAAATGTCCGATACATTTTGCCCTGATAAAAAAAACATTTTGATCGGCTATAAAAAATCAATTAAAATTAAACGGGGAATTGGTCTTTTTCTACCCGCGAAATTAGGGAAGAGGGGGAGGCGAAAGAAGACGGGGAAAGAAAAAGACGTCAAGTTATCCTTTCCCTTAAACTGGCGATTCTCCAATTCTTTTTATGGGGCAAGTTAATGCCTGTGTTGTTAACGAGGAAATCCGATTCTTTTACAAAACGTCTTCTTTAAGTTAATTATTTCAAAAATATGTATCCTATTCCTCAGTAGATGTTGAGGAAATAAACGGGAATGAAGTTGTCATGGCGGATTTCGCTTGAGTTTGAAAGCGAATTTTTTAATTAAAGAGAAAAGCATTCAAACGGCGCGAAAAGCCTAAATAAACGAGAAGAAATCAAATTACAAACCATAACTCAGTAAATTTTTAAAAAAAATCCATGGCTGAAAAAAAGGCATGCAATTGTAGATTTAAATTAACTCAAGGAAAGCGAATATTGTAGAGATGGGAAAAAAAGGTGATTCGTACTTACGAGTTTTTGACAAAAATTTTTTACGATATCTTTGTTTAATTAAAGAAGGTGGCCCAAAAGGTTTTAACTTCCATAAGCTAACCATTGCTTAATTTTTTGCTCCCCAAGAAATTGCCACTGGTGCCTGCACCAAAACTAAACTCAGAAACATCAATGATTAAGCAATCGAGTCGCTCTTAGCCGTTTACTATAGACTGGCGCCATTATACTTTGGCACTTACATGATTGCGGACTTGCACGGCTTGCAAAAGAAGCCGACAACTTTTCAAATAAAAATACCATAGCCATAGATAAACTGCATAGAAAATCTTTTCCCACCACGAAATTTTTTCTAATAGAAAACTCAAACTGTGACATACTTACAATAACTTCCCCGATAAATCAAACTGCGGAAATAAATAAAAGTCGTTAAGATTTTTATATGGCTAACCTAAAAAAAACTTTTCCACAAGAACAATCAAAATGCCCTTTTCCTTTCTAACCTAAATCCAAACTCAATCCCCAACTTATCATCATTCAAATTCCAAAAATCCTACAATCCTGCTTTGTTTACACGCTCATCACGCCATATTGAATAAACAACGTCAGCTTTTCTCTATAATAATGCAATCTCCCGCCAATCAAAAATCAATCCCACTTAATCACTTTACCACAAGCGATGCGCGTCCATTAACAACTTTTTAAACCATTTTAATTTAATTCACGTTTCGTTTTTTTTTTTAACTTCTATAAGCTTTTGAGAAGAAATGCAGAGGCTGTCAGTCATTTTTCTTAAAGCTCTGTAACACCTAATTAAAAAAATTTTTTTTCAAATCAACCTCTTTCATTATTATTACAATTTATATTTGTTTTTTTTTTTAACAATGAAAGAGATCATTTTAAAGGGTAAAAAGTATCCTTAAAAGGGCATCAATACGATTTACAAAGGTATTTTTCCTTTCCCCCGTAATCACTTACAATTAAAGCATGATTTGATTAATATCAATGCAGAACGATTCTAAAAAATTTAAAGAAATAAAAAACTGGCATGTAAAAAAAAATAAGCATTTCGAATGCTTTACTATTGGCAACCCAAGATGAAGTCATAATCAAAAAGGGGTTTTTAAATGTAGGTTACTTGGCGGCGAGCTGTCCGACTCTTACAGCGTTCTCTTTAAATAATCTTCCTTGAAGGGGTGCTACGAATCTTCCATATAATTTTTATTCTTCATTTTTTTAATCTGCCAATTTTATTTCATTTACAAAATCATTCTGCAATTTAAAAAAAAAAAAAGAATATCAGCCTAATATAATAAAAAAAATTATGTGAATTACCTAGGATACGTTTTAACCAAATTAAAATCAAAAAAAAACTACGCAGGCCAAAACCAGGAACACTATTTTATTTAAGATGAAACTAATTCAACTCGATCAAAAAAAAATTTAAAGAAAAAAACACATTTTTTGTGAACGAATCTAATAAAGCACAGCCAACCATAACCATCAACCATGATTTAAAAATTGGAATGGTCTTTTTAATTATTTCAAATAATTTCGAATGATGTAGATTTTTATTTATTGGGGCTTTTTAATTCTTTTTTATCATCTCTGTTTGTTCTTTATAGGAAAAATTTTTATGTATGTGTTTAAAAATTGAACTAAGGTAGCAGTTTGTTGCACTCAGACGTTGTTGCTCAAGGGTAAAATAAACATGCTCATGCTGGGTATGTACAAATTTTTTTTAAATGTATTTTTTTCAAATTATTCACTGGAGTTTAGGGAGTACTACATCAAACCAATCAAGGTTTGGTTTTCATTGAATATCATTCACTTTTTTCCTTTTTCTTCTGAAAAAAAAATTAGGGAGTTAGGAAGAGAAGGAAGGGCCACTAAGTATGCAAAAATATTCGAAGAAAAACATCTAGTACTCACTTTAGGAAAAAATATCCCTATAGATGTCTTGAGACTTTATCCGAATCTAGATTCTGACAAAGTGTATGTATAGTCACTCAAAAATAAATTAAATTTAAAAAAGAAAAAAATTAAATATAAAATTTATGAAAAAAAAATAAAATTTTAAAGAAAAAACACACAAAGTGTACAAAACCAATAGCCATTTTTTTTTTTTTTGGGTTTGTTTAAAATCCTCATATTGACCGTTTAGGATAAAATGGCGTTAATGGATGAAGATGAGAACATGAAATAGTTTTGATGAGGTAACAGAGCCGGAAAGGGTTTTAAGTAATGAGACCGATTTTTAACTGAAAATATCAAAAAAGGGAAGTATAGCCTAACCTAACCTTATTGAACAGTCGATCGATCTGATGCAGACATCTTCGCTTTTAATGAAACTGCCACTTCTTGAATTGTAAAAAACTTGGCTTCACCATCTTTAATTTAAAAAATATCATTAACATATAAAAATCACAAAAAACAAAACCACGATTTGGGAAAAAATAAAATTCACAAAATGATGCAAACTGCGCACTGGTCACGTCTACGCATGCGCACGGACTAACTTTTCTTCCACCAACAAAGGAATCAAAGGAAAACAGTTATGGCGACGACTGAAAATTGGGAATCTATATTTTAGTGGTGATTCACGTGATAATTGTAAGTTTCCTGAAATTATTTGAGAAGGACTATCTGAGATAATAGTTAAAAGCACAAGCAGTTGCATAAAACCATATTTTAATGGACGAACTATTATTTTAGCGGAATTCATAATGTTTTTGCAACGCGAGAAGAAATCCATCAGAAAAATTCAAATGGGGTAAAAATGAATGCGTTAATAACCGTCGGCTATTTCTACACAACTACTTAACCTCAACAGTTTTCCATTTGAGGCTCGGCTGGAAAATATACGGATTAAGAAAACAATTTACAATGTAGAGGCCTTTGGCAAGTCTTAAAACGGGTAAGTTTTATGTAAGAAACTTTAGTAAGCAACTTTTAAGTTAATTTTTCGTTGTTCACCAGATATTTACTCCTACAATGTTTTGACTTTGTTTTTATTATTTGTTCGAGAAAATGAGGATTTATAATTCATGGCTCCCTTTCAAGAAATTGATAACAGGAATGAAATATTACCAGAAATTGATAAAACAGTTAAGGTAGCTAGTATTATAAAGTTGATATATGATAAGCTTCTGCTTTTAGAATTTCAGCCCTCTGCATTATTATTCAAATAAGAAGGCTGATGAACATTTGAATTGGGATTAAGATGGTTTAGGTTAACTGAATGAATATTGTCTTGTTGAAATGAGCTTGGACTTTATTAACAATCTTTGAAATTACAAATTTTAGGAGCGGTTTTATAGCAAGTACTGAATATTTTTAGAATCACATGGGATAAGCTCGATTTCCTGATTCCACATATCGCAACTTAATTTTTTTCAAATGAGTTCCGAACAAATACTTGAAGGATGCATGGCAGATTCATATGCAAGATAAATGAAATTCCTTGTACTTTTTTTTAGATACAAAGGCTTTATAACTTCCTCAAAAGAAAAGAAGATGAAAATCCTTTAATCGCCATCGGTCATCATCCGTCACCATCAATCACGTAATCATCGCCATTGACGTATTTCAGCTGTTTCAAAGCAAGACTTGCTTAATTCATAGCTTGGAGATAAGATTGACAAGATACTTTGATGGAAAGGTAAGTAAGTCTATGAGGATTTTAAACAAAGATTTTTTTTCAAATTTCTAAAATTATTCAAGCGTTAATACAACCTTTAATACTTAGCAGAAGGTATTGAAACGTAAATCTTTAAAAAAAAATTTTAATCAGTTAAAAAGTTTAGCTTTATTTAATTAATTTTCTTTTAATTTCATTTTTATCGGTTGAATTATTATCTGATTTGATTAAGGAAAAAAAAAGTGATTTATATTTCATTTTCAAGAATCAATACCTTAAGTAATAAAGGTTTGCTGTTACACCTGATTTTTTTTCAATACTCGCTTGCTCAAAAGAAGTCCAAGTGTAGCACACAGAGCAGAATATGAAAAATAGATCTCTATTTCAAAAAAAATGATAAAAAATATCGACCAATGGGTCTATTTGCTTGTGTTTTTTATTTACTTATTACTTTTTTTTTTAAATTCTCAACCGTTAACTTACCATAGTAACGTCATCAATTTTTGAGATACTTCGCACAAAAATGTTGACGCGTACAATTGCTGGCCCATCTAAGGTATGAAAGAAAAGGTTGGTTATGTTAGAATAATATTTTGAGAAATTAATAGCAGATTTTTTTAAATTGTCAAGAATGTTAAAAAAAATCAAGCCGGAATAGGATCCAGTATCATTAACGGGATTCGTCTATATTTAGTTTTGTGTTGTATTAGATCAGTAAAGGATGATCCATGCGAGGAGACTGTGGCTCAACGTACACACTTTTTATAGTCTGTTTAATATTTTATATAATTAAACGAGGCTTATTATTTTTTTTAAAGGTGTCGGCCATCTTAAGTTTAAATAACGAAGACAATGTTTTGCGATCTTAAGACGGCCTTAAAGCTTTTTAGTGATTTTTAGCTTTTTTAGCGGTGAGTGCGCTCGTGTACTTATTTACCATACAGCTTTGGGTGACCTTTAGAATGATATTACTCGGTTTTGAGAAAGCAGATTTATACACAAGGCTAGGACGAAAAGGATTTCAGGTTTTCAGTATTTTCAAGGAATTCGTTATTTTTCGTTACCCTTTAAAGTGGACTCATACACTCCGAGGTTTAATTTTAGTTTTTTAAAAAATATTATTTTATATACTCTAGTAAGTCCTCTATTTTTATTATTAGCATCGAATTAGGTTAATTGGGATTTGCTTCAGTTCATAGGAATTCATGCAAACTAAATAAATATTCCGTGCAAAAAAGATAGAAAAACAATATCTCATGCAAATGTTAAATTGCGTTGTGAAATTTGTTCACAAACATGTCCAATTTCCCCGTTCCCTTTTTTACCCCTGTCCCCCGAATATTAAAAAAAAGGAAATTGGTTTTGAGTTCTTTTTTTGTCTTTTTTACCGAAACTTTAACACGAAAATGTGTTAAAGCTTCGTTTTTTATTTTCTTTTCGCAAAAGAAAGAGAGTATTGCACATTTGCCGTCGAGAACATTATTTTTTATCAATTCCCATGCAACATGCATCAATCCCGAAATGCATGTAAGTTGCTTTAATTAAATTAGCCTATTTAAAATCTTCAAGTTATTGTTTAGGGTTTTCTTCCGTGAAGATTTTAAATAATTAACCTCTAGTTTAAATTTTATTAAAAAGTTAAGTCGATTCATTTCTGCTTCTTTTCAATCTATTTTAAACGTAACTCTCTACACTATACAAAAATAATATGCGTTAAACTATTAAACCCTACTTACAAAAATAAGTATGGTCATATAATGATTTGTTTATGAATTTATTAATAACTGCTGGCCCATTTTAAACATTTATACTAATATGTTAATTACTATTTATGTTCAGTTTTTTTAGTATTTTTTTAAATGTAAATCGGTCATCTCGAAAATCCGTGGATTTTTTGGTTAAACTAGTAACTTTGAAATAATTGTTATTTTCATGAAAAAAAAACTCTCCAGAGAAGTTAGAAAAGCAATTGCTAAAAGGTGTATTCGAAAATAATTATTTCTGGCAATTTGTTTCACATAAAGATATGACTGGTCCCTCTAATCTGAACTCTTAACTTAAAATTTGAATTATGTTTTGTTCCTTGTAATTGAACTGTTTAGGTAAAAAAGTGCTTTCTCTCTGTGCTAGAGCAGTAGTTCCTGTTATGTCGCCTACAATCTCAAGAACAAGAATTTTGTCCTGTATGCCATTCGAATTGAAAATCAATGCCTTGTACACTAACAACACTTCTTTAACTTTATTAATAAGGTAATGCAGTAGCATTCAGGCCAGCTAAAAAGCAAGCTGTCAAATTGTTTGAGATATATCCGCTCTGCTTTTACTCAGAAATTTCACCAAAAGATCAAACTATTAAAAGCTTTTTCTTTGCATAAACTATTTTTGCTCAGTTTATGGGATATTCAGCCTCTTTAAAACAGCAGTTTAATTAGCAGTAGCAGTTTAGTTGTGTCGACTGAACCACAGACTGCATTTAAAAATCCGAACCCGGCTGTTTTTCTTCAATTAATTGAAATCCGAAAGAGATTGGCAATACAAAATAATTTCCATTAATTGAGACCAAAAAGCGTTATAATTAAGACATGTTTTTAATAAAAAAAAATTCACAATTTGAAAATACTCGTCGGCAAAGATTTTGGTACGACGATTCGCGTCGACTGCTTTTTCTCAAAGGAAAAAAAAAATAGACGAGACGCCATCTTTGTTTAGTCAGTCACACTTTTTTTTTCTGATCTGAGTCCCTTTCAGCTCTCGCTTTTCCAATTAAACCTCTCCATTTCAGGTAAGATAAATCTTTTTTTAAAAAGCACGAAATCTTGAAATCAAAAATTAATTAATTTCTCTAATCAAAAATTAGATTCGTAGGAATTCAATGAAAAAAAATCTCACGATCGTTTCACAAAATTCCTCCGTATCCTCGTATCCTCGTGTTCATTTCTTTTCATCTTAGCAAATCGTAAACGGATTTCGATCTTCCCCTAATCTCATGATTTTTTATTAAAAAGTTCTTTTTCTTCATTTTTTTTCAAAACGGGGACTTACCATCTTGATGTCACTGATTGTCGCAATGCTTCGGACAAACAGGTTAACTCGTACTATTGCTGGGCCATCTTCATCCCAAAAAAATAGAATAAAGATTTGTTTGTAAACAATATCTACAAGTTAGTGAGTTAAATTATATGAAAAAGATCAGCTCTACGTCAGCGACTCGACCATTTCAAGATTTAGCTTGCTGATTTAATTAGTGCTTGAAATGATCGACTAAATTACCCAAAATAAAATAATTATAGTTTCAGTGATTCAGGTAACGCAATATGTGATCATTATTCGCTTTTTCATGGAAAATGGTATGAATAAGTAAAAGCTAGATGTATATAAAGCCTTTCGTACTCAAGATAGATTGAGATTGTGCAGCAATGGTGCAATACATTCTTTTGTGCTGTTGCTGTTATTATGTTTGATTACAAAATAAAATCATTGATTTTACTCTACGGTAAAAATCTACATGAAAAAAATAATAAGTCTGCGTTTCAATTGTAGAAAAAAAAATCGAGATGATAAAAATCAAGAGAATTCGGTTTTTTATTTAATATTTTTTTATGAATGATCTATTTATTTTTATATAGTGCTGGGATTAATGATCAGTGTTTTTGCTCAAAGTGCAATTATTAGTATTTTTTTTTTACTGGTGGCAAATTTTTAATTTGGTCATATTTCCGTGTTTAAAATAGACCATATGTATTGAGAGAAAAAAATAATTGATTTTTTTCAATAAATAAAGCTGAATGTATGAAATTTTGATCATATTTTACATTGTGAAGCCAGGGTGTATCATGATGATGACCTTTAAAACAACTGTAACAAAAAAGACATTTATTTCTATACACAAACGATTTATCTGTACATGACATTAAACAGTCACGGTCATTATTTGATATTTCTGTTAACGAGGCGGGTAATTTCAAATTAAAAATGTTTATTTTTTTATTAGCGGAAAAAATTCATAACGTATAAATGTACTTAAATCCGATTTATTTTCTCTTTCCTTTTTTTTTTTCAGGAATTACAGTGGATTTAGAATGCAGCGAAAAGAGTCAAAGTCGTTTTTCATTAAACGCCCCGGCAGAAATATCTCTCACTAAAAGGGCAAGGGTCGGTTTGACCTGCGGCCGGTAAGTCTTTATTTCCTGCTTTATGTATATTTTTATGGAAAAAAGGGAAAATTTTCAAAAAATTTTCATCGCAATTTTATATTTCTAGCTGGTCGAAGGAACCGCTTGCCCATTTAAATATGAACCATACACATTCAAACCGTTTTTAAGTTAGTTAATATATATGTATAGCAAAAAATGAAAAGTCGAGACGTTGAGTTGATCATTTATAGAAGCAGAAGGGATATATATATGCTACAACAGAAAATGAGTATAAAAAAAAAATATAATAACGGTTTACTACATGAAAGCATACTTCGGTCACGCTTTTTAACGACGGTCGAGTTCTAATATTGAATGGCAAGACCCAAAGGTAAACATTTACACCATTGAATTTTCTTTGAATCTTATATAAGATAAATATTAGAACTCAGGAAGTTGTTGGGAAATTCAAGAAAGTCCGACTAAAATTCCCTAGAGGTATTTTAAGTCGAATGGAACACCCTGTTACTATTCACGTTTACTATTATACATGGCGCCAAAACATCTAATAACACATGTGTTTCTTTTACTGTGAAAGTTTTAAAAGTTTCATTTTCCAATTTTGTAATTTTAGGCTGGCATTGGCTTTTTCCGCCAGAACCCAATTGTTTGTAGATTCTAACGGAGAAATTTGTTAAGGGATTTTTTACTACCATTTTCATTATAACGGTTTTATTTTTTTCAGGAGGAAAAAAATGTCAGTGAGGGATGAAGGATTTAATTCAGAAGCCTTTGGATGCAACGGGGCTAGTTAGAGCATCTTGGACTTTTTTTTAAGCTGAAAGAAGATTTCTTTATCCAAGGTAAGGGTCACAGCTGATAAGTCACAGGATTCGGATTCCCTGTTTTAAAAAATTAGGGTCAACCATAAAAAGTTATTGGCGTCGAAGTTTTCTAGCATTGTAAAGAAGCGGTGTCCGCTCATAAAAGCTATGAAGGTGTAAAGGAAGATATTTTTTCTCATCCGGAGAACAATGGCAGCCATATGTCTTCTCAATGCTGCCATTTTTGTTTTTTTGGTTACCTTTTTCTGCTTAAGGACTCCCAACATGATTTTGGGTCGATTTTTCTTTATGTGCAGCACATGCAATTTCTTTTTTTCTGGAGATTGTATGTATAGTAACAGGACGTCTTCTCCAAAGAATACCTCCATTTTGTCTGCTTTCTAATCCCGATCAACTTAATTACCCGAAATAGCCACTTCGATCCATCCTCAGAGTTCTATTTAACACATCAAATCAGAAAAAAATCGAATTGGCTTTAATTAAAATAAACATGAAACAACAACAATCACATTTAAAAAAAAAAATTAGGGCCTCGATTTGTTTGAACGTTTTCTTTGTCTTTTTAATTAAAAAAAAGAACCAATGCATAATACATAACGGATATCGTTCCAAATCTACCGGGCTAGGAGAAACTAAAGAAAACCATCTATTATGCAATGGTGAAATAAAAAAAAAGTTGTTCCATATACCCATACGCAAATGTATAGTAAGTTTCATATACTATATTGTGTTTTTCTTGCATTATGTAGCAACACACAATTCATACATTTAACAGTCTTACATTTAAGTTTTACATATAAATAAAAAAAAAGGTAAGATGTAAAGCCAAATCATTCGGGAGAGGAATACAAAACGCAAGCTTTGAGTGTATTCTCGATACATGTTCTTATTTTATATTATTTTTTCAATCGGTTTTTGTCAAAGATTTTAATAAATATCACAGTTCACATGCTTGCCGGAAATACTTTTGCTGTATCGCGGCAGTAGCATTTATCGTAGGATTGTATGTTCTCTTCTGTTTTTAAAAAAAAACGTGATTGGTGGATATAAGTCATAAGAAGGAAACGAATCGTATTTGAAGGGAGGTTGATCTACCGACCAGTTTCGGTTATGTTTTGGCTGTTGAAGGAAGTAACAAAAAGGAAATATTTCATCACTTTTTTTTTTACACAAAAAGAAAAGTGTCACGCAAATATTTTACTGTGATTAGAACCAGATTTCTAGGATTTCGCTTGTTTTATAAGAAAAAGGCCAAGGTTTTCGTTAGATCGTCGAAAGGATTTTTGTGAGATCTTATCAGTCTCAAAATAATCTGTTTTCTTATGCCTCTTTGAAAAAAGATTTGGTTTGATTTGTTAACCTAAAAATCTGATCTGATCATAATTATTTTATTTTTAAAATAATCACGCATTGAAGTGCAATAGGATAAGCCAACGAAAAATTCATTCGCCAGGAGTAGCTAGTGAATTATCTTCTGCTGTATGGTTACATTGTTGCCTACCGATAAGATTTTTGTTTATTTTTAAGTTAACTGGATTACAGCAAAGGAACCGCTACAGCAGACGACGTTTACTGGCGACTCCTGGTGGATGAATGGTAAATTTTCAGCCTTTCCAATCGTGTTAAAATGCTGCCAAACAGAAAGACACAAATAATTCAGTATTTTCTAGGTGTTAAGTTTTGCAATTATTACTCTTATGGTCCGAGTTTTCCTAGGATAGGGTAACAGGCAAGTGATTGTTTTGAGTTATGAAAGTTAAACGTAAGAAAATGTCCCAGTGTATTTTTTTGATAAAGTGTAATTGCGAATCTAGGTGAAGGTTCTGATTGAAAGTCTTCGGTACTGAAATGACTAGGTTGTGTTTTTGTGGATCGTGTTAATTAGGCCCGTAACCAGAATTATTACCTCGACAATTTTTAAGGAAAGGGCATCTGGCCACGGTCCTGGTAATAATGTGTGTGCGTGCCGGACTAAAATATTACTGAACATAAGAAGTTGGCTTTTTATAACTGCAGCCAACTTCAGTAACATTTAGTATTGATGATGGATCAATATCGACATTCGAATTTCGAATTATTCGAAAATATAATCTGGGAAAATATCGTAAAACATGTTTAGAGTCTGACTTGTGAAACCCTAAATGCTGTTGTTGTTGAAACTTGTTTAAAAGTTTTCTACTCACTACATAGAATTTTTTTGCTAAAGTTCTAAAATATGCAACAACAGTCAATTCTAAGAACCATCTGTACACTTGTCGGTCTCTTGGACAAGGAAATTTAAATAATACTGAGAACTGACGATGAAGCTGTAGAAAGTCGATAAAGCAGTGCCACATATGGTGAAAACAGACGCAGAACTTTACTGCTAGTGTCAATTTAGTCGGATAGCGATCGAGTTGTTGTTTTCCATTGCGATTGGGATAACAACAAGAACTGTTTTGCTAACAACAGTGGCGGCAGAGATTTGCACCGACTTTCTAGGAAAAAAATTCAATTTTTTGCTTACGTCACAGTCAGTCTTTTTTGAAATCTCTTATTGATTTGCCATGAGATTAGATTACTCGAAATTGAATACACTTATTTTCGCCTATTTAAAAAAATCAGCCAGTAAAAATTTTTAAGAAAAGGTTATTTACTGCGGAATGTAAGCAAAAGCAGCAGCAGAAAAAAATTAATGGGCTGAATTGTGAGAAGTGTACTAAATTTCAAATTTATCTCCAGGAAAAGAGTTTTAAGAAATGAACGATTGAAGCTTAAGCTGACTTTCCTATAGTCAGAAAAAATTACTGACAGCGATCGTAGTAAGAACTTTTTACTGCCGATTGTTTGAACTGCAGTTTCCGTACAATTATGACTGATCAATTTTGACTGAAAACCGGTGACAGATGATCCTTAGAATGTAAATTCTTTTTTTATTTTTATTTATAGAAAGATATCCTATAAAAACCAAGCCAAACTTGCTAAAAAATAGAGCGCGTTGCGCATAATATTATAAACTAACGAAATTAAAATAGGCAAACAGGAAAGCAATGACGTTTTTTTTTTCGAAAGGAAGGAAAAATGAAGCGAAATAATGAATAAGACTAAATAATCGACTAAGCATTGACAGATCCAGAAAAGAGCGACAAATCCTCGAACACGAAATTAATTTTTTGTGTCTATATTTTCAACGAATGAAAACTCTGGTAATTTGGAATTCTCTGGTAATTTCACTTACTGGCGAAACCGACTTGTTGGGACAAGTTAACCAAGAGCGGCAAATTTGAAATTTGTCTTGTAGCCACGCTTTAGCCGATTTTTTTAGCCAGCAAGCGATTGTAGACTTTCGCTCTTTCCAAAAACAAATTTCAAGATCCTCCAATAAAAAACAAAAATAACTGGGATTACAGGGAAGGTTGATGAAGAGGATGAAGATATGACGTGCTGACCGGGAAAAAACAGACTTTTTTTAACAACTCAAAGTAATTTTCATCCGAAACATGACACTAATTGAGTGATCATATTGGTAGAAGCCAAAACAATTTTTCGGTATTTAATAGAGATCTGCTAAACGGAATAAGAATTCCCAGGAGCGCTCAAATTACGATGTTATTGAGTTTATAAATGAAATATTTCACGTATTGTCTTTTCCTAATGGACTTTCTATTCTCTTTTTTTTTTTTGTTTCACAATTGAGGCGCTTGTTTTGATTGCGACGTTTCCCATCAAATCGAAAAAAATATAAAAAATGACAAAAAAAAATATCACGAACTTGAAAATTTAAAATTAAGCAAGTATACAAACAAACCGCCCTGTTTCCACACCTTTTTCGTGTTGTCGTCATTACTAGTGCTTAACAGGCGTTACTAAAATCAACATTTATGCGCATTATAATTTTTTTTTTTACCTTTTAATTAAAAATTTCCCGTGAAAAGTTTTTAAGGCGAGTTGGTGCTGTTTGCTTGAAACGTCAACAGGGGACGGTCGGGTTTTCTCTAAGCCGGTATAACAATGGATATTAAGAAAGATTGAATTTTTTTTTAAGCGGTTGGAAGTTTAATTCAATTCAAACAGAAACACCCAAGTGCTATTGTCTCACATCATTCTTTTTTCCCTCACTTTTCATCTCTTTTTTTTTTTTTCCTCCCCCTCTTTACTTCACTTAAACGTCTTTTCTTCTCTCCTTTTTTTTTGTGTGTGTATATATTTTTTTACCGCTGGATTTCTCTTCAAGATTTCCCGAACTAAAATTAACCTCCTTTTCACCGTCAAAAAAGAAAACTTGAAGGACTTTGGAAAAGCCAAGCTGTACACTTAAATTTCCCACCCAAAAAAAAAGAAAGGTTTTTTTTTTGCGGGAGAGAAAATATTTTTAATTCGTCGGTTTTTTTTTAGTCGATCGTTAAAAAAGGAAGAAAAAAATAAAAAAAAGATGGAAATATACCGTAATTGGCAGCAGCGGCACCAATTAAAATTTAAGAATCGGATGCGAAATTGCCGGAGTCTCAAGAATGATAAATTCGGATTTAGGAGATAAGAAGTGTCACGGCCTGTCGTTCCAAACCCCTCAATTTTTCATTTTTTACAAAAAACTTTTCGGGGTTGAAAGTGATATTATTCCTTGAAAAATGAGGATTTAAGTCAAACGTCTGTTTAAGAAGTTAAAGGAAACGTGAAAGTACTTCTGCAGGCTAACTTGAAAAGATGAGGGAAGTTTTCGGTTGGGCTTAAGTGTTAGGCTCAGATATAAAATGATGTATGTTGTTTTGTAAATCCTTTTTTTTTTTTCAAGTTGCGGTTTACTTAAATATAATTGGGCGCGATGGCCCTTGAAAATTTAAGTAATTCGTAACAATTAGTTTCGCTGAAAATCCTTAATAAACTTTATAAAAGTTTTGAGAGGTCGAAGGAAAGGGCTTTATAATATTTTAGCTCGTGAAAAGAGTCATATTTTCCAGGAGGGTCAAATACAATTAAGAGTCTAGATGGGTTTTACCCTATTACGTTGAAAAGTCAAAATCGATTGCGTAGCAAGGTAAAGAGGGTATTCTCAGCACCGGAAATCAAACTAAACAAGATAATGCAACTCAGATTCTATTTCCTGTGCCATAAAACTAATTAAATTCTCGATTACTGCTAAAATCAATTGGGAAATGTATTAAGTTAGCTCAATGTTTTTTTTTTTTTTTGCTTTTAATATGACAAGACATGTAAAGAAACCGAAGAAAATATTACAGTAAACTTATTATTAACAGTTCTTAAAATTTCTACTTCCCAGGATGAGATGTAAGAGTCTTAAAGGTGGCGCAAGCTTCCAGTTGGTGGCGCAAGGTTTGGAAACGCTGGCGCAAGCTAGCACCGTCAAATGGTAAAGTCAGAATGCCAGGATGAGCTCTTTTTCAGTGGTCTGTAGCTTCGTTATTTCGTGTGGGGCAAATGTCGGAAATGCTGGAGCAAGTAAGAGCAAGCTTGAATGGCAATGTCAGGATATTGAAATTCAAACTTCCCAGGATGAGCTTTTTTTCAAAGCTCTGTAGCTTTGTTATCTCTTGTGGTGCAAGCTCCAGCATTGTGGGCGCAAGCTTGCGCCTTCGAATGGCACAGTCAGATTTTTGAAATTTTTACCTCCCAAGATGAGCTTTTTTAAACGCTCTGAAACTTTTGTGTTTGCAAACTCGGGGATTTTCGGCGCAAGCTAGCGCAAATGGGCGCATTTGATTTATGAAAAAAATTTGAGCTTTCGAAAGTCCCATGTTAATGTTATTGACCTGCTGCGGTTTCTTGTGCAATCATGACTTTGGCCGTGATGTTCGCCAGTTTCCGTAGCGTGGAGGCATTTAGAGAAAAAGGTTCAAAACATACTTGCATACCTGATTCTCTCCTTTTCAAAGGGAAAAGTTTCGGTTGAATTCTTCTCCCTTCGTTGGAACCCAAAAGATTCTACAGGTAAAAATTTCTATTTTAAGACTTGATCGCGGTAAAATACCGTGTGAGCATCATAGATTCTTTTACACCCCGTAAATAAATTCTCGATAATAATAGATCCAATCCTGGTGTTTGCGGCATTTAACGGTTCGCCACATCGCGGTTAAACTGTACAATTGAAAGCTGCGAAATTTAAACAATTATCGGTCTTTCCTCAAAAACATATGCTATATACCGTAATTAATTGTAATCAACAGCGCCATGCTTTCATTCCATGAAATCCTTTTTTTTTATTTTTTTTATTTCGTAACGGGATTTTCGTCGCAATCACAGGGAGGTGATCAATGACGCGCATTACTTTCCTGTTGCCATGTTTACATCAAGAAGTGAAAAAAATATATCTCAATTGGTTTTTCCCGGTTTATATATTTCGTCGAAAAAAAAAAATTTTTTTTTGATTCGTAGATGGGTGAGTATCACTCGGAAACGGAATTCAAATATAAAAAGAATCGAAAATATCATTCGATCTATTGAAAAATCTAGCGTATTTAACAATAAAAAAAAAAGTTGGAATCTCTGTCATCGTTTACTGTGACCATTATTCATCAGAATGTCTCATCTGTGGTTGACGGCCTTTAAAGGGGAAATGGATTCCGATTAAATTTACACATGAGTTGTATCGTGTGTCATTGAATTGTTTGCGAAATTAAACGATTTTTAGAAATAAGTTTTTTCAAACGGAAAAGATCCGAAAAAAGCTTGACGGGAATCCTAGGTCATGATTTTTTTGGAATTTTAGAGTTTGATTTTTTAAAATTTTCCAAATGAGCCAAATTTTTATTTATTTTTCTTTCTATCAATTTTTTCTCTACTTTTCGCGTTCTATATATTTAAGACACACCACTTTCATCCTTATGTGTCGAAAAACGGAACCGCCTTTAGTCAATCTAAATTAAGATAGTGAAAAAAAGTCCATTACTTGTCAAAAGAAGATCGCTTTTAGTAGCGTCGAACGGGTGATGAATGAACGACGAGATTGCGAAGAAGTTTTTAAATCTAATGGAACGAGTAAGCTTTTGCCCTGTTTTTTTTTAAAAGTTATCTAAATCAGCCTCGAGTAAAAAAGTGCTGAGTTTTCGGAAAAATTCAGCAACAACTTTTTTTCTCTCTTTTTTTTCTGAACAAGTAAATCTTAGTTTTTATAAGGGACGGTTTAGGATTTGCTAATAATAGTGAGATATAGGTTGATGATTACTCAAAGATACGATGAATAATTTTTTTTCTAAGTAAAAATCATCCCGTCTTATGAATGATTATTTATTGTTTTTGAATTTTTTTGAAATTCAATAATGAATCTAATTAAAGGTATTTTTTTGTTTTCAGGTTTTGGGGGATGAAGGCTGAGGCTGTGGATTTTACGAGTGATACTTTTACATGTAAAAGAGGTAAGGAATTTTTTTATAGTTTTTTGATATTACACATTCTCTCCTAATTGGCGCTGACTCACCTGTGCCGTTCATTCCAGATGGTCGTATACGAGCATCATACCGTCCCGGACCTAAAATCTGATCCAGCACCTGCTTTTCCTTCTCTCGAAAGTTGACTTTGTTTTCTTTGCACCTGGGAAAAACGTGAGTATTTAAAATTTCAAAAGTAAAATGAGTCGGATATTTGGTTTTGATACAAGAGAGAAAAAAACCGGATATCCTTCTCCAATTATTTAGTTGCTAATGAGTATGAGACCGAATTTCATTGGAGCTATGGTCCGTCCAAAACCTAAAGCAACCTGGAATTAAAAGGGAATAAGTGGAAAACTGCTTCCCATTTTTTTCCTGCACCAGTTGAGAGATCGGGAAAAATTGAGCAAATACATTTTAACATGCCCTGTGACCATAAATTTTTTCGAAATTTTGGGGAAACGCTAACAACGATTCGGAAGGATAGCTATGAGACAAAACGAACTATCTCGAGATTGCTTTAGGTTTTGGACGGACCATAGTAGCTCATTCGTTTTGTATATTTAACTTATTTACAAACTATTTGACAGTAAGTATTTTAGATGTAAGCTTAAGGTTGGATTTCACAGAGCTAGTAAACTCAGTGGCATTTTTGCAAAAGCTTTTACGGTTTTGTTGCTCACCTAAAAAAATTTCAACTTTTTTCACCAAAACCCATGTTACTATTACAAAATGTCGACTCTAAATAAGTCCGAAATTTTTCCATGGGTTTTCTAAGGTGTTCGAACGTACTTCCTCTGCTTTTTGATAAGCTATATGACGTAATGTGGGTAATTCTCGAGTGTAGGAAGAATTTCTGAGCTGACCAATCCATACATTGTAAAAATTCAAGTGTGAAAAAGGACGGAAATTTCAATTCCAGTCGACGTAGTTCTAACCTAATATTTAATGAGGCTGAACTACACCAGACAAATCTGCGTACTTGGCTTCGCCACTGCGTAGCGTTGCACTTGGATGTTTACCTGACTTCCTAGAACACGTTTTTACTATAAAACTTCTTTTCCGTGTTACGGACAACAGTATCCTACCACAAGGGTTTTCTCTCACAATATCGCGGTTGACTCGAAACTGAAAGTCATGTAAAGTATCCTTTTGCAAATACATAGAATTAATAAAAACAACGCTCTCATCGTCTAAACTTCTTGCTACTTTTAACTGAAAACCATTACCAAGTGCAATGTAAACGTTAACTTTCGCACTAACATGAGATGCCTTCTCTTTGTATCGTGAATGTTTAAAATCCAAAACCCTATTACTTGAAAACAAGAAAACGCCTTAAAAATAACGATTATAGATATTGGAGTGCATATTCATGACAATTGGAGAAACGGCTTATTTCGTTGAAAGTCGTTTTCCTTTCTTTGTTCTGAAAATGTCTAACGTCAACCCGTGGAACTGAAAACGGGAAAATTTGAAAGCTCTCAATAATCAACCGTTATATGACTGTATTAGTAACTTCAAACAAAATCGTTATATTAACTGTATCGACAAGAGTGGAAAATGTCAGAGGTCAGCTTCTTTGACTTGTCACAGTTATACCTGACTCAGCTTTTTGAAGATTCAGGAAACGGTTCGATGAATTTAATATATTCAATTGGAAATGTTTACAACCGTCTACGGAGAAAAGAAAACCATGTTCTTGATCTTTTTTTCTCGTCATTATTTTTTTGAAGAAAAAGAAAAAAACTTACCAGGTGATATGTGTGAGGAAGAGGAAAAGCAGAATCAAGCTCCAGGACCACCACGGCATCTTGGCAATGGAGCCTCACTAAAACAGATAAAAAAATTGTTATTTAGTTAATCAATAAAGAAAATCTGAAAGTGATGTAATGGGCATTGACCTCGACAACATCATATTTTCGGAACGGTTTCACGTTCTGGTTGTAAAATATCAATGACAATAAAAATATTAGAACGAACAAAAAAAGGTTGCACGTGATTTTGAAAATAATAAAGCTTAGTGGGGACGTTTTTATTGTAGGGAGAAGCCCATGGGTAATTTTGTAAAGATTCGAACGTGCCACCGTTTAAATTATTGTTGAGTCTTGAGACGTGTGTCAGCTGATTGCGTTTAAGAATTGTTGTTTTGGCACAATTGCAATTTTAAAATCATCAAATTTTCTGAGGATATAAAGAATGATTAATTGTGTGGCGTTCGGAAATTCGGCGTGGAGATTGATATAATACAACAGTTGAACGTTTTTGAGGTTAAGACCGCGAACGGTTGATAACTGATGAGTGTAGTGATGATCAGTTGCGGATTGGCAATAAAGAAGATTAAGATTTTTATCCCAGTAGGCCACAAGATGAGAACAAAATTGAGTAACGCCTGTTGGTATGAAGTAAGGAGCTTAATAGGGAGTGGACACTTCGATGAGTAAGGGTAACGCCATGTTGAAAACTGGAAGCTGCCATGATCTCGAATTTGACAGCTGCTATTCTCGAACTGAAAAATCTGCTAATCGCTGTGTTCGCTTTTCAATCTGAGAATGGTGTCTGTCAAATTCGAGATCATGGCTGTCAGCAACGCTGTACTGTGGCCGTTCGAGAGCTCGTGAATGTGAAAGTGAGCGTCTGTTGTTGGTTGCCTGGGTAATTGTTGGGATGTTTTCGGTCGTGAAAGTAAATTGGATGGATGATAACGAAAAATAAAGTTACGTATTATTAACAATGGCAGCTTCCAATTTTCAAAATGACGTGCCCGCATGTAGCAGACGACTCATCGAAGTGTCTACTCCCTATTTGGCTCCCCAGGTTGAATATCCTTAAGGCCAAGGTTTTATATTGGATTAAGTACGAATTTACCGTTGACAAGAGTGTCAGCTGAATAGGGAGAAAGTATTATCGTTATTTTGGTACAACCACCAGATGGCGCTAGTGTTTTACATTATTAGCTTATGGGAATTACTAGCGCCATCTGGTGTTAACGGTGCTGCTATAAGTGTCGCACAAAAAATAATTGAGTGCTTTATTTTCTGAGTCGTAAAATCGCCTACGACAACTAATTGCATCCTTTTTTCCCAAAAATTAACAAACAGATGAATACTGTTTCAATTAAAAAACACGAAAAGAGCTTTTTTTTTTAGAGTTACGGATTTTGTACCCTTAAACAATTTTCTCCTTGTTAATAACAGTTGTGGAAAATGGAAAAAAAATTTATCCCAAGAGAAAAATCCCTCCATGATAACACAATAATTATCACAAATGAAAGGGATTTCAATTACAATACAGAAAAAACAAAAGAGGAAAATAAAAAGAAGGACAGGAAGCAGAACAAATTAATTGTTTTGATTCTTTTCTTCCTGCTGTGTCTGAATTCTAACTTGCCCTCCGTTATGATTGGATCAAATCTTTACTTTTTCCTTTCTTTCTTTTTTTTTTGTTATGAGGAAAACTATGATTTTTCCTGGTTTGATATTTTCTTTTCTTTTTTTTTTCTTACACATTCACAAGTACCCATTGGAAAGGATTTGATGATTGCATTTTTATTATTTTGGTCGATCCTAAATGATATAAAATATTTTTACTACAGTAATTGTAATAAAAAAGCACATTTTGAAAATATCCACATCACAACGCAATAAATATTGTTGTAAAATAGTGTTCAATTCTTTTTATGTAAGTGTTGAAATTCTTCTGGCTTTGATCCATTCATGATTTTTGATCTGTTTATTGGTTTTTTATCATCTTCGATATTTCAGTGTGATGTGTGTTTGTTTTTGTTGAAGGTGAAGTTTTCTAATGAAAATTTTATATGAAATAAGATTCTGCAGTGTTTGAATTATATGATTTAGTTAATTATTGACAGTTCCCCAGGGCGGTATAGCAGGAATCAAAACGCTTCAATCAGATAATAATAGTGGAAACATTGGAGAGAACTTCTGGTCAAGACTGTAGCAAGACGAACGATTTGCAGTGAATAGAACATTGGAAACATTTCGGCCAGAGGAATTCATGTTTGAACTGAGCTGCCGGTCTTACGAGTCATGCTCAAAAATTTCAATTAAATGAAATAATGTGACGGCAGCTAAAAACAATTCTATACTTTTCAAAGCTAAAAGTTGGAGTTAGATAAGCACGAAGAGATAAACATTTAAAATTCAAGCTGAAGAACCATTGAAAGATTTCATCACATCCATGTTCTCAGAGATGAAGATTATACTATAGAATGTTGATGATTATATTCTGGAGAGGCATTCTAGAATCAAAATCTACTGACGTGGCCTAGGAGACAAATCCCCAGGGTAACCGAGTGTCTTTCTACATAACTTTATCCTGTGATTTGAGCTAATGCATTTTGTATACACTATCAAGTTAATGTCATCATCAAGAAGCAATAATCCAAACACTTAGACATTTTAGGAAATTCCACTCGGCCTATAAATGTTTTATTTTTTGAAATTAAAGTTTTTCCTTTCAATTTCTTACGTGTCAGATGCAAAAATTGACTCATATCAGTTGAAAATAATAATAAACGTGAAGCGTCATTAAATGCCAGGAAAATAAACAGAAATTTAAATAAACGGTACGTGAAGTAGAACCGCCCGAAACCATGATGAACATACTGAATAATTATCCGTTTATTTTAAAGCCAGGGGTTTGAATATTAAACGATAAATGATAGAAAACAAACTAGCCTAACATTGATCATTTTTCCCCGTTTCGAATTCGGGTCACAGCTCGAGGTAAAAATATCTCCCACATCATGGATATGTTTTCTAAAGAATTTTTGATAAAAATTTACTGAAAATAATATATATATATATATATAAAAAAGAGAAAATTTCTCCCATCGAGAAATTTCTTTTGTTACTTTGTATCGAATCAAAATGACAAGCTTTTAAAAATGTCACCACTCGTGTAGTTGACATTTTCTTAAAAAACCTTTGAGTTATCGGAAAGGTGTAGATATTTTTTTTTTTATTTTCTCCCCATAAATTTTTTTATCAGAAATTTATTTTCTATAAGTATGAAGCTACGGTCCTGAATATATCTCCGGCCAAAATCCTTTTATAACCTTTTTGAGAAAATGCAGGTCAGCTTCTTACTTTCCCACCTCCCTCCCCCGTGGGAGAAAAAGTTTTGCTTCTAGGAAAACACACCCGAAAATCCGTTTTCCCATTAACGAATCAAATTTTCTCTCTTGAAGATGATCTTGAGGTTATCGACTGAACGTCGGTCGATACAAATTCCTTAATCTCTACCATAATTCATGAAATTGGGTTTTTTTTCCTTATTTTCCTCGGGGCGCGGTTTTGATTTTCTTCCCATCTTTCTTATTCGTTTTTTCCCTCCCTCTTCGGAGGATCGGTGGCATATTTGTGTGTGACATTTTTTTGGTAGAAAAATGAAAACGCGTATTGACCACAAATTGTAAACGAAAAATATCGGTGAAGGACAGGCGGGAATGGTGAGGAAGGGGTACGGCAGATTGATCTGCAAGGGTTACCATGGTTACGTTCTGTGAGGAGTACGTAGTGACGTCATCATTTGCTCGAATAATGGTTCCACACCTGTAACATTTGTACTAAATATAAATAATTTTCAAAAAGGAGAACGAAAAACAAAAATCGTTTTTCTTGTATAACGTCTTGCAGGAGCGAAGCCGCGAATTTCGGCGAAATTGGAAAATGTTTGAGTTTTCATTTTTTATGAAGATTGTTGGATAGATTTCGGTGTTATTCATGGATTTTCTTGAATGGGGATGATGTGGTTTATAAAACACTCATGAATTATGATATTTTGTTTGACCAACCATCTGGAAATTTTTGCTGTATCGATGTAGCTGAAATCTAGGTCACAACTCGATTCATTTCCATATGTGTTGGCTGCATCTAAAGCACCAAACTAGAATACCACTGCAATTTTAAGCAACAAGAAACAGATGGCGCCATGAAATGTTATTCTTTAAAAAAAAACGGCGGAAACTTTCCTTGCAGTTTTCTGCAAAGAAGGTGAAAGAAATAAAAAAACAAACAGCGACAATTTTTTTCTAAAAGTTGAACGAGAAAAAAAATCTCTTAACGTGCAGAAAAGGTCACTCCTACCCTGGTGAAAATAATGAATAGCATCAACTATTTATGAGTAATGATTTAAGAGAAAAGAAAGCATTTGAACAGAAAGAGAAAAAACAGATAAATAATGTGGACAGTAACCAGCAGGAGATCAGCGTAAAGAAAAACAAATTGAAGAAGAAAAAATAAAAAAAAAACGTCGAGAAAAGAAACTATAAGGAGCTAGTCAAGCGACCCTAGGACGGACAAAGGAAGCAGAGGGAGGATTAACCTCAAGAAAGGAAAAACAAAGGAGACTTTATAAAACTGGGTTTATTGAAGATTTGTCGGAACCGTTGCATAATCTCCCGATGACATGAATGTAAGGAATGGAAGATGTGATTTGACTATGATTGTGAAAAAAATTTTACTATCATCGTAGAAGCTTTGATGGGCACCTGAGAATATTATGCAGAAGCGACATAATCAAACCCTTCAATAAGACTTTTGAACTAAATATGAAGGTCTCACGAGAGGGGCTCTATGGGTTGATTTGCATATGGAACAAGAAGTGTTGTCAAATGATAAAAACGTGAACGCTTAAAGTGGGGACGATAAATCGCTTCGTCGCTTTCAAAATCTGGTGCTGTCGACGAATTTTGCCCATCGATTAAACCGATCGCTTCATTAAATGATAATGTTCTGCAACTTCTCAATAAAAACTGAGAACTTTTGATATTTGCCAAACGTTAAAAGTGGGATGTTTCAGTCACGTGATGCATATGACTCCATGAATCCAAGTAGATGCTGTTCGACCATCATGCAAACCAAAATCGAAAGAAAAAAGAAAAATCTGTTGCTACAATTTATTATATCGGTTGCTCAGCATATGAAACTAGACCAAACTGCTCGTTTGGACCGATTTTTTCATGTGGAAACCATGTCTCAGACTCGGGACATCTTGTTTATAAATGATTTTTACTTAACCTTTCTGGGACGGAGGGCAAAACGTATTGCCCGACCATATAGTGCTCCTGGGACGGAGGGCAATACGTATTGCCCAAATGAAGAGTGCAGCCAAAGTTCTCGGCTGATGTTCAGAACTACTTTAGGCTATTCTACAGGTCCAATGCATTGCAAAAAAGGCAAAAAAAAATTCCGTCTGGTGGGAAAATTTTCGATGAAATTTTTCCGATTTCAAAAGGTTAACTCTGTTATTTCATCTTTAAAACTGGTATTCTACATCGAGACGATATTTTTCTTCTGTTGTCATCTACAACAATTAATATTAAAAACGATTAATCAATTATATGTGATTACGATTTTTAAAACCATGTTTACATATGTACACTATGTAAAATTCTGAGATAAAACTTGAAGACTGACAGGTTTCCGTGATGGTGTTGCCACGTTTTGACAACGAGATTGAAATGATCAAGACGGGATTTTCCAGTGTGACACATCAAGCTCGGCATAAAATTAATGAGCTACACTGATACGTCCTTTTTTTTTCATCCTGTTTTTTTTTCCCCCGCGGATTAATATTGAACGCTTGAAATAAATCTTCATTTGCTTTTGGTGGCACGTTGAAAACGCACCTCGCGGACATCGGGAAAAAGAAGATAATTTATTGGGGAAAAAAGCCCTTGAATGATGTAAAACGACAAACAGGTCATTGATAATCATTATTTAATGAAGTAGCAAACGAAAATATTTTCAGAACAAAGAAAGGATGCATAATGAAGGTGACGTATGTGTCTCTACGGGTTAGATGAACACAGAGACGCCGACGCCTCGACTATTTTTAAAACCTTACTCAATCATTTTTTTTTTTTCCGTGTTATTATGAAGAAAGTACTCGTCAGGTTCAGGTTTGGAAAATTTGAAGGGTTGTAAATGTAAAGTGGAGGAAAAAAACGTATCATGGTGTGAATGTTATGAAATTTTGTTTACGTATCTGTCAACTCCAAGCACAGTCAACTTGTCACGTTTACCAGATCACGAAAGAAAAAATATTTATAGTGGACGCGGTTTACTTTCCACTAGACTTTTGCGAGCAATTATTTTTAACAATTCTTCGTATCTTTTTTCTCTTAATGATTAATTGCACTTTGTAACATTTTTCAGATTTCTTTGTTGTTCTTTTTTTTTTTTTTGCTGCTTCTCCTTTTTCAAGTTGTTGGTATATAATTTAACGTGGATGGTTTTTTATGTTATGTCAACTGCAGTGGCGTAGCTAAAGTGATTTGCAGTTTGTGTAGCAAGCCAAAATTGAGAATACAGAGTGTGTAGTACAAAAAATTAAAATATGAGGGAGAGTGAACGTGTGAGTTACGGACTCTTTGGTACTGTTGTTTGAGGAGAACATAAAGGGTAGGCAAAGGCCCAAGTCAGTTAGTTTAATTAGGATCAATTAAGGTCTTCCAGTCCTTCTTTCTAGGGTGGTCGGTGGGAACATTGATAGTCCTGTTTCAGGTTTGGCGCACCTGCCCTTGACGAGCTCCAGATTCCTTCTGACCCGGGAGGTAGCAATCTGTTAAAGGTTCTGGTAGGGAGCAGCAGTCCTACCAGTACTGGCTTAAGGCTAAAGACGGTAAAAGTTTGCTAGGGTTAAGTCCAGAAAGCAGGAGGCTGAGTCGAGGACTGACGGTATGGCTCCTGTGCTGCGATGCCGAAGGTGTTGGAAAGCCACCGCATTTGGCTGTGGTTACAGTTGCACGTTTTTTTTAAAACGTAAACATACTTAAGGTTTCTTAGTTTAGTCATCTAGTCCGAGGGATTGCTGTGCAGGACCCAAGACAGTCGATTCGGCTAGGGTCTCTTGCACGGCGCAGGGGAGGCACTCTAAGAAGAAGTCTTCTTCTGCAGACATAGAAAAGACCGTGATCCTCCTCTTTGGTACCATCCCTGACCACCATCAAAGTTTGGGATTGGCATACCAATTTGTAAATTAAAAAACGATCAAATTAATCAACATCAGATTTGTTCATTCAATTTAAAGACGAGACTTAATAAATTGGTCAGCAATAAACGATGCACAATAAACTGTCCCTTTTTTTTTTTATTTTTTAAAAAAAGGTGCGTGTCGTTTGGTTATTCGTTTTCGATATTTTATAACATGCAATCTTAACCACATGAATATTTTATAATGCATGTAAACTCGTAGTTAATTATCAGCGTGCTTACCCAATTTGTAAATAAATAAAGCCAACATTTTTTTATATAAAAATATTTGCATGTTCGCAAACTTTAAAAGCACGTAATAATATTATGATCTCAGGTAACTTTAGAATCAGTTTTAAATTCCACGGATTTTTTAAAAAAAATATATACAGTATAAAACATGTTCTCCTTACTTTTGTTGATAAGAGTAAATGTATGCTAATCAACTGTATTTATTAAAAGCTTTTTAAAAGATCTTGCGATTAATTAATGTAAATGTTAGGAAACCTTTTTTCAGGTTTTGTTTTTGCAAGGGGGAGGGGGTTAAAACAAGAGGGAATATATATTAAAAAATCTGGTTTACTTTGTCGATGAAAACCGCTTTTCAACGGATTAGCCCATGAGCTGAGATTTAATATGGAAATCATGTTGCAGTTGAGACCACATGAAAAGGATTTCAGGTCGGCGAAAACAAAACATGAGTAAATATTGTATTGCAATGGGATTCACACGATGCATAATCTTTTCGAACAACTGTCATATGTAAAAACAAATGGAACGAAATTTGGTTTTTTCTAAAAATATTAACCTGGTTAGGTTGTAAAGGGTTTTAATTTACATTCAATCCTATTTACTCAGGGATGAATTTTTTTCGAGTCTGAATACGCGCATGAGTGAAAGCCTTTTATCCCACAGCGTTTATTTATAATCCGTCTGTTTTGTTTTGATTTTTAAGAAATTTACAGAACTAACCCACGTGCATAATTATTATTTTGAATTTGAAGCTCCTTATTTTTGGTCTGTTGAAATGTTTACGCATACAAAACCTCGTATTGTATTATTTATTTTATCTTCGGATTTTTCAGTTTTGAGAAAGTTTAGTACTGATGGATTAATTTTGCTTGTTTTAGGTGGGAAGATTGAAGGTAAACTTAAAATTGCGTTCATTTGAATTTTTTGTTAAGGGTTCTGTAAGGATCTATATTTGGGCCGCTCATTTCTTATTCGAGGATAAGTTTTCTTTGAGCTTAGTTCTTATTGAGAAATCATACTGTGTGAAGAATAAAACTTTCCTTTTTAGAAGTAAAAAATGCCTTGAAAAGTTAAGGTCCTCATCTCGTATGCAGTATGAGATAACATGGAGAGTTTCTTCGACAACTTCGACTTAAATTACTAAAAATTTATTTGGTTAATTTTCAAACTCAATTATGAAATTTCGTTAAGTATATTGTTTTAGGATTAATTCTAATACAAAAAAATTGAACGAGGTTTGCTGTAATTTTGGCCCTTTACTTGACGAGAATCATATATTTCCCTAAATATTAGGTTGTATGTCATACAAAACCTCTTTTAAAATGCCCGAGGATACCAAACTTAATCTAAAATCGTGGCTTCAAATTACCCTGTTTCCACGTAATCTACACGCTTTAATTTTCTTTACCTATCCCCTCTTCCCTTCCTTTGTACCCTTCTCACGGCAGTATTTTTCCTCCGGAAAAATTCTTAATTATTGTGTGAACATTTCGCGAAAAAGAAAAAAATATTTTTTCGCTTGCGGGGAGGTGTCATTAATATCAATTTCATCATATGATTTAAAAAAATTATGCTGTCTCAGGAAAAGAAAAATTATTTCATATTTCAAAACGTCTATTTTTCATCATTTTTCTTTCCCCGGGAAAAAAAAAATTCACCTTTCTTAATACTATTTTCGATTTAATTTCTCGCACGTTTCTCCCCGTCCCGGGACAAACAACCTTGTAATTGATTTTTTTTACCCTTCGTCGTCCATATTTCCGTTTCGCAGAAAATAACCCATTTTTTTTTCTTTTTTGAAAATAAAAATCTGCGAAACGACTTGTCTTAAATGAAACATTTTAAGTGAAAACACCGGAGAAACACGTTGAAAGTCTCTCGTTGAAAACCAAATTAGAAGATTCATATTCTATTATCGTCAAAATCTTGCTTGGAGTGCTCTACTCCGGGGCAAGGAAAATTCAATTTACCAGGCTTCGTCAAAATTGTTTCGATATCATTTCTTCCGATCGTATATTTGAGGGCCAGGCGCCTCATCCCATCCTTTGGTTGATACATTTCAAATTTAAAAGTACGTATCCTTTTTATTTAATACCAGGCCTATAATATGATAGGTTAGAGCCGGTAAATTGAATTCGGGATGGATTTTAATTTGATATAACGCTTCAAAGCTATTACGATGTATCGGTAAAATTGGAAAGTACAAAAAAAAGGTTTGGCACACAGCTGGAAAATAAGCAGGAGGAAGTGCATGCGTTATTTTTTTATTCGGGGTGAAAAATAACTGGGAGAAAGAAAGTAAAAAGACGGGTATCAAGTAAAACTAATAAAATTTTTAAACTTAGTTTTAGGGGAAATGTTGTTTTTGACTGGTTATCAAAGTTACAATTTATTTAGCGTGTTATGTGATTAGTTTTAAGCTTCTCTGCCATCTGACGTAAGGTTAAAAATTTTTTAATGGTTTTTGGAAAGGTTTTTCCTTAAATGTAGCGAAGGAAAATATTCTGCGAAGAATTTATGTTCGTTTGTCACAAAAATCGATATTTGTGAAATTTGAGAGTTTTGGCACTCAAGCAGTTTAAAAAATACCTCGATGACATCTGTCTGTCTGTTTGCATATACGTCCGTCTGTCATAAATAAAATCGTGATAACTATGCTACGAAGTTTTACCCACAGAAATTCGCATCTCCAAGAAATGCAATTCGCATATTTTTCTGCTCAGATCAAAGCCAAACCAAACTGATTAAGCTGCAGACAAGCTATAAACCCTAATGTAACACGAAAACTAGTCAAAATTTGATCCTATTTTTAAAATTTTTTATTTCTTTTATATTATCATAAGTAAATTCCTTTTATATATAGGAATTCCATTGCATTAATGGGATTAATTTTGTCAAGGTCAAGGAAATCGAAAATTTAATTTCTCAGTATTTTCATACTACGAAGCTTTATCATTTTTTTTAAAATCTGGGAATAATGTAATGATACGCTATTACAGAGTAAAGTTTCTTGTTGCTCTAGAAGTAACAGAAAATAAACCTGCACGTTGCTACTTTCACTTTCTGAACACAATAGCTATTTACATTAATACAATTCCTCATCCCACTTTCTAAAGAAAAGGCCAATCGATAAATACTTTTAAATCTAATAGAAAAATTCTAAATCCTCTGTTGCATTCAATACAAATCACGAAACCCGAATCCAATTCGTTAAACAACTCCTTTTTGATTAAGCACTTTTCCTTGACAAAAGCAGGATATTGCAAAAATGTCTAAAACAAATCAAATAAAATCCTAACGATTGGAAAACCTAATTTATTCAAAAGCATTTCCCTCGCTGCTGATTGGCATTTATTATAAAAGATGGGGAGGGGACCATTTTTTTTTTTTTTTTTTTGAGCGCTTATACTCTTGACATTACAAACATTTTCAAAAATTTTGATTTCATCTTGTGTGCCCGTATAATGATAATAATGATAATAATTCGATTTGGGATTTACGAATTCGTTCGCCCAGAGGGGGCAGGAAGAGAAATAAAATAAGATCCTTGAATTGTTTATTCGAAAGGAAGGTAGATAAATAAACCGTGAAGGAAAAAGAAATACAGATTTCTTTATCAAACAGGGAAGGAAGATAAAACTCTTTCTTTTTGATAATATATATCCATGTCAATGTAAAAATGAAATGAAAATTAGGAAAACGAACCCTAAAGGCGAACGTGATTTATGCCATTAAAAGTTCCTCTTAAATGAAAGTGTCGGTTAGTGTACTAGTCGAGCATTCATGCTATTAATTAAACAAGGGGAGTAAATCTTTTTATCTGATACTGCTACACTTTGCTACAACTTTTTTTTATTCATTTTTTCCGCCTCTTCATGTTTTTTTTAAAGTATTTCGTTGAAAGAAAATTTGAAGTGGTGCTTAAATGATTTAGATAAAATTATTATAATGGGAAATTGATGCACAAGATTGCTATAAGCTCGAGCCTTTAAAAAAAGATCAAGTTGAGGCCATTTCTTGTCCTGATTTATAAAGCCGCAGGCTCGATGTATGGGGCCAATTATTTTTCTATAAAAGAACAAAGTTTTGAGAATGTGAAACAGACTCTAAAAAGCTTAGCCAGAGTTAGCAGACTTTTGTTTTAATTTTAACAGTACGAACATTATTAGTTAAAAAATCTGGCACTGCCACGTTTAAAGCTTTCTTTTAATTTGACATGGAATACCTCAAACTCATTCGATTTTACGCTTTTCTAGTTTCCTGTTCACGTTTCAAAAATAATTTAGAACACCATAACTAATTAGCTATTTTTCGCTAAGCTTTGACTAATTATCAAGGAAATTATTCACTCAAAAACCGATCAAGAAAAACTAAAAAAATTGCCAAAAATTTTTCTTTTGACTTCAAGAATGCATTTAATGAGATTATTGCCAAATTTTCACCATGATTAGTTTTGCAAAACATTTCTTTCATTGCACCGAAGTCTAATCATATTTTATAAGGCGCATTATTCCACTCTCTCGATTTTTCAGTTTTCTCCTTTCGTCAAATCGAAAAAAAAAATAGGCGACGAAAAACCACAACCTTGGCCTCAAGCGAATGTTTTTTTTTCCCTCTTCTTCGGATAACTTGACACATAGGATTCACACGCAAAGCTTTCAAGACATTATTAATTCAAACAACAACCGGATATTTAGGGCAAGGAGTCTAATTTAGTTCCGTCCAGTAACTGAAAAAGCGATGATACATTGCTGGCATGTTTTCCCCCTTTTTAAACGAAGGGAAAAATATCATTTTTCTTTCCCCATCGGAATACTCTTCTCAGACAAGTTTTAATTGCATGAATGTAAATAAACACCGCAGACAATGTTCTCTCGAACCACGTTTAGAAAATGACATTGCTAACTCGACATGGCTTAATCTGGTTATGCTTTAGTAAATGAGATATATATTCCGGAGGAAAACCGTACGATAAAAGATTTTACTACCGTCATTACAACAGTAAAAAAAACTGCAACTTTTTTTTTATTGAGCTAAAGTAACGGTGTTGGCAACAAAAATGTTTTTTATTAATTGCTTTCACACAACTTAACCACTAAAACAAAGGAGAAGTTTCTTTTTCTCTTATCTTTTTTTTTTGTTTTGAAAAATTAAAGATGCAGCGGATGTATTGCAGCCAACGATTTAAGGACAAGTCGTCTGTTGGAAAATTGAGAAATTGTTAAATTTTTCTAGGGGGGTAAATGCAGAGTGTGACAAAAAGATTAGGCTGATAACTTAAATGGGAGTTTAGTTTAGGCCTAGGTTTTTCCGATTCAAAAATGAACCCGAATGATCCCGAACCCGATCAAAAATGTCTTATGCTACCGAGGATTGGAAATTCCCATTCGTCTGAACGTCTAAAGGTGTTCTTCTTCTTTGAATGCATACTCGTTCTCGAGCGTAGGCGCCCTCTCTGCATATAGCTGGTTTGTGATTTTCGAGTTGACACAGCTAGATGGGACCTACAGTTTAATGCCGGTTAAGTAGAGAGGCTGTTCTGAGCAAGTCACCACCTGCTGGTTTGCCATTGCCTTGCAGAAGGGGGGGGGGTGGGGGCACATGAACACCCGAGTGTGAGTCGGGCACGCTATCCACTGAGCCACGAGGCTGGCTTAAGGTGTTACATCTGGTCAAGTCTTCTTTACGACTGCGAAACTTGGACGCTCAAAGTTACCATGATGAACCGTCTGGAAGCGGGGAGATGTGGCGTTACAGAAAAATCCTTCGAATATCCTGGACCCAACATATGACCAACGAGGACGTCTTGCGTCGGTTGCACAAGGACCGTGAACTACTTGCGACAATAAAAAGCAGGAAGTTGGAGTTTCTTGGGCATATGTTGCTGGGACACAAGTACAGGCTGCTGCAGACCATCATGCAGGGCAAGGTCGAGGGTAAAAGAAGACTTGGGCGTAAGAATCTCCTGGTTGCGGATTATCCGGAATTCAACCGGGTTAACCGTAGAGGAGTTATTGCTCATGGCCGCCGATCGCGAAAGATTCAAGGAGCTCGTCGGATCGATCGCCTAAGCTCGTGTGAGAGCAGGGCACCCAAAGAAGAAAAAGATTTTTCGTTAGCCTTTTACTATTTTCTCCCACCTTGCTCACTTACTTGTTTGCAAGGTTGAGAAGAAAATGTTTTTATTCTCTGTAAACCTATTTCTGCCGTTGGTAAAACCATAAAATTCTGAGAAATCAGTTACGCATCAAAATAGTGGACCGTAAAAGTTTTCGATTTTTATTGATATCGTTGTACAAATCCTCCTTGATCTTACCATTTGAAATTACATTTCTTCCGGATTTGAGCGTTCATAATTGTAGTTATATTCTTCTTTTCTTTACGTGTAATGTTTTTATTCAAGAATAAACCAGACAATGCACGTAACATTTTAAAAAAGAAAAACAAAGAAAAAAACCTGGATAATTTATACGAGTTATTTGAACAGGTTATTAAAGGAAAGCTCTCAGTCAAACGAGGGATTTAAGGAAATCACGATCAAAGTCAAATACAGGACGTCATGCTATTTGTTTAGCAAGAAACGTTTGAGAGCATCAATTTATCAAGAATGATTGTTAGAATTAAAACACATTTCAAGATTGTTTTTTTTGTTTGTTAAGGAAATGAGAAAAAAAATTACCTGTATCGTCTGCTAGCGTGGGCGTTTTAAAAAAAAAATCGATTGACTGCGAACTTGTCTTCCGCTTGTAAATGATTTCATGTCAGAATTTTTCAGGTCTTAACCTGTCGTAAAATTTTAATTTTGAAAAGTGACAGGGAAAATTATATTCAATACAAAATCTTACGGGGTTATTAAATTAAAGAAAAGCGTCTCTTCGGATTTATTAGGGTAGGAAAAATTGGGGAGAGATTTAAATCCGACGATTGCATGCCTTTTTAAAGTCTTCGGGAAAAGTTTTTAGTGTTGTTAAACTTTATTAGTTCGCACGGAAATCGTGTTCCGTGAGATATAATCAAAACTACAAAATGGTGGATATTTTCACACCTAGAAATCACGACGGGGGTGGGGAAGACGCAAAAGAGAAATTTCAAAAAAAAAAAATCGCATGATCGTATTGATTTAAAATCCATCGGGGGCGAAGTCTGTTAAGTCGGCGCCATGACTCTATTGACACGACAGCGTTTCCTTTTCTTTTTGTTTACCGAAAAGGACTTTTTTTTTTCGAATTTCACTGTAAAAAGGTAATATTTTATTACGTAATTTGATAAAAGTGCAAGATGGAGAAATTTTTCGAAAACACGGTCATTTCGAAAAGAATTGGAAATAAAAATGAACAAACTTTGTGGAAACTGAAGAGTACAAGTAAATATTACATTACCATTTTTCGGATCTCATTATTCTATCTAGAAAGTATCGAGTTATATTTTCTTACAAGAAAATATTTTTTTCAATCTTTTTTTAAGACACCATGTTTAAAAAAATGTTTCAATCCTGCGTAGGACTTTTGTTAATTTAAAACAAGATAATCGTGGGAAGTACTGTTGTATGAGACTGCTGACGATGTCGTGTCGATTTCCACTCGAAGTATCTATTTTTTTGTAGGTTTATTGTGTTGAAGGGAGCATAGTGAGAAAGGGCGCTCAATGAATGACTTTTGAAGAGAATTTCGTCCACTAGGTTCGCTGATTTATTTCATCTTCTAAATATTGATTTGGAGGCGTTGATTTCTCGATTTCTTCAATCGGGTTGGTTTGTAAGGGGTATAATTATGGAAGTTGTATGGGTTCTTCGTGTAATTTCGAGGTTGTGAGTGGTCCTTCAAAAACTTTGATAGAGAAATGCTGAAATTTAGTAATTATGGGGAGAGGAAATGCTTCAACTCAGATGTGATTTCAGGATGTTAAAAATTAGAAATTCTGTCTATAAGAAAAATTGGATAGTCCCTTGGGAGGGGAGGCTATTTCGAATGGAGTCATTATTGACTATTTTTCTTCCTCTTCTGCTTTTGCGGGATCAGAGAGCTTTATTAATAAAAAAGAAACAAAAGAAGAATAAGAACGCTTTATCAAGGCTACGAAACTTAAGAAAATTAATATTCAGCCCAGCAAATAAATTTACTGTTATTTAAAACAAAGGAAGGAACAAAAACGTTTAAACGTTCTGCACATTCACGACATATATACGCCTGCACCGGCAACAGCTTTTAAATTAACCATCAATAATTAGCCACCTCTTTACTCCTTGCTAACCTGGTTTAATAAATAATGTAATCATCCCGTTAAATTTGCATGATTTAATCATTCATTCATGCAAACTTTTTTTCGTGATCTTTTAGAAAGTAAATGAGAGAGAGAGAGAAAGAGAGAGAGCGAGAAAAAGAAGTGGTTAAAAAAAGATTGCGGGAGAGGCTTCGGCGTCCTTCTGAGAACACTTTACATAAAGGAAATGGTTGATGATCACATATGATGCTCTTCGGCGCGTCTCCCAGGAATTTCGTGAATTTCACCCCGTTTTCTTTTCTTCTCGCATGTATATCATCCGCTGCAATGCAGAATCAAGCAAAAAAACTCGTCCGTTATTTTTTTTTTTCCTATCTAACGAACAAAAATTAAAGTTTTTACTTAAAACGTACAGATGAGGCTCCTTCGATCGAGGGGTATCGAAATAAAGAAGAAGAATGAGAAAAGTACGAAAACGAATTGGGAAAAGAAAAGCAATGACGTCGTTTTTGAACAAAAGAAAAAAAAAAGGGAGGAAAAAAACGCCTATTGGAATGGATCGGAATGTACAGATTCGACATTTTTCACCAGTTTCCGCGATATTTTTTCATCCCCCTTGCAACTGCCTAAGCTTTATCACTTTTAGTTTTATACTCCTGGAAATAAAATCGCTTTAGGAATCCGGCACGTTTAAAAAATAATTTTAAGGAAAGTAATTTAAAATATCGTTAAAACATTTCTATACAATTCATCAAATGAAATGAAATATTTCCCTTAGGAAAAGCCAGGATTTGAGTTTTTTGCTTTCTAAAAACATCCTTAACCGTTTCACTTTCAAGAGAATTATCAAAAAGGTAGGATTTAAATGTCTCTAATGACCTTGTTAATCACTTAGCTTTTTCCGTTTTTTCTCCTTCGCTTATTTAATATAAAGGATCAAAAATACGGGACGTGACCTTGATTCTCAGGAAATAATCACCCTATGCAAGCAAAGCAAAGAGTTTTAAACAAAAAATATAATAAACATAGTTTTGGCTCAGAAGTGTGTTTATTTTCGATTTGGAATGAAAGGGAAAAAATTGAAAAACAATTGAAAGAAATAATACTGCATCACTCATTATAATTAACTGGGGATACTGCCCACACCCTCTCCCATCGACGGAGTCAAATCTAAAAGGGGATGAGGGAGACTTGAACCAATGCCCATTTCCCCTTGGCGCGATTCAATTTAGATCCCCGGAAATATTCCAAATGGAACTCTACTATTTTCATTAAGAAAGAAATCCTAACTCTAAAATAAATATTTCCCCGATTAATTATTTTCCGTTTATAAATTTTAACCGTGCGGGATCAGGATTTCATTTTATTGTCTAATTATTTTACTAATTGAGTTATTCGATTTAGATTAGATTGTAGAGCATTTATGTAGGGTTTATATACTTGTAAATGATTTTTTTTTTTGTTTGAAAATGAGGGCAAATAGACAGCTGATGATTGATGATATAAAAGAAGTTTTTATGGAAAGAAAATTTTTGAAAAATGAAATTGTTGCGGAAGTTTAAAAAATGTAATTTTTACTTGCTTCCAGGTATGGCTGCCAGAAAAAATAAATAGACGATAGAGGACCATCACAGAAAACTTTGCGTTAGTTGCAGTACACGTCATAAGATTGAGTGTGGCAGGCTTGGAATGTTTTCTATCAATAAGATGCTGCCCAATTATAATTTTACTAAAAGCCAAAATCGGATCACAAAACTTGTGGTGAAATTCGAACTACAAAAGATGAACCTCAAGCATGGTACGTATACAATTCTTCTGAGCGTTCAAGATCTTGAGGAAGATCTCGGCTTCATTTAGAAGACAATAAAGGCTAAGAGTAGGTAAATAGAAAGTTTAGGAGTGCAAAGAAAAAAATGTAAATGGCGTTGGACTAAGAAAGGTCCAGGCTTAGAAATGGAACGTGAAGATGAAGGTGAAGGTGAAGTTGAAGGTGAAGCTGAAGATGAAGATGAAGATGAAGGTGAAGATGAAGATGAAGGTGGAGGTGGAGGGGGAGGTGGAGGTGAAGGTGAAGGTAAAGGTGAAGATGAAGGTGGAGGGGGAGGTGAAGGTGAAGGTGAAGGTGAAGATGAAGATGAAGGTTGGAATACTTTGGACATGCTATGTTCAAAGATAAGTAAGTATGGCATTCTCCATCTTATTATACAAGGCAAAATCGTAGGACCGCGGGGTCTGGTACAGAGAAGAACTTCCTAGCTACGAAATCTTCGGGAGTGGTTTCGAAAAAGTATCAAATCCTTGTTCAAAAACAAATCGCTATGATAATCACCTATCTCCATAGGAGAGGTAACTGAAGAAGATGAATCTAGGAACGCATTTATTTTTATCTTACCACCAAACGTATCTCGGCTGAGAGGTTCCAACTGGTGACCACCTGTTAAGGGAAAGCCGTTCAAAAATTATTGAGGACTGATCAGTTCGGGGCGATCAAGTACGGGGCTGTCGTGTAACACACTGTTATCTCTCGGTAGCCATTTTCCTTTTTTAGAAAAGAAAAGTTATCCATGTTAGGTTGGTATAAAACTTTAGAAGTAGTAAGTAAACTTTGATCGGATCAAAAGAAGGCGAACCCCCTTACCGGATTCAATTTGAAATCCGCCCCTGCTTACAAAATACACTTTCTCGTATTCAAATGTGAAAAAGCTCCGAAAGAGGATTCCATTTTATAATGTAAAACATTCTTCAAAGTGGTATGAAAACAAAAACTAAAATTGAAATTCGATCATTTTGATTTTCCAAGTATAATAGAACTATATAGTTTCCGTTTAAACAGATTTTCAATATCTGCATAGGCAATTTATTTGTTTAAAGCTCAATGGCGCGGGGCTTGAAATGACTTCTCCGTATAATATATATTCACGGCCTTGTTGAAGTCAAGTACGTGGAAAAGTTGGATATTGACAATGGAAATCGATCATCTCTTCCTCTTATTTTAAATAATTATATACTTACTAAAACAGTTCGGGGAAATAATACTGCGTCACGATTCTCTTTTTCAACAACTGACGAGGATTCGATTTGGCATACAGCGCATTTACCTGCAAAAAAAAAAAAGGACAAAATAAAATGATATGAAAACGTGTAATGTAAAAATGAGGTTAGGAAATACGCATAAATATTTACGGTCGTAACCGTTTCGCTTAAAAATGCATCCCCGTTTACGGTTAAAAAAGGGTTTATTAAAATATTCTTATCTGTTATTTTATTTCAAAAATAAAGTATCGTTTTGGGCTCGTAAAATCGATTACAGTGCGGAAAAATGTAGATTTGGTAAATTACGTAAACGTGGTTAGAGGAAAATTATTAGCGGCGAAGAGGGAAAATGTTGAGGTAGGACAATGGTGGGGTGGCGATATAAGAACTAAGCGCTGGAGCACATTTGGAGCTCCGTAGAGGATCGTTAATTCCCAATGAAACAATTTTGGTCACTCTACGAAATGTCCCATCGATTAGTAGATCTTATAAAACGGAAATCTTATGTGAGCACCAGCAGGTCCCAGACCGAGGGCCTTCTAACACGCCATAATAACTTCATCGGACAGCTATCAGCCTTTCGACCCAAAAGGCAATATTCGAGCCTCTTCCTGCTTCTACGGTTTTGAGGGGCTTGTAGCAAGAACTCTATCATTATTGTCCCATCTACGTCGGCTTTTTCTAGAATTAGGCTAACTAAATCTCACTCACATTAAAACAAGGGAGTCGCAATTGTTTTCATCCCGCGTATTTAATTTTCGTCGGGGAAAATTAAAGGCTTTAAAAACAAATTTTCCCTGGTTTTAATATAATGGTTACCACATTGCATAAAACCCAAGGAAAATTTTATTCATTACACCATTATGAACTTTTTTCCCAGAAAATTCTTTCCCTTCCCCCATTTTTTTCCGCATGTAGTCAAAGACTTCATTTAAAAGTTTTGAATCTTTTCCAAGGAAATAAATCATGAAAAAATCGGTAACGTCTCTGAGATGTTAATAAAACGATATTTAAAAATAATAAAAAAAAATATTGCGTCTGACTAAACCAGCAAGATGGTGAGCATGCATTAATTACTTTTATTTTACTTATTTTTTTTTTCTTTTTTCTTTTTTTTTTTTATTCTTTTCCTCGGATGATAATACAGAAACTTTTAATTAAAACGTCATAGATCGTTGCCGCTGCTCTGGGTTTATTTTACCATTTTACCTGCGTTCGGTTTAAATTTGATGAAAGCGTTAAAATGAGAAAATTGATAGCAGGAAATGAACCGACGCAAACAAGAAGTACAGTTAGCGTGTCATTAGCTTATTTTCCCCACGCGATTCATCCTGAGTGAGTGGTTTACTTGGTGAAATGCGAATCGTGATTTCCGAAGGTATATAGACCTATACTTTATTCCCTCCCCCCCCCCCCTTTTATAGCTTTTTTTTAATCTATAATAGAAAAGGAATAAATAGCCGATTCGTGTTTATTCCCTTGCAATCGATACATTTTTTTTAAAAAAAGCAATTCGTTGCGCAGCGTGGTATCAATCAAGCAATTTTTAATTTCCTCCATGCGAAATTTCCCAGTTCTAGTGCCTTGTCATCTTTTCTTTTATCCTCCTACTCGGAAAAATAAAAATTGGGGAGAGAAAGATACTAAAAAAAAAAGCCGAAAATTAATTTCGTGTGCACGTTTGTATTCGTGATACAACGCCGTAAAATATCAATAAGAGAAAAAGTGGTCGGGGGAGGGAAAAAAAATGAAATGACGAGAAAATCCGCGATGGATTTTCAGCTCCCCGTGTATCGGTTAATATAAACAATTTATTAAAAAAAAAAAGTTATTAATTGTTCTCGCTTGGAGAATTTTTTTTTTTTTTACTTTTTTTTAGGATCCCAGTGGAAACGAAGTGATAAAAAATCAAACACCCTTAATTTTACGAGGTCGTAACGTTGTAAAGTTTATTAGGAAACCGGAGTACCCGAGAGTGTTATTTACGATCGTTTACATAAGTAAAGCAAAAGGATAACGAAATGAAAAGGTAAACGCCATTAAGTTTTTAAGTTGGTAACACTTAAAATGAAACCGTTTAAGGCCATTAAAAGGTGCGTTCATGTCGCTTTTGTTTTAAACCTTGATATATTGTGGAAAGAATGGTTGAGTTATGTGCAAACGAGGAAAAAGTTTTTATGATGAAATAATTTTTTGTTAAGTAGAAGGAGATTATGGTTCGTTATGATCGTATTATTAATAATTATTTAAGTTGGCCGTAACTTTAAGGGTGTGAAGTTTAGGGGTGGCTTTTGCAGTCCCTCCAGTATAAAGCAGAAGTGCCAAGGTTAGTAGGCAGCTATAATTTGCAACAATGAAAAAACAGGAAGGTGTTGTCCCTGCGGTCTAGCGGTCATCCAGAGGGGGCTATGGCTTTAAAAATGTTCTTTTATAAGCTAAGCGTTGCATGATCATTTTGCCCCCTAAAAGTCAAGAGTGTTTGCTCCATTAGAAAAAATAGCGAGATTGCGGCTTTGGTCGCAAATAGCCAAGACCAGAAACAAATGAGGTGGGCCAAAGCTTAGCTTGAGAGGTTTGCACAATTCTTTTTATAAGTTCGTAGTTCCTCTTATGCGCCCTACAAGACAAATCTGAACTGCAACTGCTTTTGCTTTCGAGAGGTTTGAAATTTGGTCTTTGGCAAAACATCAGACCTCGCTCATATCTCAACCAAGTCGTACTAGACAGCCTAATAGGGAGAAAGTGGGCACTTTATTGCCCCTTTATGCCGAACAATACTTGATAAATGCGGGGTCGCCATTTGCAATTCTAGAAACTGCCATGAACTATAAGTCCGCTGTGATCTCTAACTTGAAGTTGCCATAATCGGAAGCAAAACGACTCCCATTTTGAGACCATGGCAGATCAATAGTTCAAGAACTCGGCAACTTCCAAACTTACTAAAAGCGATCTTGTGTGTAGCAGACACCTCAGCGAAGTGTCCAACTTCTTATTAGGTCGCAAAATCTGTTTAATTAAAAACTTGATCCTTGCCTCTTTATTCAGAGGACATGATTTTATGAAACTCCAATTCTCAAAAGAAAAGGAAATAATGTTGCGCTTATTTTAACAATCAATGTATGTCTTTTTTGTCTTTCCCGTTGCTCAGAAAATTGGCGCCGATTGCATCGACAGTTAAAAGCTAAAAGAAAAACTAAAAAAGAACACGATTCGTCCATTGAATTAAATCCCTTCATCATATAAAAAAAAAACTTAGAATACAGATAAGATAAATAATCTAACGCCAGCGGATTGTGTAATCCCGCAATAGTGAAATTAACTGCCTGGAAACTCTTTGTTACTGAAAATGTACAATCTGGATTTGTGTGTCAGTGTTACGGAGTCTGCCTTTTGACTACCCCCAATTCATTCACTAGCCTACACAGAATAAAACGGCAAGGGGCATCATGTTTTTATCTTTGATCATCCTTTTCCTTTTTTTTCCTACATCTACTAAAAGCTTTTTTTTTTTTGTTATTGCGACGAATGCACGAGCTTTCGCGAAATAACTTCTCAAGCGGTTACATAAATTTATCAATCAGTCTACAAAAGTAATTTCAATTTACCTCCCAAGAGAAACTCTATTAGAAAGTTTTGATGACGTCGGGGACATCAGAAGTTAAATTGGGAGGAACTCAATTAACTTTTGTGAAATGACGTTGCAGCCCTACAATCAGGCATTAATGGATTCCATAAGCCTTGAGCATCACACATGTTAAGGGAAAATGTAAATAATGCATTTTTGGTGGATTCTGGAACGCATCGTTAACGTTAAAACTGTCTCCTTTTTGAATCTAAGCTGGTTTACTATCAAAAAGGAGAGATCGTTATGTTTTTAACGTCCTTTGTCGACATCATTAATTTCGTTACGAGAAAATCATTAAAAAGCTCTCTTCAACGAAACGGTGCAGTCATCAAATTTAATTGTAATATTTTACTGTTTGAATTCTGTAATTGCTAATGGAATCGACTCGTAAGAGTTTTCCTACTGTTATTATTACATAAAAAAAGGGAAAAGTGTTTTGATTTTAATGAATGTCAAGACTAATCAGTGCTTCATTATAGTATGATCGATTTTTTTTTTGTTTTTCAGCTTGATTTCAATTGCGTCAATCCTTTTCTCGAAGTTAACGTGACTATTTCTGTTACCGGAGTGATGGGCACGCCTTTTTACCTCGTATGCGTCATTGCGGAAATTGAGAAATCGTGATCGCTGAAGTTTTTTTTAGACGATATTCAATAAACATTCGTAGATTAAAAAGGAAGATAAGAGGGAAACGGCATGAAAATAACCAAGGCTGGCGTTAATGAAATAATGAATGGCCGGAGTAATCGTAAGGATTGGTAAGCACATTTTTTCTAAATTACGCTTGATTGATTAAGAAATTTTTAAAAATGGAGTGAGGTGTTAATATTGGGATAATTTCAACAGATAAGTGCGTGAGCTAATGGTAGATAAATTGGTTGGATATTTAAGAAGAAAAACAATGTTAAGGGACATAACGGTAGGAAGGATTGGAGGGGACTTGTAACGATGTAAGAATTTCGAATTCATCAGCTGCTGCTTAAAATAGGTAAGTCGTTAATGGGTTATTTAAATACCGATCAGACCACTACATCGGATATTGAATTCTACTTCGTTTAACGGCTAGAAAACCTTGTTAAAAAATATTAAGAGAAAAATTTACTTGGAACTCGAGTGATGATTGAACCCACGTCTTCATTATTGCCGGTCATATGCTCCGAGCATATTAGAGTTAATTTTTCTCTCAATATTTTCTAGGTACAAGTAGTATTTTTAAAAATTTCCCAACTACGCCGCAACTCAGAATGGGGTAAAATTAGACAGCCAAAATATGAAAAGGGAGGCGAAGCAAACTTCTCTAATGGAGCTAGAAATAGCATTGATGCCTTTGCATTTATATTTTTACCAATTTTCAACCGATCTTTCCATTTTTAAACCAAACAACGCAAACCACCTATATTGGGAGTTACCTAACGATGCAGTTTCCTGGATCCTGACCCTAGTAGAAAAATATTGAAATGTGACGTCTGTCAACATGGAATCATAACTGGTCCTATATTAATACAGGTGTAACAGAAGTCGACGTATTTTTTTTTTTTTTTGGAGATACCCGAGGACTAAAGGAGTCCGAATTAAGTTTTTTTTTTTCCCCCATATGATAAGTACTACCAAAAAGCTCATTAAATGATGGTCTTACGATTAGACTCGGAAACAGGCTCAGTCTGTCTTTAAAAGAGAACACTGAGAGTCTTGAGCCTCGTAATACGAACCTACCATCGCTGGAGAATCGTTTGATATCGCTGTATAGTTCCATCGATATCGGACCATTTTTTTTGTCATACTCGTGACCCGAGTACCAGCTACTTGTGTATACGTACTTTTGTAATACACCAGTGGAATGCGCAGATACGCGGGACCTACTTTTATAACACCGAATCCAAAAGGTAAGTTAGAAAGTCTGTACTACGCATGTTACCACTTGCTATCTTGTCTTAACCTTGTAAGGATCGGGACAAGTCCAAACAACAGCACAGGAGTCGTTTCCAACTCCTCAATATATGTTCACATCACCAAATGTTGATGGTCAGATGTGAATTACGGTCAGAAAAAGTTTAAACCGAACTGTGATTAGACTGCTAGACCGCCCGAGTGTGTCCGATACGTTATTCACTGCGCCACAAGGCTGAACATTGGACCAATAATGATACAATATTGACATGCGTCTTATTTAAATATTTTTTTATTAGTGTGTAAAGAGTTGTGGAATCTCAATAAAACCAGTCCCTATTTCTGAACCAAGAAATTTTCCTTCTTCTATTCTTGGCCGTTTCTCATTATTAGGGGCATGACCGATATACTGGAGTTTCTGTCGCTTAATCTTATAGAGCATTTCCAATTCTATGTTCGTCGGGCACCAAAACTCGGTGGTAAAGCCAAATTTCAAATGCCGTCAGCTTTTCTTTTTTAATTTAAGCCATTATTTAAAATAACCGTTAAACAACTATTTAAAAAAAGTCTGCTCATCAGAAAAAGTGGAAACTTTTTCATTACTCCCAACACCAAAAATTTACAATGATCATGCGATAAATCGATTTTGACAAATGTCAACGTTGATGACCAAACATTTATCTATAGCAATCCCTAACAAAAAGCCTACATCTTCGGTCGCCACATTCAAAATCAAACGGTCATTTACGAGCACACATGACCCAATTAGAAGCGGATGGCATCGTAAAAGCGAAATATCTTTAACATCCGATGTATTTCCCTTCGTATAATCCTCTTTCCTGAGGCGGGGGGCAAAATGATTATTGGAATAAATAACAGCAAGAAGCCGATTGAAAATGCACGATTTCCTCCCTGAACTCACACGCACCACGCCCCATAAGTGAAATTCCGGATTCAGGAAAATACGAAGGCCGTTATTATTCTCATCATTTATAAAAAGAAAATCCGTTGTTATTACATTTTCGGCCCTTTTCGGGTTCCCGCCTACACTTTGCGATATTGTAAGAGGAAGCTATCGTTTTTATCAATTATTTTCTCTTAATGCGTAAAAATGAGGATGTGTTTTGTAAAAAAAAAAATATTGTTTTATAAATAAATGCGCCGCGTTTTCATGTCTGTACCGATCAATTGAATGTAATACGCAAGGGACATTGGGCTAGACAATTAGCCTTGCAATCTGTCACGAAAGTCCTGTAATAAAAAGGAAACAGTCGATACACGCGGAACTATGTCATTGATTTAAATGTTGATATAAAAATATATCTTTGAAAGATAATTATATTCGATATATAATTACTTTGAAAAACACGATTTGGGACGTACGATGGGTTTAAGTGAAATTAAAAACAGCCAAAGTGAAAAAGAAAAGTTTTTCCAGTTGCCCCCATTGAATTTTTATTAGTTAATCATTCCAGTGGAAAATATTTACACATTCCCATTTTTAGATTTTTCTTGGGTTTTTCTTTTCTTTTTTTTTTCTCCCCTCGAAGATAAAAGTCGTTGGCGGGGAAGTTATGGGGAAAAATCTTTCCAAAAGTAACCTAATTCTCTACTTGTTCTATATCTATGCCAAGACCCGGAGATAATGGCGGTTTGGATAAAGAATTTTTTATTTTCTTTCGCTACGTTTTTTCGTGATTGATTTGATGCATCGAAGGGAAGAGGGGAAAGGAGGGAGGAAAGAATAAAGTTTTTAGGGCGAAAAATTGAAGCAATCGAAAATGTTGTCTTTTCCGTTGTTTTTCTCGAGTTTTTTTTTTTTCATGAGATGTCCTTTATTTTGTTTAGATGGTTTCAATGTTAAGGGATTTTTTTTTACGAGGACGATTGAAGGTTTTGATGGGGAGAGTTTGAAGGATAATTCAAGGACAAGAAGTCAAGTTCATAGGGACGTGGGTTGATAATGCGGAGAACGGATCGACGGTGTTTATCTGTCTGGGACGAACGATTGCACTGAGAAGGCGAATCAAATGACTGAGATAATGAGAAAGGGCTGGGCTAAACAGCTTTTGGAAATCTGAATTATTCAAGAGTGTAGGATTTTTTTTATTTTTAAAAAAAATTTGATGTAACAGTATTTTTCAGTATTTTTGGTGGCAGCGCATGAGGAATCGAAAATTTGCACGCATTTAAATTATGTTAATTGGTAGGCAATTTACCATTTGCTAGCTTGCTAGAACTTTGTAACTGGGTCGAGGTTTAATGACAATACATATTAACTGTGATTTATTGAATGGCGAAATCGCCGTACTGATTTCTTATGACAGATGGAATCGGTCAAAAGAGAAATATGGTGAAGATTTCCTAATGTGTGTAGGGGACGTTATTTACTTAGTCAAGAATGTGGCAAAAACCAGAAGCTGTTGTAACCCTCGTAAAGTTCATATTTGTATTAGAACGTTCCAGAAATCGTATGTGCTGTTTGGACTAAGAATATCTGTAGAAAATTAAAACAGAAATACAGCTTCATTCTTTTTAATCACATATACTCAATATCTCGACTGTTTTCCGATGGAATGCCACCAAAAATAACAAAATAAAAAACCCAATAAAACTTCTGTAGCCGTCTCTCATTTCAAATTAATTAACATTAAAACATTCAAACTTTTTCATTTTCAACTCTCTTAGCTTCTGCCTTTTAGCGGTATTGCATTTCATATTTTTATTCTCGACCTTGTCATATCTACAAAACCTTGATCTTTATAAATAATTTGATTGTATTCTCTTTTTTTTACATGACAGTAAATCGACATCAAGCCATTAGTGAAACAGAAACTAGAAAAATATCATTAAACACGACATATTATTTTTAAAAATATATCAGCATAGAATTGACTATACGGTGCGTTTGTGTTTCGTTCCTTCGTGTGTTTAAAATAACTTAAGTCTGCTTTTTTCCTCTCCTGTAGGTCAATCGCTTATATAATTAACCATTTCGCCCATTTTATTTAGTCTAGTAAAATAACTTATCGGTGGACTGCGAAAATTCCTCGTATTTTAACAAATATTTAAAGCATAATCTTTCCTCGTTTTTTTTTTTTTTTGCAAAAAAGTTAAATAAACAAAAATTCGATAAGCCGAAATCAATAAATCCCATCATTGCAACACGGAATTCATTTTAACGAATTCGCGAGCGGAGTCTTCGTCAACCATTTTAAGTTTTGAAAATTGCAAGGCATCCATCAGATGAAGAAGGATCCGAGATTGGATATGACAGAGACGGCTCGTTTTCGACTGAGCTTTTTCATGTTTTCCTCCAAATCCAAAGAAGAAAAGGAAAATGTAATGGAACATGATTAATTACACTGGTGATATGTTAATCCGGCATCGTTTTCATTCAAAGGAAGCTTGGGAAAATAATAAGTAGAATAAGAGATTTCCTCCAGTTCGTCATGGCCTAATTCTTAAAAGGTCGTGAGCCGTTAAAAATTTTTTTTTATCCAAGACGGAAATGTTCTTTTTTGAAGCCACGAAATGCGAAATTAGGGAAAGTGCAATCATCAATTATACTTTCATTTCGCTTAATAATAACGGTCGCAAGTTACGAGTCGTTTAATAACCGAAGAGTCAAAATAATTGGCAGGATTCCATATGATTCTGTAGAATGCTTTCAACATGTGGCCAATGAGTTCAAAAAACAAGAGATGGTTTTGATGATGTGTCGCCTAAAAGCGTGTGATGTTTTTGTCGCAAAAATATCATCAAGAATCATTTGTCTTCGTCATTTGGATTTGCGGATGAGTTTTATTAGGAAAACGAAGAGATCGGTTTCGTGTTTTCGGGGAAAATGCTCTTCTGACTCGTAGGTGCAGAAGTGGGACGGTTCTTATGTTTCGTATATTTTCTTCGATTTCAATACATTTTTTTGAGGAAGGTTCTCGGTTGCATGTTTAATCCCGGTGGCAACAGATGTTTAGAAATGTTGGCCTTGGCCTGGAGAAGTAAGCAAATTGCACAGCAGGCGTGATGGAAGGAAACAACATGGGAGATAATTTTTGTGATGGGATTCGCAGTGAGGAGATAAGGATTTAGAGTAACGCAAATCGAAAAGGGCATTTTGGAGCGTGCTGGAGGCAGTCTTGAACAATGGAATACCACTTTATACTGCATAAGTTAAAAATGTGTTTTAGGGTGGTGCAAGAACATCCCTGGGTCTAGAGGACTGGATAGTAACTAGGTAGGACTCATTCCGAGAAACGGGGCTACGGCAAATAAAATTGGCTTCTTCTTCTTTAAATGCCCGCTCCTCGTCGGAGATTGGCGATCATCATGGCGATCCTAACTTTGAAGGCTGCCGAACGAAAAAGGGATACCGAATTTTGGCCGTACCAGTCTCTTCGATTCTTGAGCCAGGATGTTTTCCTCCGACCCGGTCTACGCCTGCCCTCAATCTTCCCCTCCATCACCAGCTGCAGAAGGCGATACTTTCCGTTACGAATAATATGGCCGAAATATTCAAGCCTTCGCCTCTTGATCTCGAAGAGCACCTCCATCTCCTTGCTCATACGATTCAAGACTTCGACATTGCTTACCCGTGCTCCACGGAATTGGTAACATGCGGCGATATATCCACATTTCAAAAGCCTTCTTTTCCAGCACTTTGGCTTACAAAACTGGCTTAAAAAATTGGCTTACAAAACGTCAAGTTGAATATTCAAACATCAAGGCAAGGCCGCAAAGCGTTTTTGAAATTGACAAAAAATGTTAGCTTCACGTAGAAATTCTTCGTCTTTATACAAATTTTGAGTTTTGGTGCAACTCCGTGTCAAAATTGCATCTTTCCCTTTCGAAATTTCCCTTAGCATTTCTTGTTCGTGGCCCGAGCCACGTGGAGAAAACGTGGCCCGGTCTTTGCTTGAATGCATTTGGACGGTCAGCAAGTTTGTGCAGCCCAAAATAAAGAAGAAAATGACTCGTGGCTTGATAGGTTTAGTGGTCTACCCTAATCCATAAAATAAATTTTTCAGTCAGTAAGGTGTTGACGCTCTTATCATTACTGTAAAAAACGAAAAATTTATATTTGGAAACTCACTAAAAAATCATATCTATTGGTGCATTTCAATAAAAACGTCAACCTTAATTAACAATGTAATATTTAGTACGCGATGATGCACTTTATTCCCATTAGACTTGAAAGCATTTTAGATTAGGTACAGTTATTAATTATGACACTAATCCGCGAATCTTGCCAATAATTTTTTTTTTTGGAATTTAAAAAATCGACCTCATAACAAGACTCTTGTTTATTACGAACTAAATCCTTTCAATCATGTCTGCCTAAACCACAAATTCTGAGAAAAGTCTGTTTAAAAAAAATACGGAAGGACAAAAAGTATGAGATAAAAAAATAAATTCTAAAAAAAGCTTCAGCTAAAGAAGACAGATCTTAATGAAATTTTAATCTGTTTTGTATAGCATTTAAAAAATTGAAGATGGTCGAGGGAAAATTGAATAAGTTCAGTCTTAGTGGTTGTATGAACACGAAATTCGATCTAAAACTCCGATTTCTGGATATTCCGATTAAATAAAGCTTTTTTGCATAGAATTGGAAAGACGAGAAGCGGGAGCTTTTCTTTCCTCGAATTTTATAATAAAGTTTTGTACTATAAAATAAATCGAGATGCGTTCATCTCATCTTTTTTTGTATATATTAATTTACCCCCGCTGTTATTTGAAAAGGAAGAAGGAAGAAGAAAAAACTTCACTCGCTTCGTCTAAACGTTTTTTCTTTTATTGTTTTTTTTTTCTTCTTCTTACATCTTCTAAAAGAAGACATTATAGAAGCGGGAATCGCCGTTGAAAGGTTTAGAGGTAGTCTTGGGATAAGGAAAAAGTAAAACCCTTGGTTAAAAGAAAAAGAGATCACGAGTCGAATGATAGTTGCCATCTGAAGAAGCAATCTAGACGAAATCACTCAAGTCTTTAAGGTCCTTCATGACCGCTTTACCAAATCAGCAACGAACAAATTTATTTTGGGAATTCGTATTTAAAAGCTCTCTGTCTATGAAAACGTTTTTTTTCCCCTCTTTTTTTTTTTCGTCGGAGCTTTATTTTCAACTAAATCTCATTCTTCTGGAATACAAATCAAGGTTTTTTCCCTTTTGCTTTTTTTCTTTTATTTTATTTTTACGTTACAGGGTTCGAATAAGCTAAACAAACGATTTTCTGATGTGTGACCTTTTGTTCTGGAAATACGTTTAAGATAATAAGGAAAACCTAAGGGTCGTATCGTATCTTTTTTTTATCATTTGTTTTTCTTTTTTTTCGACAGACGGTTTGTAGTTGATAAAGCGTTGAAAGTTTTTCTTTTTGAATATGGAATTGAGGCGCTTTTAAGTTTGTTAACGTATAATTGAATAGGGCAGGCAATCAAAGAAAACAACATGTAACGATCAAGATTTTACTTTCACAATGTTAGTTTAGCCAATTAAGAAAAAAACAATGTAATTTTTCATAAGTAGATTTGAAATGTTGCACGTGACGAAGCATTAAATAATTTTCCTGTGATCAGCTGTGAAACATTCAACTAATTCTCCTGGATGATTACCAAAATATTTCTCATGTTAAAAGCACGTGTGGGATGTTCTGTTTTTTTTTTTTTTTTTTTTTTTTTTTTTTTTTTTTTTTTTTTGAAATTTCAAGAAAAGTATTTGTTCTTTGCTATTTTTTTTTCATCCCTCGATAAGTCAGCGTCCGGAAATATAAATTTTTTCGTAGAAAAAGAAACTCTGGTTATTTGTTGAAATACAAATTTCAGTGTTTTGGCACAGAGCGGAACAGTCATGTTTAATTTTGGAACGAAATTCAACTTGTTTACATTCGCTTAGGCCCGAATAGGGTTCTGCTTCGTTTCATATTAATGTTTGAGTTGAGGCGACCTTACTGTGGCCTCATGCTACGGCTTTTCACCCTCGCCGACTTTACACTTGATAAACTTACATAAAGTTTATCAATACTGGCGTTTCTCGGATAAACAATTTTGGTTTGGTGAAAAGACAGAGCAGTTGCCGAAGCGTTGCAAGCCGTTTGCGAGCAAAATAGCACTGTATACAAAATGGCATCGCATAGCATGACTCAGTCTAATAAGTTTAGTCGTACAGTCCCATACGGATTAGGAAGGTTCGCTGCGATTCGCACCCGAACGAGAAGCAATGATTCCTCAAAGAGTCACTTCTGAATAATGTCTGCTATATTGACATATTCTTATGATCCAATCTGATAAAAAGTAAATAAGTCTACTATTGGAAAACCACAATGAGACCGCAATAGCAGACGATATTCAGAAGTGACTTCTGGCGGAATAGTTAAGATAACAAAGCATTTAAAAAAACTCCATGTTCAAATAAGTTAGTGCTTCTGTAGGAAAGGCTGAACTTTGAGCGCCGAATGAAAAATAGAACAGTGTGCACATTTTCAATTTTTTATTGACACCCTCGGATTTGAGCGTTGTAACCGTGTTTTTTTTAATCTTGCAATCGACATGATTGTTTTCAATGTTCCACCAATAACACAGCCCTTAATAAGCTATTCATTATCACGATACAAACCCATTTGACGGTGACACCAATTTTAGTTATTTAATGATTTTTCGAAATACAGGGTTGTACGAAGATGGCAATTTTCTACTGTCGAGGCCTTCATTGGAGTTCTTAAAAACACGATTGACTTGCCTGTTTTACTTCTGCAAAACGTAAACAAGAGTGTCCATGATGAATAAGTGCAGAAGGCTTCGAGATGGTATGTTACGAACAAATCTTAATCTTGCGCATCAGTTAAACCGATCTCCTGAATGACGTGTTCCAAATTTCGAATGACGTGTTTTTCATTCTCCATTTTCTCCGAGCATGAGTACTAAGACATTTCATTCCTGCCGGAACGCCGGGAGGTGGGGTACTTCGGTCATGGGGTTCGTGCACAATCATAAAAGAACAAATTGAAGGAAAGAGTAGAATCAGGCACAAAATACGTTATGGAACAGGATCGTTCACTGAAGAACTATTATGAATCTTTTGCGGCATTGAATGCTTTCAATGGATTGGCAGAAAAATGGCCTAAATTTGGCTTTAGCTTTAGCACAAAAGAAAAAATGCAAAGGAAAACGTGGTCCGTGAAAGAATCTTTGGTAAATCAGGAAGGATTTTGGAAAAACATTGCAGAAATCAGCGGCAGGCTTCAAATTTCTAAATAGGGTAGAATACCCAGATTTGAAGGCGTTAGATTGCTTAAAGCAATTAGAGGTCTCGACTAAGCCCTTCTTCGACTGAGGAACTACTTATTAGAAAGAGTTGATCTGAGATGAGACTGGAAAACATCTTAAGGAAAGTCTAGAAGGCGTGGAACGGAACCAAACTTCATTAATTTCACCTCTTGGATGAATTTTCAACTTTCAGCCTTAAGCATTAGAAAATTACTAGTTACCATAATCTTTCTGTTGCTTTTGCCAATCTGTGAATTACTGCTTAACATCTCATGTGAAATTTTTCCAGGCGAAACCATTAGCCAAAATAGCTTCCATTTAATTAGTAGTTGTTTGAAAGCGAACTCTAAATTCCATGTTCAATTTTTAAAATGTTAACCTCATTCTCCTTGTAAACTAACAATAAGTGCTTCCCCATAACAATATTTTTTCCAAACCGTAATCACCACCGATTTTAAGTTACTATCCGGTTAAACCTTTTCATAATAGATACATTGAACCGTTTCAATATTAGAAGAATAGAACAGTTTAAAAAACGACTTTCAATGAATAACGACGTCAAGTCATCATCGTAATCGATTAAAAATGTGTAATTTATAAAAATTCAGGTTACAACATTCATCGATTGCTTTCTGCTTTTGTTTTCTTTAAAGAAAAAATTCCACACAAACAAGAGAACTATACTATATAACTTATCACAAAGAAGGCGGTGGCTCCCATTTTCTTTCCCTATAAAGATTTACAAGGTAAATGATTAAAATTATAAAAAAACCCACCCCGGCTAAAAGTATGTCCCCTAAATTTTTTCAAAGGCACGATCTTATCTCCTTAATTAATGCAAAACGAAATTCGCAGAGGCGACACAGCGGACGGGGTGGAGATCGAAAAACAGAATAACAACCGAAAGCGGAGGAATACGGGGGAGTTGGGGAGATGGAAAAAAAAGCTTTCGACTGAAGATAAATTTATCGTTTTCGATTTCCATTTCTTATTGGATGGTTTTTCGGATTATCTTTGAACGGACCCCGAATCCATAAATGAGTGAGCACTGCTCCACCCGATTTTTTTTTTTTCACTGGAAAATTTTTCTTTTTTCACGAAATTAAAATTTCATCCTACCTTTTGATTTTCCAATGTATCACTCCGACGTCAGGCTTTCTTCATTGTCGGTCCCTTTCCCGTTCCTAAACAAGACGATCACTTTGAATTTTCTTCCTTTCTCCTTTCTCTCTTTCTCACTTAACAAGTTTCCTTGTATTTATTTTTCATTTTTTTCTTTTTACGACCTTCCGCGTTTTTCTTTTTTCTCTTTTACTTCACTTCACCGAAACTTTTTTTTTTTTTTTTTGAAATTTATTTAGTCCACTTGAAAAGTTTTAAAATCCGGAAGCATTAAAACGAAACGGAATCGACGAAAACCGGAGGAGGGTGTTTAAAAAAAAGGAATGGATGGATTATAAAAAAAAAAGAGAAAACTAAAAAAGAAACGAAGATGAATTACTGACCGACACGCATCTGTGGAAAAACGAATTGGGTTTTTCGGTGTAAACAACTGGGATGTATAAAAGCCGTGCAGAGCGCGGGGTCCTATTGATCACACCGGCAGTCGAGACGCAGCTCTACCCAAAGTTACAATTTAGAGCGCCGGCGTTTCGGACCGGGCTGTTTCCGTAGCAACGGGATGAGGCACAACTACCTTCACCACTCATCGCATATGGACCAGATTCGCCATCTACTATATCTCATTAGAAAATTATGTAAATACAAGTCTTATGATTTTTAACGCCCTCCCTCCCCCCCATTTTTTTTTGTTTTCCGAGCGGATTTAAAAATGTCTTACTTTATCAGTATGAAAAAAATTGAGAAGAAAAGGGTTTGTAAACTCATTTCCCGGGAGACTTAGACGATTTTAAAACAAGTATTGTACACAGTGTTCCAGCAAATTATCACGAAAAGGGTGAAAGTGGGGGGCGGGGATGCTCTGTTGCCGTATTTATAGTATATATAAAAATGTTGAAATGAAGGATCTTGAAAATGTCCGTTTTCATTTCTTCAACCAGGGTCATGGTTCCTTTTCCTTTTTTTTTTTCCTGTATTCCATTACCCATCCTTTTTATACAGTTCTCATTCTCTCTCTCCCATCAATCTGGTCACGATGACATTTTTTTTTCTTCTTTCTTTTACTTATTTAAAATCGAAGACTTTTTTTTTGAATCCCCCCCTCTCTTCGGCACTTTATCCTCGTTTGTCGGATAACCGAACCGATAAATGGAGTTTATATCCTTCTTCTATCCATCAGCCCTTTCTCCTCTTTTTTTTATTTATTTATACAAAACGAAAAGAACCTGGTGTTCTGGAAGAGCTTACATGTTCTTAGTGTAAGAAAAGTTTTTAAAATGTTATCGAGGATTTTTGCTGTTTTTTTGAAAATCCGATTTAAGCCACGAATAATTTCCATTGTTTAGATCGTCCATTAGATGTTTTTTTGATTTATTTTTACTGAGAGTGCATTGAAAAAACTACTTTCTCAAATCTACTACTAATAACAGTAGAAAATTAGTCACGTTTAAAAAATTCTAAAACACCATGCTAATTGCTGTATTTAGCAATGATCTGGGTAAATTCTGGATCCGATATCATCATTCCGCTAACATTTAAGTACAGAAGAGTTGGAGGTGGAAGGTCTTAAAGAAGGGGAGGGGGTGCAGAATTGCCCAAGTTGTGCTTACATAAGATTTGAAAGATCTCTAATCGAACTTTGGCGACTTCTCAGTATTATATCTTATTAGTGCATTACTCCCTTGGAAATACACGAGATGTACAATGTACTGTGTAGTCCGTTCTGGTGGCTGAACAATGAATGTATCCAAGTAAATTTTACCACCCACTGTTTGTCTTTCGCAAAAGGAAGCAAAAAAATATATATATAGATATAGTTGCTGTTAATGTCTCATATTAAGTTCACAAGGTGCAGATGTTATCAGTAAAAGGTGAAAGTCAATTAGAAACTGACAGTCATATGAAGGAGAAAAATACCAGCTAGAGCTGTAATATTGACCGAGCAGCCGGCTAAGTGAGTGACAGAACAAACAAGGAGATCAATACACTCATGAACTAGCCTCTAATCACTAATGAGATCAAGTCTAATTGTCTGCTGTGGATAGATCATGAGGCTCGTGCTTTTGAGATCCGGACGATCAGAAAGGCATTGGCCGAATCCCAACAAGTTTATCTCCTCAATGGATTATGGATTATGCCGAATTGTATAATGCAGAATGCAGAATTTATATAATTAAGGATTATGCCTCAAGGAAGGAAAATGATTAACCCTTTGGCTAAGAATGATAACATATGTCGTCATCGATGATATCTGTCGTCAATTTTGCCCAGACAGCAAGAACAGTGCCCATAGTTTGCTTCACTTTTGCAGCAAGTAAGTGTAAGTTTGCGTGGTCAACTAGTTCCCTTATTACTTCAAACTTGCCGCCAACTACCGCCACTTTTCTTGCGATCGGGGAAGAAGTCATGGTTGGCAGGGGTTTTCAGGGTCGATGAGTCAATTAGGTTTTGGGACGTTATGATTCGTATGTTATGTCATTACTATGTCTTAGATCATCAGAGCCTCACCTCAAGTAGTTGCTACTTACCATATTGGCTGCGCCTTTTCAGTTCTCATTCCCGTAGTGAAATATTCAATAACAAATGCCGTTGGTTCAGATACCTCTCTATGACTTTTTTATCCCTCTCTATGGCAAATACAAAGACCCAACTCATCGATTCGACAACTTCACCTGTTTCCCTTAACATCAAATACGCAATTCGGAATCGATTTGTGCAACCCTAATCGAGAAACCCTGTATGCCTTTGATATGTGTATTCGAATTATTTTCAACAAACAAAAAGGCATAAGGAGGTATTGGAAATTCGGAGCAGGTGATGCGCTATGTCGCGTGATATTTTCTAATTATCGGAATGATTGATTTGATTGATAACCGTGGGAATATGACTGTTTTGCGGTTTATATCATTCTAATCGTTAGGTATATATATAGATATTCTTAACGAGGAAAATATATTCGTGTGCGAATAAAACTTTTCCGATGGTGATAATAATAGAGGGATACGCTCTAATTTTTTTATCTGATTATTTTTCATCGCGTTTGTTTAATTCAAATTTTACATGAAAAGGACTTTTTTTTTTTTGAAAAGTTTCAATAAAAATGTAAAAATAAAGTATATTATTATATTGGAAAGTTCACGTGAGTTGTTCGCTAGGGAGTGTTTTGTAATTTTGTTTGGTTAGTGGTAAACAACTGAAGCGAGGAAGCGACAAATTAGAGAAAATAGTCTCTCACGCCATCAAAGTTCGACCTGCCAAATTTGTATCTCTCAAATCTTACTAACACCTTTTCTTCATGATTCTTTTATTTTAAAATTTCTGTTTGCTCAGGTGCTATTTTGCCGGACTAACCTAACCGAGATAAACTTTTCATAAAATCTCAAATAATTAAAAAAAAAAGAAAAAGAAATCTCATTACCCTTAAGCTGGAAAGAATAGTCCGCTCTTTTTCCCTTCTAACCTTCTTATTTTCAATGCAGATGGAAGTAAAAGATAATTAGCTAAATCTCCAGAATCTTTTTCTGTTTAATTAACACTTGAGAAAAATGTTATACCTTAAAAAGCTTCTTTCTGTTATCAAATTGCACCTTTTTACTCTCAATTTGTTATGCAATCGAAAATGTTAATAATGTTAAAGAAGTTTTACTCAGGCATTATTTCCACGAGAAGTAATTTAAGCGAATATGAGTATCCCCCAAGTGAATACGATGTTCTTGAGATTTCGTCTTTAGTTTTCGTATATACCAAAAGTGAGGAAATAATATTACAGAAAACTTTTTTGAAATTGCGATGATTCAATTGTTTATTCAAGCTTTGATTCCACCCGAAGGAAATACGCCAAAAAAAGAAATGGGGAAACAAAAGCATCGATGGCAAAAAAGACACTTAATTCAAGTATACCCAACGGAATTAATAGTAAATTTCATTTTCCCCCCCACTTCCATTATCCTAACCTATAAAGGAAGGCAATAAACGTTTCCAAGTTTTAACTGAACATTTGTTTCGTTCGTGTGTTTTAAATAAATAATGAAATACGAAGGTGTTTTTTATCTCCAGAGAGTTTTACGAAAATTTGATTGATGCTGGGAAGTTTTTTCCCGCCGCATTTATGAAGCCAATGCTGTCGATTCGAGCGATTTTCCCCCCGTTCACATATGTTAAAATTTATAAAGTCATAACTTGAGGGAAACATCCCCTTAAACCCGCTGTTCATAAGCAGAAAAGATGAAAAAGAAAACCTGGGGGTAGGAGGAGAATGAATTAATCATAACCTCATCATCAAAAATTGCAACTCTTTTATACCGAGCATCCGATTCGACGTGCCGTTTAGGTTAAAATGCCCCAGTTGAGCATTTCCAGACGGTTGCAGAATATAAAGTATTGTAAAATTACATATTCTAGCAACTCCCTTCAAAATAGGAACTTTCCGTCTTTGCCGAATAGCCCGGTCCCGAATGGAGGACTTTAGAAAATTTCTTTTTGCAAAGCATTAGTTTCCGTACACAATGACGTAAGGCGGTGTAATCAACGTGAAAACTTTTAGGTAACACCCTTCGGTATAATCATTCATTTTCTCCGACCGCAAAATATTTGAAAACAACTTTTCTAATTCTTCTCCGTCCACGTTAAAATACCGACGGGGAATTTATATCTTTGGATTTGACTTTTATTTTCCGTTTCTTATGCGGTCTCCGGTTAAGTCTGTATGTCAAAGTGACGTGCCTAATGTATGAAATATTTTCAGGTTTTAGGTGAAATAATTTTTTTTAATTATTCAGCTGTATTCGTCATTGCCGAACCATTTGAAAATTAACAATATCTGTAAGGTTACTTATACCTATCACCTTGCCTCATACTTCATACCTGGAGTCCGCCGAAAGGACGGACTCCCATCCCTTTCATCCCTTTTCAAGCTTAACATCCTTACAGTCGTTATTTACTGTCCTCAATTCGAGACAGATTTAACCCCACTGTGCAAGATAACGTCTAGAGCTCGTAGTGGTCCTTAATTGTCCTAAAAAGGACGTCTTCGAGATGTCTTTTTGACGTCTTATTTGGGACAAATGAGGTGTGTAAGTCTTTAAGACGTCATCTTGCACACTGGGACCTTAGCAAATCCCAGACAACCACAATCGTTGCAGAGATGTTACGCAATGTTACAGCGATATTACTAAGGTTGCAGCAACATTAGTGCAATATCTCTGCAACGATCGTGGTTGTACGGGTCACGCCACCAGAGAAGGGAGCTAGAGGCTTCAGCTCTCTGATAGATGTAGCTTAAGTTGAAGTACATTTTTTGTTTCAATTAGAAATCGCCATTTTCTAGCAAACCACCTTCGCCACCTTAACGAGCATGATGTACATCATAAGTTTTGAAGGAAAAACACCCAAGGTCGAAATTGCTTAATTATTTTTTTTTCAGCCTCTTTGCGTCCATTACTGAACATACGCCTCCCACAATTCATGCCACCTGCCTCGATTTTCCGCCACTCTCACCTAATGCAACCCCGCTGTCTTCTTGAGGTCATTATATCACCTAAAGAGGACTTTAGCCAATTAGAACGGATGTATTTTGGTTTACGTCTGATATCAGCTCTTCTGATCTCAGACTCTTCAAATCTTCATGTTTGCTTTGTTCCCATCATTTTTCTTCTGGTTACACTTTCCTTTGAAAAAATTAAAATTAAAATCGGCACCTTTGAATTGTGGCCTTTAATTTACATATTTATATTAAAAACTTTCATGGGCATTTATCTTAAAGGAAATCTTTGCAATAAAAAAATCGCTTATAATAAAACACGCAAAGATTTTTTTCTTTAACGCAAAACCTATACATTATCGCTTTTGTATAAAATTTTTATAAATTGCTGCATAATTTCTTTTCTTATTATTATTACATTTAAGACCGGATACTGTATAATCTTTGCTTCCTTTTTCTTATGTTATTTACAACATTTCAAAAATAAAGTTTTCATGCACAGCAAACTTTTAAAATATTTTATCAACTACAGCATTACACGCTATTTGACAACAGCTGACTTTTAAAACAATATACGTATACTGTATAATACCGGGAACGCGGAGGTTACTTGTTAGTGATGCCATCTTGCGAGCGGTATACGAACTACGACACCGCGGGACTTGTCGTGCGCGTAGAAATTTAATCCCACGTTAAATGTAAATATTTTGAGTGTCTGGTCCAGTTGAGGTTAAGTTTGTGTTTATTTTTTCTCGAAAGGTTATGATACCTCGTAAAGCTTTTAAATTGTGTAAGTATTTGTTAAATAATAATCGAGGAGAATAAATTTACATATTCATTGAGATTTTATTTATCATTTAACATAGATTCATTGAATTTGAAATCAGTGACATTTTCGTCTTTGAAATTTTCGAATTGTAATGTTGCAATGGATGAAAAGCTAGTAGAAAAATCAATCAGAGAAAAGATAACATCAGCTTTAAGCCCTGTTCATTTAGAGGTGATTAATGAATCTTATATGCATAATGTGCCTAAAGGATCCGAAACTCATTTTAAAGTTGTTGTCGTGTCTAAGGAATTTGAAAATGTTCCACTGATTGGTGTAAGTATAAGTGTGAATAAAACTTTTAAAATTTACTGCATTTAATGAAAAAATGATTGCAAAATTGATTATTTTTACAGAGGCATCGTGTCATTAATTCATTATTAGATTCTGAACTGAAAAATGGTGTTCATGCATTATCAATTGTGGTAAGTGTGTTTTTTAATTAGAAGTAATGCTATCAGCTTAAATCATTTGATCAGATTTATCATTTTTTTCCAGGCAAAAGCACCTTCTCAATGGAATTCTAGTGATGAAATTAAACCTAGTCCAAAGTGTCTTGGAGGTTTTGGAAAATAACAAATTAGAATTAATGCTTAGTCTTAAAAAAGTTGTTTTTATTTTGTGATTGAAAATTCAATATTATAATAATTTTTTTAGTACAAAAAATTAATAAAAATGTGTTTGTATGACCTCGAAATTTGTCTATCTGAAATCCATAACCTATGTCACGTTCTCCTCGTATTTACTCTTCAGATGATTATGCAACTTGTTTAACATCCATGCATGATCTGTGAATATTTAAATAAAGCAAGGACTAGGACTTAGTTTATGGAAATCATATGATAAAATTTTGCAAATTTTTTAAAGAAAATATAACAATTTACTAAATTATTTATGCAGATTATGAATTTAAAATTAAGAATTTCTCCTTTTACATCCCATTTACCAATATAAGGAAGCAATCATTTGGCGCCGACACACTTCCCTCTTGCCCTGTTCTTTATAAAGAGTAAGAGGCTGTGAGGTCAACAGACCATTCTTATTTCCCTTTCCGTTTTCCCATCCCACCGCAGTTGACCTCTTTTCTTGTTTCAATCGAGATCTGACCCCTTTTTCTTATGTATGCTTTGTCCTTCTATCCACATATTTCTACACTTTGCTATAAAAAAGCTCAACGTAGCTTTTATAACAAAAAAGATATTTTCTGGATTCCGGTCAAAAATTTTTTGCCTTAAAGAGCCATCACAGGAAAACGACCCGCATCTCGAATTCTCTTCCGTAAAATCCTTACAACCATCGTGGGCCTTTTCAACACAGTTTGCATATATATACTCTGTTAATTGTTATTTTGAATAATATAACCGGAAGCGGTGTAAGTAGGACAAATCCAACGGCTTCTCCCCTTTGGGGTTCTTACTTAAAAAAAAAAAAGTTTTTTGTATACTTCATGATCGGTCATTGTTGTGATGCCGTAAAATAATTATCAATAGGTTAGTTTAATTTAACTGATTATCCACACATCAGATTATAAAAAATAAGTAACATAAGGTTGGCGACTCCTTGCATTGTGATCGTTCCTGCTTTTGTATGAACATTTTTTGCTTCGTGTAAAAGAAGGCAGTACAACTTCTCAAAACTGTGCTTCGGTCATTTTATTTCTTTTCTTCTTGTCCTGATTGTTTTTTATGTAATTTTTTTCCACTCTTCTATCGTCTCATCGCTTTTGAATTATGAGGGAGGCAAGTGAAGCTCTTGAAATATTAGATAAGAGGTTTCTTAAAAAAATATATCCGCTTGATATTTTTTTGTTGCTCACTTCTCTCATTGGGTTTTTACAGGACACGAAATACTATCGCAGCATCACCAATCCCTTGCCGATGGCTTTATCCTGTTAAGAGGTGCAGGTCGAGTTGGTGATTTTCCATTGTTTTGGTATCCATTGAAAAGTTGTCCTAATGTTGCTGAGGTCTTTCAAAATATTTAAGAATCGTTAAGTGTCCAACCTGTACCTGCTTATCATCATCCGTAACGAGGGTACTAAAGCACTTGCAATTCATCCTACCCACTGAAGTGAGCGTTCCTTAATCTCACTGGTGATCAAAAGTTAATTACCCAGTAAACCGTTCGTTCTTCTCAATTTTCAATCGGTTGGTTTTTTCACGCAATTGCTTAATATAAAATAACAAACTTTATCCATAGCTCCGTATCCAAATGAACTGTCAGAAGTTTGGTTTTTCCTTTGAAAATTCCATGGTACTTTCTTTGAAAGTTAATTTTCTGCAGTCGTAAGGACCAGTTTGACCTTGTTGTCCTAGGTGCTGCATCTTTATGGAAACCAAATTTTCGTACTTTTTAATAAATTTTGATTAAAATAATTATGAACAAATTAATTCATAAATTTAAATGAATTGAATTTAACGGATAGACGATCAACCCAAGGTGAGCGACTTATTGTTGTATTTCAATCGTGAACTTGTAACTTCTTAGCAATATATCATTCTGTTTTGTAACTGTACAGAACAGCAAAAGATGGGTGCAAAGTAATGAGCAGTGACGGATTGATTTTACAGATACAAAGAGTATCTATATCTCGACCTCTATTGGTCGATGGACCATAGCGGAAATGAAAAAACCGGCTTAGTCAGGCAAAGTCTGTAAATAATGTGAAATCGCCAAAGTTTAGCAGCATCAAGTACGGTTCATTCCACGGCAGGTAACAACCGATAACCCATGGCGTGTGTTACGGTGTCAGTTTGATTTTCCAGCTACTTAATTATCCAGGCACAAAGCATCGGGTGGCCTCAAAAAAAATAGGCCTAGACCTAATTACGGTAAAGAAAAGAAGAAGAATCATTAGTAGAGCTCGACATTAAAATGTTATTCTCGAGCTTTCATTCTTGGCCCTTTATACAGTCACGCTCGGAGCGGTAAACATGTGCACTAATGTTTGGGCTTCAGAGACACTTTTAACCCAGACCGAGTTTCGGACCTTTGTGACCATGCTCAAAAACGAAGATACCTGATACCTTAAAGACTCAGAATACACTATAAGGAGTTTTGATTTAGAGCAGACGGATGTCTCCTTATTTGAACGTAAACATGAACGCTGATTGCATAGCGCTATCCACAAAGATTTCTGCTGTGGCGCTGTACACTAGTGTTAGTTCTGTACATATTTCGTGTCAAAGAGACTCAGTTTTCTGTAGGAACCGTATGACTCACTGGTTGCCCAATAATCTTGAATGAGCCCTTTGGCCACCTGAAGTAAGTGGCGAATTTTAGCACTCTTGTCTTCTCATTCACTTTAACTGAACTTGAACATAATCAAATAGTCGATAGAATTACGTTTCTTAATTCAATAAGAAGTCAACATTATCAGGTCAATTTAAAATTTTTGGCAACCCTGAACGATTTCAACTTCCCTTATTAAAAAAAATAACCCCCTCCCGAAAATAAAAATTCGTCATTTATATCCATTCTTACATTAATTATTAAAAATTAAGGAGAGATACGCTTTCTTCAGCTTCAAAGGGATGCAGTCAGCGAATAAATCTACGATGCCAGGCAATGATCGTAAAAAGGCATTATAAAAAGACGGTGAATCGTTAAGCGTTTCGATTAATCCTCTCTTCATTTTTTAACGATAACCCAATCCCACAACCTATCTTGTTCTTTTTATTTAGCCCAAAGTCTACCGTGGAGCGAGTTTTTTTTATTCACACAACCCTTTCAATATCCCCTCGGCTTTGCTTCAACCCCTTCCACCGCCGCCCTTCCCCTATTTTTTCCCGATGCATTATTCTTTTTACGGGGGAAAAAAATTTTTTTAATCTAAATTTTTTTCAACCATACAAAAAACAAGTCTACAATTCGTTCATTTAATATTTTTAATGGTAATCGTCATTGTGTAAAATGAATCCTAGTTTGTTGCGATCCTCCGGTAATTATCATCGGGATTTTTATGTGATTAAAAAAACCGGCGGGGAGAGAGACGAAAAGGAAAAAAAAATTAAAAAATAAAAGAAAAATGTTTAAAAAAAATTGTTTTCGTGATATCAGTCTTTTTTCTTCCGTACATGAAATACGCAACGCTTCCATATTTATAATATTTTCCCCCCGTCGGTTTTTGTTTTTTGAAATTCTTTTTCTTTGCGCGGCTTTTTTTTTATATTTTCGGACGTTTTTGTTTTGCCGGGGAAAAAAGGAGAGGCGCGCTAATTTTTTTTTGTTTCTTTTTCCGCAGTGCCTCGGTGACGTTTATCGGAGTGGTTACCGTAGTATTGGATGTTAATGCAAATGCGGATCGTGCCAGTGAGGTGAAAAATAGTGCAGAAGCGTATACAGGAGAAATTTTTACATCCGCCATTGCGCTGCAAGGAAATATGGTAAGTTTTTTTTGTTATGAAAGTTTAATTTCAAGAACTTGAGGACATTTAGTGAGCAACTAAGAATTTTCAGTACACTGAGAAAACTCATTTCTACTAATTACGGTGAGCTTTGAGCTGTTTGATTTTTGAGTTTATTTATTAAAATATATGAAACTATTATTAGTAAGCCGAAGGCGCATACATTTAAGAAAAATATCAGTGTAAGAACAAACTGAAATTTTTTTAAGCCAAACCCGTTAAGCGAATAGCGTCTGTTTTATTTTTTTGTCCCAAAATTTAGTTAGTTCCTAGTGGAAAAGAAGCTACTTTAGTTCAGAGGCAATTTTATGATTATTTGCTGTAGGATTGTTTGTTCTAGATGTAGCTATTTATGCCTTACCTAACCTAACCTAACTTAAATTGGTGCCAGGGGTTAAGAGAGGCTTAAATTTTTCCAAGGGAACAGCCATAACTCTTAAAAAGAACTTGGCGCCATCTCATAATTCCAGTATTTAGTGTGGAGCTTTTTTTGATGGTAAAACAACTAAAACTAAAAAATATTTGAGACTTGAAAATCAAAATTTTAATTTTCATAGATGATTAATAGCCTGAAAGTGCATAAAATTACCCAATCCCACATTTAAAATGGTGATTACGTCCGCAATCCAAAAAAATATTTTTTTTATATTTCTATAATATATAACATTAAGTATAGACGAAAATCCCGTATGAAGAAAAAAAAATCTTAAGAAAAAAAACATTAATACCATGATCGATAGTGAATTTCCCGATGAGGAAAAAAAACTACGAAGCCGATTAAGGACGAAAAACCCGGAGAAAGAAAGATTTGCCGGTTTTTCCTTCTTTTTTTTCCCTCTCTCTCTCCATTTTTTTTTTTTTGCTCTTTTTGGGTTTTTCGAAAAATGGTATAACGCAGAACTCCATCTTCTGGAACAGAAGCATCGTAGCAAAAACCGGGAAAGGAAAAAAGGGAGATGAGAAAGAGAGACGGAGAAAGGAAGTAAAAAAAAAAAAAAGGGCAAAAAATTGAAAAACAGACAAAAACTTGAACGCAGAAAGGGAGTAAAACGTTGTCCGGTTTTATTTCCAGACGAAATAATAAAAGTGAATCACATAAAAAAAATGGAGAAAGAAAAAAAAAACGATGGAAAAACATGCACAAAAAGTCATTGCAAAACTCGTTCTTGGCAGACAAAACTCTCTTTTTTTTTTCTTTTTTCATCCTTCTTTACCCCGTTTTTCTTTTTGCAGTTTTACTAGCTTTCAATCCTTTTCTGTATGGATTGATTGCACCAAAAGCAGTATCTCAGCATTTTGACTAATTAGACGTGGGAGGAACGCGCTTGTAAACAAACAACAGCGCGTCAAGTCGTGGCAGGAACAAGTTTTTCTTTAACGGTTAATTAGTCGGCGAATAAATGATTCCTTGAGGCTTTTCTTTATATCCACTAATGTGATTTGTTTGACAGCTAAATGTTTTATAATGATTACGTACAAGATCATAAAACTAGTGCGAATTTTCGCGGTGTGTTGCCGAAATAAATATCGTATTATTTAATGCTTCCCAAAAATCAAACCTGTTGAGGTTAGGTTGGGCCGAAAAATTGATTCGGTTTCATTAACTTCTTCACCTGTTCGAAACGAGGTGATTATTTATTATGATTATTTATTAGACATATAAATGTTTGATTTATTGAATTAAATGCTTGATATCGATGTTTTTATGAGGTTCAAAATAAAATTTTAGAATGTTTTATGTTAACTCGTATGTTATACGGCCCAAATAATTTTCGTATTCAAATTATCGAAGTTGTAAGGCTCTTATAAATCTATAAAACGTTTTATTATGAATGTTGTGCTAAAATAAACCGTAAGAGGTCAGGTTAAGTTGTGAAAAAAGGATTTAGTGCCCTGGTTTAATGTTTTTTTTAAAGGGTCGCCGTCTAACAATGGGCAAATTATGATTTTTGAATGCGAAGTAGTTTCTTTAGATTGTAACGAAATTAATTAATTCAGATGTACGTTCGAGTTGTTACGTAATTTTAACACTCGGTGAAGAGCTCAATGAAATAAGATGTGATTTTATAATAGTATAATTAGTTAAAAATAGAGAAATTAATTAGTTTGAAAGAAAATTAGGTGAAAATCGTGAGATCGGACCTTAGAAACCGAAGCAGTTGGGGCCTGCGTGAATGTGATAGTCCTGAAGTTGGATGTTTCTCCATGTGCACATGAATTGCCCGCCGTAAGGTCAGTTGCATTCGCGGTGCGGTCGCTATTGTTATGTCTCTATTTTGTTATTGTTCTGTTGTGATCCGGCTCTCGATCGTGGAATAATTTTTTCTTCTTAAGTTTGTTAGTTGTTTGTGTCTTTAATTTAAATAAGTGAAGTTTTGTCTGATCAAAATGTGTCATTTTTATAAGGATTACGTCAGTATGAGAAATTTGAAAGTAAGAGGCTGCTGTAATATTTTTTTTTATTTCGATTAATTTTTAATTTATGTTTGGAAAATTAAATTCAAATTATTGTGGCAAGAGAAATTAAAAATATTTTTTTTAAATCTTGAAATTTTGAAAATTAATTTACTCAAAAATTTGGGCCCGAAAGATTTTTTATCAGATTTACATGATAAAAAAATGTAGAGCTAGAAAATTATACCCGGACGAAAGGCATGAAAAAAAAATGGGGCAAATCCTGCTTATTAGAGGCTCGTAAAAAGCTTTCATTTAAAATTGTATCCCAGTGACCTCCTTTTTTTTGTTTACGTAAAAAAAAATTAAAATGAATCTAATTAGTTTTTCGACAGATCACCCACAATTCGGAAGTTACTTAAAACACATTAAATCTAAACCTGTTTTTATCTAATGAAATGTATTACTATTATTATAAAATGTAATGTTTTAATAAATGAACACGAAAACATTCTAGACAGAGGTTGTCCTCGCTTTAGTTATTAGTTGTATTTCAAGTTCAATGATTTGATGAATCAGTTGTTGAAACCGCATTTCTTCTGGGGTAAAAATTACAAAAAATAAAAACAGACACTTGACTTTGTATTTTTTTATAACTATAGTGAAATTTTCGAAGGATAAATATATTTGTTCTCGTCAAAAAAATTTGCACCAATGTAGTACCTCTAAAATAATTTTTTTTAAAAACACAAAATGGCCGTGAAACACCCCTAAACGCGATTGAAAAAAATTTTTAAAAATTTCTTGTTTTTTGACAAAAAAATCAGGTGAGCAACCAAATCGCGAAAAGTCGGGGAAAAATGGACCACCCTAATTTTCATACGCAGCTAAAATTTCATTATTTTATCTTTTTTCCTCCTACATTCTTGCAAATCAACAACAAAAAATTTACCGTCCTTAATAGATTAACTCAAAAGTAAGTTTCAACATTTCTCAAGTATTCACAGATAAATATGGCGAATGGCCATGATGAACCTTACAACTTGATATATTTCCTTCACAACAAATTAAATATATTTTTTTTTTCACATTAACCACAATCAGACATCAGTCATAACATACATTTACTTCCACAACCTCAAAGTTTTCACTTTTCTCTTTTTATTTTTTTACATTCAATCTTGAAATTCCTTTCAAGCCTAATCTATGAACGTTTCAAGGAGCGTTGTAATAAAAAGAACGATCTATCCTTTCACTTTGTTGACCATACCCAGATATTTCATGTCAAAATAAAATTAATAACATTAAAATATATCCTCATAAAAAATATAATTATTATCAGGCTTAATTAACAAATATATTTCAGCTCCTGAATTTTTTTGACTTTTAAGCACCGGAATCTGTGTCACAGAGATAAAACAAAAAAAATATTGTTTTTATAATCCGAGATGACTCTCAGACGCACATTAAGCCACAATAAATCATCTGCCAGAGTAATTAGAATTCATGTGGTGATGTTAAATAATAGAAAAATTGCATGTTTGAATCTTTCGCTTCCACGTGTAATAATTTTTTTGCTGCTTTTAATGAAGTTGAGAATTTTATTTAAAAAAAAGCAAAGCATCTTTAATTATGAATTCAAATTTTCATTGTTATTCTTGCATCAAATTTACCAATTACTAAAATTACAAATGGTTCTTTTATTCTAATTATAAACTTACAATGTAAAAAAAAGAAACTTACACCCGGATAAATAAATTCGACTTTTAAATAAAACTGCTCACACTCACATATATATAATTAAGCGTCAAATCCATTAGTATATGTGCTAAATAATCAGAAAATATTAAATTTTTTCTTCTAATGTTTACGATTTTTGTTTCAGATGATGGCGATCAAGTGCGTCATGCGGTCAGTGATGTAAATATCAAAGACTTAATGATGAAGTAAAAGTGCTCCTGGTGCAATGATTTTCAAAAAGACATATTATCGGAAATATGTTAATAGATCGTCGTCGTTATGACGTTACCGTAACTTAAAATCCGATTTAGTAAATGCCGTGATCCAATGGACGATAGAGATTTAAATCAAGGAAGCGGCTGCAACGCCGGCGGATCTGAAGCCACCGTAGTTACGCAATCGCTTGTCACTCCATTACCGTTGAAAAGTGCAATCCCATCGATATCCGGATCGCAAAATCAAACTGGATCATCGCCAGCTCCTGAGATTTCCAAGATTTTGAGTAGGAATTCGAACGGGACACGTAAGTAGATTTTTTTTTGATTTGGTAACGACTCTGAATCTGAACACAAACCAGAAGATGAATGTATTGCTCCGCGAAATCCTGTAAATAGGACCATCAGCTGGTGGCGTTCTGATTTCGGAACTACAGGAATAATATAACGAGACCTGAGGATTAAAGGGTATTATCTCTGGTTTTGAATTGACACCAGTTGCAAATATTTACCTTGAGCAGCGCTCGGTTAGTTGCAAATCAGATTTTTATTTAGATGAATTCTTAAAAGAGCAAGAGGACACAGACGGTGCAGAGGTGCCGTGAACACCGGTGCCAGTCTGAAAGAGGTGCCAAAAATATCGACAAAGCTACTGAAGTTCAGACCAACTTTAGAGTTTATTTGAAAAATTAAAAAAATTCAACAAAGGAACGTTCTCAAAGTTCAGATCAGCCATTTTTTTTAAAGTTGAATTAGAAGTTTTTCATTATAGGAAAATTAAAATGAGCAATTTAAATTTTAGGAAAGAACGTAAAAAATTTTGAGTAGAAAAAATGGTCGAAAACGGATTTAATTTTAGCTTCTTCCAGTGGCGTAATTTCACCAAAATCGTGGGGGGAAAGGGGGCAAAACTATCAAGCGATGCTTAGCCTAAAAAATTAAAAATTCTTGGCCCCATAGCGCTACTGTCTTCTTCATCAATTTTTTACTGTCCACTTCGAATACAAATCCAAATCATGTGGTCTTTTTTTTGCGGTTCACTAGTAGTCCAGGGCCCCTGATCCTGCCTCATTTAGTTTGGTTAGTTAGCTTATGGGAAAGCAGGTGGTAGTGACGTCACAGAGTCCAGGCATTCAAAAATTCTGACTTTTTCTACCGTGCCCCATGGGCTAAGCACTGATGATGATGAGTTGCTTCACTTCTTCCTAGGATGACAATAAGCTTTAACCATAGGTTATTTTTTTATCTAACAAAATTTAGATATTAGAAAAAAAAATTGGATGAACTTGTTGCTCTTCAGATAATGTAGTTTAATTTTCATCGTCTAGTTTTTCGATCCTATTTAATGATTGAATTAAAATCTCTTCAAGATTTTTTTTTCTCGAGTCAAGTGTGCCCGTAGCTGAGTTTTTTCTTGCCGCTAAAAATTGTGTTGCCATACTGAAAGGTAACAAAAAAATTAAAAACAATCTCATCCCATTTTTTTTAAATCTTTAAGTATTAATTAATTTTTTCGGTAGTATCTAATTTCGTACCATGCGCCGAAATGAGTATAATTAAAATTCTAAGCGTGTTAAGTTTGAATTTAATAATCAACACTTAAACATCCATTTTAAAATATATTATGTAATCTCGAAAAAATTTTTTCTCCAATTTTTCTCTTTTTGTTTGAGTTTTTTTTACCTTAGCGTTCGCCCTAAATTTTAATTAAAAGAAAATTACCCAATCGAATTTTTATAAGGCAACGCCATCGCAAAAAAAATTGTACTCAATTTTTTTTCGATACGTTTAAACGCTTTTTCTGCATGTTGCGGATAGGGTTTTCCCCGTAAACGTTTCATATAACCTTGAAATTTTTTACTCTCACCATTGCCAAGGTGTAATTAATGGAGGTGGCTGAAAATTTCGTCTGGTTTTTGCAATTTTTTAATTGATAAATTGAGCGTGCCGCCTTGGGTTCCCGAAAGAATTTCTTTGAGGAAAAAAATTATTTTTTTTGATCGCACGATTGTTTTATCAAAAAAAATTTAAGTCGCAATACTAAAGATCACAGAACTTTGATTTGAATTTGAATGGAAAGGTCTAGCGGAAACTGACCTGCTAGGGTCGCTAGTAGTTTGTCTGTCAAATGGCAGCTACATTGTTGTGATCCAATCAAGGTGAAAGCTCTAATTAGATCAGAATGATGTAACCGCCATTTATAGCAGATGATATTCACTAGCGACCCTAGCGGATCCATTTGCGGCAGACCTTCCAATTTGTAAATTTAGACCGGCTATTAAAAAATCTGAAGCCGTGTTAGTGGTACCATATGCCGAAGCCAAAGCATTGTAAGCAATTTTTCGCCTTTTTGTTTAATTCGACAGTCCGACCACGGGTATGATAACGTTGCAATAGTTGTGGCGTTGGTTTTCTTATATCCCTTCAGATGTATCCTTTTATCCTAGGTTGGGCAAAATTCCTGTCCTGGACTACTTGTTAAAAGATTTATTCTGATACCCGTTTCTGTTTTTAATTCTGGGACTACAGGACAAGATAATAAAATCCCAACCCAGTACCTGTCACTATTCTCGTTTTTATAAAAAGCTCTCAAGGTCACTTAAAGTACATTAAAGAAAATTCATGTGAATGAAGTAAATAATATGCATGTTTCGTAAAAGGATAGCGCCTTAATTAAATGGCCCTTCCCTTATTTTGGCTTAGAATCTTGTTTTTGAGATTGGAACTCAAAGTGGCATATGGTAAAGTAGCCAATAATTCCAAAGCCTACTGCAATGAATTCCATCTTTCAACGCGTTCAGTATGACTGTAGCAGTTACTTTCTTGGTTTAGGAAATGCTGAATTAGTGCCTTGCACAATGAGATCGGTGGTAGTGAAGGAGTTAAGTTTACTGTTAGAAAATGTTTTCTCATCTGAGGTGTCTAGACATGATTGTAGGTGGTAAAGTGATGTCGAAATGACACTCGAGCAAGGCCACAAGAATGTAAGTTTACACTAAATGAATGAGTAATAGACACTACATGAAACTAAAAAAGAACAAATGAGGAAATACCTTGTGGGGTAGAAACAACAACAGCACATGTTTGTTGAAAGGAGGATGCCCACGTTCAGAATGCTTTGGCCCCCTTATGTTATACTTAAGTGGATGCAGATATTGATGCAAACTTTTAGCCATAATGAAGGGTCATCTATAGATGTTCTTAACTAGGCTTATCTGAATCCGTGGAAACGACTGCAATATAAGAAAATGGGACTTTGAAAAGCATGGAAAATATAGTGCAATATTATTCTAAATCTGCAAGGGTGAAAAATCTTTCGAGGGCCTTCTTAAGTAGTTAATCAAGTGTGTTATTGTGTAACTGATTTTGTAGCGGATAATAAGCTAAACCAACAGGATTCCTTTTCAAATTAGTCAAATTCCATCATAAAAGGTTTCAATATACGGCGTGAAAAATTTAATTCGGGAGTAGCTCTGCTGGTGACTAAGGCTGTCTTAGCTGCTTCTGCAAAGGGCAGCACCCCACAAAAAGTAGTGTCCCTGCAAGAGCTAAAAATCACCTTTTTACGTCGATATTTCATAATTCACTTTTTTGTTGAAATCGATTAACAAAATATCCAGTTAACACTTCACTCATTATCTTTTAACTAGATATCTTCCGCCTCTTCAGTCGAGTTCGCTGTAAAAAAATCCTCGCGTAACTTGTCAAAGCGTTCCATCGAATAATATCATTACACTAGAAATAGATAAATCAATACATGAATTACGACTTGATTAACTAATTAATTAATTAACATGTCATCCATCCACACAAAGTAAAACATTGTAACAAAAATAATTACTTTTTTTCAGTACATTGTAAAATTATGCAATCTTTATTTATTCATAATTGTCCGCAATTAGAGCTTTTAGTTATAATTAAGAAAGTAGTTTTAAGATGTAAAAAAATGTGGATGCAGCTATAGGAAATAACAAATTGCATAGTCCTTGAGTAAGGATGGAAAATTCCGGAAGCCCGATGTTAACATGTGAATCACTGATTAAAGTTTTTTCCTCCTTTCCCACTAAGTAGTCATTTTTTGCTATAAGTTTCGTAAGAGGGATTCACACAAAAACAATATCTTTTTTTCCCCTTTAATTCATCTTTCCTCTCTTTCTCTCTCAAACTCTTTTATCATTTTTTTGTCTTCATTTACATTCTTTTTTTTTTCTTAGCTTCGGGTTTTTTCTTATATTTTTTTTTTAGTTCGTTCGTTCTTCTATACTTCTTTCGAGATAGCTTTTAGCGTTCTTACTAATCAGAAAGTGTTGGGAGATTTATATCTTGTTGTTTTGGGGAATTACTTGGGTTGTCAGAGGTATGAAATCAATGTTCAGCTTACAGCAAATTTTCCATTAATTTTTTTTCTGAGATCTGATCTTGAAATAATTAGTTTCATTCATGGTAATGACATCCGTAAAGCACATCACAATATGTTTTATAATAAATAAAGTATTGAAACAGGAATAACGAGTCTATTTTTAATTTGCATTAGTTACCGGTGGGATGGCGAAATTTTTCTAGGTGAGGCACACAAGAATTCAGATACGAAGGAAAGAAGGGGAGCCTATAATTTTTGAGGTTCGAGTAAGGATTTATGTGGTAGGGAAAGTGGCTGAGACAAAATTTAGTGGGAAAGATTAAACTTGCTAAAGACGACAGTACGGGATCATCGTCACACTCCCCTCCTAGATACTCTTATGATACCAAGCTTTAAGCTCTACAAGCAGTGGCGTAACAATTAGCAGTGCTGGTGGTGCAATGCACAAGGGCGCAGACCTGAAAATTCCTGGAGGGGCGCAGGAAGGCGAATAAAAATTCCTCGACAGCGCAGAAAGGAAAATAAAAAAAAAATGAAAAAAATTCCAAGAAATATAGTTTTATCCATTTTTGTTTGTCGGCTAATTTTAAAAAAAATGTAAATTAATCATTGGATAGATTTATTGGTAATTATTAGATGGCCTATAACCGAAAAGAGGGGGGGGGGCGCACCTCCAAATCTTGCACTAGGGCGCCGGTAAATGTAGTTACGCCTCTGCTACAAGGCCACTGAATCTTAGCACCTGCAAAATTGTCGTTTTAGCTGGTGCTCCTCGACAAAGACATCTTCTAAACATGTTGTTACACGTTCTCCTCAAATTAAACGCGAATCCAATCCTGCTTCTTAATGGGTCCTTAAATAATAAAATTATAATAATGATGGGACGAATAAAACCTAGAATGGATTAAATTGGATGGATTGATGAGGAAGCAATCGCCAATCAATTAAGCGATTGCTGAATAAACTCTATGTGTGGTTAGGTGTTCTACGGGACCAAGTGCTCACTCGTCTTTTAGTGAATACGCGGTCACGACTCACGTTTTTTTAAGGATAACATATTGAAATATACACGGGAAATTAGTAATGAGTAAGTTCTGTTTTTATCTTTCGTAGCTCCCTTATCCTTCGCCTATCAATGTCTTTTCTTGCAAGACCTCTCTATGGAAGAACATTAGCTACATACACTTTTGCTAGAAGACCATTTTGTGTGGCTTACTTGAGCTTCCTGATTAGTCATCTGCATTCACGGCTCATTCGAAATACCTTAACTGATGAGTTTAAATGTTTAAGGATACATCTCGTACATATTTCATTAAGTCGTCATAAAAAATGATTACTAACATTTTTCGATTAGGCCTGGGTCATTATTACAGCTTGATTGGTCACTTAAACTTAATTAAAGAGTTATACTGAATATTTTCAGAATGAATCCGTTTTTTGTGCGATCCATATTATTACGCAGCACTTTAAAGTACGTTTCAAAGCTTTTATTGCCAAAAATTGAAATGAAACAAATAGGGACGATTGTCTTATGGAGCGATATTAATGTTGCTTCGTTAATCATAAGTTTTTGTCCAATTCAATTTTTTAAAGTCAATATCAAAGGTCTTTCGCGCACTATAATTCTTAGGTCCTCAGTTTTACGCATAGGTGGGATACTTCTAAAATGTATAATTTAATAACCAAAGTTTTTTATTAATTCGGTAAAGTAGTGGCTTTAGTAATAGAACTGTCGCCAGATTAAGAACAAGGAAAAAGTGCGAGATTATTGTGATTTCAACAAAAAAGTTTTGATCGGTTTCAGATGAAATTTTCGTTTCATTTTCATGGTAACGTTCCTTAATTTAGTCGCATCCAGGGGCGTCGTTTCAGCTCCAGCTTGGGGGGGGGGCAAAAATAAAAATTCTTGGGGGGGACAAGAAAAAAATTTTTGAGGAGAGCAAAAACTTTTTTTTTAATGTACTTCGTTATGGGGATCTCAGAATCTTGGGGAGGGCAACTGCCCCTGCCAGCCCCCCCCCAAACGACGCCCCTGGTCGCATCTTTCATGTGAATTTGCAGAAATTCACCTAGATGGAGCTCAATCAATTTTTATAAGATAAAAAGTTTATTAATTATATTTAAAAAGATCCACTGTCCGTATTTTTTGCCAAAGGCATTGTTGACAAAACATTGAATAAAAGTTTTACAAGCATGTCGCCCTTCGACTATGCAAAAATGGACTCAAGACTAGGGCTACATGCAAAGGCTCGAGAACTGCAAATTTATGGTCTTTGCTCTAGTTGCTATTTCTTGAGCATTGTTTGAGGTTAAAATTTAATTCCCTTGAAATCGCAACTTGTAGTTCATTCAAGGTGCCATTTTAATTTCTGTACCGGGTTAATATTTTTTCCATCCTAGCGGTTCCATTGGAATAGTTCCCCCCGGGAACGATCCGGTTTGCTCTTCACACTTATTTCTACTTTTTTCTTGTATTTTTCTTTTATATTAAGTTATTATATTAGTGATTAAGGATTTAAAAGCGGATGTCTTCCAATTTCCTACCGCTTAAGATATTATTAATTGTGGTAATTTGCACCTAAACGTCCTTTTACTTGCGGGCAATTAAATCATACGCATAATTTACTTTGTATTATGCGAAATTTACTTTGTATAATGCAAATTAAATTAACAATTCGTTGCACCCATTCTTTAAGCAATAATTACTGTAATATGCACCGAACTAATTTTTTTGAATTGGTTTCGATGAACATTGTAAATGTGTTCAATTATATGTTTTACGTGTGAAAAAGGAATTTTTATGATGTTGATAATTAATTGAGGAAAATATTAATCTAGAGCGATTGTTTCACAGTAACTTTGCCGAGACTAACCCCTTTCCGGTTATCTTTCTTCTCAGAATAATATTTTTCCGGTGCAGCTTGGGCCAACGTCCAAGACGCAGAATGTCTCATCATTTATTTCTTTTAAAAAATACCAAAATTATTATAATGTTGTTGATAAAATTAATCGTTTACTAGCACAAGGCTGAATAAATAATAATTGTAGGCAACAATTATGCATTGTTGTGAAAGAATTATAATATTCAAAACGGATGAGGTTAGAATGCCAGACATCGAACAAACTTGTCCTTGCAATATTGAAAGAGGAGTGAAATGCTTTGGCTGTAAAGGGCTTAAGGCTTAAATTTGACAAGCAGTGCTGTTAAAGCTGCTCTTTAAGATACTTAACATTAGTGATGTGCGAGAATGAGTCTCGTCATGTCTTGCAAAAGCGAGACAAGACAAGACTAAGTGTTTTTAGCCATATGCAAGAAAAGTCATACGTTTTGAATTGTTTTTGAAGCAAGTAAATGCAATTTTCTATTTCAAGACAAAACAAGAATCGAAATCATACATTTCTTGTCTTGTTTTGCATTACTACTTAAAATTGGGTTAAGATCTTATTAACAAGAGGCCATTAACTTTACATCAAGTCTGCTTTACTTTCCACAACATCATCAAATGTAAAAACCCAAAATCCTATTAATTTATCAAAATTGAAAAATAAGTAATTAACTGCTCAATGATCCTATACAAACGATGACTATGATTAATATTCAATTCAAATCATCAGACGAATAGCGGAAGGGAATCGAATGCATGATGACGTTAAGAAAAAAAAACGAAAACGAAAGGGTTAAATTTTTTTCAAGAGTTTTTTTTTATATCACTAAAAAAATCATTAAATAGTTTTTTGTGGTTCTTCAAAAAAAAAAAAAAAAAAAAAAAGTTAAGAGAATGTAGCTTTACATGACTTAAATAAAAAGAGTCGAGATTATGTTGTTGAGTTTTGTTTGTGTTTTTGCCCTTCTTTTGTAGGACGAACACTAGTTGCTTGGGAACCTTTTTGACACCAGACCGTCGAAAAATAAAAATTTTTTAATTAATCATTTCACAAAATCTTTCCGTGTCTCATATCTGCATGTACAATTTTTTTCCATTAGTTTTTCGGTAGTTTTTTTTTTTCGAGATTCCCATCCGTTCAGGAATAAACAGTCTAGGGTTGGATATTCAGTAAAATTAAGAAGGCTGTAGGGCAGAGCCCAGGAATTTTCAGTCTTAACCTCAATCTTCAACAAAGAAGGAATCGAAATAGCTTTACTTAAAAAATTTCTCAAATAAGGTCTTGCAGATCATCATGCAGGGCAAGGTCAAGGGTAAAAGAAGTCTTGGGCGTAAGAATCTCTTCTGGTTGCGGAGTATCTTGAATTGGACCGGGTTAGCCGTCGAAGAGTACTTCGCATGGCCGCCGATTGTGAAAGATTCAAGGAGCTCGTAGGATCGATCACCTAAGCTCGTGTGCAAACAGGGCACTCGAAGAATAAAATTCTATGAAGTAGTGGCCACACCAAGAATCATTTTGTGAGGAAGAGGATTAGGGAGACGAAAAAATTTTAATTAGTTTTAATTCCCGCAGGGCTTTGTGGCTGTGGCAGTTGCTGCTGCAAGTCCCTCCAGTGATGGATCACCAGTTAGGCACAGGGACACGGATCCTGAAGTAAAAAACTTTTGGCGAAAAATCCTGTTATGTTCAGTTGAGAACTAAAATTTAAAAGGAGGGGGGGTCTCTTTAGAGCCGCCGTCCCTGAATGGCGCCCCTACGTGGCAACATCCAACTTACTTTAACAATTTTTTACCACTCATAATTATTTTCCTCACTTGTTAATTACAATTATTTTTCTTTTCAATTCAGGATACAAATGTGAAGAAAAAACTGCGAGAAGTAATTACAGTCTTGCGAGCTAGCCCAAAGGGTGTTATAGACATATTAATTTTCTAATTGAACCTTTACTGAAAATTCGTGTTATTTAAATAAATCTCAAAAAAATAATTCCTATATAGAATGATTTACAAGGCGCAATGATTTACATTAACTTTAATGAATACCGAATAAATATCCAGTAAATAAGATGTCTATTTTTTTTTTCTTGCAATTCTTCGAAAATTTCAACTGAACCGAATCACAATAATCATAATAAATAGAAATTAAATTTATTATTAAATCACGTTTCTTGATTTTTTTTCTTCATTTCGGAAAAAAAAATTCATCAATGCAATCATATCATAACTCATGCAGGAAAACTAGTATAAGGGAATGAAACCGAATTCATGAGAAAATTCATTTAGCTGGTTCTCGCGTCCATTTTTTTTACTCAACTCTTCCGCCTAAAAAAAGTAAAGCGGTGAGATAATGTAAGGTGCATGCAGACAACAACAAAAAAAAAGCGGCAAGAAATAATCTGGTTTTGGTAATTCTCTGTAGTAGTCAATCTGACCATAATCATTTATAAGAGCGAGAGAGGTATAGAAAAAAAAAGATAGTGAGAGGAAAAAAAAGGGTGTTGCTTTTTTTATACCCCGCGTCTTAGGGTACGAGAACACCCTAAGCTATGTTTTTTTAAATACCATTAGATACTAAATAATTTTTTTATATTCAGATTTAGTCTCGGAAAAAAAAAATTAGGAAAAAAAATTCAAATTGTTTCAAGTTTTTTTTTCTAAATTTTTTGTGCTTGGATCTTATGACTGATCCCACGAGTACGCGGTTCCCACGAATGGTCCTTTTTTCCTTTTTGTTTTTGCATTCCGTGTTTTAATTCTCGTTCTCATATTCATTTATAGCTATTTAAATTCTGGTAAAGTTATAAAAAAACAATCGCTGGTTTTTTTTTTACGAAATGATATTGAATGAATGACGGAAGGTAGATTCTTTTATTATAATGCAGTCGCTTGAAGGTAGGAAAGTTAGGATGTGAGATACTGTAAGATATATCTTAAGAGTAGGGAAGTTTTTGGCAGGTTCAATGATGTTGTGTGTAAGCAAAATCCTAAATTAGTTTTTCGCCTGGTTCAGGTCCAAATATCGTCTTCTTGGTACTATTAGCTTCATAAAATAAGTAAGAGGTCTTAAAAGTTAGTGGTCCCGTTTCATAATCCTTCTGAAGACATGGCAAAAACTGGGAAACCTGTAATCCCCTTTCCATTAATAAGGTCCTGTGGTACTGTGTCTGACAGGCTGTATTTTCGGCCGCCCCCTCGCAAAAGTTTTTTATAGGCCCCATCCCGTCCCAAAAAAAAAAATCTTGTTTCTAGAAATAGTCTTCAAAGAAAAATCTTTCGGAGACTCTCGACGAACCCAAATCATGTGGGGACTCTTGCGAAAGGAAAACTACAGGGGCAGTTGTTATCACTGGATCTGACCTGGGGTGCAAATTTAGGAGTCAGTTTCTCCCCTTTAAAGATTTTACCTTACATGGAGCTAAATATTTAAATAAAATTAACTAAAAATTTTGGGCTCTAGTTAACTGCCCCAATAATTTTTTCGCCGGCATTATCCTTGAGTATACTAACGACCGTTTTTAAGCCCGCGACCATTAAAAAGATCATAAATCATAAAAAATTAAAATATTCCTCGTCAAAAATTTTTTCTATTATTTTCTTGCGAAATTTTTCTACCTTGGTCATTGATTTTTATCTTTTTGCATAATTACTCAAACTTTATACACTTCCTTTGGGTTTTTATGAAAAGTGATAGACAACAACTCTAGTTCTCGCATATCCTTCAATGTTCCATGATTGCACCAATGTTGATTTTTAATAATTAAATTTATCTTATCATTTTAATCTGCATATTACTTACTTAATTATTTAATTATTATGGTATAACGTTCAAATTTTTGTAATGTAAAATTAATTATCATCCTTTTGAGAATTGAGGAAAAATGGGTTAAGCCTGAAATATTAAAATTAAGGAGCTGTTATTTATGGTCTTTTTTTAATGATTGCGGAAGTATAAATGATCGACAGTCCAGTGACGACGCTAAGCCCCCCGGGCCCCCCTTAACCTTAGTTTGTGCCCCCCTGCTTTTCCCAATGAGGTCCTGGATTGTGGTGTTTTATCACGAATCATATAAATTGTCGGTAATCGCGTTAACAATCCCGGTGTCAAGTGCTGCTTGTGAGAGAACATTTTCCACGCTTAAAAGAACAAAAACTCACATCAGAAATCGAATGATCAATTCAGGCGTCATTTCAGATTTTTCTTAAAGAAGCGACGCACCTCAAATAGTTTGAAAGCTAAAGCTTGAGGAAGGCAAAAATGGTTCAGCAAAAAAGCAGCATATAGGTAATAAATGCTGTTTGCTTTACCAAATTATTTTCTCAGGGGGAGAAGGACAACAAACCAAATGAGGCCACTTTCCACCATCCTAGAGACTGCTGCCTTCCAGGAGGCAGAATTCGTGTTTGAGGAAAAGAAGTGAGGTTCAAAAGTAATACTTCGTGTCGAAAGAGGGCAGCAGATTGGCTATTGCTTAAAGGCTGGGCACGACTAGATTTGGCAATGGGTCAATCTTGATCCGTGGCCTTCATCTTCTTTGAACCTATCGCTGTTCCACTTTTAAACGTTGATCCCTCTCAATTCCAGTAGCGTCGTTTTAACTTATTCTTGGCTATAGCAAAGATAGGAACCAGGAACAGCCAAAAAGTGGCGCCTATAGTTATCTTACGGAACTTAAGTTGGGCAACTGCCTGACTGCCCTACCCCAACTAACTAACGCCACTGCTCAATCCTTGCTCCATTTCTCTCTTGGGCTATCCGTGTTAATCGGAACCTTTCCGTTTTTTTTATGTCGTCGTGCAGGTAATTTTTTCGCGTTAAAGTGATCAACTTGAAAATCTGATTTCTTCTTGTTTTCTGAGTAATACCCATAGGAAACTTTTTACATTTTTGTTGGGCAAGACCTATCTCAACACTTCGGAACGTTCCAAGCTTGTATCTCCCATATTACCTAAATTCAATCTACCTACCAATTAATAAGAGCTAATTACCAAACAAAAATTCCCGAGGAGGAAGAAACAAAAAACGTACAAAACAAAAAAAACTTAAGCATTAAATATTCTAAATAAGCGTGTGAAACAGAAGGTCCAGGTCCAGCCAGCTAAGAGCAAATAAGGAAAAAAAAAACACCGAAAAAAAAATTAAAAAGGAAACGGTGGACAAAAAACGCATATGCATGCATTCATGTTACTACACACTAGAACTATAGCCTGAGAAATATCTTTTGTTTTTAAGATACAGATGATGTCACGTATGAAGGGGTTCACATAATGTCTTTTTAATCTTTTTTTTTTTCTCGACAAAAACTAAAAAAAAAAAAATACCGAAAGGGGTAAAAGTGTGGAAGATAATTTTTAAGGAAGATAATTTACATACAAGATTCTTTGTGTATTCAAATTTCAATAGAGGACATAAAAGAGTTGTAGAAAAAAATTAACGCAGTGTGATTTTCAATGCGGTGTAAGCAAATAATAATGAAAAAAAAGTCTTGTGGTGATTATCTTTCCGTATTGATTTTATCGATTTTTTTTTTTCATCTTGGGCATCTGCCGAGTGGTTGAGTTGAGGGGCACAATGTATGTAATGTTTACTTATGCCTTTTTATACTACAATACTCTGGCCGATGTTTTTCTAAATAATAGTCTTTAATATATCCTGCTGATTCATCCCGCAATGAAAATAATTAAATATTAAACCTCAGAACAAATATTAATTTTTTGTCTCCCGAAAAATTTTTAAATCTAATTGAAAACTTTTTAAAAAAAATGATCGTTCTTTTAAAACAATAATTATTGGGACCCAAGACAATAGGCTTAATAACGAATAAATTAGGTTTTTTTTATGCCTATCCTTCTTCACCGTCGCATCATTACATTTTTTTTAATCCTATAGGATTCAAGGATCGCACTGTAATTTCCCTACCATTGTTTTTTTTTTTTGCTTGTATCTTAACCGCTTCCGCAATTAAGCGTAGACACGATGATACCGACCAATTTCTTGAATGAAAAAAAAAAAGGAGCCGTTGGAATTGACGGTAAACATTGTGAAATATTTACCCCTGACAAATGGCTAAGGTTATGGGTATTACTACCCTTGAAAAAACAGCGAATCTAAGGGTCAGGGATGTTTTTTTTTTGTTTATAGCGCTGGGGTAGCAACCCTCGTTGAAATACTTGCCAATCAGGTTTGCAGATTTTACATTAGGGTGATTCTTACCCTCCAATGGTGTGTCGTTAAAAATGGCTGTTCATTTTTTTCCCCTCCCTTTGCACCCCTGAATTTTTTTCTGGGAATTAGAATAACGGATTATGAAAATTAAGAACCGTTTTTCTTTTTTCTTATATTGGTCTATTGTTTTAAGTTGAAAATTCGTTACTGTTTTATTTGTTTTCGGGTTAGGGTTTGGGTTTGATTGTCGAAAAATGTAGAAAAAATTGAGTAAAGGGTTTTTTGAATTAAAATTTGTTTAAAGGTGCATCCATGTTGGATTTTAGCTTTTTCCGATTTTTCTGTAACTATTTTTTGGGCCTTTTTGTGCCCTTGCCCTCAGAAAATCTTACTTTAAGGATAATTCTTTATCCGTTGTGTTGTTTTGTTGAATCAAAGGCGTCGTTCGAGGGGAACTCGCTAGGGGCGAGAATTTACTGTTCATTTGCTTTAATGGCGGCACTTTTGCTTTAGCACATTAGCTTCCTATCCTTGAAGACCGCATTCTTGCTTTAGCGCCAGCTTATGAGCTTTCACTTAAGCGCACTTTCCTCAGCATCAATTCTCCCTGTTAGGTCCGTTTGTGCTTGATGGTGTCGATGTACTTTATAGTTTTAGTGACCGTATTGTTGCTTTAGTGCAGGCCCTAAAATAGTTTGCAGTTGCTCACACTGTGTGTAGTTACTTTTCCAAAGTGTGCAGTTGCTTTGAATGTTCAGCCCATAAAGAGATGCTTATTTTGATGATTTAGAAAGATTTTTCAATAGCAAAAGAAAGACAATTTTTAACGGAGTTGGGTACAAGAGGATAAGGAAGGACAATGCTTGGTGCCCTAGATCGTATCTCAGTCATGGTACCTCATGCCAAAGTTTGGGAAATAAAACGAAGAGAAACTAGGAAACACGAAAAGGGGGGGGGGGGAGGGGGAGGATAGGCTTAGACAGGGTAAAATGTTTTAAGTGTGCAGTAGCAATTTTTTAATAAATTTTAGGGCCTACTTTTAAGCGTTAGCGGCAATATTTTTTGCTTCAGCATTCGTTTAGATTAGTCGTAGGGAGGCTTTGATTGCCAGTGCGGAAGCCAACTCGGCTCTGCAGGCTTTCTTCTTTTTCACTCTAAATGTATCAAACGCCATTGGCAGAGCCTGAAATTCACAGTGCTTGTATACTGTCTTCTCTTTACGTCTGCAAAACCTTGAATAGAACTTTTTTCCTTGACGCTGATCAAATTCTCACACCCATTACTCATGGATTTTACTTTGTAACTTTGTAAAATCTAGTATATTCTTACCTATTCATTTCATCGCGTATAATTATATGTAAAGATTATATAATTACTCATATTTTTTTATCTTTTTAATCATTGATCTAAGAAAAATAGAAACAAGAAAAAGTAGAGTTTTTTACTCACCTGCGTTAACTTTATGCACCGAGTACCGACCTCATGCAAAGTCTTATTAACCTAGAATTTCCGTAGCGTCTTCTTAATGATCTATTTCGTTGGTCATTAAGAGTAAGTACGTTGCAGTCAGTGCCGCTATCATCCTGGCTTCTGTCACAGGAAGACCTGCACAATGCGAAATGCATTAAGGTGCAGCAAATACATGGTCAATGCGTGCACGCATGATAAGTACTCTTATTATATGACACAACGTATAATCATAAACCGTCCGTAATTTGAAATTAATCTTTTCAATCAATCCTGGTCCAATAGCAAGTTGCAACTTGCAACTTTGTATCCTTTACTTCACAATATTCTAACTCGGCGAATTAGTCCTATGAATGTAATAGTGCAAAAAATTGCACACACGTGTAGCCTTGAGCATTATATTATCCATTACTTATATTTTTGCTCCTCTTAAATATTTTTATACCATATGATCTCTCTTTCAATATCTATTTTTTTCAGTCCAGGAAATTATAACCTTTGCTCATTCCTTATAATTTACTTCATCGATCAAAAACGACTTCCTAACGTGGCCTGAAGCGGTCGCGAAAAGAATATATAGGGCAAAGACATTCGTTTAAATTTTATGAGATTTTTCCTTATTCATTTCCTGACCCGAAAACCCGAAAGATCCGTGATGTAATTTAAATAAGCATTATACATGATATTTAAAATAAATGACCAGCTTAGTATTTTTTTTTTTCGTCCGTCCGACTGGTGTACTCCTGGGTAGAATCACGAGGGGGATATGGACATGATGTAATTCTTATGTGACCCCTGGCCATCTGCAGTCTAGGGGAGGGCATCTTTATTCAGACAAGCTGGCACGAATCATCCCTCAGCACCCATTCAATTTTTTTTTTGCCTCTCGTCATCACGAAAGAAAAACTCCTGAAGATGATTTTTTGTTAGAACGTTAAGACTAGACAGACATGACCCATTTTTCGTCTAGACTGCAACGGAATGCAATTGCACTTCCAGTTTTGTCTAACTATTCTTCTTTTTATGTTTTTTTTAGTGGTTCTGACATCATCACCGAATAACGAAGCGGAATTACAACTTTACAGGGTGATGCAAAGGGCCAGTCTCTTGGCTTATTACGATACCCTTTTGGAAATGGGTAAGTGGGATCTGGTGACAGCTTTAGATGTTATTGAATAGAATGGATGATTTTTGTTTGTGTTAATAGGTGGCGATGATGTGCAACAACTTTGCGATGCTGGTGAGGAAGAATTTTTGGAGATCATGGCATTGGTCGGAATGGCATCAAAACCGTTACATGTACGAAGACTGCAAAAAGCGCTTCAGGAATGGGTCAGCAATCCAAGTAAGTGGCGCACGAGGCTGCGAATTAGATTCCGAGTTTTAATTGAAATTCGAGAATTAGGCCCCTAGCCAAAGGGGGGACACCTATCTAAGTGTTCATCCCCTACTAGGCTCCAGGGCTGCTACACATGAGGCTGCCATGTTCTCGAATTGGCATCCGCCATGATCTTGAAGTGGACGTCGCCATATTGCCCTATAAGCTTTCTAACCCTGCAGCCTGGCTATGGGCCTGTCGAGAGCATTAATCATAGGTGAAACGCGGTGCTTACTGCACTACATTTCTAAAAATTAATTGAGAAAAAGGTTCAGTCCGGTACTGACCGCAAAATGTTTGGTGAAACTTTCCAGTCGCAGCGGCTCCAGCAACTCATATTTTATTTTCCTCTCATTTTTTTTATAAACTTTTTTTTCTTTGCTGTTGTATCCTCATCCTTTTTCACTGACTATTTTCTTGTTTCGAGAGAAAAAAATATGGTGAATTAAATGAAGTGCATCGTTATTTCTGAATGGCGAAAAAAAGGGAAAAAAGTTTTGGGAAATAAATTGCTCATTTTTTTTTTTGGTTAAATGCTTATTAAGCTATATGTAGTTTATTAGTTTTTTTTTTGAAATGCGATTTTTCCCTGGTCGAGTGTACAAGACCTGAATTTTAGAAGATGACTGCATCAGGAATATCAGGCCTTGTTGATTTCCTTCCCCTAAAAGCTCGAATTACTCTTGTGAAAATTTAACTCGTTTATAAATCCCAAATCAGGTAAAATCTTCTCGAATCGTCTGACTATACTTTTTTTACTCGAATGTAAAAATGATCAGTTATTATAATTTTTTAAAGAGGAAAGAGTTGTCACGTCAAATTTTTTTAACCCGAAAAGCCGTAAGGGTGAAAAAAAATTAAGATTATCATATTAATACAAGGATTCCGAAAGTTATTTATTTCTCTAGGGTAAAGCCGAATTATAATTTTTTGTTTGTCAATCTAACTTGTGGGCATTCTCTTTAAAAAGAAGACCGAATATCATTTTCTTTGTCCTTATTATATCATGAGCTAGCATCATTTGCGGCGAATATATGAGTGTTTCGGCATGAGAATTGTTTTATAGCGTCCTTCAAGTTTTACAGTGCTATCAGAACAACTTTTACCAGGAGTAAATTTATTGTTTAACTGACCCCGAACGTCAATAATGCCACTGATTAAGCCTTTCTATCATTTAATAAAGATTTTATCGAATCCTTTTTCTACACCGTATATTTTTTGCTCAATGAAATCGGAATGGCTATTTATTGTTAGTAAGAGTTTGGTAATCCCAAAAGTTTCCATAAGCTAAAACAAAGGCAAGACCGACCCCAGTGCAATCAATAAATGCAGCAACAATAGTTCCATTCTCTTCCCCCTCTATCAGCAGAATTTTTCGGAAGCCAATCGTAGTTTTTGAGATATTTCATAAGACTCAGTCAGCGATCGTGCTGTTATTCTTCAAAAAACTTTTAATCTATGATGCCCATGTGGGATTCCCTTTTCTCCGTGGAAGAAGTCAGCTATGAGACCAGAGGCTTAAGCCGCTGCTCAAACTATAACTAGTTATGCAAAAGTCCTTAAATACTTGCTATTACACTAATCGGTAAGTGAAAATTATTTTCAAAAAAATCGTGCGTTACATGCTAGTAATGTCTTGAAATGATTCCTCGCCACGTGGGAAGTATACAATTAACAAGCAAGAGCGGCAGCCACTTAACACCTTTGTACTTAAGAAAAAACAAGTAAATGCATCGTTTAACATATTGCATTGCAAGTAGATAGTGACATAATAGCGATGCATTTACTCTCCGCCAACTCAATCATCTATTAGAACCACCGTAATTGGTGCAGTCACCAATTTTTTTAAAAACCATCAGAAAAATAATGAATAATTCAATTAATAAGTTATTTTAGGTCTTTTCTGTTGTCTTGTCTTACAACTAACACCAAAGACCACCCAAAATCTCCCCCCCAAAAAAATGTCGCAAATGTCAATCAAAGTGTCAATATTTATAAGTTACACCATTCGGACCCGAAAACTGTCTAACCGTGTAATGAAGATTTTTTTTATCCTCCCTATTTTTTCTATCATTAACTTTCATATCCGATCCCAGGGTCAGAAGTAACGTTCCTTGAATTTTAATCTCTTGTATAAATCACCGTGACTGAAGATTGCATTAAGGAATAAATAAAAAAAAAATTGAAGCGACCATCACTAAGACAATAGAATATAAAAATAACAGTCTAGCGAAACGAGCAAAAAATAAAATAATAATTAAAGAATACAGTCGGGATAGACTACAGAGGTAGTCATATTTTTTTTTATTCGGCTGCTTACGTTTAAAACGTCGAGACAAAAAAAAACCATCATGGTTTTTACCTTTGATTCCTCGATGATTCAACTTTTTCCTCTTTTATTTTTTATGGACAGTTTTTTTTTTATACTGTCCACAAATAATATTCATTTATTCCCACACTGTGATTACCAATCGACGTTTCTGTCTGTTAATAATCTCTTTCAGGTACGTAATCAGATGATTCTTTTTTTTTTTTTTTAGGTTTGTTTCAAACACCGCTGACACCGAACGTACCACCGAGCCCTAATAATTTTACGCAAGTACGCCCTCCGACTGTTCCACTCCCGGTACCACCATCCCCGGTTGTTACGATTTCTTCAGTAGTAGCCAATAATAGCCACGTTAGTCCGGTTGCAATTAAAGAAGTGCCTCCAGCACCCCGTTCTCCGGGACACAACCAGGTGAAGCTTTCGTTCGTTCGTGACTGTAGTAACCGCCGTATTTTTTTATAAATCGATTATGGTAATGGAAAATAATTATAATATTTACAGGTTGTTCATTTTGATGTTAATAATCAGAGAGAAAGTACAACTAGAGGAGGTAGTCCTGTACCGTGCTCCGGTGGGCAGAGTCCTGGATCTCCTTTACAACTTACCCCTGTTCTAGTCGAATCCCAGATCTCGAGGCTAGCAGATGCTGCCGAAGCTTTAGTTAAATCGTTACCCCAATTCGAGCCTAAACCTCATAGTACTAAAAAGAAGATATGCAGAGACTTAGAGGTAAGTTCAATTTCTTCTTCGCCATTTTCTAGTAAAACCATTCCATTTGAGATCGCCATTTTCTAGTAAAACCGAACTTTACTACTACTCACTACTTTTCTGGTAATCCTAACATTACCAAAGCAGGCTGATGCAAACCTCATGCGCTAGGATTCGCTAGTGAAAATCGTCTGCTTCAACTGTTACATTTCTGTCTTAAAGGCTTTGTTAGCCTCATCGGATCAAAACAATGTGACCGCTGTACAGTGGCGTAACAACCGGACCCGCTAGTTCCCTCTTGCGGAGGGGCCCCCGGCATAATTCATTCTTCATGGGGGCCCCCAAGAAATTTTGTAAATCTTTAACGGGGGCCCCACTTAATGAATCTGCGGGGGGGCCCCCAAAATATTGTTACGCCACTGCTGCTGTATCAGGGGATATTTACTAGCGACTCCTGGCAGATAAATAATTCAGTCAACCTCCCTTATTGGTAGAAGGGGAAAAAAGACCAGAACTTGTGGAAGGAGCGCATTTAACCTGTTCCTTGCCTGAATAGTCAAAAAAGTACTACATTTCATTTTCAAAACATTTTATTTGTCAGCCACATACAAAACTGCCAAAAACCTAATTTTAACTTTAATCCCATACTTTCAGAATGTGATGAACATGGCGGAAGATGACCCAAGAAGAATGGATGAAATCCGGAAATACGCTGCCATCTACGGCCGATTCGATTGCAAGCGAAAACCTGAAAAACCTTTAACGCTTCACGAGGTACGCTGAAAAAAAAAATCGAAATCGATTAAAATCAAATTATTTTCCTTCCCTAACTTTTTTTGTCCACCTTAATTTTATTCAAAGCACAAAACAAAAAATTATATCAATTCAATATTCAAAACACTTTTTTTTACAAACACAAGAAAGAAAATAACGTAGCTTAAACAACAGTCGTATACCTAAAAGCAAAACAGGTGTCTCGTACTATTTCGTATGTTATACGCGGAGCATAAGGAATGCATTTTTTGTTGCATTTTTTTGACGTCTGCAACTAAAACGGAAGAAGATAATCCATACTCGCTTCTCACGATTATAAAAGGTTGCATAATGTTCTTTATTAGCGCAATTTGAACCATTACCTTTGTCTCTTATAATTTTTTTTAAAATTTTAATTTAAATAGGCCTACTCCTGGATTACATGTTTGTGGTTTTAATTATAAAATTTCTTACGTTTTAGGTATCGGTCAACGAAGCAGCAGCGCAAATCTGCAGGTTCGCCCCTGCTTTACTAACTCGCAGGGATGAATTATTCCCGCTAGCAAGGCAATTAGTTAAGGATTCCGGATATCATTATTCAAAGGGTCATTCTAGGTGCGTTTTTAATTTTTATTTCCTAAACTAGTCGCTTCCTTTTTTTTCCTTTCTAATTTTACGCCTAGATCCTTTTTTTTTTTTTTTTAAGATTTAGGTTCAAGGTTAAGGATGCGCTTTTGTATATAATCAGCGAGCAAAACTCCGAGTCTTAATGTTTAATCACACTGGTTTTTATATAATGACCAACATTATTCATAAATCTGTTTTATAATAAAAAATATTTAATGCGGTTATAAAATCTTTTTTGTTGTCTCTCCCACAGTGTCACGCCGTTGTACAGAACTCATTCCTATCAGCTCAGCAGTAAAAATGGGGACGAGAATCATACGTCAAAGCGACCTAAGGTAGACTCAACGCTAGCTTTATCTCCTTCGCCCTGTGATATTAGTGATATGGATAGAGTCGATAGAATGAGGAGACAGGTAGGTTGTTCAAGGAAGACTCAAAATAAGGTATTTGAGTCTAGGGTCTAGGGAAAAAATAGAAAATCGGAACACCGGATCAGCGAAAATGCGCATTTTGAATTATAGATTAAGTTAACTATTTTTAAAATCATAAGCTAAGAACAAGAAGCAGGCAATCGTTTGATGATTTTAATGTTTTCAACTAGAAGTGTCGCTAAATTCGATTTTTCAAGTTACCGTATCCAGAGGAGATCAGTTGGCTGTTCTCACAGGCGCCATTTTGACGCCCTGATGTAAAAACTCCCCTAAGTTAAACATGGAATTAAAACAGTCAGGGCTGTCAGACTTACAGTTGACAATGTTGTCAGATTCTTAATAAAAGGAGGCTGTAATCGACGCCATTTTGACAGTCTGTCGCTGTTCTCCCACTGTATAAAGCTCTAGTGGACACTTCGATAGGTCGTTTGCTACATAAACGGCAGCTTCATTTTCAAATAAGAAGATGCCATGTTTTTGAATTGGGGTCCGCCATGATCTCGAAATGAAAGTCACCATGATAGTCAATAGAAAACTCTTGAGGCATATGTCTAACGAATATCGATCGAGATATCGCAATACCTCTTTCGAGATTATCTTGTTTTTATTTGTTCATTCTTGCAGGAACGATTAGAACAAATCACTGAAGAGCTTCGAATCTTAACCGATAGAAGCGAAGAATTAGTACAATCTGCCCAACAAGTCAGGCAAAACTCAACAATCCAAACTTTACAACAGCAAATGGAGGCTGTGCAAAACAAACGAACTCAGCTCTTATTAGAGCAGAGCGACCTTTTGAAGCAACCTTTACCTATGAGGTAACATTTAAAATTATTCTCCATCATTATTTATAGTTTGTAAAAATGAATAATTATTTAAAATTTTTTAGATCTTACCGGCGGAGTAATAGAATGTCTATTACGAATTTTAACGATTCCGAAAGGCACGATACCGATGATACTGATTCACAATTTTCTTTAAGTAATGCTAGTTCTCCTTCACAGGTATAAAGCCAAATTATTTTTTTAAAAAAGATTTGGCTATGGCTATTTTTAAAAAAAAATTATTGGATTTTTTAGGAGGTGGGAGACTCCAGAGACTCTCTTCTCCGTGATGGTGAAAATTTCAATAGTAACAGTAATGGCCCTTCTTCAGTCAAAAGTCCTGGTAAACTCTCCAAACAGGTAGGCCCCAAGTGAAGAAGACAATATGTTTATTGCCGCTTCGAGCTTGGGTAATCCCCTACTAAACCAGGTAACACCTTAGCTGCCTTTGCTAACACTAAAAAAAGCATGATATCAGGATTTTAATTCCTACAGGAAAAATGGGAGCAGCAAAAAAAAAATTGATGTAGTGGTTGCTGCTGCTCCCATTTTTCTTGAATAAAAAATATCAGCACACGTGTCTCTTTCTCACACGAGTAGTTTATTCTTATAGGCTTAGTCGAAAGCTCGTGATTAAATTATCATGAGGGAAATAAAAAAAAATTTCGTAAAAAGTCAGGTAATGTACAATTTTTTGATTGAGTGGGAGGTTAAAGTTTTGTTCAGGTAACTTAGAGCACGTCTAATAGCTTGGAGTGGTTTTAAAAGGGTTTGGTGGAGGTAAATGGCGGATTATTAAAAATTTTGAAAAGTTAGACATGAACAGCTTAAGTACTGTTTGCACATCTAAAATTATTTGGTTCTATCTCCACTGCGCAGGTTGACCCCGTCTCGCCATAAGCTAAACATATGAACTTAGTGTCAACCTCGGCAGTGGCGACAAAACAAGAGATGCGCAGGTTACTAGAAAGCCCTACAAAAAAGCTGAGACAAAGCCTATGGTTATGCAAGCTCAAGTTCCATAAGCAAAGAACAATTGTACACACTCATTTCAACACAACCGAAAAAACGGAAACATAAGCCAGACGCACAACTCAATCCCTAGTGTCGCCAGCGTGCCGAAAAATCACTTTGTTAATGGCCACCAAGGTTTCTAAAAACAAGGATTAACTCATTATTCCCCATTGTGTGTCCTAACAATACTTAGCTTATTCAGAAGAAACGCCACCGCCTGTAGCTAAATCCACAGGATCTGAGCACAAGCGAGGAATCCTGGCTTTTAAAAGCTTTTAGGGTACAGTCGATTTTGATAAATTAGGTTTCCGTCATCGTTTTGTCTCTTTTTATCTTGCAGTATCGGAAGAAGCTAAAATATCAAAAAACGACCGTGCCCTTAGTCGAAATATAAACTGTGTGGTAGCTTTTCGACTGCAGCGACACTAGCGGCTGATTTTTGCGTCTGCCTTCGGCTGATTTCTAGATTAAAAATCCGTCATTTGAAATACTTTGTTTCTACTTTTTCTACCTCTTTTATAAAACTAGAAGGTTAAATTTTTCCTTTTTCTTCGCACTAATATCATTTCAGTATTTTTAGTAGTGCTAAGCCTAGTGTCTGATTTCAGTTTGTCACGGATGTATCAAGTGACGAGATTGTACGAAATCATACTGAGAATGATTACGATTCTTTTTATAAAGAAAACAAAGTTCAGGTAAGTAACGTCCAAAAATATTAATTAATCATTCACTTCTGTGCTGTCACCGTTTCCTAAAAAATTTAAAATTCTTTAACAAAAATTTCGTGGACTTGAGAACTGCACCTAATTTTAAAAATTTCAGGTCATCTCCTCCAGCGGGGGAAACATCATAGCCGTTGCTAATCCAGCATTATCGATGTCCTCAGTCATTTTGCCAAACGATGAACCTGATTTGGAATCTCCATTAGGTCTTAAAATCAAAATCGAACCTCAATCACCGGAACTGAATGATGAACCTGATTAGTTCTAAGGTAATTAAAAAATGTACAAGGCAATAAAGGAGAGAAATCAGTACCACCAATCTACTCCGTAGTCGGAAATGCAACCGATTTCAGGTTCTTTGTCGTTTAGCTGGACGCTTTTGAAAATAGCGCTACATACGCTTCTTGAAAATCTTCGATGTACACGCATCATTAATTGCTTTAAAGATCAAGATGTGAAAGAAAGAAATTCGTCAAAGGTATTTCATTTTTTTCGAAAAGTTTTAGGGAATAATCAAGATTGTATATGTGATATTGAAGAGAAAATTGTTTTTAGGTGAGAGGTCTTTTTTGAAAAAACGATTGCCACCTGTCCATCAAATGATACAACGCTAAGCTATCAAGTATAAATAAAAAGACTGAGACAGAAAATAGTACCAAATAGAATTCCTCGCAATGAAGAAATAGTCAATATCAACGCTGACTTAACAAATGCTATCAAAAAATTGTAATATAATTATTTATTGAAAAAACATACATGTGTTGTTCTCATTGACTTGATACATTTTCAAATTCTCCTCAAATAGTAAAATTTGAAGCTGTTCGTTTCTTTACTCTTTAAAGAAGTTCAAAGATCAAAAAATCGCTAGCAATAGCTTTGTTTCTTTGTAAATCTGCGGCAGCCGTAGACTATCTCAGTCTCTTTCCAACAGCATAAGTAGAAAAGAGATAAACATAGTCTGCGGCTGCTGTTGGCGAGGTGAAGGAACAGGGTTATTACCTTTTGTTCGCTTGGCCTTCATTGCGCTTTTAATTAACCTTAACTGGTCAAAAATTTTATAATGGAGATGCTCCTTTCGAGCTTTCGTTCCAAGATTTTAAGGATTTATTCATTACCGCCCATATGAATGGCGAAATTTGTCGCCATTTGGCAAAATATTTTGCTACTTTGTCGCTGTTCTGCATTGTTTACATCCGATTCAAAATTATTTTACAATGCCAAAAAAAGAAGAAGCTTCTTATTTAATTGAAGAACTTACAACATACAAAAACGAATTCAAATTTTGGCGACCTTTTCCTCCAAAAGTAAAACCAATTATCCGCCCTGTAATCGAACCAAAACAAAAACCTCCACCACCCGCTGTGCAAATCGATTCTCAAACTCACGCTCCTTACAACCCTTCAGTGTATGTACCTTTTGATATTTACATCGTGCCAAGACCAATAATTGACGAAGACCCACATAGCGGATTTGAAACTAAAGAATTACCAGTTCGAAGTTGCCCCAAGAAGAAAACTAAATCAAAATTGATAATGTCTCCGGCTGTTTGTGTGGATGATATCGAAGATGACGATCGTAAATTTATCCTTAATTACACATACAGAAAAACAGATACCTTGCACTTCAAAGATGTTGCTTTGCCCGTCCCAAAGCCTCCAAATCCACCAAACACGGTCGTTATAAATGATAAAGTTAAATTTGTTTGCAAAGTAGATCAACGCCAGCGTAAACAGAGGGAAGTGGGAAAATGCTGCTGCCACGAGAAAGCAGCGCCAGAAGAAATGAAAGATAAAGTAGATTTACAAGAGCAGTAGAAGAAAGATTGATTTATAGGCATATTTTTAAATTTTTTGGATATACAGTCAAACCTCGCTATAACGAACCCCTGTTTAACGAATTCCTCGATTTAACGAATTTTTTTCCGGGATCTTGCGCTAGGAACGAATTTACATGTTAATTAACCTCCCTTTAACGAAGGAAAAAATGAACAACACCTCAATATAACGAATTTAAAAATTCCGAAAATGCCAAAAAAAAAGCGGTTTTTGATTAAAAATCCGTTAATTTTTTTTTCTTTATCGAAATATCTCTTTCTACGTTAAAGTGATGACTCATTCAAGCAGTTTTCAACTGGCTCTCCGGGCTTTCGAGGATACTCCAGATGAAGCTTTTCGGCAAATCAATCAGTGGGAGGCCGAATACCTCCAAAAGAAAAGAAATGCATCGGTGCAGACTGGAATAACCCAATTTTTTTTTCCCGTTAAATAATTTCGTGAGTAAAAAAAATTGTTTTTCCAAAAACCCTCGATATAACGAAATTTTTTTACCGCCCCTCTATATAGCGAACACCCCCTTTAACGAATCCCTCGACATAACGAATTTTTTCCCGGGATTATCAAATTCGTTATAGCGAGGTTGGACTGTACTGTAAAAAAAAGTGAAAAAAGTTTTTTTTCCCTAAAAAATACATTTTTGGAAAATAAATCTACTTTTACATATACAATCTATTCGACTACTTGCTATACTTGAAAGCTTTAAAAAAAGTATACTCTAACAATTCAAGGCATAGAGCGTGTTACGAATTCATCGCTACTCTTGTATCGTCTACGTCTAGCTTATACGGCGTTCATTATTCCCTTATGAATGAATGCCATGGAAGCTCAACATAGATGAGACTAAATAAAATTTACCAGAGCAACTGGAATATCTCTGTGGCGAAAATTACAGAGACTAAATATATATTTGTATTTCTGTACCTCAGAGCTAGAACTTCGAATTTGAAAACCCCAAAATGGCCGATTTTCATAAGGGGTCCAGCCCCCAGCCCTATTATGAAAAGGAGTGTCAACTTAACTTAATAAAAAAATCTTTTATCTAAAAAAATGTTTTTATTTGTAAAAAAAATAAAACTAAGACCTAATTAGTTAAAGCATCTTTAATTTTACTGAAAGTCGATTTTCCTTCATTGTCATTTTTGTTGTTGTTGTTGTTCCCTTCCCTTTCTGACTCGGGTGTTTCAGGCGGTACTCCTGGTTCAAAAATACAATACGGTTTCCTTCCTTCTGTTGTAACAACAAACACACCTCTAAGGTGTGATTTCTTTGTCTCCAATCCCAACGGAGTGCAATCCTCTTTAGTGCAATTTGGCGAAAGAGCAACATAATCCGTTAGCAAACCTTGAGAAACAGTATTCGCGACCGATTTTAAAACATTCGGTGCAGAAGCTTTATGCCCCCAGAAAATACACTTCTCCGTTTCGTTAAGCGATTCGATTAAATATTCATATGAACGTCCATGAGGGCACGACACCGCTTTACCAATCACTTCAACTGGATATTTCAGCAAATCTAAGATGTTTTTAACCTCTGGGAGATCTTCTTTTGGTGGCACAATACAACCCGGTTGGTCGTATCCTCCGTTCATGTAGAAATCAACATGACCATGCGCTGTAATCATTCCTAAACCGAGAAATGGGATTAATGGTCTGGCATCGGTGTGGATAACGTCGACGAATTCAGCATCTGTTTCATCTAACCGAACTTCTTTGTCGAATCCTTCAAAGCCGGGCTGTGCAGGATCTAAAGCTGTTAATCTTCCAATGCCTCTTACGCCCTTTGCTAGATATGATGATATTTGTGCTCCAAGACTATGTCCGATCAGGTGGAACTTTGCCGGCCTTGCGTTGTGTCTCTCGATTAAGTGATTAACCAGCAAAGCTAATTCTTTCCCAACGACTCTTGTATTCCCGGCAACCTGAAGATAATTCCAAATAGAAGCTCCTTTCCCCCAGTCCACGAGCATAACATTAGCATCTACGTTTTTCAAGTAAACATTTTTCAAATCGTTCATCCACGTTGCGTTTCCATTTGCCGCAAATCCATGACAAATAATGACAGTTGGTTTTGACGAGTCGAACGGTGCGTTGTTCAAGTTCACTTGCGGTCTTAATGTTACGTAATGTCTTTTTTCAACATTCGGACGAGAGTAAAAGTAAATTTGAGTGGATATGTTAGACGGATGAAAAGGTGCTGGAATAGGCCGGAGCAATGATTTCCAAGGACTTTCTAAACTAAAGCATCCTAATCTGGAAAAGCAAACTTCCTTTTCTTCTTCTTCTGTTGTCGTTGAGGTTGAAGTAGATGTGGATGTCGAAGTTGACGAAGATGTTGATGATTCTGAATCGGATGAACCAGATATGAGATCACTTACAAAAGATGATTTTGCGAACGCGAATCCGCAGAGAAAAATAATAGCGAAACGGAGATTCATTTTTTTCCTTCGCCGGTCTTCACTTAACGAATTAATGAGACTGACGTTATTGTGGATGTTCCAAGGTACCTATGTGCGATTTCATGTATAAAAACAGGTATCATGTTTTTCTTAAAGATGGAATTAATTAAACGGTTATACAGTCAAGGGCAATCATTTCGTCTCAAACATTTAATATTTTTTTCGTAAAATCGGATTATCCATGTACAATATTTTTTTTGTTTAGCCAGTCGTAAGGCCATTTTTGGGATCTAATAAGGAATAATCTTGTTGGCCATGTATGTACAGATAGAGAGTAAAGAATTGAATAAGAGAGTGCGAGAAAGTCGCCATTTTCATTAGTTTTTGTGATTGACTGCGGCTTTTTCCATTAGAATGTCATGGTTGATCCTAACCTCAAATGGTTACAAAAAATTGGGACCATGATTAATCAGAAGATCGAACATTTCAATATTATCATCAAAACTAAAACGAATCCGTTTTTGACAGAGGTATAGTCAAAGGTTTTCATTTTCCTTTGTCAAAAACTTTTTTAACTGAACGGACTCTTGGACACTCAGTTGTCTGTTGATTTGTTTTGGCTTCAGTGACAATATGGAAATGTTCAGTCTATGGTGTTTCAGTGTGGTCGCAGCGGTGGTGCAAAAAGTCTGTTTTTGGTTTCAAAATGGCAACCGATTTTTTTAGTGGATGTTACTATTTCAATAGCAGTTTAAAAGTACAGTCGAACTCGGTTATAACGACCTCGGATATAACGAAAACCCGGTTCTAACGAAAAATTTTTTAGAATTTGGTTGGCCCGCTATCTTTTCCATGTTAAAATTTTCCGCTTATAACGAATACGGTTATAACGAAAACCCGGCTGTAACGAAACAAAACTACCTAAATCCGACCCTGATATAACGAAAAAATGTCATTTTTATACCTATTTAATGAATTTTTTCAAGTGACCGAAGTTTAAACTTGCTTTTTTTCTTAAAAATAAATACAGTCGAACTCGGTTATAACGAATTTCAAGGGACCGGAAAAATTGTTTCGTTATAACAGGGTTTCGTCAAACCCGCGGAGCTACCACAGTAAGATAAGCCCAAAAATTCAAAAATTTGAAAAAAAATTGCAGGTCCGGATTTAACGAAACCCTGTTATAACGAAACAATTTTTCCGGTCCCTTGAAATTCGTTATAACCGAGTTCGACTGTATTTTTTTACAAAAATATTTCAAGTGAAGTTTGTGAAATTTTTTTATGAAAGTGGGATTCTACATCGGGGTTGATGACATGGTGAGTGTTTCCATAATTAACCAGCTTTCATGCTAAATTTATATTTTACAATCTTAAGAAATTTTTTGCTTATGCCAAAACCACAAACAACGACTATTAGTTCAGAATCACTGCTTACAAGGTTAACCGGTAGTAAACAGAGGAATATTACAATAAATTTAAAATAGGGCCGAAATACAATTTTTCAAATTATTTATATTTTGGCATGTTCAAAGTGATGTTTTTCCTATTTTTTATAATTTTGTCTTTGGTCATGGTCAACACTCTCACCAATTATTTCCGTTTTGTGACCGTCCCGAATACTAAAAACTCCTTCAAAATTTTCCATTTTCCCAACATGATCTTATACTTCGTCACGTAGCTTTTATTTTCTTCTCCTAATGAAAATAATTAATTTAAAATAATAAATTCAATGCCTTTGCGAAAGGTTATATCTTACCTGAAGGCGGTGTAAATTGTATTTTAATATTAGCTTTCGCGAAAGAGGGAATTAATAATTCTTCATTTAATTCAGATATTCTAAAAATTAAATCCTCGTTTTCAATCTCTTCGTTGTAGCTTGTTTCTATTTCTTGTAAAATTTCTTCGGTTATAGTTGCTTCAACATTTTGAATTTTCTTTTTGGATTTATCTGATGTTTTTGTTTTATCTGATGCTGATGGCCGTCTTTCCCCACTTGCCTTGGTGAATTCTTTGACGATTCGTATTGATAAATTCCCACCGCATGAATTTTCCAAATCGAACTTAAATTCTGCAGATCCTTCAGGTTTGGCTTCTATTCTCGTAATTGCAAATTCAGGCACCGTAGCAACTTTAGCTTCTATACCTTCCCCGGTTGCCTTCATCAGTAAAATCGTCTTATCGGACCTAACTTCAAAAAATTCGACATGATTTTTCTCTTCAAAAGGCGTGAATGTAATCGGCACGACCCAAACATGTTCCGGATCGATTTTAACTTTTCCGATTGGATAATAAAACGGACCAAATGGGTTCAAGATACTTAAGCTCGGAGAAATCCTCTTCATAATTACGTTTTGAATTTTTATGAAAGTTGTCTTCTTCGTTCCGATTGGTACTTTACCAAATGCAATCTCCTGGCTGTTGCCAAGGTACACAAAATCAGGTTTGATTGCAGGAGATGTAATTATCATGTCATGAGATTCCGTTCGAGTTTTATCTTCTGTTTTAATTATGCATGAGATTTTAATTTCCGAATGAAATGGTTCCATCGTTTGCAGCAAGCTCTTTTCAGTGTTGAAAATATCGGAGTCGTTTAACTTGCATAACGAAGAGTTTGCTACGTCTTCGATTGTTTGAAATTTAGGAGTGCTGGCTTCTTTTATTTTCTTTTTGTCTTTTCCTTTGTTTCCTTTAACCTAGAAGAGTTTGAAGGTGGAAGTGGATGTTTGTTGCAGAAAAGGGAAGGACACTTACGGGTTTTGTAACGTTTGTTGTAGAAACTTCTTTTTCTTTTTGTTCATTAATTTGCTCAAATATTTTGGCAGATTTTTGCATTTTGGATTCTTGCAGTATTATATCACGTGGGATTTCAGGTCTGAATATAATGCATACAGGGATATTCTGAAATTACAAGATGACATCGCATCTTCACTTGGGAAATAATAATAATTAGCATAAAGATGGCTGTCATTTGATTGCACTTACTTCCCCGATTTTAATATATCCGCTTCTTGGTTCGATTCGAATTTGAGGGAAATCATATTGAAATTCAAACTGCAATGATCTACTTGAAATATTTTTCTGCATCTTGTCTATTAACCCACAATAACACTTCGACGATGTTGAAAGATTTTCTCCGATGATTTGAAATTTTGTTAAAGAAAAGGAAGAGCAAGGCGTTGCCGGTAATTGGATAACAGTGGAAGATAATTCGCAGTAAGGATCAATCACAAATGCTGAACATTGAATTGAATTAATTTTTTCTGAGTATTCTATGGCAGATGCAGAATTTTCTCCTTCCAGTATAACTTCTTCATTTTCGTTCTCTGGTTCTAATTTTTCCGTATTAGATTGCCTGTTTCTGTTAGAAAATGAACACTCAGACATTCCATCATCTTTTTTTAAAAATTCCCTTATTTTTTGTTCTTTCTCTTGTATTTTTAATGATAAATCTTCTTCTACTTTCTCTGGTACCATTTCAATCGTTTCTTTGATGGGTACTAGTTGCTCTTCAGGTTTTGACTCTCCTGTGTTTGCTGAGGATTTATCATAAACTGTGCGCAGTTCGAATTCTTCGCCTTCTCCAAAGAAACTCTTTTAAAAAAGATAAAGCCAGGATTTTTGAAAAATGTTAATTGCAGGAGGTTCACACTTTAAAATTTACCGTTTCTCGTTCAGATATTTGTGTGGTGGTTTCTTCTAACGATTTAAATCTTCCTAGCTCTGCTATGCTTGTCACGCAAATACTGAAATGATGTCGCCCCTCTGCGCCTTGCAAGCCGGCGTCGTTCCCTTCGATATGTTCTAAGACAGGGCTGTATAAAACGAAAAGTGGGATGGTTTCCTTGGGGAAAATTCTACCAAACCCCATGTTGGGTTCTACTCTAACTCCCTTGAATAAAAGAATAAGAATATAAGGGAAACGTTGTCCTAGAAACTGCATTTGTTTCTTCCCGTACCTTGGGCAGGTTGAGGAATCCATGTTCTTGCACACTTAAAGAATGATTCGTTAACGAAATCTCTTTTCTGACTGTTTCTAATGTCGTTACATTTCCAAAATCAATTCGGGCAGGATTCAACTCCAAATTATAGTCCGTTATTATAGCAAGCACATAAATTTTTAAATAATCAGGTTTGCAAGATGGAAGAGATTTGCAGGAATAAGATGTGTTTGGACGGATTAAGATTGGAAATTCCAGGACTTGAGTGTCAGGAGAATAGTAAATTTGAGCCTCTTCTGGAAGCGAAGAACTTGAAGAAAAAAATTAAAAATTAGTGTCCCTTATTTTCCGAAATTTAGAATTTGAATGCTCCTCCCCCCAGGATAGATTTTCCTATGTAAATATGTGAGTCCTAATATTTTTCAGATTTTTACTGAATGGGAAAGCGCGCCGACTCTAGTTTAAAGTTCAGCAAAATCCTACAAGAGCAGAAAAATCAACCATTTTGTTTTTTGAAAAAACACTTGTTTCCTATCGGGAATTTTGCGTAGATCACTAATCTAATGTTTGTTCTTTCATATCTTATACGGTTTAGGAGCTACAGGGCAAAATGTGACAAAAAATGAAAAAAACCTACTATGTCCATGTTCTTCTCAATTTTGCGCCTGTTTTGGCCTGTAGCTCCTAAACCCTATGAGATCTGAAAAAACGAACTTTGGATTCGTGATCTACGCAAAATTCCCAACAGGAAGCAGGTGTTTCTTTAAAAAATAAAATGGTCGATTTTTTCGCTCTTCTAGAATTTTGGCAGACTTTAAGCTTAACTCCGAACGTTTTCTCGCCGAGTAAAAAATCTGTAGAAAATTAGGGTTCATATATACGTATAGGAGAACCTATTCCGGGGGTAGGCGCATTCAAATTCGACATTGAATGAAAAAGACCAAAGAATGAGAAGAAAAGTATAATAAATATCTATCATAAACAAATAAATTTATTGTATCGATTTTCTCTCTCTCGCTCTCCTTCCAAGTCAAACTAACACGTTCTTCCTTAACTCAAGAATCATACACCCTCTTCCAATCCGCGTAACCATGACAATTCCAGTTGTGTATTTTCTCCAGTCAACTCACCTATTTCATAGTTTTATTACTTTATTACAAAAATCAAACTTTTAATTTTCAAAAATGGCTCCGAAAAAGAAAGGAAGCGGAGGAAAAGGGAAAGGAGGTACTGGTGGAGTAGTGGACGGAGTAAGTACCACCGAAATGACCCGAGAACAATTAGAACAACACGCGCATCGACTTCGAGATGAAATGGAAAGAGAACGAGAAGAACGTAATTTCTTCCAATTGGAACGAGATAAGCTACGAACTTTTTGGGAGATAACCCGTCAGCAACTCGATGAAAATCGCGCTGAGCTCCGAAACAAAGACCGGGAAATGGAAGAAAAAGAAGAGGATCATCAAGGTCAAGCTAAAATCTTCAAACAAAAAGTTAAGCATCTTTTATATGAACATCAAGATAACATGTCTGAGTTAAAAGCTGAAAATATGGTTTCCTTAAAAATGGCGCAAGATGAATTCAACGAGCAGGAACTTGCGTTACTGACAGATAAAAAACACTTGAAGGAAAAGTTATTCGAGCAGCAAAAAGAGCATCAAGAAGAGATTAGAGCGTTGAAAATGAAGTTTAGTGAGGAGTTAAGTAAGGCGAGATCGAAATTTGAAACTGAAGCTAGGGAAATTGAAGCAAAGTATGAGGAACGCTTGCAGACTCAACGGCAAGAGCTTTCGTTAAGACACAGCATGGAGATCACGGAGGTCGATGAAAGGAAAAACAAACAAATATCGGATTTGATGAAAAATCACGATAAAGCATTTACGGAGATGAAAAATTATTACAATGATATTACTTTAAATAATTTAGCTTTGATATCAAGTTTGAAAGAACAAATGGAAGAAATGAAAAAGAGAGAAGAAAGAATGGAAAAAGCGTTAAAAGAAGTTCAAAAAGTGAATCAGGCTTTAGTGGAACCAATGAAAAAGGCTAAGGAAGAATCGATGGAATTAACAAGACAATTAACTAATTATTCAAAGGATAAATTATCTCTTGCTAATACTAAAAGAACGTTAGCAGCTACTCAAAAAGAGTTAGAGGTTTTGAGGTGGGAAAATGAAGTCCTGGAATTGAGGTTGGAAAAAATGCAGCAGGAAAGGGATGAGTTACGTGATAGATTTTGTGCGGCAGTGTTAGAAGTTCAACAGAAATCAGGATTGAAAAGCATTTTACTTGAGAAAAAATTGAAAGCTCTAGCGGAGCTTTTAGACCAAAGAGAAGCACAGTTTTCGGAAGTTCTTGCAGTTTCAAGGATTGATCCGTCGACTTTATCTTCTATTAATAATAAAGTAGAAGAGCTTCTGAATAGGAAGAATGCGGTGATTCAGGATTTGGAGTATGAATTGGCGAGGGTATGTAAAGCGCATGATGATTTATTGCAGACATATGAAGGGAAGTTGGCGCAGTATGGAATACCAAACGAGGAACTTGGGTTTCAACCACTTCGGTCGGGCGTGCCGACTGGTAAAGGACCAGCTGGTTTGGTAACTTACAATAAGTAAAATATTGATGCAAATAATTTAAGAATTTATTTTTTTAATAAAATAAAAATTGAAGATAAATCGAGTGAATTATATTTAAATCTCACCTTGGATAAAACTTTATTGAAAATAAACAAAAATTTGAGCTCTGGACGATAGGCTCACTTGGAAATACGTGACAAAAATTCTTCATGCTCTTTGGAATTTTGGCGATGACTGGAAAAGTTTTCGAACTTTCGTTGAAAATTTTAAAAACTCCTTGGTAGACACCACTATCCATTATGCAGGTTTTCAGATCGATTACTATCGGTTCAGCACGTAAAGGCATTCGCTCAATATCGCCAGATATCATTACGGTTTGCTAAAATGAGGAAGTGGGTTTAATTACTCATATCGCACATCTATGAGCTGCTCGGATTGCATACCTCAGTGCAATTACTGCAATTTTCAAATTGAAGATTGTACAATTCGCAGTGCAAACCTTTATACTGGGGAGAAAATACAATTTCGATTTGTTTAGAGGAATAAGGTTTTAATTCTATGTAATATTTTTTGCTGAATCTGAATGCAGCAAATACGTTATTTAATAATTCTTCTATTATTGCTTCTGGTGTATTACTTTCAGTCACTGAGGGACTTCCTTTCTCTTTTACGGCTTCTTCCTCTTCTTCTTCTTCTTCTTTTCTCCCCTCTCCCTCTTCCTCATCCTCTTTTTCTGCTTCCTCCAGACACTCTTCGTCTTCTGGCTCTAAACATGAGGTATTTTCCACTATACTAAAAACACATTTTCTTCCCCCTAAATTTTTCACTCTCAAAACCTTTTTCGATTTCTTAGGTCCTATAGCGCAGCACCATGGCAAAGCTGGAAAACTGCCATTAATATTATTAAATATTCCCCATTTTTTAGGTAACATTAAAAGACGTACATAATCTTGGTTGGCGTTACGTTTACAACAGCTGAAGCAGGAGTGCAGACAAAGGGCACTCTGAAAAAAGTTTTATTTTCTTTTAATTTTTTCCGCTTCGTTTGAAATAATAGCGTCCCCTTAATTTCAGTTAAACATGTCGTGTAAAGTGTGATTTTTATCGTAAATGATAGTCCAGGACGAAGCAAGGGTCTATTTAAAATCAAAACCTAAAATTATATTCACCTTTAAAACTTATACCCCTTTTTAATGACAAAACGAACTCATCAGCTGTTATACTTCTTTTTACCTTTAACGGGATCGAGTCATCGTAAGTTTCTTCATATTCAATATTCAGGAAACGGCACTGTAAGCAATCAGTCCCGATATTTGTTATTTTAAACTCTTGATCGTGTGATTTTTCAGTTTCGAAGTTCTAAAAACATTTTTCAATTATTTTTTATAATTGTTTGCAATTAATTTTCATTCGCCGTAGACATACTTTGAAAAAAATTATTTCAGGAGTGGCTTTTAATGATTTTTCTGGTGTTTCCATTGCTGATTTTATTACTTTCATCTTTTGCTGAGCTAGCACTGAAGCTTCTTCCAAGTCAGTAATAAAACTTGTGGCCATTAAATTTTCACCTAAAACTTTTGGCCTTATGGTACTTAAGCAAACTGGATCGGGAATCACTGTTGACTTCACCTTTATTTTCTCAATTGCTTGTGGTAGAAATTCAGTGTGTTTTTGTATTTCCTGTTCCTTCAACATCACTTCACCTTCTTTTGGAAGTATTTCACCTTTTTTAAAAGATTCTTCTTTCAAAAGAATATCTTCTCCCGACTGTTCATCTACAAAAATATCTGATTCTTCTTCGTAGAATTCTCCCGTCCAAATTGATTCATCGGGTATCTCAAAATAACTTTCTTTCTTGATTTTCATAGGTTTGCTATCTTTTATTTCTGATGTTCTTTTACACACTACATAAACAAAAAATTGCCATTAACTTCATCCGCTAAATTGATTACAAGCTAAGTTCATTGTGTTTAAACAAAACTGAACCTGGCCATGGTATACCTTTTCGCTTCATCTTCTGTTCTTCTAACAACCTCGAAATCATCGTCATCATTCCTTCAAGACATTTCTTTTCCCTGATTCTTCTCTCCTTCTCCACTTTTTTAATTCCGGTAATTATTTCATCCGCCACATCTTTTTTCAAATGCTCAATATCAAATTCATAAATATTTTTCAATCTATTAATGAATTTCTTCCTTCGAATCTCCGCTTTTTGCATTCGCTGCTTATAATGGCATTTGAGTTTCAATTTCCTTAAAATAAATCTGTGCTGAAGAACAAAAATTTTAATTCAAAGATCTATAAACGCTTTCCCTCCTTTCGGAAACGAACCTGAATCGAAGCACAGCTTTTTAAAACCTTCTCTATCTTTTCATCATCCAAACGCCGCATCTCTCCTTCCTGCTTCGTTATGCCTTTTATGTTTTCACAATCGCGTTCAGTAGCAGGATAATGAAGCTTATAAATCATTTCTTCGGAATTACTATGAATTAAATCGTTTTTTAATTTTTCATCGCACGACATTTTTTTCCGAAACTGTTCCATGCTTCTTATTCTAAGTCGATATTTATATAGACATTGTATTCCTTTTATTGCTTCACTAATAACTTAATTTTTTTATCTTTCACAGAATGTAATCCACTATTATCGCGATTCTTTAAAAAAATATTAATAAACAAACATAACGAAGTAAACAAAAAATAAACAATCAACCGACGACGCGACCATAACAAAGGAAATTTATGAACAGCGTCTGCTTTTTTCCTTTGCCGCTTGCCGCAAGGCAACAAGACGAACTCTTCATGGCGAATGAAACGCCATGTTTATTTTAAAGAGTGGTTTTCAAACAAAACTTATATATAAATAATCTAATCATAAATAACTATTTTTTTAAATTCCTAGTCTTTACATTTTTAAAAAAATGGGGCCTAAAGCTAAAAGCCCGAAACCCAAAAGCCCTAAAGGTAAAGGTGGAGGTAAAAAAGATGGCAAGAAAGATAAAGGTAAAAAGGAAGCAGTTATAATAGATGGTGTTAACACGACTACTATGTCAAGGGAACAACTCGAAAAATTTGCACTGACAGTAAAAGAAACTCTCGACCGGGAGAGAGAGGAAAGAAATTATTTCCAAATGGAAAGAGATAAAATCCGTAGTTTTTGGGAAATAACCAAACAGCAGTTAGAAGAGTGTCGGGCGGAACTTCGAATAAAAGAAAGAGAAATGGAACAGAAGGAGGATGAACACCAAGGGGAAGCTAAATTATTTAAACAAAAAGTAAAGCATCTTTTATATGAACATCAGAATGATATTGCTGAAGTTAAAGCAGATGCGATGTTGTCACTTAAAACCACGCAAGAAGAATTTGAAGAACGGCACGTCGCCGTCCTTAATGATAAGAAATCCCTAAAAGAAAAATTGCAAGAGCAACAACGTCAGCATCAGGAGGAAATCAGAGGGTTAAGTATGAAGTTCAGTGAGGATTTAAGTAAAGCTCGGCATGATTTTGAAAGAGAAGCTAGAGAAATCGAAGCTAAATATGACGATAAAGTTCGAACTTTGAGAAACGAATTAGGATTACGTCATCAAATGGAAATTACGGAAATCGATGAACGGAAGAATAAGCATATTAATGATCTTATGGTGAATCATGATAAAGCTTTTAATGAAATGAAGAATTATTATAATGAAATCACATTGAATAACATGGCCCTTATTTCAAGTTTGAAGGAGCAAATCGAGGAAATGAAAAGAAGAGAGGATAGGACGGAGAAAGCTTTGAAAGAATGTCAGAGGGAAAATAGGAATATATTTGAGCCTATGAAAAACGCTGTGGAAGAAAATAAAGATTTAAGAAGGCAGTTAACAAATTACTCTAAGGATAAAATGACATTGGAAAATACTAAAAAGCAATTAGAAGAGATACGAAAGGAAAGAGATGATTTAAGATGGGAGAATGAAGTTTTGATGGTTAGATTCGAAAAAATGGAAAATGATAGGAATGAAATAAGAAATAAATTTTCTCAAGCTGTTTTAGAAGTTCAAGAAAAATTAGGATTAAAAACAGTGTTGGTCGAAAAGAAATTAAGAGCTTTGATGGAGCTTATGGAGCAAAGGGAAGTTTTGTTCTCAGAAATCATGACGGCTGCTAATATACAACCGAATAAAATTGCTGATATTAGTATGAAAATTGATAAGTTGCTGAATAAAAAGAATGCGGTGATACAAGATTTAGAATATGAATTAGCGAGAGTATGCAAGGCTCATGATGATTTGCTACAGACGTATGAAGGAAAATTAGTGCAGTTTGGTATACCAAAAGATGAATTGGGTTTTACACCGTTAACATCAGGAATGACGACAGGGAAAGGACCTGCTGGTTTGGTTACTTGCAACAGATGAGAACTTAGCAGCAGTATTTAATTTTGCATTGCGATTTGAATGGAGACAGCGACTATATATCGTTAAAATATGGTAAACCATGACATAGAAATCCCTTTGAATTACCCTGCATTTTGTTTTTACAGCTTCACGGATTAAGGGCTTGTGATTTATTGGCCTTAATAAAAGGTGTAATGTGTAAACGAACTAATTTATATAAATTAAACTTCTTTAAAGATTTGTAGAGTAAAACTTAAAAGCTTTGCATGCTTCGTCTTTCCTCATGTCAAGGTTAGGTTATGTCTGTTTTACTTACCATTTACTCGGACAATATGAGTTGCAGCCATCGTTTTTGAGGTGACATTATCCCTTTAATGTGGCATATCACTTATAACTGATCTCACTAAAATGAAATTTTATTAAGTTACATTTTTTACAATTTAATGATTTTGATACTGATTGCACCGGAAGTCGTTTGAGTCTACTAAAAGTCGTGGAAGAAAGTTCTTCCTGCCACGATTATTTTTGATTGATGGGTTGAGATTTGATTTCAACATTATTAGCTTAATGTGAATTCAATAGGATTTGTGAAAATCTGTGACATATTTACCGGTACATGATAGACTACACAACGGCAAACCAGTAATCAGTATATCGTGCCAGCCTTCATAACTCGGTTCAAACATCATTTTTGTGCTTGGCACATGTCGAGTGATTTCATGGGTAAAAAAAGTTAATTTAATACCATAGATAAAATTTTAATCATTTTATTAATGTGCCAAAATTGAAAATTACAAAACAGTTGAATATGAGATAATCAAAAAATAAAACAATATATTTCTTATTGGTGCTTCAAAAATTTTAAACTTGCAGTCTAAAATTATTGCTTTTACTGAACACAGTTTATCACTTGAAATTATAATTAGCCTTAACTTTTCTTCTTAAAAACTACAACATTATTTCCAATCCTCCCTTCAGTGAATAAAGTATGGAAAAAGACCCTCTCTTTGAAAAAGCCTTTATCAGCTAAGAAACCATCAACAATATGAGAAATCACATCAAAGCAAGCAACATGACTAGGTGATTTTAATTCATCCCAGTGTTTCCTTAACCAGTCTTCTGGATCTTGAAAAAAATCCTCAGCTTCATCATACTGATAGGAATTCGTAGATAAAGGCGGTTCACACTCTAAAAACCTAGTGGTAACATTAATATGTAAATGACTATACAGAGGTGTAGAATGACAGGGCATTAAAAATACAAATGAACTTTTTTCTGGTTGACTATAAGCTTCTTCAGTCAAATGATTCATTAAAGATAATGTCCCTCTTTGATGAATCATCCCAAATAAAATAGTAGGTGTAAGAAAACTGATGATCAGCAAAGTTGTCCAAATTTTTTGAACTGTAATGATACTAATTCGATGCCAAAAATTTATAGATTTGAATATGTAATGAAATTGTGATGTGAATTTTATGCCTATCAATAGCATCTGAAAATCAAAAAATTTTACATGACATACTTTTAACAGATGACAATTTTATTTTCCAATCAAATATCTTACCATAGGCATTAATGGCAGAATAAATCTGAATTCCTTGTGAGGGATGGATGAAAAAATGATGACATTGAATATTACTACATATGATATGATTTTATAAATCCTCTGGTAACTCTCCTCAGGAAATTTTAGACGAATAAATTTCCCTGAAAAAATATTACTTTGATTAATCATTTTTAAAAAAAAATTAAAATTGAAGTTACTAGTAACACTTACCACAAAATAATGTTATACATCCAAGAGTAAATGGTATCACATGCAAGCCAAGAACCACTGGGATCCCCTGTGTTATATACCACAAAAAAGGGTGCACTCCATAAAAAGATGAGATCCCATGTAATAAATTAAACTTGAAAAACTCAAATGGAGTTATCACAAATTTTTGATATAGTAATGAATCAATTATTACTGATAATGAAAGCATAAATACTGAAACAGGCAAAATTATTTTTAACAAGAGTTCTCTTTTATGTTTATAATCCACTGCAATAACATGAAGTAGAACTAAAGGTGCCCATATTGTCACAGCAGTTGGTCGAATAATACAATTGAATACAGATAAAATTAAATAAAATGATTTTATCTTAATTATTTTTTTTGACTTCGATGATGAATGATATAACAGTTCCCATGGATAGTGATAAAGAGCTATCGTAGTGATAGAAGTTTCAAGCACATTAGCTATAGTTCTTGAACCACAATAAAACCAAAACCAATTTGTAAAAATTGCAATACTTGTCCAATATGTTTGACATCCCAATTTTTCACACCAGTGAAGAAAATAATAGTCTGAAATACTTGTTAAAAACGCTTGAAATAACCGAGGAACTATTATTATTGCACTAGGGAAATCCAAATGGAATATTTGTAAAATTTTATATAAAATACTGAATATCAAAGGATACAAATAAGTTCTCAAGCCGTGTTTCCACTCCCATGTGAGATAACCATACTTAAACACAATATTATGAGCAACCTCTAATGATTGCCAATATTCATCCGGAACGTATGAAGTCCACACAAGAAAAACGGACGATAAACGAAAGAGAAGCAACAATAAAAAATTCACAGTAAAACGTCTCATTTTTTTATGTTTTATGAAATAAAATTAAACAATTACCACATGATTGTTCATTGTTTTTGTTTACATATGACGGGTCATTAGACAGACGCTGATGGCGAGGATATATTTCCAGGAGCAAATAATAAATATACAGTAGTTGAAAGAGCACTGATTTTAGAAATTCGTGCTTTAATATAAAGATTAATGCTTTTTAAATGAAAACAAATGCTTTATCTTGTCGTTTAATAGGTGAAAGAAGTGGTCAAACTCGCGCGAATGAAAATTTTGTTCGATAAAGTAAACAGAGTGGATAAATATACAAAAATATACGGCTGTTAGCGAAACACGTTTCTAGAAGGCATTATTCGTGGCCTCCTGGATATTTTAATCACTACATCAATAAAAAATGTAACATGGCGGAAGACGTAACAGAATTATACAATTATCCTAAAAAAAATTCAAAAATCAGCGTAAACGTCGAGGATGTACTTCCTGATATATTAGTAGTGTCATTTACATTTGATAGTAAATTATTTCAAGGAGTTTTGCTTGATTCTACCAAAAAGTAAGCTATATTTTATGCTTTTTAATTCGTTGGCCATCACGGTTTTTCATTATTTTCTTTATTTTTTTCCCTATTATTAGCTCAACATTTTCGATCTTTTGTACAGTTTTCTCATTAATCAAAACTTCGATTACTACTTTTACTAACCAGGGCTTTTTTACTTGATTCTCTTACTTTTTAAATTGCATGATTTGATGGGCAATGGAAAGTTGGGCGTATGGTATGAAGGCCTGATTGACGAAGTGATAATTCGTAGAATGTTACCGTGGTCGTGTTAATTTTTTTTAACACTTATAAACAAATTAATAGGTTAGCAGGATGTTGGCTTTTCCTTTGAATATCAATATTTTTCATAATGTTCTGCCCATTTGCCTAGTTCGAAAACTTTTTGACCTTCAGACAAAGCTAATTAATAAGGAGAATAATTTTTTTTTGAAAGGTTTTTCCTCATTTTTTTTTAATTGCATGCATTTTGCTAATACAATAAAAGCATGGTGTTGTAGTCATGAGACAACCTTGCCACCTCATCGAGGATTATGTCATTTTGCAGCCGTATAATATACCACTCGGTACTGGTTTGCAAATGTCATGAAAATTGATAAGAATGGCAAGCGCTTACACCTAAAAAATTTTCTTTAGGAGTTATTTGGTCGGTATATGCAAAAACTGCAACCGTATTTATAAATAATAGAACTGGTATGCAGAATGTTTTTCATTCATTGAATTCCCAATTCTATTATTAGTTTAAATAATTAGTCATAAACAAGGAAAAAAATTGATTAGGGATTTTCCTGGGACACATGAATAAAAATCAACTTTTTTTCTGATGTTTTAATGAATCATACTGTGTACTTCCTAGCAAACTAATTAGACCTTGTTTTTCCAACCACTTATTTTTTCCCTTTTTCTTTTTATCGACGTCATAAAGGCCCATAAATTTATTGATTGATAATTATCAAACCTTTTTACTGATTATTTATCAATAATTCAACACTACTTTGCATTTTAGAGTAATTAACGAATTTTTAACGTTAGGTCGTAGGTTGTTCAGTGAACAAGACAATGCCATAAAAAATTAAAAAGCTGTTTAATAGAACTACTTTTAAAGCATTTGGCAAACAAACTTTTATGTTTGCTTACTTTATGATTGAAGGTGGCAAGGCAGTACCGTCTTTATTATTTATTTTCACCCCAGATCAGGGCCGTTTTATAACAATTGCAAAATAATAAAACCGTTAAATTTTTTTTTACGTATAGAATTCTTTACTCGACCCTTGGCAAAGAGCCTAATTTAAATTACAAATGAATTATTCGAATAGTGAATAGAATTCCAAATGGAAATAAAAGTCTTTGTTAAGAAAATTTGTCCGAATGATTTTTTCATGGCCTGAAGATGAAAGAATCCGTGAAGCTGTACCTGGAATCATTATAAAAATAAAAAAAAATAGGTTCAGGTTTAGCAGGTTAGTCTCCCCTTTGTGTTGTCGTAATGAACGAGAGCCCTCGCATAGGCAGGGGAATGAAATAAAATGGGTTTTGGTGCAAAACGGGCATATGAAATGTGGGTGTTAATGCTGCTTAGATCTTTTTAACATAATAAGAGTTTGAATTAAAACTTTCCACACACTTCACTCTTCTGCCTGTCTACACGGCGAGTTGTTGTAAGGAGTTATTGGGATGAGGATGCATTGTAATTTAAAGAAAATCAAAATCACATGATGAAGAAATTCGAAATTTTGTAGGGTTTTGTTTTCCTTCAATCATGAGCTATTTGTCAAGCATTTGCATTCTTTTTTTTCTGCTGAAAAATCGAAAAATATCCAATTCCCTAAATCCCTAGGGATTTGTCTGACCTATCGAAAAACCCTACAGGCGGATTTAACGAAGGGGCGCTCTCCCTCTCCTGAACTGAAAAAAATATACATTTGATATTTCTGACCTTTTTTTTTTTAATGTTCAAGTTTTAAGTTCTTGGCCTCCATCTCCCAAAAATGTTTTCTGGATCCGCCACTGAAACCCTCTTGTAAAATTTTTGTATTGAGGAAGAGAATGCTCGCTCTGCCATGGGATTGAGATCGATATGAGGGATTACTGACCCTTTAGAGTGATAAATGCTTTTAACAATTCACCTTGCTCAAGACAGGTGCTCAAAATGTAGTACGCTGTGCTAAACAACATGAAATGGTTATTCTGCAACTTTTTCCTAATGCGTGGGAAGCGTTCACGAATCCCAAAAATGAATGAGTTGAATTATATGGAAAGTCCTGCAATAGGTATACATTTTTTAATGCTATTTTTTATGATATAGTCCCCCCTTCCCCAGAATAAATTTTCCCTCTAAAAAAATTTTAGACTTCAAGCAAAAAAAAATTTTCAGGTAGCTATGCACCGCCCCTTGGCGCCCCCTGCTACGCTTATCTCGCTTACCTTGTTGCCCCGGCCCTGGTCGTCTCTTTCTTCAGCCCAGTAGCGTCATTCTGCAAGAAAAGTAGGAAAGGACTGATCCCCCTGAAAATTTTCTTGGCCCCATTAAAATGTTCAAGTTTGCATAAGATAAGTATAAGCATCACTTGTTTTGCCATCCCCAAGCTTTACTTATACTCCAGGTATATTGCACCCTCTCCCCCCATAAGAAGATTAAAATGACGTCAATACTGCTCCAGCTATTTTCAGCCCTTAAGACCTCAACTCGGTCATTCTCTTTACATCTACTTCGCTTTTGCACTTATTTACGTTGAGTTTATTTTATTTACAGACATTTACCATGTGGGATAGTTGCGCCTCCGCACATAATGCCGCCTCTGGGAACGGCGACCCAACCAGAAGAAACCGAAGACAAATTATTCAGCGCCAGTCAACGTTTTACTTATTTCCAAGAGAAACCGAATCAAACCAACGGTCGATTTTCTTTAAAAAGGAACATCCGGCCGCCTGCGAGATTCAAAAATGCCCGGATGACCGTTCGTCTGCGTCCCCGTCAAGTCCTCTGTTCAAAATGTCGCGGGATATGCAACGAAAACTCGGAAAACGTAGATTTATCAGCGAAAAAAAGGAAAGGGACGGATTCCGTTCAATCCGACGCCCCAACCGCCAAATTGTCCCGTGGAGATCGAAGACTGCGCTCGTCCGGAGAAATTTCCCCCCGTCCGATTTTTCCTGACAACCTTAGAGAGCAACCCAGTAAGAATAGTCACCCTAGTTTCACGGATAATAAAAATAAAAAATTATGCCCGTCTCTCATTCCGAAATTGTCGAGACTGCAACCGAATGAAATATCAAACGCAATGAATGGGAAAGTGAAAATTAAAATAGTCGGGAATTATTGGTTAAAAAATAATACGGAAAATGATAATAACGATAATAAAAGTGATAATGTGTCGTCGATATTTGCTGAAAATAAAAATTCGATTATCGATGTGACGGAGGATCAGGATCCTTTGTCGATATCAGTTACCGAAACTAGTGATGATAAAAATTTGACTGAACCTAAATTCGCAACTGCGGAATATTCACTCAACGTGACTCCGATCGATAACATTATCGATAAGGAAAACGAGCCTGTAGTTCCTGTCGATGTCGTTAAACCCGTCGACGTTGATTTAGAACCGTGCGAGGAACAGGATCCGCTTTGCACTGAGGATCCCCTCGCCATATTACACGAAGACGGAGAAACGTGCGACGTCGATTCTTCGTCCAGTGCTAAAAGGGTGCTTAGAAAGAAAAGAAGCGTTGGTTCGATGGAAGATCTTTGGGACGAAACGATATTCGAAGATAACGCTGCTAAATTCGGAGATAAAAAGGGAAACATTAAATCAAGGACTACCCCTGTTATTAAAATATCATTCGGGTCCGGAACCGGGGAAGGTACCGTACTTAAAATTCCGGCCAAAGTGCAAAGTTACATTCCAGGTGAGAGTAACGAAGAAGAAAAGAAAAAAGAGAAAACGAAAAGGGATGCGAGTGCAAAAGCTGCCAAGAAGGCGTTGAAAAAAGCGAAGAAGGAAGCGAGAAGGAAAGTTTTAGGAAGCACATCACCTGTTAGGTCTTTAGGTGGAGCCTCTCCGAGATACCCGAATTTATCGCCTAGATACGCTATTAGTTGTTCCTCTCCTAGGTACGCTCTAGGAGGAAGCGGATCTCCTAGGCACACTTTAGTAGGTAATTCGTCTCCGGCGTATGAAGTACTTCACACGCGCAGACATAAGCATAAAGTAAAACATAAAAAGAAGCACAAAGAAGATAGGAAGCATAAAGAGGCTGAAACGGAAGCTGTCGTTGTGTCAACAACGGAGAGTAAGGAAGATGAAAGTATTAGAGAACAGTGTTTAAAACAAAAACTTTCAATTAGTTTAAAAAGACTGAATGCTAACGCTTATATGAGATGTGATTCGTCGTCTAGCGGTTCTAAAAGTCCAAGCAATTCTGATGCATCAGATGCGTCTGATACCGTCCCCGATTTTCCCGGTAATCCACTTATGATGAGGGTCTCATCGCAAACTATTAGTTCATGTCAGACTAGTGATGGTCGTTCAATGGCTGTTGGTGATGTCGTTTGGGGAAAGATTCATGGATTTCCATGGTGGCCTGGAAAGGTAAGCAAGGTTTTTATTGATAGTTTAAGTCAAAATTTGGTCTTTATGCACAGTACTTGCCTGAGCTAGTAGCTACCATCTCGCAGATCCAAAATGAGAAAGGTTCAGTGTTCTAAATCATTCCGTGAAGTAAAGCTTCGCTTTAGTAATTTTCGCGTCTTCTGCTGCTACTTGAGCTAAACTCTTTTAAGGGTGATTTATCCCGATAAAAAATGTCCAAGTGCAGTTTTTATTGCTCATTCCTACATGTTAGTAGACATCAGGGACTTTGAAAGCTTCTTTTTGAGGTTAGAAAATTCGTTTTACGATTCAGCCGTATTTAAGAATTCAAATTGAGTTTACAGCTTTATTACATGGTTTTAGCTTCAGTTTTTCACTAATACACATTCAAAACCGATCTAAATTACGCTTGGATCCTTTTACATTGATTAATTCATTCAAGAAACAAGCAAAATGCGAAAATTGTGAACTTCAAGGACAAAAATCATTGACGACTAGAAAGCAGCCTTAACCTCAACTTGTTTACAATTCTTTATAATTTTTGCATGTTGAAATATGTCGCCTTTGTAATGTTAAAGCTTCCTTTCACTACAAAGGTTAAGTTATCAGTAGATCAAATTGAATTTTTTAAAGTGACGGATTCAATCATAACCCATTGAGGTTAAAATACATAGGGCTTTTGACTGTTATTAATGCACGCCATTTTTATATCATTAATGAGTTATTTGTCAAAATTAAATGCTGTTAAATACCAATGTGATGTTTGGATACGATAAAAAGGAAGCTTTATTTTAAAATGTAGCCAAAAAAAATCTTCTCCGTATGAACTCCCAATATGTTTTTTACAAGTGTGAAAATCATCCACCTGATGTCAAAATGGCGTCCTAATGCTCGCCCAAAAAATTCAAACAATTAAACATGCAAAAGGTCATGTATTGCGACATAATTCGCTTTACTCTTAACAACGGAAAGGAAATTTAAAATTTAAGGAGAAAAAAATAATGGGAAAAGGAAAATTTCGTGGCATTAGATAACACCGTCTGCCATATTGTCATCCAGCTTGAAAAATGTCCATGCCTTTTTCAACCATTTATATTATCTGTAACACAGTTACCGTGATGTTCGATCTGTAAGAAACTATCTAAATTCTTTGTTCTGACGATTCAATTTGTATTTTGCTTTCATCAGGTATTAAGTATCACAAAATCGAAAAAAGATGATGGAGCTAGTACATCGCCGCAAGCCCACGTTGCTTGGTATGGATCATCTACATCGTCTCTTATGTCATGTGATCAATTAAACCCTTTTTTAGAAACTTTTCAGGTAAGCTTTTACTATACTTAAGTACAATTTCTTTAATATTGACGATTTTCATGAGTTTGCTTTTGTTTTCCAACGCAGATGCGTTATAATAAAAAGAAACGAGGACCATATAAAGAAGCAATTAAACAAGCAACTACAGAAGCGAAGAAAGGGGAAGGTATAATCTCACCGGATGTATATTCTTCACCTAGTGAGGTTGATGTCGTATCATAGTGAATGTTAGTCCTGTTACAGTAAACGATTTCTCGCCTTTTTAATTTCAAACTGTAACAAAAAGCTTGGATCTTCTGGCTGTCTTTTTTTCTTTTTTTAAAATTAATTTTATCGTCCCATAATTTTTATTTTGTTTTTATAAGCTGAATATCAGCTCCGAAATTTTACTATATAATAATTTTTAGTTGCTCTTTAGGAAAATTTTAAAATTTCTAGCATATTATTTTTTTAACTTATTTTATATGTTCTGATTTTTTTTAAATCGGAACGAGGCCGCGTTATATTTTTTTTTTTTTTTTTTTGAAACATCATAAGCCTCTAATTTTTAAAATTAAATTATATTTTTTACTTATTTTACGAGAAAAAATGCTATAGTTATTTAAAAGACTGTTTAAATTTAAGTCAATTTAATAAAGTTTGACTTAAAATTAAATCAGAGAATGAATGACTGAATAAAAGGTATATTTGCCATGTGTTTTAAGATTTTTGTTTAGTCATGTAAAAGTCGAGATCTTTCTAAACGTTATACCGAAAACTTTTTCCCCCTAACCAATGTGTCTGCAATTTATTTATTTTATAAGCTGAAAGCAAGGACAAAACTTTTAACAATGCATGTGATACAATAGTCTTATTTTTAATTTTATAATTTTTGTTCCGTAAGATCCCAGCACATCGTCAAATCGTTTGCTTTCTGATTTATTTGTAATAAAATTTACTTTAAAATAATTTTTTTATCCAGATAAAAGAAATAGACTTAATCAGAGAAAATGACACGCCAAAATATACCAAGTCATTTATGGTAAATAATTTTTTTTATCTGGATAAAAAAATGCGTTTCTATTATTTTTACATGAAAATATTGATGTATATAATTTCTTAATGCGGTTTTAAAGAGATTCCGTGAATTTATAATTTCTTTAACCGCGTTTTACTCAGTCAGTTATTGTATAATATACCACTTTTTAGTTTTCATGTATACAGAAAAAAAAATCGAAAGTAAAACCGCTGTTTGGAAAAATATTTTTCGCACCTGAAATCATGAATTTCTTGTTTAAATCAATTTTTACATTCGAAATAAATATTAATTCGATGTTATGAATGATTATGTTATTGTATAATTTCCTGAAGCTTCAATGTTTCTCATCCCCTGATTTAGCGTTGAAGTTAAATAGAGTCAGTGGCGTCGTAGAAATTTCAAAAAAAATTAAAGGTAAAAAATTGAAAACGCAAACCTTTCACGATATATCGTAATTATTAAGTCACAATCCATTATTGTCTGCTTACAATGAAGCTTATAATTAACATCCAATAACAAAACTTTCCATAATTCAACAAAGTAAGACTTAAAAATAAAAATCCACATTAAAAAATAAAGCTAAAAAAAGCAACTATTAAATAGATAACAATCGATTTACAAAGAAAACATTGTAACATAATTTATCTAGTAAATATTGTCGTTTTCTGTTTGAAAACAACAATTAAAATGAAATTTGGATAAGCTCCCTTAATATTCTTGTGCACAGAACAATTTTTTATTTATATTTTCATTTTTTTCGTAAAAGTAAGCAGGACTTTGAATCTTTTACAAGCATAAATCACTCTTTAATGACCGGCATAAGCTGGTAACGACCTTGAAGATAAGAGCAGATGTTGACTATCGCATGTAATACAGTATTTCAAAAGTCAATTATAAAAACAACTGAAATGTGGGAATGTCAGACAAAACAGGGCGTGAATACGAGGCAAAAAAAAAGAAAAGTTAAGTAGGCACAGAATATAAAGTGCTCGCAGCTAAGAGATTCTGAAACGGTAGGAATTATGTTGGTTTAAGAAAAATTACAATGGGGCTGGATAGCTATAATTGTTCCAGTAAGCCAATGAACAAAATTTTTCTTGATAAAAGAATTACACAACAATATGGCCAGTTTATACTGTACAATTTTTTCGACTATTTACAAGACGGAAAAAATTAAATTTAGTTAAATAACTCTGCTACTAATTGACTAGACTTCCTTTACTATGAATCAACAATCTCAAGTGGTAGTTTCAAAACATACAAAAAAATACTGTGCAGATTTAAACACGTCTTATTCTCATTTTTAAATTTATAGGCTTTATTTCACAGCCAAATGATGTTTAATTATTTGATTTGTATTTGGCGAAAATTTTTGATCGGAGAGCTTATAACTGAAGTAATTGTTGCCATTGAGTTTTTTTAAAAATACCCTGCAGGGTTGACTTGACAGTATCTCCACCACTTTTTAAATTCATGATATGTAATTTTTCTTACTCATTGAAAAATTTTTTAAATGTGGAGAAACTGTCACATATTAAACAATAATAAAATTACAATATTTTTTCAACAGCCATTTCGGAAACTACATGATCAATACTAATCTTTGGAATATTTTGCATTTCCTATTTTTTAAAGTCCTTTATTGAAGTATAGCCGATCCGGTATTTGGTCGGTATTTTTAATTAATTTTTCGTATGCTTCCGGTTCGTATTTTTGTAGTGTGGCTACTTTAATTGAACTGAAAAAGAAAAAAATGATTTTAAATAAAAAAAAATAAATTCCTGAACTTGGTAAATTTGACTTACCATTTTTGAGGAAATAATGCGCAAGCTATCGGGACCATAAAAGTTAAACTAAAAAAAAAAGGAATTTAATGAATTTTTTTTACAAAAAATGGTTAAATATAAATTATCAACTTACAAGGCTCCAGCGCCTAAAACTTGTATTGGCGCATGAAGTTTTGGATAATTGGCCCAGAAAGGTTTGTGTTGGACGCGTTCAATTATAATAGGCAGTATGGCTATGGGAAAAACATTGAAATTTCCCAATTAGACAATATTAATATTAACTTTTTTCATTTAAAGAAATGTACTTACTCATCCCTGGCAATGCCATAAAAATTCTAGAAAAAACAACCTGAGATATTCCCTTAGCTGCTGCCAACTTTGATTCTGTTAAATTATTGCCCTTTGCATCTGACACAGCTATGCCAGTAAATAATTCTCCTTGCCTCATTAATGGAATGTTTACACAATTAGCAGCTGCAACTGCTGCAAATGGAACGTATCTCTGAAAAATTAAATTTTTGAATTTTAATTATCAGTTTTCATTTCTATAATTCTGTTTTTTTTTTTCCAATTAACCTGTAATAATGGACTGGCCCTTGTTCCTAAGTACTTCTTACAACTTAAAGCTGTAACCAGTGCTGCTGTAGTTGCTGAAACATATGCAACTCCTAACTGAGTTGTAGTAACTGGAGATTTCGCATTCCTGTTTGTGTAATTGACTAAAGCATTGAACGACTGATTAACCCATTGCCAAAATATAACAGCAGTTGATGTGCTGAAAATAAAAAAATTTATCAAAAATCTGAAATAAAAAGCAAAAATGAAATAAATTTTACTTGCAGAATATTGAGGTCTTAATATCAAACATATGTGCAATGTCTTTATGATTTAAAACTTTCCAAGGTTAAATTTGAAAGCAAATTTAAATTTTGCAAGACTTGAAAATCATCCAATTTTTAAAGAAAAGCAAAACTTTACCGATAAAACTGAAGCATAGCACCAGTAATCAACATTCCACCCGGTACTTGGAATGACATCCTTCCAAAAACATTTTGCAATTCTCCAGAATCAGGATGAAAACTTGATTCATACAACTTTTTTGCCCACATGAGCTTTTCAATATTTATTCCTTTTGGGTCACGTCCAGCTCTGTATTCTGTGTATATGTGTTTGGCTTCATTTAACTCCTTATCAGTTGCAAATATGGTTCGGGGATCTGTTATATAAGCAAAGTGACACACTCTTCCATAAAATGTATCTTGATTCCAAAGCGGCCGTTCTATATCGATCCTGCCAGTTGTTTTTACAATCATTTTTTCCCAAAAGTTTTTTCAAAATGCTTTTATAACACTCCTTAAAAAAAATCGTTATCAAATTATAACTCACTATTTTTTAAATAAAAATAATATTTTTTTGTTTTGTAAAAAGATTTGAATAAGTTGTATTTGGGCTTAAATATTCGCTTTTCGTTTATAAATTTCATTTAAACGTGATAGGAGAACTGACAAGCGTCCTTTAAAAACTTTCCAATTAAAAGAAAAATCACAGGTTTACGATAATTTAAAAATCGATCCGACAAAGCCGAATTCACCGAAGAGATAGAATTGATGAATTAAAGTCGAAGTTCAATCAATCCAACCTTCGTCCTCCCGACTCGCTGATAAAAATTGAAGGAAAATTACTTACCCCGTACAAAAAAAATAATTAAAAAAATTACAGATTTTCCTAAACAATTTTCTTCTGCAAAACCACCGGACAATCAAAAATCAACTTGGCAACATTGGGAAAAAAATTCTCGTGTCATTAGAAATTAAAGTAAACATCTGCGGCGAACAGTTTGCATAGTTTTCTATTTTCCTATGTCATCGTTATTACAAAAAGTTTCAAGATTTTGAAAAAATGTCTCACGATATCACAAATACGGTTAGATGGTTTGGAAGCAAGACAAATGATTTATCGAATGAGTTAAGTAGAAAAAACACTTTAATTGAAATCAAAGCTGTACTTTCTAACTTGGATAATTCTCAATTACTGCAAGTAGCAAGAAGCACTCCTTTAAATGCTGTTTTTGACTGCTTAAATACATCTGACGCTGAAGAAATTGAACTAACTAGCAGCATAATATATGCACTACTGCAGCACATGAATGGAGTGGAGCAATTAAATTTATATGGACCATTATTGCGAAGAGCTTTATCTCATCCGTCAGCATCTCCGAAAACAACTGTCTTAAGGTTATTAGAGAGGATAGTTGATGGAGAAACGTTAAGCTGTTTAAATTCTGAAAATTTGTTATTATTGGTGGATGCAGCTAATTGCTTGGCTTCTTCTGATAGAAGTATAGCTCAAGGCGCAATCACTACATTTATCAATATGGGGAAGAGCCCTCAAGGATTAAGCATTTTGTTTTCTAAAGTGTTTGTGGATGGTTTTAAAAATGTAATGTTAATCGATGATACATCCAGATTTAGAGTATATGAAATACTGGTTGCCATTTCAGAAAAATCAGTTGAGGGCTTGCAATCAAGCCATTCAAGTGGTTTGCTACCAAACCTTTTAACAGAAATCAAATCAACTGATCATTTAATACAGCTGAATGCCTTGGAAATTATGAATACATTGGCATCATGTAATCATGGCTTGTTATACCTTCAAGAATCTGGAGTTATTCAATACTTAGTTGATAAAATTTCAAAATTAGAACAAGAGCCTTTATCTTTTGTATTACTTCCTGGCCTTATAGAATTTTTTGGGAATTTGTATAAATTGCAACCAAAACAGTTTTCAGAGCAATATCCAAATGTTTTGGAACTACTTTTTAAAAGCATGGATACTGCTGATCCAGTTCTTCTGGGTGTCATCATTTCTACTGTAGGAAAAATAGGATCAACAAATGCTGGAAAGCAAGTACTTAACAATAATCCTGATAAAATGGTTTTATTTTTAAAAAGAAGTGGGCAATTATTATCCAGTAAAAACGACACAACTGTATCTACCATGAATTGTCTAAGTGAATTAATTAAAACAGAAAATGAACCTTCACTTAATGCAGTAACCAAGCAGTGGTTTGAGGAACTGGGACCAAGTGCACTTGAAACTGTAGCTAATATCGCAAAATTACCGTTCGTGGAATTAAGAGTAGCAGCTTTGATGTTTTTGAATGCAATTGCAAATCAACCGTGGGGTGCTGAGAAGTTATGTCGCTATCCTGGAATGATTGAATATTTAACAGACAGATCAACTGAATTTAATAAAGAGTGTAAGAATGCAAAATTTGATATTGTTGTATCAATTTGTAAAAATCCTGTACTATCAGATATTCTTACGTCTGATGTTATTATTAAAATAAGAGAGTTTGTCAATGAGGGACCATTTTTTGTTCCTACTGTACCAGAAACTGCTTTTGAAGGTGCTTCATGAACTACTTTTGTAAATGCTTTAAGTTATTTAATTATCTGTTTTATATAAATATAAAAAAATTTATATCAAGAAACGATGCTCATTGTTTTTTAATAAAATATACCGTAAAACCAAAAACATCCCTTTTGAAAATTAGAATTAAGTTAAGAGAAATAGATTAATAAGCTCTCCGTGTTTCTAGGCCTGCATTATTCAACACAAAATATTTTTACCAGTATGAAGTAAATGGCTAATTTATGTTTTAAAAGCGTTTCGACGTAATAAGAATAATTACTCAAAAAAACAATTTTTAAAAGCTTTAAAAACAAAAACGAATTTTAGAAAAAAAATGGCTTGTAAGTAACGCTAAATTTTTCAAAGGTTGGTAAAACTGCCAAAGGAAAGATTTGAGTAAATTAATGTTTTTGAAGCAATTAAGAACAGGATTTGTTTATTTATTTTCTATTTTCACTTTAAAAATCATGTGCATATTTAAAAGTTTATATGTATAATATTTTTAAGGCGTAAAATTAAAGTTTAAAATTCGCGCTAATATTTCAAAGGAAAGGATGTCAATTAACAAGATGGCGGCATCTGTTAAATCAAACCGTGCACGTTATGTATGAATTTGAAAATTTATCAGACTGCCTCCCGCTATCGAAAGTGTGTTTATACTCTAAAGTGTTATAATGTTGTTGAACTTTTCTTCATTGCATCGGGTTCGTCAAATTACCTTTTGTATAAAAGCAAGATACGTGACTGTTTACAGAAAGCCGGTAGAGACAAAGTTTCTAGATGAAGCAACTACTATGAGAGTACTTAATGTTGCTGAAAAAAATGATGCTGCTAAAAATATTGCTAAGCTTCTCTCTAGAAACTCAGCTAGATTTGTAAGTAACTGTTTTCAAGCTAATGACAAAAGTTAATTACAGGTACTAAATAATTGCATTTTATTTTCAGCGTGAGGGGTTATCAAAATTTAACAAAATATACGAATTTGATTATTATATTTTTAATGAGAATTGTAAAATGGTAATGACATCAGTGTCAGGACATTTACTTGGATATGACTTTGATATGTTGCACAGAAAATGGAATAGTTGCAATCCAGTTGATTTGTTTTCAGCTCCAGTTATAAAGCAATGTCCAAAGGATTTTGAAAATATCAAGGTAAAAAAATTTTTAATTTCTCTGGTATGTTTGATGCAGTTTGCTAATTAGTAAGAATGGATTTTTTTATAGCGAACACTGGAAAGAGAAATAAGAACATGTAGTAAATTGATTATCTGGACTGATTGTGATAGAGAAGGAGAAAATATCGGTTTTGAAATAATAGAAGTTTGTAAAAAAGTAAAACCAAATATTCAAGTTTATAGAGCTAAGTTTTCAGAGATTACACAACAGTCAGTTGAGAGAGCACTTAACACGTTAGGACCACCAAATGAAAATGTAAATAATGCAGTTAACGTTAGATCAGAGTTGGATCTCAGGATAGGTGCAGCTTTTACTAGATTTCAAACTCTTCATTTACAACAAGCATTTCCAGGGGAGCTAGCAAACAATCTCATTAGTTATGGTAGTTGCCAATTTCCAACACTCGGTTTTGTTGTTGAAAGGTATAAAGCTGTAGTTGATTTCATATCTGAACCATTTTGGAAAATAAATGGTAAGTTGAAAAAAAATTTATTTTCAAGGAATTTTTTTTTAACAAATTTTTTGTTTTAGTTTTGCATACACAAGACAATCTCACAGTAGAATTTCATTGGAAGCGAGTTAGATTATTTGATCAATTAGCTTGTAAAATTCTGTACGAAATCTGTAAGGAATTTCAAAGGGCAACTGTTAAAAGTGTTGAGTCAAAACCGAAACAAAAATGGAGGCCTAAAGCATTAGATACAGTGGTGAGTAAAAGTTAAAATTTTTTTTGTATTATGAATTGCGTATATGAATTAAAATTTTTAGGAACTAGAAAAATCAGCTTCAAGAAAGCTACGGATAAATGCAAAAGAAACAATGAGAATAGCTGAAAGGTTATATTCTCAGGGTTATATTTCATATCCTAGAACAGAAACAAATATCTTTCCAAAGGAACTTGATTTGGTGCCTTTAGTGCAAAATCAAGCAAACGATCCTCATTGGGGAGGTAAGTCAGATTAAAAGTTAAATTTATTAGCTTTTGATATTTAACGTTAAATTATTTGTTGTTTTAGAATTTGCGAATAAGGTTTTGTGTGAAGGGCCTAATCCATTTAATGGTAATAAATCAGATAAGGCCCATCCTCCAATCCATCCTATTAAATACACTAATACTTTAGATGGTAATGAGAGAAAAGTTTATGAATTCATTGTTCGACATTTTTTGGCTTGCCTTTCAAAGCATGCAGAAGGATTAGAAACCACTGTTGAAATCGATATAGCTCAAGAAAGGGTAATTAATAATTTGGGATTGTGAAATTTTTTAAAAATTTGTTTATTAAAAATATTTTTTGATTACTTTAGTTTACTGCTAAGGGTCTAATGATAATAGCTAAGAATTATTTAGAAGTGTATCCTTATGATAAATGGGATGCGAAAGAAATTCATATTTATCAGGTGGGAAATGTATTCACACCAGATGTACAAATGGAGGAAGGGAAAACTTCGCCGCCAAATCCTCTTACGGAAGCAGATCTGATAGCTCTAATGGAAAAACATGGAATAGGTAATTACACTAATAGACCAGGAGTCGTGCTGAAATGTTTTCAGACTTAATTGTATTCTGATTGGTTTTAAAAAATTAAAAATTCAATGTAAGTTTAGTCAAGTCTTGGAGTTGGCTAAGAGGCTCGTGCTAGATTCTTAAATTGATCTACGACAAATTATAATTTAATTCTGATTTTTTTTTTTTTTTTGATTTGCAGGGACGGATGCAACGCATGCAGAACATATAGAAACGATTAAATCTCGACTTTATGTTGGATTAAAAGACGAGAAATATTTTGTGCCTCGAACGTTAGGGATGGGATTAGTTGAGGGATACGATAGTATGGGCTTCGCTATGTCTAAACCACATTTAAGAGCGGAATTGGAAGCAGATTTACAAAGGTGTGGTGTCATTCTAAAAAGCTAAAGAAAGTTATATAGAGTTGGAAAAGACGGTGAAATTTTATTGGCATCTCTAGCAACAGAATTATTTTTTGAACTGGCATCAAAATTGGGAAAAATAGAGATCACTCAAAAAAATCTAAAAAATTTCTAAACCCAAAAAATATTCTGAAAATTTTTTTTAATACGAAAAAAAACTTTAAAAAATTTTTGAGCATAAAAAAACTTTTAATTTGAGCGCAGAAAAAATCAAAAGCAAAAAATTTCAGAATTAAAAAATAACTTAGCAAAAAAAGAACTTAAAAAAATTTAATTCATTAGCCACATAGTACAATAATTTTTCTCGAGCTCAGACTTGCGCCGAAAATTTTCAATCCTAACAAACTCAAACATAATTTTTTTATTACTTTTTTTCCAGAATTTGTGACGGCTTAGCGCGACCTGAAGAAGTTCTTGCACGCCAAATACAAACATACAAGAACGTATTCGAGGAAGCCGTGCGGCAAGTAGAAAAATTATCAGCAAGCATAGGAAAATATAATAACGGTGTTCAAGCTCAACCCGTCCAACAACTTCAGAATTTTGTAACTCCACCTAAAGTCAGGAAATGTCCGAAATGCAATTCAGACATGATTCTCAAAATTAACGAGAATAGGAAATTTGTATCGTGTAGTAGATATCCTGATTGCAGGGAAGCATTTTGGTTTCCTAACATTGTGACGAGTTGTACGGTTACCGATGATAGTTGCCAACAGGTAAGATTAAATTTTTTTAAAGTCTAAGTAGCTATTTTCATTTATTTAAATTAATTTTGTATGTTTCAGTGTGGGCCTGACACGAAATTGCTCAAATTTAATTTCGAAAGAGGAAGCGTTTATTTACCTCAAGGTCATGTTGGATGTGTTGGTGGATGCGACCAAGATTTTTTAGATATTTTAGGAATTAACCTTCGCGTTAATAGGGTTACGAATAACGCCGCCCAGGCCGAGCAGCCACGTTCTCTTAGTCGAAATGCTCAATCACGGAGTATTCATACCTCAAACGATAGTGGTTTTAGTTCAAACTGTGATAGCAATACATTAAATGATTCAGACGTTACAAATTGTAATTGTGGAGAACCTGCTAGACTTTTTACTACTAAAAAAGAAGGACCGAATTTAAATAGACAGTTTTACGGGTGTAGTAGAACCTTTAATAAATGTAATTTCTTTAAATGGACTGATGAAGTGGGAAATAACTCAAATTCATCTACTTCGGCGGGGAATTTTTCTGGAACGTCAAGAAATGAATCAAGGAGCAATTTATTTAGGGACAATGGGAATCAAGAGAATGGTGGAGTTGAAAATTGTTTTTGCGGTATTCCTAGTTTAAAGTAAGTTATTCTGAATTTTTTTTGTAGTTTTTCGTCAAGTTATTTGGCGCAAACCCCATTATATATTGAATAATTACCTTTCAGGCGCACTGTTTTGAAAGAAGGCCCTACTAAAGGAAAACTTTTTTATGTGTGCAGTAAAAGGGCATCTGATCCTGATATGTGTAATTTTTTTAAATGGGAAGATGACAGTAATGGTAATGGAACGAGAATGGCCAATACTTTTCAGTTTAGTAATAATACCAATAGTTCGACGCAACGTGTAAATCAAAGTAAGTTAAAAAATTTGTTTTTAAATATTCTTGAAAACTAATTAAAACATTTTTTAAATAAGAATTTTTTTCAGGATCTGCTGGCAGTTCTAATTCATTTAATGACACGAACACGTTCGATAATAAATCTGAAATTCCCAATTGCAATTGCGGGGTACCCGCTGTTCTTTTAACTACTAAAAAAGATGGACCAAATTTAAACAGGCAGTTTTATGCATGTAAAAATTTTCAAGGAAAATGTAATTATTTTAAATGGGCTGATGAAATCGGCAGCAAATCGAATTTTACAGCTTCAGTGACTAATTCTTTTACAAGAATAGCTAACGAATTTAGCAGCGATTCAAGTTTAGGAAATACGACGAATTCAACAAACGATGAAATCGATAAATGTTACTGTGCTTTACCTTGTGTAAAGTAAGTCGAAAATTTAAATCATTTTTAGTTTCATTATTCAAAAAAAAAATTAATTTACTATTTTTTTAGGAAAACTGTTTTCAAAGAAGGTCCTACAAAAGGAAAATTATTTTTAACATGCAGTAAATCAATGACTGATCCTGATAGGTGTAAATTTTTTAAATGGGACGATGAAAATAGTGAGAACAGAACAAGAGTAACTAATACATTTCAAATGAGTGATTCTGGAAGTTCAAATAATGCTTGGAACTATCCAAGGCAAGGTAAAAAATCTTTAAAAAAATAGAGAAATTTTTAACTGAAATATTTGTTACTTATTATTAAAATTTAGAAACAGGTGTGAAAAGGCCAAATATTGACAATAATCCAGGAGGACGTGTAACTAAAAAACGGAAATGTAGCGTATGCGGACAGGAAGGTTTGTATCTCTTCCTTTTTTGATACTTAACTGGAAGTAGTATTTTTTAATTATTTATTGTCATCTTGCAGGTCACATAAAAACTACTTGCCCAAGGAGATAATTTTACTTCTCTATGATTTTACAGTTGAAGCTGATTGAGCCAGCTGAAATAAATTTTTAAGAATGACTTTTAAAAAGAAGAGTAATATATAAAAATCTTGGAAGTTTTAAACTCTTTTTGTATTTCCTGTATAGTTTTTTTAAATGTCGAAAAATAATGAAATAAATATAAAAAAATTTTGCTTACCATGTCTAATAATATTTCATATTTTAATTTAAGCAAATTATTTTCCTCCTCTAGCTGATTAATTAACTGTCTTAAGGCAGCATTTTCTTTTGTGGCTTCATTGAATGGGCTTGTTCCTAAAATAAAATTAAGAATTCAAAAAAAATTAGGGTGGTAGTAAAATTAATGCTTACTTACTTGGAATCCATTGCCCATTGTAAAATGTTGTTTCAATGTCTCCTAATTTTAAGGTTATGGAATTCTCATCTCCATCACATTCATCGTTTCTTGCATCAGTTTTTATTAGTTTACGACGAGATGATCTTTTGTAAGTAGAGAATTTGTTCAAAAACAAAGGCATCTTTTCAAAACATTTTGTTTATAAATAAAGTTTCTATGGAAACGGCAAACGAAGCTGACGTGGCACTAGACATCTTACTTTATATTTTTCTCCGCTCGGATCAATGTCATTAACTTTTCATGAAAAGTTAATGCCCTTCAGTAGGTAATTTTTTTTTAAGATTTTTCTTGGAAAATTTTAATTATTTAAACGCGATGGCATTTCGTTTCGAAATAATCACGCTTGACGTAAAACTAAGAATCAATTTTGGGGTCTCGTTAGCCCATAAAAAGCAGTAAAGAACTTTAAAAGGTTTTCGCACTCTTCGTTAGAAATGCTGTCATGAATTTACACCATAAAATAAACCCACTTTTAAATCAAATGATTCAATTTTTGAAAATCAGAAATCATCAATCAGATAGCAAAAATTTAAATTTATTTGGCGGGTATAATTCTTCAATGATTTCATCCAGAGAGTGCTGCACTCTTTAGTTGTTAGACCAATCATCAATACACGTATTCAATTTTTGATTGGACGAAGAATATTACGCATTTGAAAGGATTTGGAGCATAAACGGCATTTTACCCATGCACATCTCATTGCAGATAATACGTTTTAACCCTGTGTGAACTTGACATTGCGCATGATTGTTATGTTGATCAAAACAAAACAAAAGACTTATGAACACTGAGAGGATAGTAAACGAAAGGGAAAAAAACAAACAGCACAAATCGTATCGTGCGTCGCAGTTTCTTTGTGCGATCGCTAATTTTTGACGTTATCAATAACATAAATAATCGGGCATTATCGGGTTACAGTGAAAAAGTGAATTTTGTAAAATGACTTCTACGAGTAAAATAACAGAAGATGGATTAGGAGGTAAGCGTGTAAAGCCTAAAAATGCATTTATTTGTTTGTGTCAAGTCACGTAAGCCACGAATGCATACGATTTGTCATATGTTCATGTTTACATATAAACGTGCGCATTTGTTAGAATAAAAATCGTATTTGTGGTTTGAAAGTTAGTGATTTTGTTAAAAATAAATAAAAATATGTGAGTAAGGATGATGATAAGTGCCCTTGACAAGATTTTTGTATGGGAATTAGTAATGGCTGTTATTGATGAAACAAGACCCCTGAACGAAAAAAAATCAAGTTTTCAGTCATAAAAATTGATAAAAAATTAAAGAAATATAATAAAGGCTGGTATTATTTTTAGAATTCAATTGATCTAAAAGTTGTAATTGGAGAAGCAGGTTTTTGACTATATCACCTGGCTTTTGTTTATAGTTGGTAACTGACCTTCCTCAGCATTGTTGTTTAATGATTAAATGACTAATTTTATTTGTTTTTTCATTATCAATATTTATGAGAAATTTGAAACTAGTTTTTTTTGTGTAAAATTATTTCCGTATGAATGTCTAAAGCTCTTTGAGAAAAATTATCGAGCCAAGGAATGTTAATGTCAGTGAGACAAGAGATGAGCAGCAATTATTGCCATGGTATGATAATCATGATTATTAAAAAATTGAAGAAAAAAATATAGTCTAGCATAATAACCTCATAGCAATGACCTCTGTTTTTGTAATTAAATTTGTGTAAGCATTGCTTAGCAACGATTTCAAGTTCATACGAAAACAAAACATATGACAAATTAACCTGTTGATAGTTGTAATAAATTTAAAAGCATTTGTCAATTTTCTGGGTTTTAAAAATGATTAAAAGATTCTTGTAGCTTGAATAAAGCTTTTTTAATCCCAAGACGACATTAATGCGTTTTTTAATTAATTCAGGATTAAAATTTTTGTCTGAGATCAAAGGGAAAAAATGGGCGTCACTTCCGGTAATTCCGGAAGTCGTGGTCGGAATAAAAAAATTTGAAAAATCAAAGAGATCTAGTGACACGTTTTTTCTCCAACGGAAAAAACCGAAGCCGATTACCAAATGAATAGAATATAAATGATACAAAGGATTATTTTGATCATAAGGGGTGAAAATTATTATCGTTCACTGGACGATAACAAAATAAATAAACCTTATCGCAAAATAAAAGCGATAGTTACAGTTTTTTGATAAAAACAGGAAGCGAGAGAGTGCTTTTCCTGAAGAATGGAAATAACATTTGCATGAAATTATCTTTCGACGTTTTTCTTTTTATTTTCGTTTTAACGTAAACAATAAACAAATCAAAACGTTGATTATATCGAACCATCTTGCCAGATAGTTACGAAAGCCGCGAGTCACTTTAAAAGTTATTATCGAGGAAGCCGTCAAAAATAAAAATATGATGTTAGTTGAAGTGTGTGACGTCACGGATAGGGTTTAAATGCACATTTTAATATAAGGCCTTGATTTTGTCGAATTTTGTGAGACCTTGACCATATTTTTGATTTACTAATAACCTTAGTGGACTAAAAATTTTAGGGGATTTATAAAAAAAAATTGGATGAGAATGAAGAGGTTACGTGATTGAAAGGTTAGGAATGATTTAAAAAATGTGTTAAAACCACAACTTGATTTAAGTGTGTGAGGCACATAGTTTGGCAACATTTTGTTACTTCCTTCTATCAGATTTAATCATTGCACGAATTTAATATAGTTGCAAAAAATTAGAGGAAAACCGGCTTGTATGAAACGAGTAGCCCTAAGCGGTGTTTTTTTTTACAATATTCGTAGTCTAGTCCATTGCTTTCCCGTATTTGCTTAACGCTTTAGGACAATGAGCCATTGTAATCTTTTTAAGGATGCTGTTGTATATTACATACTGAAATATGTTCAAATGACGTGCAAGACTTAATGAGTTCTTTGATTCTCTCATTAGCAATATTGCTTTTTCGTCTCCAATCTTTAATCGCTTTTTTCAGAATCATGGGTTGAATTAAGTACACACAGTACGACCACTACTGCGCCTTGCACAAGTCCGGACAGGGTTACGCCATTACCGTTCACATCAGGTGAAGAATATTTAAGGCTTTTAAGAGAAGCACAACGCGAAAGTAATCAATCATCAGCTAGAGTTTCTCTTTCATCTTCAAGAAGAGACAGGTAAATATTTTTAATTTTCTTAAATTAGTCGATTAGGACATTATCACTGACATCTAGACAAGGAATGTGAATGGCATATTATCGTGTCTTTGACATCTCGACATTGACATTTTGCGTCTAGACTCGCATGGCGTTTATTTTATTTATTTATTTTTTTTTTTTAAAGCGCCATGCTTAATAAACGGGAAGAAAATTACCTCCGGTGCGTCGCAAATATCTTTGTTTGTTATTTGCAGTGACTCATATTTGACAACGTGATAAAATCGCCATATGAAAGGGATTTTCGTGATGCTTTTGACAATTATTTAGTGAGATTGATAAGCATGGATACTTACCTTCCTGATAAAGGATGATTATAATTTTTTTTTTATAAACATGTGGGATTTAAACTTGAAGGAAAGGCGTAAAATCAAATGACGGAATCAAGTAGCCTTCATCATCTTGCCAAGTAGTCATGGCGATTATTTTCTTAAACTTGCATTCGGTGCATTGGCCTTGTTTGTGAAATGCATTCGCAAATATGACAAGTATTCATTGTGGCTTTGAAGATGCTTTGAAAAATTTTAATCGCTACGTTTTTATTTTTTCCGGGATATTTTTTTCCCGCGCATTTCATAAATTTTATATTTAGCTCCTGTCTAATTTTTTTAAGACTTGAGAGGAAAACACAGCAGGGTGACAAACAAAATGATGTAAACACAATCGCGCTGAAGGCCCTGACCTTAGTAGTTGAGTTTATTCCGTCGCATTATTTCTCACGCGTTTGTATCTTTTCTCGGAATCATCCTGAAAATTTGCCAAAAGCATCTTTCCGGTTTCTTTTAAAGAAACTTTTTTTCCAGATTCATAATTTTTTTTTTAATATAAGTAATTATTTGATTTCAGCCCGAAGTCACCTCCTAATAGCCCGAATACTGAACTCGTAGATGATGAATACAAAGGCGTATACATCAATTATTCTTATAAGGTTGGTCGATTTTATTTTCATGCTTCTTGTAGGGCACAATGCTCGGCTAACGAGCAATTTTTTTTTTTACACAAGCTGTTAATCTATTTTTTGCAAGGGGAAAAAAATGCTCGTACGTTCGTTCACCCCGCAATTCGAGTTATTGGAATTAAAGCAGCGTGTATTAAACGGTTAGAACTTTTCCGAGAGAACTATTGCGTAACTTAGTTTTTTTTATCGCTTTACATAATTTATGGATTTAAGTCAGTCGCTAATACTAGGCTCGATTTTATACTTTCTTACTACGTTTAAATAATTAGGCTACGATTATTTTTCTTTTGACAGGATGGAGTCGTGAATGTTGAAAATAATTCTGATTGGATTTGGGATTGGAGCAGTCGTCCTGATCAAGCTCCGCCAAAGTAAGTGAAGCGTGTATCGTTTTGAATTGCTAATTTTGAAAATTTTGATTTTTAATGGATTTTTTATTTTTGTAGGGATTGGAAATTCAAGCACCCGAAAAGAAAAACTTACAGTATCCGCCATGCCAAAGTCGGCAAGAATAGTTTATTCTCCAAAGAAGTTTTGTATACTCTTTTCCTTACCAATGTCATATCATTATTACTTGGGACTGGAGTTGGGTACGTTAATTAGTATGGAAAATTTTTTAATGAATAAGTGGAAATTTCGATGGTCCCTTTCGAAACCTATTATTAGGAATTTTAAACGGAGCGTGAATAGATTCTCAAAAGAAGAAAAGAGACTTAAAAATGAAAGAACAGTTAAAAGATAGTGTGGAGTTTTTGACAAATATTTGGTACCAAAATTAGTTGCTTCTAATACTGTTTCGGGTCTAAAAATGGTGATTAGGATGCAGCCCGAGAGCCAAAAATCTGGGCAAAAAAAGCAAAACCAACAATGCCATGAATAGGCAAAACTTGCTAATTATAACACGAAATCAAAAGTCATTTAGAATTTAATTGCAGAATCGGATTTTAATAGAAGTCTTGTCGGTCAACTTTTATATAACTTATCGAAATAATATTTTGAGTCCAAAAATTTTTCCAGACTTTTTGTATTCAGAAATATTTTTAGAATTTTAAAAACTTTTGTGGTCTATAATTTTTCCCATATAGAAGAATTTTTTTTCAAGTTCATGATTTATCATTTTTTTGGAGCTTATAAAATTTTCCAGATTCTTTGTAACTACCTAACAAATTATTTGAGTTAAAAATTTTTTCATTCTGTAAATATTTTAAAAAAATTTCTGTAATCAGAATTTTCTAAATCATTTTGCGCTTCTCTAAAAAATTTCTCTAGATATTTTTATTATCCATAGCAAAGCAATTTCAACCATTGCCCACAAAACCAAATCTTTCATGAAAATCTATAAAAAATTTTTAATCTTTTTTTAAATGCCGGTCAGTGCCACCTACTAAAACATTTTGAGGTCACGTTTTCCTCTGATGACAAAGAACCGTCTGAAAACGCGATCTAAAAATGACGCAATATTTTATTCCTTTACTGATAACATTTCTGACCTATTCTCAATTTCACAAAAAAAAAGTTTCGAAACGGATCTAGACTAATAATTTTTTTCTTAAAATTAAATTAGCTGAACAATCCTAATTTTTTTATTTGTAATAGTCTCTTTGTTCACAGATTATGGTTGAGCAGAAGAGGTTTATGTCTTCCACGGATCAATTTAGAATGACGGGAAATAATCTCCACCGATCTGATCATGAAGACTGAACGACGATTCGCGGAGGTTATGACTGATTTTTTCTAAACTAGCACAATACGATGGATTTTTATTATTCGCATATTTAAGAAGAAAAAAAACATTATTAGTTTTTTTAAAAATAGTTAGTAATCCGGGAAAGATATCGATGTTAATTTCAAATAATTCACTGTAACTTTAAATGAGTGTTTGGTAAAATTATTAGAAAGTTAGAAGCTCTAGATAGTATTCGGCTGAATATTAAAAATCTTCGAGCATTATTTTTGGCCAAATGCTCATTTTTTTTAACGATTTTAATGTTACCAATTTATAAAAAGTTTCAGTAGAATTTCAAGTTCATGCTCGCCCCATGTAAATTTTTATTTTTAAATATTTTATTTTCTGTTTCTGTTTGAGTAGCCCTTTAATACTTCGTCACTAGTCAAATAAAATACCCATTCCAACGCATTACAGTGTATCGAACTTTTTAGCGTCGTAATATTTAGCAAAAGATGTATATTTTTTCAATTAACTAATCTAAAGGATTTCTTAACGTGTAAAAAATGGCTGAGATTTAGCTGTTGGTTTTCGGAGTGCAATTTAGAACTTATGTGTATTGACTTTTGGTGATTAAGAAAATTTTTAAGCTAATTTTGTCGAATAAAATCGAATCACGGAAAAATTAAATGCGCTTGGTTTATTCAACGCTCCTATAATCGGTTTTTTCGTGGAGAAAAAATTTAAACTGGAAATGAGAGGCATGTTTACCAGGCAAACATAAAAGTTTTGCTGCATTGCATTTTTTAAATGTTTAATCTAAAAGTTGTCAAACCGACATGCACGGTCTTCAATTTCTGTAACAGATTATATGAATCGTAAAACCCGATTGCTATTTCTTTTTTTCCGTGTAAAAAATTTTATTTTGGCACAATTTTCCAACGGCTAAAATCAACAAAAATAAAAATAAGCAAAATAAATTTTAGAAAAAACATATTAAACTTTTAGTATCGTGTGGATTCCTTGTTTTCTATGAGGAAAACTTCTACGTCGGTCAAATATTTTTGGTACCTGTCTCGAATTTTAAAAAAATTAAAACTTGTATAAGCATAATAAAAATTTCGCTGTTTTAGTATGTAATTAGCAAGCGAACCTTTTTAGCGTCGGTTTCTAAATATTTATAATAATAAAAAAGTCGTTTTATATATTTATACTGAAAGATAAGCTTTTGATACGTTGGATGAGAAGTAGCATTGATAATTTTAAAATAATTTTTATTAAAAAAAAAAAAAACAGAATTAACATTTGTAAGTTTTGCATTTTTTTTGTTTATATGTAGATAGAGAGAGCACTTAATTTTTCTTTTATTTCTTCGTTTTGTAGGTTTTATAAAAGAACCTCATCACTTAAGTTTCTAAAAATTTTTACAAGAAAATATGCAGATTCTTAGGCGATATATAAATTTCCTGCACTGGCAGGTATTTTTAAAAAATTGTACTGTGATTTAGGAAAAAAAGAAAAAGACTTTGGAATCTGCATCAGAGGTCAGTTTTAGTAATTATAAAATTAATTATCCAATTAAATTTTTTTGTAAAGAAATTTGGTAATAATATATTTACTAATTAATCAATTAGTTTAATTTTTTTTATATAAACTGATGGTAATAATCCTGCTTGATACATTACAAATAAATAATACAGATAAATACACTGACAAATTACTGTTTTAAATTATTATGGACCCATACAGCAAACTTTACACTTACCAGGTTTAAAAATTTATATTTATTTGGCTTTTCCTTGGGCAGCAACTGATTCCATTGCTTTTTTAACGGTTTCTTCGTCTCCCAAAAACTTCATGGAAACGACGGGTTGGAATTTGTCGTTGAGCTCATATACGAACGGGATACCGGTTGGAAGATTTAACTGCATTATAGCATCATCTGATAGCTCTAAAAGTAAAATATTTAAATTCGTAAAGATGTTTTAAGTAGTGTGGCTTAATTTTAGTGATGCTTACGATCTAAATGTTTCACAATTCCTCTTAAACTGTTCCCATGAGCAGCTATCAAGATTTTTTTTCCTTCTTTTAGTTGTGGAATAATTACATCATTCCAGTAGGGTAACGTTCTTTCAATAGTGAGTTTAAGTGATTCAAATAATGGAAATTCATCTTTGCTGGGTCCATCTTTATAACGTGGATCATTTACAATTTGGTCATAATATGGATGATCTTTTTCCATTGCTGGAGGTGGAACATCAAAGCTTCGCCTCCATATTTGAACCTAAAAATTTAATTCAAATGTAAGTGTTTTTTGTATAAACAGAAATATTTATATTTATTGTACATTATTACATGAATTTAAAAGCTCTTTAACTCTTAATATTTATTATACATACCTGAGCTTCTCCATACTTTGCAGCAGTTTCCGCTTTGTTCAATCCAGTCAATCCACCATAATGTCTTTCATTTAACCTCCATGTCTTAAAGACCTGTATATTTGTCTGTCCTGTTTCATTCAAAATAGCTTCTAAAGTCTTTTGCGCTCTTGTCAAAACAGATGTATGAGCACAGTCAAATTCCAACTGCGCTTCTTTAATAGCTTTCCCAGCACTAAGAGCTTCTTCTTTACCTGAAGCAAATCAAACAAGCATGAATGACACCTTATCAGCCTAAATTATCAATAGAAAGATGTCACTACGAACTATCTAGTCTAGTTCATATAAAACAAGTATTTAAATTACTCGACAATAATAAAGCATCAAGTTACATCAAATAATTTTACCTTTTTCGCTTAAATTTGCATCATACCATCCGCAAAATAAATTCTTTTGATTCCATTCGCTTTCACCATGGCGAACCATAACGATCTTATACGTTGCCATTTTTGTTGATAATAAACGACGTACAGTATTCAGTGCCGGGTAAACTGTTGGAAAAGGTAGTTTTGAAGTTAAAAAACCTTCAATTAATCAACAAATGACCGGTATGACCTTCCGCACGTCATTAGGAACGTGTGTTCGAAAATTGCAGATAATTCGTAGAATTTCCCTGCATTTTTCAGGCGCCAAATCTTAAATTCGAGTAATCTTGATATATTTTTCGGAATATTGAGTGAAAATTACTCTCACGAGAGATAATATTATTAATGTAGTTTGAGTCAATAGTTTTTTTTTATGTGAAATGCTTTAGAAAAAGAAAATTTTGAAAATTCAATTTAAATTAAAGATGGCGGCTTTTGTCCAGTAATTAGCAGGGAAATTTAGCTATTGAATGTTGGATAAATCGAACCCAGAAATTATTGAAGTAGCAGAAAACCGATGAAAGACGTGTAGTGACGATAAATTTTCAAAACGAAGTAAAAAAACTAGGCTAACATTTTAACACGTCGACGGGAAAACTAATGGGTGATTATAAAATTAGTATAAATAATAGTGTCGGACCAGTTTCTGCTGTCGAATTTCAACCTAGTACTAAAAATTCTATATTTTGTACCACACCTACGGTGACGGACACTGTTTCTTCCCAGCACTCTGCGATGCAAGATGATCTCTTAATAGAGAAAACTGCTGTTAAATCTCAGCAGCAAATCTCGTCAAATCCGGAAGTAAACGGAGATAAGGCAGTTAAAAGTAAAGAAGATGATAATAACTCAGCCAAAGTAACTAGTAACAGTGTAGGCCTAAATGGAAAGCAAAATGATCCTGTACATTCTCCATCAACTGTTTCAACTCCCCTACAGATTCCACAGGGATATAATGTATCTGAACCCAACCTGAGTGTTGTGAATACATCAAATGTATCTCAAGCTAGTGTTTGGCCGACTGGATCAGTCGAAGATGGAGTACTACATAATCTAGCTGCCCATGGTGTAACTGTGAATGGGACTCTTGCTTTTCAAAATTTTCAACCTAGTAATCCTTATAATCAAATAGGAACACATTTGCCTGGTTTAACGCAAAATCAAGGACAATCTGCTCAGCAACGGAGAGCTATAACAGCACAACATAATTTTCCCCCTAATATAGCTCGTCAAATTCAAAATCATCCACCGCCTAATATGTTTATGGCAAATAAAGGATATGCAACACCTTGGTCTAGTCCTCAACAAACACCGGCATGGACACCAGGTCCTCAGAATCAAGGCAATATGCCTGGCCTTACACCATGGAATCGAGGTAGATCCGTACCTAATTTAAATCCTGCTTTACAAAATATGAGCAATTTCGGAAATATGGGAAACAGGAAGCCAAGTCCTACATTTAACCAGCAGCATCAAATGGTTCAAATATCACCAATTAAGTTCCGTCGGAGTACATCTTACCCTGGGAAAACAATATTTCCACAACATCCTACTTTTGAAATTACCAATATAGACGACAATAGGGACAATATGATGTATCAGGTGAGTTTTCGAATTTTTTTTTTATTTTGAAATTAGTTTTCGTAATGAGTTGGCAGCGTTTTAGTTTTATCTGCATTGTAAAGTGCATTATAAAGTTTTTTTACCCCTCTTATCAAGGCACCTTATAGTTTTAATAGTTATTTATGCTTGATAAAACCGCATCCTGTGCTGCCAACACAGCTTAAGTTGAAAAACCACAAATTAGTTTACACTTTTAAAATTAGTCTCGCTGCGTTGTTTTCCAGGACGATTTTTTACCTTAGAAAAATTTGGTTATGTCACCCATAGCTCCTATTTTTGTGAAGAAAGTCAAATATTGGGAAATTTTTAATTAAAGTTTGAATTGCAGAGTGACAAGGTTGCTCTGCAAGAAAAATTTTGGCCAAAAATAATAGTGAAAAAATAGTTATTCAAAAAAAAATTGTAAAAAAATTTTTCAGCAAAAAATATTTTCAAAAATTTTTAAAACCCACAGAAAATTTTTAAAAAAATATTTTGCTCAAAAAAAATCTAGAAAGAATTTTTTTTTCCAAAAAAATTAAATATTTTGGAAAGCAGAAATAAAGCTTCTGTAAACCCTTTAAAGGTTAGTTTTTCAGTCGATCTAGATGGCCACGTTTACAGTAATGGCTGCAGAAAATTCTGATTCTTTTTGCATAAATCACCATGTTCGTTAATGTGGCGCTCACTTCGTTAATGGCCGACAATTTGCCAATCACTTTTAATTTAGGGTTTCTCTGTTTATTGAATATCGATGCTGAATCAACTTCGGGATCCCATCGTGATTAAAATTTTGAATCCCAATAAATTCTAATTCGAGTAAAATTTTACAATATTTATTTTTCAATTTTTTATCTTGTGATGAAAAGTCCTAAGACTGAGACGAATAGCTTAGGCCTTATTACATAAAGCCTTGAATATATATTCTTCAAAGATTGTCATCGTGAGGTATTGTTTACACCGTTACCTTCATCACATAAGCATCAATTATTGCAATCATTATAAATGCATTAATTGTTTTTGATTACTCTTTAGAATTGACTTTGTGTAGTTTTTTTTTTTTGAAAAAGAAAAACTTAAATAAAAGGAGCGTGTCGAGTGCAGGGAAAAATTTTCCCCGCAAACGACCGTTAATTCGCCACTGATGATGACGACACTGTCTGTTATGCAGGCAAAGCAAAGCAAAAGCTTCGTGTTATAAGTTTTACTCGAACCAGGTGATATCGATTAGATGCTGCATTCTCGTGACGTCACACTACGCGACCTGGTGCCAGTCGACGTAATAATTTTTACTTATCACTTTTTTTTTTTTCATTTATTATCATCAAAGGGATAAATTTTTTTCGGGGTTTTGGGGGTTTTTAATTGCCGCGCTGTCATGAACAGATCCCCGAGAGTTAATTTGGCACATTAGAGTCCTATGTTTTGTAATTAGTGAAAACGGGGATTCGAATTGTTTTAATAACGGTTTTTTGGAGTTTCGCTCGCTTAATTAGTAATGGTTTCATTTGACTAAGTTTCCATTCGGAATTAGTTCGGATGGGTCGTCATTATTTTAGAGAAATGACGGGTTAGAAATGGGTTATCGTTTAAAAATCAATCGTGTGGGTTAATTTTTTGCAAAATGGGGAATTAGAAGAATTTTAGACAGAAACCTTTTTTAGCGTTGGTCTAGTTTATTTTGCCGGGATTGAGAAATTACGAGCTTTAGCATTCTGGCTGGCTGAGTAGTCTGAGCTTTGATGGGCGGGATATGTTGCACGTGCGCCACCGACGCGGACTGTATTGAGGGTTCTGGATAACCTTCCGACAAGCCCTAGAGACTTAGGAAGGCCCCGGTTAAAGTGGGAAGACAACGTGTTGATGGATGCAGGTCGTGCGAGGATGTCTCATTCAAATATGGCGGCCTTGAACCCTAAGGTGTATCCGCCTGGCAGTTCGTTTGTAATGCGGTAATAGGGTTTGAAGCTTACAGCCACCATAAAAAATCCTTTTTCGTGGTCATTTTGAAATTTAAGATGGCCGTTCTTCTGGCGCCCATATTAAAATACAGCGGCTGTATAGTGGCGTCGAATTTTTCCAGTTGAAAGACTTATGAAATTGTGGAACCCTTGCAGTTTTATCGGTCTCGTGGTTTTGCCCATCTAGAGCCAGGTAAAATATTTTATACTTGAAATACTACAAAGCTGCTTACATCGCGTTTGAAAGGATAAAAATGAGTATATAGGAATACCATTATGTAAGAGATGATATTGGAAGGTCAACTGAATGGTTTTTAGACATGATATCGGAAATATTCAAAAGGGTCAACGGTAAAAAGCCGGTAGTATGCGTAGGCTGATTGGGAGATTAAAATATCAAGCCATGAAATTTCCTTTATTGAATTTTGTATACCAAATTATTTTAGTTAAAATATTCTATTGTTTCTGGCAATTACATGTTTCGCTTTAGTTTTCCTTGGATTTCTTTCGATGAAACTCTATTGGATCTGATTGGCTCCGGGATTCTACCGGCCATAACATTTTTGGCTAGAGATCGTTTCTGAAAATTCTCCAGTCAAAAATACTTAAAATTTCAAACCAATTTTTTCAGACGTTTTTCCAGTATTTTGAGAATTTGATTTTCTCAAGAAACTTATTTCCTTTTTTTGTATAAATTTTTTATTGAACTCGAGAAACTCGTAAAAATGATTAAAACAAATCTGTATCTCAGAGCTAGAACTTCGAATTTGAAAAAAACAAGATGGCCGATTTTCATAAGAAAAATCGCCATTTTGAGATTTTTAAATTCGACGTTCTAGCTCTGAGTTACAGAAATTCTTGTGCCTATCTTTTTTATTTCTTCCCCCTTAACAAGAAATCTCGAATGTCAAGATTCAAAATTAGTCACAAATTTGCCATCTCGGTTTTAGGTTTTAAATTCTCCTTATTGCCAATGTTTAAATATTATTCCCTCTAACAAAAAATTTTTAGTTTCAACTTTTAGCTCAATAATATTCGATTGCTAAATCCCGATATCTCATCATTTGACCTTGCTTAGACCCATTTAAGGTGAGAATTTTTTGTATTTATATCTTCATCCAACAATAACATTCTTAAAGTAGCCATCTTCCTAATTCGTTTATGTTCGCAACAAAAAATATTCTAGAAACCTCCTAAAAAAATTCCTCTTTCTCTCCAGCTAAAAAGAAAATAAATTTAAATCAATCAATCTTCTTTGACCTATTTTCTTTAAATATCATTCTTATTATTTTCTTTCATTAAATTTTTTTTTTATTTTTTAAATCTTATCTTTTTAAAATGATACTATTCATATAACCTTCAAATTAGTTTATATTGGCCTTTATTCAAAATTGTTGTAGGCATGAGTTAAATGCCAACAATATGGATGGATTGCTCCCTCCTTTGCGTTTGGATGGACGATTGCTTTCATTATTAAAGGAGAGAGCCTGCGTTAAGGGGAGAGGCCTTGGATAAAATTTAACTATGAGGGAATAGCAATAATTAAGGAAATACTAATTAAATTAGATGGCTAATTACAATGTTATGTGTATTTTTCATTACACAACTCGTTTGATGATAATAAGAATTTTTTGTTCAAGAAAATTTAAACGGGTGAAAATGATTTTTATCAGACTTGTGATTTATTAATTTTTTGAAGTAAAGTCCTGCTCATTTCTTATGGTTCAGATTGGGCATAACCTCCTTCAGAGGAAGCAGAAAGTTTTAATATTGCAACTGCTCTCTTGGTTTCTTTTCTGCCGATTAAGTATATGCACCTTGGCCAAAAAATAACTATGCAGTCACTTCATCGGTCACTGAAACACTTAATGATTTCACTCAAAAATCTATTCTTAAAAAATTCCTGCTCTGGCTTTGCAAGTCTCAACTTGCTGTTGCCTATAATATTTTTCAAATCAACCGCCATTAGGAAGTTAAATAGCGGAGAATTAATTGATGGGCTTATCCAAACTCCGAAAATCATCCTTCCCCCTATTTTTTATGATCATCATCTTCTTCTTCATCCATCTTACATGTTCATCCATTTGTTTTGTTGATGATCGGTCACCCTTTCAATCGATTACCTCCCGTTTGATTTATGTTTCTTCTTCGTTACGGATTCAGTCGTTTTGTTTAGAATCCCTCGTGTTCCCATTTTTTTCAAAAAAAAAATCCGGGATTTTCAAAGAATTATCTTTTTTTTACCCGATATCCCCATCGAACATGTTCGTACGTGTTTTAAAGTTTAATGTGAAACTGTTATCCGCGCTGCAAGATGTATCCAGCTGTTCAGATATATTTCCGATATTGCATTAATTACAAACTCTATCCCGGTTCGTTTTTTTTTTTTTTTTTAAAGCTAGCCCAGGGTCCATAGTAAAAATTTTTGCTATAAAGGCGGAGGGATTGGACACATTCCAAAAACACATAACGTTTGGATATTTATGAATTCTAAGTCAAATGTGAAAATCGTGGTTCATGGCTGCGGTTTAGTCTTTAAGCTTAATTATTATTACTGCGACCCCTCTTTTGCTACTTCCTCAATATAATCTCCAGGGGCCCGTCGTCATTCCTCTGATGTTCTGGTGGGAGATATATGGAAACTCGCATGTCTCTCCTGATGACATCTCCCAAAATTTTATAACAAACGGGAAGGAATAAATAATCTTCTCTCGTATTTTTTATCTTTGTAACTTTTTTTTTTTTTTTACTTCTTATTCAACTTGGTTGCGAAAAACAGATTTTTTTTTATTTTGAAGATGTTATCAAGCATGCTCTGATTCTCACTGACAAAAGAAGAACAATATTGACTTTGTACAAATTTTAGTAATTTTATTTGTGACTCCAAAATGTTTTTGATTGTTTTTTGTTCTCCTGGGTTCGTTTTGTGATCTTCCAGAGAGAGAGAGTCTTTAATGAGATTCGTCCGTCGTTATTCATCATTTTATAACTTTTTTTTGTTTCCATTTAACGGCTTCATTAAGTTTTTTTTGAAAGTCTGAAGGAATCTAGGCCTTAGTGGGTGTTTAATTTTTTTTTTTTTTTTAAATTAGATACTTATGTAATTTAAGTTGAAAAAAGCTTTGTGAGAAAATTCCTCTTTCCAGAGCTTTTGTTTGAAATTCGAACGAAAACCAGGGTTGGAAATTGTGAAGTGTTTGAGGAACCGCTTAAGTCCCGGACAGTAAAGCTTTTTGAACCTTACCTGACCTTTTCTAAGTTGAAAGTTTTAACATTCTGTCTTTACGACGTTGAATTTAAATTTCCAGGGTTGTTTGTACGCCAAAGACCGAAAGGAAAAAAAAGTAAACTGATCGGTATGGTGTTATTTACGAGATTCAAGGAAGAAAGTTAAATTTTTTTTGGTTGAAGTTTTTACGGAAAAATAAGGTTTTTAAAAATTCGTTGCTTGGGATTTTAATGAAACTTTGAGATTCGGAACTAGTTTGGTTGATCGGGGTTTTTACTTTTAAACTTCTTAGACTGAGGAAGTATTGCGGTCGTCTTAAAAATCAAATTTTGCCGTGAAATGGCGAGAAATGACCATAATTTGGTTTTTGGGCTGACGTCAGTCCGTTCGTTCGTGCACTTTCTTTTTCGACTGTATTTTCGAAACCGAACGAGTTAGCGCAACGAAAATTGGCAACCGCCATCCTTAGTAAGGGGGGAAACTATTATTCCATAGGCAAGACCATCCAGCCAAATTTAGAGTTTTCAAGAATTTTCTCGAAAACAGCTTTAACAATTTTTTTTATTTTTTGTGGGGAGATACCTGACCTTATTAGGAACAACTTTTCCCTTTGGTATTTTTTTGTGAAAAATTGCCCTCCCTGGAAAATCCGGAAAAACCGGAAATTTTAAAGTTTTACCGACATGGGACTCGACTTCGGATGAAAAATGGTCATGGATTTCAAATTTTAGGCCCTATTTGTCATTTGAAGGCCACCCTGCCAAGTTTACGGCTTTGGCAGGGCCAAAAAAGGTCAAATAATTAGTTTTCAAAAATTTTTTCGAAAACGGTTCTAACGATTTTTCTTATTTTTTGTGTGAAGATACCTGATCTTATTAGGAAAAACTTTTCCCTATAGCAATTTTCGTTAAAATTCGCCCTTCCCGAAAAATCCGGGAAATCCGTAATTCCCTTTTCACAATTTCCCGAAATTTCCCAGTCTAGATGTAATGTTCTACTGAAACCGGGTCATTCCGAGTACGATCCTCATGTTGTAGAGGAACGAAAATTTCTTCCATGCTTGGGGGGATGAGGCGCTTCATTTTGCTCTGTAAATATGGTTAACAAGCCAGCAAGAGGCTGGCTGGTTTTTTTCAGATCTGCTATCAAAACTTTGCATCACTCCACCATTAGTTGAAAGCCTCATATGCATAAAAAATTTCCAGGCTGGTAGGATGGGATCATCCAGCTATTACCTTCCGGCGGGAAAATATTCTGTCCGAATAACTTTCCATAGCCTCTGGGGATCCCTCTCTGCCCACGTGGCAGCTGATGGATTCTGGGAATTTTAATATCACGCTATTAAATAGATGCTCGACTGTTCATATAAATATTCAGCTGATAAATCCTGTTTTAATAATGAACAATAAACATCAGCCACTTGAGCATGTAACTTAAACCGAACCCGGAATTTTCTCTTCCTCAAAAAAATCATGCCATTCTATGCTGGAGAACGAAATTCCGAACTCTGCAGTTGAAAAGTGTTCGGGAAGATATAATCCCTAACTAACGAAACTAAAATTTTTTTTCTCGTTTTCTTTTTTTTCTTTTTGTGATCCGGATTAATTCCTTTTCTTTAATTAGCTTATAATCGATCTCGCATTCAATAAACCCGTATAAGATTTTTTTTTTTTTAATTTGTTATTGCTTCGCTACTTTTTCCTGGTTATTATTATCATCATTATCAATCCTGGGGTTTTTTGTTTTGTGAAAAACTTTGAACTTAAAATCTTATGGAAAAGTTAAAATTTCATATTCTCTCCTCACGCGTTTTTCTGATATAAATTATTTGAGATTGTGTTGCGGAGGGCGGACCGAGTTGGCATTAAGCAATTTTATTTCCATCTCAAAAGTTAAAGAAACTTTTTTGTTTTTCACAAGACTTAAGATTAATTTTTTTTTGGTATGGAAGAAAGAAAATTACGCTCTAGCGTTTAGCTCTATTTTTTGGGGGAACGTAATTCTGTATATTTTTTCGGTAACCATCTTCCTTTCCTCTCCTCTCTCGCCTCTTATTTTTGTCTTAAAAACATTGGAGGAATAATGCTGAAAATTTAAAGGTATCAGTTTGGCACAGAAGTGCTGTGCTGCACCAGAGTAAAGATTTCAGACTTAAAGATAGTTACTCTTATTCCTCGTCAAGAATCAACCTGTCATTGATCTCTGACGTAGACCAATAAAACTTAAATTTACCACCAGTCAAATCTCTTAAAAATGCAGGAGCGGATTTTTCTACAAAAAGCCTCCCAGTTCTGACCTTGCCTCTCTTCAATGAGTGCATCAGGGATACTTGCACGCTCGCTTTATTAGCTGACTCATCTGAACCTCGTGTCAAGACATTTCAAAGTGGCTAGACATTGAGGAAAAGCAAGGTCAATTAATTCATCAGGTAAATGGCAAAATAGCCTGTTGTAATTTAGGCCAAAACGGAAATCGTAAGGTTTAGGCTCATTAACATAGTTTTTCATTCAAAATTCTCAAACCAGTAATCATTTATTAAAATTGTAAGCCACGTGATGGTTCTTTGAAATATTTGTGCGGTATGCGCAGACCTCTAGCAATTTTTTTTGTCTTTTGTGTGGGCCAAAAATTTTGATTTTTCTGCAGGTGAAGCGGGGTCAAATAAAAATTTGTTTTTTCTTAAAATCCTAGAATTTCAAACAAAGTCGGTTTGGTTCTTTAAACAAAACTGAATCCCAGGACGAGTGTGGCGGATGAGTACTCTGAGTTTCAGTTTGTGCTTTATCAGGAAGAAATTGACACTTCAATATTATAAGGTTTTATCTCCATTGCACAGGTTGACCCAGGCTTACGGGTTACGGTTTCAGGAACCTGAAGACGCTATTCTTCGTGATAAAATCACGATGGCTAGATGGCTACGGAGGGCGGGACATGTAGCACGCGCGCCGCCGACGAGGACTATCAGGAAGATGCTGGACGGTCGTCCAACGAGCCTTAGGCTTTTGGGAAGGTCGCGGCTGAGGTGGGAGGATACAGTCGCACGAGATGCAGGTCGAGCGGGGGCGCCACATTGGAGGGCGTCGGCCCAGGGTAGGTCTGGATGGCAGAAACTCTGTGATGCGGCAATAAGCCTTGTAACGCCTGATAAGGGAAGGGGCTATTCTTCAATTGGGTAATCATCTGGAATAGTTTCAGTTTTATGATTCACCTGAAGGAAATTCAGTTGGGTATTAATCGGGCTAGGATTTAGTTAGAGATGCATCCACCATCAAGATCTACCCAAGTGGGGTTCAGTCGGGTATTTTTCCCGGGGGGTTCAGTTAAATTATTCATTTCGATGAGATTCAGTAGAGAATTCGTCCTTAAGGGATTCATGATCCCTGATATTCTCATTCTGCTTTAGCGTCCATATAACTTAGCTTTAGCGTCCATCTTATTTATCTTGAGATTTGATCTGTTTTACCTTTAACGTCAATCTGCTTTAGTTTTAGGCTTCAATCTGATTTAGCTTGAGCGTCCATCTAAAATGCTTCCTTACCCATCTTTTGCTAGGTCCGCACAGGCTCTTCATAAATGTTTGAGAATATGCCGAATGGGCGCCCACAAAATCAGCCGGAACCAGCGAGTCTGAAAGGAGAGATTCGCCAACTAAATTGCTGTTTTTGGATTGGCTGTGACCAAACGTAAATTAAGTACCGAGTAGCAGAAGTCGTATGACGTCACCACCAATCAACGGAAGTCAGTTGAAAACGATTTTGGTCACTGCTAATGAGAAGCCTGGATTTCGATATACAGAACTAACGACTCTCTCCTTTTATGCTCTCTAGCCGGGGCTGTTCCAAGTTTCTGCACTAGTGCGCATCCTTCAGACGCAACTGGACCTACAAACCTTTTTATCCTATTAATACCCATCACCCCAGAAAAGAGAACAAGCCAATATATCCTACACAATACCAAGGAATAAGGGAAAAAGAGAGGATTACAACCTACACTTTAAAGGGTAATGCATTTAATAGCTATTAACCATTCTGGTTACGGATTGGCTCATTTCACCTCAAATGCTTTCCCTTTAATTTTCTATTGCGAACTTCCATTTCATGCCTTAATTTTATTTCCATTTAAATCCTTCTTAAACATCCAGTTCCTTGATTTTAACCCTCAAATTCTGACACCTCATCACGTCATATGAAAAAACACTTTAAACAAAATTTTAATCATAATATTTATACTTATTATTGTCCATTGGCACGTTTCTAACTGAAACTAATGCGATTTCATAGGTAAGATGAGATGTTCTGGTAATTCCCTGTTATCGTCACGGCACTTCTGTTCATCAAAAAGAAAAAAAAAAAAAAGAAAAAGGAAATCATGTTCAAGGCAACAGTCAACATCCTTATCTAACATTTTTTCTTCTTTCGTTTTTCTCGTAGTCCTAACCCTTTAAAAGCTTTTTCTCTCTACAATCGAATTACAACGTCGAATCTAAAAACTTATCCTCTTAATAAATAAATTCCTTTTCGTGTAAAATAAATCAGGCAGTTAAATTGCAAACTTAAATCGTCCTGCGATACATCTTCACCCATAAGTATTGATCAGCTCTTTTTCTCTCTTTCTAACTTCCTTATATATAGTTGAAGAAGTTAATTTATTAATTTATTCACCACGTGTGGAGTTAGACGTTTAATCAATCGAAATTATAGAATCCTTTTTCTGATACGGTTTTTATGCTTTGATTAGAAAGGGAAAAAAATATAACCTTGACTTTAGCGAGGGGAAAGGGCATAACAGAAAATAAAATGTAAAAAAGCTGAAGGAGTCGTTGCTGTCAATGTCCACGGTGTTTCGTTCCCCTCTTAATTATCTCTTGGGTTGTCTGTTGTCCGATCATCATATATTTTGTGACAGATTTATTCAATTTGCACCCTATTTAGGCTTTCACTACCACGGCTATGGGTTAATGTACACTCTTGCGGTCCCTCTTCTCATTCAATAAAGTGCTTTAGCTTCCTAATAGGATCCTATTCCGCGGTTTTGCATTCATAAATTTAATACGAGCATATTACAAGTTATTGTGGTGTAATGTTTAAGAGATATTGACGTCACTGAAAGGATTTTAGGCTAGAATGTCGGAATTTTTGATGTTGGACGTTCAACATCCCATAAAAATTTGCAGTGGGAATTTTTGGAAACCGTGAAAAGAACCACACGTTTTAGGTGGCAATAGGGAGCTCTGCGAACCTGAAACATGAATTGAGAGAGCCGAGAATCCCCCTAAATCTAAAGAGGAAAGTCTTCGATGCGTGTGTTCTACCAGTTCTAACGTATGGTCTAGAGACAATGATTGTAACTCTTCCTGTGGAGAGATTCATTTTGGGCATAAGCCTGCGAGATCGAATCAGGAATGAAATAATCCGTAGGCAGATGCGGGTGATGGACGTGGTAAGGCCTGTTGCAGAATTGGAGTTGAAGTGGCATTGGGTAGGGCATGTGGCCAGGCAGGATCACGAGCGGTGGGAAGTAACATTAACTCAATGGAGGCCCAGGCCCGTAGCCAGGGGGGCTGAGCCCCCCTTGCCTGAACCTTGGGCCCCTCCTGGAAAATTTTTTGGCCCATGTATTTTCCCTATCCTCCATGTTGTAAGGGGTCATTTGGAGCCCCTCCTAGTAGATTTTGTGCCCCTCCTATCCTGGTTTTCTGGCTACGGGCCTGTGGAGGCCGCTCTTAACATTTAGAAGTAGGGGAAGACCTCAAAAACTGTGGCTCGACGATATCATTCAAAACGGCAGGAAGGGGTTGGTTCCGGAGAGCGGAGAACCATTCGTCATGGAAAAATTTGGGAGAGGCCTATATCCAGGAGTGGATGTAAACAGGCTGAAGAATAAGAGAGATCTTGGGAGTGGGCACTTCAGTAAGTAGGCTGTTACCTGCGGGATCGCCATTTGCACATTTTCTCGAACTGGGGGGTCGCCGTGATCTACGAAAGGTTAGCAACCTAACCTGTTCCTTATCAAATTTCATAAGCTGTTGAACTCAGTTTTCTTCGGCGGGATAGATCGTAATTGTGCTACAGGACAAGTCTTAGGATTCATTAGGAAGCGTTTGATCCCTTTGGTGATGCTCACAAGAGAAGAATCCAAAGTAGACTAATTTTTCATCCAGGAGTTTGCTTTTTCATGCAAAAGTTGAATTTCTGGTTTTTTAGTATACATGAAAACTGCAAGTAATTTGTGTTCGGATTCAGTTCCGGTCGATTGGTTGTGATAGATAATCTGCTATCAACGGACGACCGATCGATAAGAACTGTAGATTGTCGTTTAGGGTCGAAGTTACTTTTTCCTTTTAAACTACCAACGATTTGAAATAAACCAAGAAAAATTGGAAAATCTGTTGTGGAATTTTTTTAAGGTTTTTGGCATGATTATGCAAATTTTTATGGTAATTTGTTTAAAAATTCCTCGGGCTTTTTGTTGTTTAAATCAGAAAATTTTTGACAGACTTACTTTATCCGTAACAAAGTTATTCGTATTGTATTTTTGATTGGTTGCACTCGAAGCTCCATTCAATGTAAAAGTCCAGGAACTGGAGTAGGTAGGGAGTTCAATAGGGAGTGACATACTGATAAGTCGTTTGTTATACAATGGTGGTGCCATGTTCTCGAATTCGAGTTCGCCATGATCTCAAAAGAAGAGTCGTTCGTTATATTATCTTATTAGCTTTCTGTAAGGCATCATGGCGGACTACAATTTCATAATGTGGCACCCTCGAGCACAGCAGACGACTCATTGGGCTATCGACCGCTGCTTTTTTTTGAAGATGTCTCTACCTCCTGCAAAGTGTAAAGATTAGTTTTTATATATATTTTTTTTTTTTTTTTTTTTTTTGTTGGGAATAATACTGTGTTTGTTTGGACAAGTCTCGACATGCCACAAAATGGTTTCTTCCAAAAACGGTTCTAGTATTGCTATATTCTACATATTCTGCACAAGTTCTAATTTGAATTTTTTGTCAATTTTTTTTTTTTCATTTTGGGGGTTTTCCAGCAAATGCATAATTAATATAATCACCAACAAAAAATACCTGATCAAATCCTGACTTTTAAATGATTTTCATAAAGTTACAAAAACAAATCAAAACTCGTGATTTCTATTTTGACAAAGCTGTGCAAGTTCCTGCAAGTTTCAACACTCCAAAGATTTCCTTTCCCAAACCATTATTTAAACGCACCCGGAACAGGTTTAAACTCGTGCTTCTTATCATTTCTTGATTGGGCTGTTAGCTCCTTTTATTCAGTATTGTCAATTTTTCCAACTTAAGTTTTTGAAAAAATCCTTTCTTAATTCTTTTAGTTTTTATTGTTACCCCTCCCTATCCTCAATTGTTTTACAAAAAATTTCCCTAAAACAATTATTCACTTCCTTCCTGCTTATCATGTATCTTATCTCGATTTATCATATACAACCTGTCCCTATGACATTGCCCTGCAATTTAATGACATCTTATATAAAAGTATCAGGCATTTTTTCTTATGGTTATTTTTCTCAGACAGAATCATAAAGTCAAATCCATCTGCGAGGAGAGTCGTGTGTTTACTTCCTCCTTGAAAACGATCCATTTGAAAGAAAAAAGTTTTTCAGAAATTCAGCTTTATGATAAAAACACTTTCGCAGTTTTTATTCTCATGTTGTATAGTGTAAGCTGTATAAATTTACATTCAAAAAGTAGGATAGTACTTAAACTTTCAAGTCATTTCGGGTTTGATATTCTTTTTTTTTTTCGCCTTGCGGATTATTTTAAAATGATCGCTCTGTATCATCTAAAAACAATCGCAGCTCTGCGTGAGAATGACGTGCGTTGTCTTTTTTTTTTTTTTTTGTTCATTTGCTACGTGTAACATGTCAATTACACCACTTACCTTGACCCTTTAATTTTCAGATAACTCTTCAATGAGCCTGTTTCAGTTTTCGTGAACCATTTTTTCCCCTAAATCCGCACCATATGCGGCATTATTTTATTATTGAACTTCCATAAGCTTTTTTTTTATACCGTATAACGTTTCACGGTCAAAAAGCTATAAATTCTGATTATTCCCTTCCTTTTTGGTCTAAATAATGGGTCCGTGAAGTAAACGGAAGCATTTCTCGAGAAGAAAATATTTTTTTATTTGGAAGAGTGTGGGATTCTTTTTTTTTTTTTTTGTGTGTTAAAAAACTTGCGTCTTCGGTATTGCAGTCTTGTAAAAAAAGTAATAATATTTCTTAGTTTCTTTTATTTCATTTTTTTTATTATTTAATTAATGTACAATGCAACGTGGCGAAGGACGTGGTAGATAAGAATTGCAGGTCATCGTTGTATAAGTTGTAATATTCACGATGGTTTTGATTCTTATCTGTGTTAATTAATTGTGACAAAAAAATGGCGTCTTTTTTGTAGACATGATTTTTTTTTTGTAAATTTTAAAATGATTTTTAGCAATTAGGGATCTTGGTTGTAAAGGTTTATAAAAAAAGTTAAGACGAGGCACGAGGGAAATAAGTTATCGGCTAATCTAAAAATATTTTCAGGTTGAATTCAGTTGGCTAAAATTAAGTTGAAAGTTTTCTTTTCAAACGTTTTTCAAAACTTTTCTGTGCTTCAAAAGATTTCTTCAGAATTTTTTTGGAATATTTTCACCTGACAAATTGGTCAGACAAAAAAAAATTATCAAAAGATTTTTTCTACTAGAAAAAAATTTCAAAATATTTGTTCGACAATCAAAAATTCTTAAAAAAAATTCAACTTGGTAAAAATTTTTTTTGGTTTTAATAGACCATGAAGTTCCTAAAAAAATAATGAAATTATTAATACAAGGCGCTGTTGCTGGTGGTAAATTTTTTTTTAAATGTCTTCACCGGTGAAAATTTGATTAGAATTATTTAGGTAACACAGCAACTAATGAAAGGTCACGTGCCGAAAAATGTCGAAAATATATAGTACTTACGTGAGCAATAAATTATTTTAATTAGTATCAAAACCACAATAGCTGACTTTTGTCTGCAATTGGCCCCTGAAGTCTTCTTGACTGGGAATATTCCTATGGATGGATGATGAAAATTTCAGCTTTAACTTCTCGGGCATCGCATAAATAAAACTCGTCACTGCAGCTTAAAATTATTTTGTTCTATCTCCATTGCTTCTCATTGCAAGCATTGACACTATAGCTTTTCTTTTAATTTGCACATAGGAGATAGAACCAAAAATGTTGGATGTTTGATAGATAAAATTATTCTCAAATCAGTGGCGGATCAAGGGCATAGGCGAATAATCTTTCCTCTCTTTTCGCTTTTCTTACCTTTAACTTTAAAAAAATTAAAGAAATGTGTGAAAAAATTTAAAAATTTTGAAAAACTTCTGCACTTTTAATGGTTTGTTGGCTGACCGAAAATTGAAAATCGAATATTTTTTGGTCTGCTAGTGTACTGAATTAAATTATGCGATTTAACTGATTTTTTCCCTAAATTTTTGTCAGCAAAAACCTAAATTAGAAAAATTATTTTAGAATTTTAAAAAAAAAATCACTTTACCCGTGTAAATCAATTTTCTTCCTGTCAAAAATATTTTCTTCACATTCATTTTCCCTTCGAACATTTTAAAAACTTCACGACACAATTTCCTAAATTCTTTATTTCCCAATTTTCTAACCTTAGAAAACCCAAACCATTGATAATAATTAACGCGGAATCATTGAAATTACCCTCTACAAACTGAATTCCTAAAACGCACTTAAATGTTTACATTCTACTTGAATAAACAATCGAATTTCCCTTAAAGTTAGATGGAAAAGGAACAGCGATAAAGTTCAAGGTAGCTACAAATGGATCATTAATTAATGTTTCGCTCCGAAAAACGAAAAAAAAAAATGATATTCAGTTTTCCCCGCCAACTTTTTCCTAAACAATGAATTCGAAACCGAAATCAGAAACAAAAACAAAATATTCAAGACAATTGAAGTTCGCCCGTGTCCGTGTTGTTATAATTTCTTTTTCTAAATAAAAGTTTTTTTTACAGTTTTCCAATCTCATTTTTTTGTAAAAACAGTTTTTTCTGGTATTAACGGTTTAAACAGATCTTCGTACATATAAAATGTTGAGCTATTCGCCTCGATTCAGGGCTATCCCTTCGTTCGCGTTTTACTTATGCGGAAACAAGGTAAAAAAAAAGGAAGGAAAAGAAGGAGGAAAAAGATGTTTTCCATACCCTCAGTCATGCAAGGATTCGAAAATTTAAAAAAAAAAACTTTTGACGTCCCTTTTTTTTATATTATTAATCGAGTGGCTTAAAATTTTCTTTTTTTTTATTATTATTAATTTAATATCTCGAATATAAATTGCTTCATTATTCTGGAGAGACAAGGAATCTTATGTTTTGAAAATAATGCAACAGTCGAGATTAAAAAAAAAGAAAATTGTGTTGCTAAGCTTTGCACAGGAAACAAAATCAATACGTAGATCAGCTAATTGCGGGATTTATTAGTCGATCATGCTAAGAATTTTATATTTAAAAATAATATTTATTTAAACGTCATGGAATAATAAATGTAAAATAAAATTAACAATGAATTATTCAATGTTTTTTAAATTCAAAGAATTTAACCGAAAATCTCTGACTGAAATTTTAAGTAGGTGACGAAAATTCAACTAATTAGCTTCCTGGAGTCTTTAATTATCCGTTATTTTCTCCCCGAATTTTTTCTAGCGAATGATAAAATTAGGCTAACGTTGAATTTTCAAGGTTGCAATCGCTATAGGGCGTTTGCGGTAATTAATTCTTGCACCTCCCTTTTCTTGCTTTTGAGTAAAACTTCCACTAAATCAATTTTTTTCTCTATTTTTTCAGGATCGAGGGATGGGGAACACAAATGGGACCGGACCGTTCGAGAATATGAGGAATTTAGAACATTATTTAACTGATTTCATGAGAGGAGCCGGTGATGCACCGGATCATTTAAAAGGTTGGTATAAATGGTTTGTTGTTGGGGAGGGAAATTCCTATAGTAACGATTTTAATTTCAAAAATTAAGGAGAACATTTTATTTTCTTCTGTGTTTAGTTTTTATGGTTTCTCCAACCCCTCTGTCGGGCTTCTCAGAATAGAAAACACAGTCGAGAACATGTTTGGAGAGGTTGTAATATTTAAATTGAGTCTTTTCAAAGGCTTATGTATGCATTTTTGGTGGTAGTTGTTGTAAACGGGTTTCCTTAGGTTTTAAAGGCTTCGAAATAACGATGGTAAAATCTGAAACATGGATGAAAATCGCGTAGAGTTAAATTGTTGGTTCGAAGACCTGAGGTTGTGTCGAAATTTTGTGAGAATGGTTAAAAACTAACTGTAGAAGCTAAGAGATATTATTCTGGAGCCAAATGTTCATGGTATTCGTATCTCCCTGCAGCTCACGCTATTTTAAATCGCAAACTGCCATTCTTCACCAAAGAATTAAAATGAATCCCAAATGCTAAGAAAGACGCCATTTTGCATATTGTACTGAAGCAATCTCAGAGGAGCCTCTAACCAGTAAATGCTTAGCTTAAGCTAACTCATTTCAGGCCTTAAGCTAATGAATGACTTGAATGAATTAATGAGGCTGAAACGCCTTTGGCTTGATGCACTACTTTTCGACAAACCATCAATTTAAAGCATAGCAAAAGACAGCGAACTCAGTAACGAGATTATAAACGAGCCGAAACTTTTCCTTTTTTTCAAAAGCTCCTAGGGAAGTTTCTTGAACCAACTTGTCAAATCGAACAAATGATTTGATGACAATCTGTTTTAGTTTGATGCCAACCTTTGAAATTATGATTACTTACTTTCTAGCTGTTCTTTTGTTAGATTTCAGACTACTGAGTCACAGCCAATGAGAAGCCAGGATTTAGTTGTATAGAGTTGGCGACCTTTTCCTTTTACAAGCTCTCTAGGTGCATAAAATTCTTTATTACAAGCCGAATCGTTAAAGCTGGCAACAATGCGTCAGAGGAATCCAAAATGGCTGATATTAATAAGATAAACATTGTCTGCTACTTGCTTATGCATCAAAAGATAAAGACGGTTCGCAGCCATTTTGGATTCCTCTGACGCTTTATTGCCAGATTTGACGGTTCAGCTTGTTTAAAAAAATGTAGGGAGCCTAGTAGGGAGTGGACACTTCGATGTGTCGTCTGCTACATACAGTAACGCCATGTTCGAATTGAAGTCCGCCATGATCTCGAATGTTTTACAAAACGAAAAAATAAAGTTGATTGGTGGATCCAGGTTACAAGATGGATGCAAAGGCATAATAGGCGATTTTCGCTTGAGTTGAATAACATTTTTCCCACCCAGTTTCTCTAGACTGGACATAGTTATGGACGACTTGAAGTTAGAACAAATCAACTGTGAGTGTCCAAAAGTACGTTCAGTAAAAAAACATTTTAGACAAAAGCTGGCAAAGGTTTTTATTTTTCTTTGTTAAAAGCGATTCTTACTGAATAGACTCCCGGGCACTCAGTTTAATTTCTTTATCGTCGTTATTAGTATGCAATTTTAAAAATAATTATCTGCGAATAATAAATCACTAAAAAACTTTCATAAATTTCAAAATTTAAATCCTCTTTTTTAAGATTGAAGTTTATGTAAAAGTTGCTTTGGGATAGTAAATTTAACATCGTCTTCCCTTATTTCGCAACACACAGATTAAGTTTTGCAAAATTTTAAACTTTTGACAAGTTTATTTTTCGAAGGGAAGAAAGGGGATCGATATGAAAATCAATGGAAACATGTTAAGACGCGTCGCAGAATGAAAATATACGAATAGGGAAAGATTCTTGGTACTAATCATCCACATTTTCCTAAGGCTTTTGAATGTCACAAAGTAAAGATTAATTGAAATGTATTGAAAGGATTTTAACCGAATGCTTATATTTGTTCTCGTTTTTGATTAAAATCGGAATCATTGTTGTTTCCCTGTTTTGTTTGAAGTCTTTAGTTACCACTTTTTAAAAAAAAAAAAAAGGAACAAAGCGGTGAGGATATGATTAATTTTTGTTAATAAGGAATGAAAAATATATTGATGAAGCATTATGTTTTTCGTGTTTCCCAGCCTTCAATGTCAAGCTAAAGAAAATTTTAAAACTGTTTTCTCGGTTGAAATTTTCCCCAGCATCATCCCTCTCTTTTTCCTTTCTTCCGACCCCTAACCAAGTTGCGGGTTGGTTGTGGTTGGAAGGCTGTCGCATCAATTCAGGTGTTGACGCCGTCACCCAAACTGTAAACGATGTTTCTGATATAGTTGTTTCCTTTTCAAAGTTAAAAATCATAAAAAAAAATCTGAAAAGGAAACTTAGCTCTTAGAGCTAAAATTACAATGAATGAAAAATTATTTAATAGCCTAAGTTTTTTTACAAAAAAGCAAAATCATTGCATGAGTACTCATGTAATCATGATAAGGAACATATGCGGGATGTATCTTGACAGTTCTCTTTCAAAAAATTATTTTTTTTAATAATGCTACAATGAGAAGTCAGTTTTATGTAAAATGGCTGACTGTTTTTTAAAATTTCATCCGTTTTGCTCTTCACTGCGGATTTTCTTTAAAGAATTTGAAAAATATACCCCGGTAACGAGAAAATCCATTTTTCAGGTTTTGTTAACTGCAATACGAATGCGCTGCAGTCGCTGGCTCAACTCCATAGTGAGTAATCAAAAATATTTCGCTTTTTTCCTTTTTTTAAAAGGTTTTATTGTGCAAAAATCATTGATGTTTTATTTTTTCTTTTCCCCTTCATTGTCACTTTCTAAATAATGCACAGCAGGGTATTTTTTTGTCCGCTAATAACAACACGAGTAATGTTTTTTTCTTTTTTACTTGTGTATAGTTGCTAAAGTGAAAATTCAAATATGAAAACGAGATATAACTCGTGTGTTCCATTTGATTTGTATTTTTTTTTTTGTTTAGTTCATGCTCGACTGTAGTAACGTCTTGAAGCTAATGTTTTATTTTTCTAGATTTTTTTGATGTGGAAGGATTATTTTGCCAAGTTTAGATAGTTACAAGGCATTACACCATAGATTAGCTATACTAATGCACTAGGTAGATTTTATTTTTTTAACTCAACGGTCTTTTTTTTTTTAAAAAGAAAAGCTTAATTTCATGATTTGTTTGTCTAGACATGTCGGTAATCGGGTAAACTTGCGTTCTGATTGGTTGTAGTATCGCCTACTATGCAGAAGCCAGCTGTGATTCGAAAAAATAACCTACCCTAACCTAACCTTGTCTTGCCATTTCATTTTTTTGGTAAGAAAAAGCTAGGGCTCCATAAACCCGGTATACTCTTCACCATTTTACATTAACTAATTCGTTGCAGCCATTTTGGATGTGATAAACGTGGTTTTAAAAAATGACCCAAAATGGTGGACGAGTTTACGCGGTTTATGAAGAGCCCTGAAAAGCTGTTCAGGTAATAGACGTTATTTCTTATATTATAAATAAATTGAAACTGCGAAAATACAAATGCGGTTGAAAAGAGGGGGTCCCTTTAACACATTATGCATAAAACATACAAGATTACAAGCTGCAGACTATAACAACAGATAACACTAGAAAGCCTTATTAGAGAACATCACACTAGGGAACTAAAAAAAAGGGGTGCAATGCACTCGCGATTTTGTTTGAAGATAGACGTCATTACACTCCATAAAATAGCTCTGACTTTTGAAAAACTGATGCAGTCAACACGAAAGTTTAAACTTTGAATTCGTCTATAAGGTAAACAAAGAACCATAATGGCGAATATTCGTAACTCAACATACAGCAATTAGATTTTTGAGTTAATCGATTTCTCCTCGTGAAAAATAAAATTTTAAAAAGAAAAAAATAAATTAAACATGGCAAACATTTTATATAATTGTTATAATGTAAATAACAAGAAAATAGTCAAACAAATGAGATAAAGTAAACTAGAGCAACGATCTGATCACAGACAGTTTATTAAACAGCACACCCTTGACATCACTGACGTTCTCCAGTCTCCATTGATGTCTCTAGTCAATGGTCGGTAATATCAGGGGTAATAATATTATTCAGAAGTCACTCGCAACAAACAACAACGTTATCATGTCTTCATTTATTTCAGTTTTCATAGGTATGGTCATCGATAAAAACGAATAGCAAGAAATAATAAAGGAGAGATTGAAAAAATTAAAAATTCAGGTATCTTGTGAGTGAAAGGATATTACTGAGCAAATTACGGACGCAATATTAGGCAGGCTTGAGTTTTGTTATTAGAGAGCTGAAAAACACTTTCAACCTCGAGAATTAAATAATGTCAGACCTCGCGATCAAGCCCATTAAACTTTTAAGATTTGTAACCAATTAAGGTTAAAATTGGTCTCCACTGTTCTTTTTGTACTTCTTTCGAATCTTAACCGGTTACAGGTTTTAAAATTTGATTTGCTAAGTCAAGGGAGAGGTATTGTTCATACAACAGCAAAGCATATTAAATTTCTGAAATTTGGCTAGCTTATGCATAACTTTGATTACAGCTTTTGCAACCGGCAAGTTACATTTAAAATTGTTGCTTAAAAGGTTTTTAATAATGGTAACCTGGCGAAAAATTAAGCCGTTAGGAGTCGCTAGTGATTTATCGTCTGCTGTAGCGGCTCACATTCTCTTTCCAATAAAAGCTTTGTTTATTTTCAATCAGATTGAATCACAAGAAAGTGACCGTTATAGCAGACGATATTCAGAGATTCTTGATGGATGAATTTAATTTCCCATCATAGCCTTCCCCATTGATCTGGCATTAAGAACTTTTTAAAGGATATTTTTCATGACACCTACACTCTTAATTCTTCTAGGCAATTAAAAGGAACCCATTGAAGTTTTTTTCTTATTATTTATTATTTTTCTTAACACTTAAAAGAAATAAGCATTCGCATGAAATCTAATACTCATCCCTGTTATCCATTTCCTTAGATATTTTTAAATCAAATATTTACGGTTTTATGATTGATCGAATTTCTCTCTCCGGCTAAGCGAGCCTTGAACTGAAACGCGATTTATGTATTATTGATTCCCTACTCCGTGGCTATTCAATATAAGTTTGTGAAAAAAAAATTAATCATACCTTCTATTCATAGGAGGTTTCTCCAATGAGCCGATTACGGAATTATCGAAGAAAAAAAAAAGGGGGATGTAAAAAGAATTTTTTAAAGCAAAAGAATTTTTGAATATCGAAGGATTATATTTATTCTTCCTCTGATATTTTTTTATTTATTTTACACTTTTTACAGTTTAATTATAATGGGCCTTTTGCTTGAATTTAATCAAAAGCTTGTTTAAAATTAAATGTTTGATTTTTTTGATTTTTCAGTCGATGGGCAAGTTTTACCTCCTCCGAATGCACCTTTAGGCTCGCCTGGCTCAAGGTCTTCTCCCCATAGTCAAGGCTCAGATACGAACGAACGTTTTTCAAGAAAGGTTTTTGTCGGTGGTCTCCCTCCCGACATTGATGAAGGTAAGTGCAAAGTGATTGACTAAAATTTTAAAATAAAATGTTTTGACATAAATTTTTTGGTATTTCAGAGGAAATTACAGCTAGTTTTAGGCGATTTGGGCCATTAGTCGTAGACTGGCCGCATAAAGCTGAAAGCAAATCTTATTTTCCTCCAAAGGGATACGCTTTTCTCTTATTTCAGGTAAAAAATAAATCATGTCAGTTTTTGCTATAAAGAGTTAAGCTAATTATATTTATTTATAATGTTTTAGGACGAAAGTTCTGTGCAGCAGTTGATTGACGCTTGTATTTCCGACGATGATAAATTGTACCTGTGTGTTTCGTCTCCTACAATAAAAGACAAACCCGTTCAGATCCGACCATGGCGTCTTACAGATGCTGATTTTGTATTAGATGCTTCAATGCCCTTAGATCCTCGAAAGACTGTTTTCGTAGGAGGAGTTCCTCGACCACTTAAAGCTTGTAAATATTATTTTTCATTTTCTGAGTCATTCATTATTAATTCTAGAGACCCTAAATTAAAACAGACCATTAATATTAAGTATCATGGCGACTTCCACAAAATGACTATTCAACAGTCATGATAATGAATTTGCCCATCCAAAATGGGGACTCTACAGCATTCACGGAGGCTTTGTTGAAGTAGCAGAAAACAAAATTCATACACCGCTTTCTATAAAAGAAAATTCTTGAACAAAGCCTCCGTGGTCGCTGTAAAAATAATTCGGATGGGCAAGTTTACCACCATGGCTGCCGAATATTTTTCTTGTGGAATTCGCCATGACATTTAATATGGTGTTCAATTTTTGTATTAACTGACACTTTGACAGTCTCTTTTAATTTAAAGTCTCTAATTAATCCTGGAAGTCGAAAAGAGCTCGAGAAGGTCCCTTATAGAGTGGAAACCGTTTAAAGTCAATTTGAAGGTCTTTAAGGCTTCTCTTATTTGCTGAACTTAGCCACAGAATGTGCAGAGAGGAATCTTGATAACGTTTTCCATAGAGAGCCTGAAAGGAAGAGTCGCCAACTCTGTATCGAAATCCTGGCTTTTGGCTGAGACCAAAATCGTATTCAACGACTTCCGTTGATAGGTGGTGACGTCATACGTCTTCTGCTGCTGAGTTCATAACTTACGTTTGGTCACAGCCAATCAAGAAGCAGCAATTTAGTTGGCGACTTTTCCCTTTCAGTCTCTCTAGTTTTCCCATTTTACTTTAAAGATGGCGCCACACTTGCTCATTTAGCTTATGGCGAACGTGGCGCCATCTTTACACAATCTTCTGAAGCAATTTTCTTGCCCTTCATATTATTCAGCTACAATTAATAATTATTTTTTCGTTTGTAGTGGAACTAGCCACTATTATGGATCGACTGTACGGCGGCGTGTGTTATGCAGGGATCGATACCGATCCAGAACTCAAATACCCTAAAGGAGCTGGTCGTGTTGCATTTAGCAATCAACAAAGCTATATTGCAGCGATTAGTGCTAGGTTCGTCCAACTTCAGCATGGCGATATCGATAAACGAGTGAGTTTCTTTGTTTTTTACTTTTAAAAATTTCATTTTTTGAATTTGAGCATTAATTTGTGATTTTTTTTGCTATTTAAGGTTGAAGTTAAACCGTACGTATTGGACGATCAAATGTGCGATGAGTGTCAAGGTGGAAGATGTGGAGGGAAATTCGCTCCATTTTTTTGTGCAAATGTTACCTGCCTACAGGTGAGTATTTTTTATTTTCATGTTAGTTGTGGATAGTGCAAGAAGTTGTGCTGAAAGTCAATGAAAGCAGTCAAATGCTATGCCAGTCTAAGGCAATCAATCTCAAAAACATTTTGAGGATACTAGGGAGCAGACACTTCTATGAGTCGTCTGCTACATAGGGGTACGCATTTTGAAAACTGGTAGCTGCCATGCACTGATCTCTGGATACGGAAACTTGAAGAATTCTGTGATAGTGTGCAACTAGCGACATCTGTATTTGGAACGTGAATTATTTTTGCAATCATAAGCTAAGTACAAGGAGCAGACATTTGTTTAATGGTTTCAATGGTTAGAGATGTCGCTAAATTCGGCTAAAATTTGCTTTTCAATTTAAAAAATCATGGCACCTTACAGTTTACAAAATGGCGTACCCCTATGTAGCTGACGACTCATCGAAGTGTCCACTCCCTACTAAGCTTCCTAGAGGATGCTATAAAACAAAATATTTTTGTGTGGTGGCAGCGGTGATGGTAGATGGCCCGCTAAAAAAATTTTTGCTGGTCAAGTTAAGTGAGTGCTGAACTTCTAAATTTTATTCTCAAGCAAAATGGCGTCTTGAGTTTGTTTCCAGTGGGAGATAGAAGATAACTTTGTTTTTTTTTTTTTTTAACTCAACGCTGTTTTTGTTTAGTACTACTGCGAGAACTGCTGGGCGACAATCCACTCTCGGCCGGGGCGTGAATTTCATAAACCGCTCGTCAAGGAAGGAGCCGATCGACCGAGAGCGGTACCGTTCCGTTGGTGTTAACGTAGGGGTTGATTAGCTAGCGGAGACAGCACTTTGGGATCGTAAGTTTATATAAAAAATATAAAAAAATAGATACTCTTCTCCACGTCACTACATCGCCTCATTGTTCCAGTATTAAAACAAAATAGTTTGATTGATCTCGGCAAATTATAAATTGCTTTAATCTTTTTATAATTATATTAGTAGAATCGTTCTACATTTTAAAAAAAATAAGAAAAAAATAACTATACGCGGTGTAGTTACTCAAAAAAGTAGGAAATTTTTTTAAAGGAATTTTAAGAAATAGCATAATTATATTTGATTTCCTCCCTACCCCCCCCCTAAATAGCTGTCTTCATGAATAGACACAATTTCCTAGATAACAATGATTAATTATATCATTATTATCAATTTTAATTAATATTATTAACTTGAATGTTTTTGTTTTTTTTCTACGTTTTTATATTTTTACACTTAATTTATCTATCAAAATTTATTCTGTGTTTCGTTTCTTGATCACTTGTTAATCTAGTTGTAATTTTAATGAAGTAATTCATTGATTTTTTCTTACGTTACCTTTTTCAATATTATTAAAAAAAAAAAAAAAAAAAAAAAAAAACACTTTGGTGTTTTTTTTCCTCGTATAACGACTAAATTATTCAACTTATATATAGAGAAATGGGCTTCAACACGTATTAGACCAAAAGCAACATTTTATGAATTAAAAAAAAGTTATATATATATTTATAATTAAAAAAATTAGTGATGAACACTCGCTACGTTTACCTTTTAATAGAAAATAGCACAAATTTCACCAAAGATTTAAAAAATGAAAACAAAAAAAAATTCAAAAAAAAAAGTTTTAAAAAAAATTTTTTTGAAAGGCACAACCTTGCAATTATGAATCGATTTTATCGGTTCAAGGATGTTTTTCAAAAAAAGAAAAATAAGTAGATCTTGTTAAATAATTTTTTGTAGGCAATTTTTTCCTGTGGTATTTTTTAGTCCCGACAACATTCTTTTAAAAAATAGCTTTTTAAAATAATTTATTAAAATGAAAAAATATACATAACGAAACTCGAATCGGTGGATGTACAAATTTAATGAAAAACTTATTTAAAAATATTTAAAAAAAATTTGTATTGTAGGTAAATGTTTTTTAGGGTTGGATGTATTTTGCACCGTAACCAAAAAAAAAAAAAAAATAACGATTTTTCTTAAAAAGCGATCGTAGGCCCTGTAAGGGTCTATTTTTTAGTCAATTTACTGTTTTTGTAAACATCTGTATGTAAACGATATTTTTTAATGTAATATAATTATCATCTGTGATGTTATTATAATACTAAAATAATCAAATTTTCTGCCTCTTTACCATTAAATAAATAATTTAATAAAGAAAAAAAGAATAAAAAAATTTTTTATAGGATAAACATTTTACTAATATTTGTATTAATTTCGCCAATTTGAAAAATACATCAAATTTTTTTTGTTATGTTTTTTAATGTAAAAATTTTTGAATGATTTTAATGTACAGCTGGCCTAAAAGGAAATACCACAGCTATTTAGATAATTTTTTTTCAAAGGAAATGATTTTTTATGATGATTTATTTTTTTGGATTCTGATTTTTTTTTTTTTTGGATTTCGAAATTTTTAGTTAGTTGCAAAGATAAAATATTGATTGAGATTGAGGGTTTTTTATAGGAAGGAGTATTTAATGGGAAGATTTATAGTTTTTGTGTTGAGAGTTTTAAAAAAGTAGAAATTTTTTATTGCAATTTGTTTGTAATGATGATACTGTTTTTGCAAAAGGAACAAGCGGTGTAAAAAAGTTTTTAAATTTAGTTGTGAAAAATTTGTTTAGACGGCTTCAGATTTAAGTACGATGAAAAGTTGTTTGTGGCTGTAATGTCGGAAGAGGTATCGAATGATGAAGCCAAATGGGCTAAGTATTAAATTTTGGATAGAGCTGGCAATTTTTTTTTTTGAAAGAAAAAAATTATCAATTGCATTTTATCTTTAAAAATAAAACTATTGCAATTTCATCTTTCTGTTCAATTCAGAAGTGTTTCACTGTCCTTTTTTTTATATTCTGCACCTCATAAAGACAATCTTTTTAGCCATGAATTATTTAAAAGAGAATAAATTTTCGAGCTAGATTTGGCCCGCTTCTGCCTAATCTGGGCGAAATTCTCAAGCCGGACTTCTTTTGGCTGTAAACAACCATTGCTACAAGTCTAAATATGCATTCTAAATAAAATTAGCGTCTTAATTCAAATGCCACAATGCTTATAACTAGCGCCATCTAGCAACTATTCATCAACTTAAAACCAACACCATCTATCCAAACTTTTTCAAATCTAATTTACTTTTCATTTACATCGCTGCCCACTTTCTTTCATTTAAAACAATTTTTTGATAAAAATTAATTTTTTAATTTTGTATTTGAACAACTAATTCAATCGCTTGCTATTACCCCAGTTCTCATTCTTGCATCCTCTTGTTAATTCTGGATTATTAACTCTGTCAAACACAAAACATTTATTTGTCCTCCATTTTAAAATTCGTTCCTTATTTTTTTTAATTTAAATCTCCACGAACGGAAAAACATTGACGAAATAAACTTAAAACGCAAAAACAGAAATTTATTCGCTGTTTTTTTTTATAAAACGCACTTAGTTTCGCTATAGAATAGCAATAAAAAATAAATAATAATATTAATAATAATTCGAGTTAAACTCGACTTTTTTGCTCATAATTAAATGATTGCAATTTTTTTGCTTCGTGCTAGTGAATAGAACCCAATCCAAATAATAAATAGGAAATTTTCAACTATTCCTTTTTATTTTTAAAAGAAAAAAACTTTACTATATATAAAATAATATTTTCATTCCAAAGATTCAGCTTTTTTTTAAAAACCACTAACTAACGTAGATTTTTTATTACCATTTTATAAAACCAGTTAAAAAATCTATTTCTAGTCCAGTATTCGATATCCCAGTAGATCGAACGCTTTTAATTCCAAAAAAATATTAGGCGTAAATCTTTGCAAACAATATTAGTGAATTTTTTTAAAAGAATTTTTTAAATAATTTTTTTTCTATATTTTTTTTTTTGATGGAAAAAAAAATAAATTTAATTAATTGCAGAATTTGGAGTTACCACTTCCTAAATGTTAAGTGTAAATATTCGTTTTTTTGTATTTATACGTGTGAACACAAGTTTTTTATCGATTTTTATTTTTCGGATTATTATTTGTAAATAATGAAGTACCAAAGTGTACGATATAAAAAAAGTACATTTCTTTAAACGCTTTGTTTTTTATATATTTAATATTTGTAAATTTCGCTAAGTTTTAAAATTTTTATACATTTGGTACATATTATTAAGCACGAGGTTTCATATTTAATGTATTTAAACGTGTTGTTCGTTTGGGGTTTTCTCGCGTATTTCGTATATTAGGAATAGTTTCTTTTTTTTCCACCCCCCAAAGAATAAATAAATAAAATGGAAATAATGTTGTCGGGACTGAAAAATCATTAGGATCTCTCCCCTCCCCTTTTTAAATAAATTTTTTGTATTTCCTGTATATTATTGGAAGCATAGATTCATTGTAATGGTACGTCTAATAATGAAAACTAATGCGCTGTCAAATAAAAAATAATTCTTTATAAAAAATTTGTATCTACATAACGATTTTAATGAAAAAATTAGCATAGGATTATATGGTAAAAAGAAAAATGAAAAATAACTTCTTTTTGTTTCTTTTCTTTCATTTTCTGTCTTTTCTATAATCTCTCTATAATGAAATTTGTTTTTTTTAATATAATAAAATTTTTCGTCCTTTTTTTTACAACGCTGTAAGCGTTTTTTTATGAAAAATGTTTTGTTATAAGGGACGAGAAATATGTTTTGATGTTTTCGATGGTGAATGAATGTTGTAGTTTGGTTTTTTTAAAAATTTATTTTCTACGCATGATTAGGGAACTTGCCCGCGCCGAGGCTGAAGAGTATTTTCTTTTTTATTTCGTATTAAAATGTATACGAGACTATTTTGTCTATAAATATAACTCTTCAGCCTACGCTGAGGCAAAATAAATTCGTAATATAATGGGATGTTTTCTTTTTGTTTCTTTCTAGATTTGAAAAACTAATATATTAAAAAAAATAATTATAAATAATGCCACTTCCGAACTTGGTCACTGTCTCTTTTTCTTTAGAACTTGGAAGAACCCCGGATAAATGAAAACCAAAAAAATAAAAAATAAATAAATAAATATGCATGCCGTCAAATTTAATAAAAGATCGTTATTCAGTAATCTGGATTACAAATGCAGAGTATTTTTTAAACTTGTTACATCTGTGAAGAAAAGAATGTTTTTTTTTAAAAATGCGTATTTATGTTCCCGTAAAAAAATTTTGTTAATCAATTGCATCCGTAAAATGTTTGTTAAATTCTGTTAATTAAAAAAAACGATACGTTTTATATGGCTTACCTTTCTTTTATTTTGTAATGTGGAGTATATTTTTTTTTATTTGATGTCTTTCGACATGTTAACCGTTTAGTTTTTTAAAAAGTGCCTGAAGAAAATTTGTTTCGATTCTAAAATCTGCCCGAAATCTAATTCGAAACGAAATGGAGGCAGATCGTAAATGAATTTAAAAAATTTCACTGAATAATTTATCTTTTTAAAGCGGAAAATGGTTTAATTACGGTAAGAAAATCGGAATGGGAAAAGTAAACTGGGAAAAATGATGCAACGTGATTCCTGAACGCACTCGATGGGTAACGCCGTCGTGGCATCAGACGATTGGTCGATGGAAAAAAACCGTTGCAGACGATCTTTAGTACTAAAAAATTCAGTACTTGGAGAGCCTATAAACATAACCAGAGAGCGGCCAAATGAATGGAGTCATCTTAAAATGCCATTCTTTATTGCGTGATGCGATTACTTGATAAACGCCAAGTTTACGTCTTGATAAGTTTTCTCTAGAATATGAAAAAAGGCTTAAAAATATCCTTTGTTTACATACGGAGTCACTAGTATTTGTTGACATCAAAAAGTGGCGTCCATTAAAATGATCAGGCTACTCGTTGTTTATATACAGGCTCTACAGTGTCCTACTTCTTCTGATTTAACTTTAGTATGCCTTAATTGTGTAAGTTTTGCAGTATTAACAGTGTTCTTTCTTTTCTCTCTTCTTTCTTCCTCTTAAATGCATGGGGATTTTTAAAGAAGCAATACATTTCTCTTCTTCACTTCTAACCAATTTAATGGATGCATTTTTCTTCTTCCGCTTCTTTCTTAGTTATAAAATTTTTTTAACGAACATTTAATTGTTAAAAACGAAAAATTCGATATTGCCAAGTGTCCGGTTTTAAATGTACTTTTTAAATGTAAAAATCGATCATAACCTTATCTGGTTGATTTCGTTACTGTAGAACTTTTTTTTTTACTGATGGCCAGTTTCATTCTTAGATATTTCTCGTGATATGACTGGAGTATAACATGAAACCCTGTTTGCAATTATTTGCTTAATGCCGTTTTAAAAGCTGGCCTTAAAAAATTAGAAATTAAAAAGATCGTTTATGCCCAAAAGTAGTTCTCTAGTCATACTGTGATGTAACAAAAATTTTCAACATATGCTTTTAAGCAGGAGGTTACTAGAGCTAAAACTAAAATCCAAAAAAAAAAAATTTCCCCGTTGATTCTAGTATTTTTAGTGGAAACCTCTTGATTTAATTGCTTGAACCAAGAAAATTAAAAGAGAAAGGGACATTTTAATTAAAAATTTTGGCAATTTAATTAGAAACTAGTATTTTACATTGGGATTATTAAAGACTCTTTAGATAATAATTATTAATCAGCATAAATGGCTAATTTAAGCTATTAGAACTCGTATGTTGACTGTTTTTTTTTTTTAACTTTTTTATTTTGGGCTAAAACTTTTTTAATTGGGGTTTTTAATTGCTCCTAACATAAGCCAGTTTATGTAAACGATTCAAAGAAAATAGTGCAATTTTCATTTTTTTAGTTTCATTTTTTTAAATTATATTATAAATAAAAAACAGAATACTTTATTTTTTTCTAATGTTTTTTTATTAATTTTAAACGTTTAATTTTTTTAAAAAAAGAAAATCTCTTTTCTGATGTACAGATGAAAAAACTTGTTATTAATTTTTTTTAGAAAAAGGAAAAACGTTTTTTAAAAAAAAAAGGAAGCTTTATGATTGATTGATTCGAGTCTATTTTGACGAAATTCCGTGACTTCTTTCAGACGTATGTTAAATGTTCTATAGTTTATGTGTTGTATAAAAAGAAAAAAAAAATGAAAAACAATTGAAGAAAAAATTGAAAAAAAATTGAATCCATTTTTTCAAAAAATAGAAAACTTTTTTATTGTACTTTTTTTACTTTTTCATACGAAATATTTTTTAACTTAAATCTGTACTTGATTTGGCTTGGATATTTGGCCAATAATAAGGATTCATAACGCTGTTATTAATCGATGCCGTTTTAACAGGATCGCTTAGGATTTTGCATGACTGTGATAATGGTTATCGTTTGTCTGATTATGACTCTGAAAGAGTTTTTTTTTTAAATTCTGGAAATGTAAAAGATGTTCTGTGTATGCCCTTTATTTAATAAGTAAATAAATTAAAAAAAATTATTTTTTTGTTTTTATATTTCTTGCACGTTTTTAAAGATCAAATATGTTTTTAATCATTTCTTATTTTCAAAGTGGTGTTTTTGAATGTTTTTTGATCGTTCTTATTAGCCCGTATTTATTTTTTTAAATCTGTCAAATCTCTTGTTTCTAGGTAAATGATTTACGTTAGGTAGAAAAATTTTTGTAATTTATTAAATGTGATTTTTAAATGAGAAAAAATAATAAGAGAACCTTGATTTTTGGTTAAATATCCAGCTTAATTTCCGTTTGTTTTCGGTGTGTAAAGCTTAGTTATTTGTATGTGATCCTAGAAATCGTTTGGCGGTGTAGAAATAAAATACAATTTAGTCAGCTGTATAACAGCGCTCTAGGGAAGTGTATTTTTGTTTGGTGTAATATCGAATATCGAAGATATGATTCAGTTTTGTTAAATTATTTCAAACGAAATGACCAAACAAAACCGTGTCCTTAATTTCGTTTAGTTTCTCTGAGCTGTGTATAACGTTATGATTTGTCCAACAAATAATATATTTATTATTATGTAAAGTAGTTTTATTTGGAATTATAATAATTTTTATAAAGTCGAAGATGGTATAATTTTTTTATATAATTACATCCTCCTTGAATTTCCTTTCTGTTTACAACAATTGAAAATGTGAATAAAATGGGGCCAAAGTCGTAGTTCTAAGACTAAAGGTCATCGCATTCAGTTTTATGTTTCCTATTTTCTCCAAACCGACCTGTCTAAAAAAAAATTGGGATCAAAAAGAATGCAACCTTATACTGATGGCAGCTATCTTAAAAGTCTACTTCTACGTTAAATATTCTAATTTTTTTCTAAAATGCAAACAGACTGGTTTGGAAAATATTAAAGTGAGAAACGTTAGCAATATTTGCATGCATAGTGCAACGTTATTGTTTCACAACGTTTGCATGTAGAAAAACATTAAACGAAAAAAAGAGCACAGCGATCGTGCTGTGGAGCGATGAGCGTCTTCGTTATAAAACCAGGCGAATTTGCCGGTAAAAAAAAAATACAATCAACGCACTTGCTAAGGTACCGATGAAGGCATTTTATTAAGTTAGTGAGTGCTAAAAAACTTGCTTGAAAGGATTTTCGTCAAAACATGTTTTATTTAGGAAAAATCAAAGTTTAGAGCTAACTGTTATCCTATAAATAATTAAACACGTTAAAAGTGTAGCGTGTAGCTTTTCACTTATTCATTTTCATTTAGGAAAGCCAAAATTATTAATTAACAAGGGAAAAAACAGTTATGAAACTTTGATTATTCATGAAGGATATGGAATAAGGAAATAAATAAACTCGACAGAACAACTTCAAAAAAATTTTCCAACGTCACGCTCTTTTTCAACCAATCACTTTGAGGCTCCATTCAGGTTGATAATTTTGAAACTTTTTATTCCTAATATTCTAAATTCTCGTACAAAATCGTCATTAATTCATTTAGATAATAAAAAAAAATGAATTTTGAAACAATGAACTCATCAAATAAATAATCTAATTTTTAAAAAAAAGAAACTAATTAGGTGATAATTTAGTTCAACAATCGCCCGATTGGGAGCAGCACAAACGTGTTTTTCGTACAACTGATCGTATATTAGGATTTCGGAGAAAATATATTCCTTTAATTTAGATATTTACCATTTATTAGTGTTATCAATATTATTATAATCATTTGTTGCAATTTTGAAGGTGAGTAATATTCTCCGAGTATTCTGACTGATTTTTATTCGTTATGAGCTCATGACATATTTTCAGGGTCTGACAAAGGAGAAAAACTAACCCGAAATTTACATCTGCACTTAAAATGGCCCTCGTTAAAATCTAACCCTATAATTTGTGAAAAATAGTAATTTTTCAAGATTTTAAACCGTGTTTTGATTATAATATTATTTTAAAATTGACCTATTACGTGAACAGATGTTATGTCCTTTCGAGTTCGTGACCTCTTAAATCTAAACAATATTGTTCATGTCTAAAACAAGTTGTTACTCGTTTAAAGAAAACTATAAAGCTGTCTTATCGTTTTTTTAGGTGTGTAATGAAAATGAAGATCCCTAACGGCGGCAGTTTAGGTAATAATTACTACAACCATGATGTTGGTGTAATTCACTACATCTCCGATTCAGACTCGAGTGATGATTTAGATTCTCCAACAATAGCAGGGGATTTTTCGGAATACATGTGGATGGAAAATGAAGAGGAATTTGATCAGCAAGTCATGAAACAACTGGAAGAAGAGGCATTGATGGAACAGTGTATTGAAGCAATGCTGGAAGAGGAGCGAGAGGTTTTAAATTTTCAGAATCCTGTAGGTAGTAACGTAATACCTAACTACAGAGTCGACAACAATCCTAGTTGTCAGCCGTGGAGTAATGGTGATTTAAGTGCTGGGAATATTGTTGAAAGTATGGGGAGTCTTTGTTTGTCAGAAGATTTAGCTAAAAAGGTTTGTTCAATTAATTTTTTGGGTTATCAGCATAATGAATTTTTATTAAAAATAATTTATTTGATTATTACAGAGTACGTTAAATCCTAATGCAACAGAGTTTGTTCCTCGACAAAGAACTGCACCAGTTGTACCGATTGAAGCCAAGGTTTAATGAAAAAAGAATTGAACATCTGATTAATGTGAGTTGTCTGTTTTGTTAGGCATATACCTGGATGATCTCACTTTTTTTCTTTTATAAATATATACATGTATTTATCAGTTTCTTTCTTGATAATTTTTAAATAGCATTAGGGTAAGTTTAAGGGATTCCCCGGAAAACTAATTGCTTGTCTTATACTAAATAATGTAATTATGTTTCTGATTTATGCTTATTAAAAGTGGCTGAATACTCAAAAATTTAATGGAAAATGGGAAGGCAGTCGCGAAACTCTACTTTAGAATCGGTTCAACCAAATATCGGCCCTATTGTTGGTTATAAATTTACATTTGACCTACAACTTGACTAGCTTACGGTTCGTAAAAGTCGAGTTTTTAATCTGCCACACCAATTACATCAAACTCTCATGAAATTATTTTTCTCTGTATTTTTTTAAAAAATCAAAAGTCAATACGTATAATTTTATCACATCGCTAATAACCACCTTCATAGAATCTCGTAATTTAGTAAATAAGTTTTTTTTTTTTCGTTAGGTTATAAAATTTTATTATAAGATAAATCTTAATCAAATTAAGGGAGGACAGGAAATAAAAAAAGACAGCAAAAAAGAGACTTAAGGTTATACCCCCGCCTATAATTGTTTATGTTTTTAAATTCATCTGCTGTAACTAACAATATCAGATAAATCTACATGTATGATTTTGAAAATCACATCTCTCTTTTAGCTTTAGAATATTATTAAAATGTCTTAATGGGAAAAGAATCGAATTTACTTTTACTTATAACAGTGCAATTTTTTTTTATGCGCAAAAAAATCATAGAATGCAGCTTAATTAATTTTTTTCTTAAATCTTGGCTGTTATCTTTTATATAGGATAGTTAATAATACTAAAATGAATAATCGTATCGAAATTTTACAAAAAAAAGTTCTATATTTACTGTAATACGATTATACTTTTTATTATTTTTTTTTTTTGAGGTGATGAATATTATTAATTTTTTGGATTATTTTAAATTTATTTATATAAAAGATATTAAATAAAAATTTACAAAAGCAAAAATAGTATAATTATTTTCCTATTGTAATTACTATTCAACATGAAGTTTACTAGGATCTGTGAATTTAGCAGTGAGGATATAAAATATTGTTGGGCATGGGACCAGTGCCATTAAAGACCAATGAAAGACAGGATCTTTTAATTCAGTGACTGCTATTATTCCATAAGCGTGAAACAACCAGTGAGCAACAAGTATAACAAAATTTCTGAGATCTGTAAAAGTACTGACAATTAAAGAAGCCATGGATTGATCCACTTTGTAAGCAAAATGAGTTGCACTTGAAATTAATGATGCTATTATTACTATATATGGGAATGTATAATCTGAAAAAAGAAAAAATTATTTTTTAGATTCTATTTTGCAACATGCTGCTAAAGGGAGGAAATCATAAGAGATAGATAGTTTTTTAACATGAATTTGATACTTACAAATAATCCCTCCAAGCACAGCTTGAGAGAGTGCCAATATAGGAAAAAAATATAACGCTGCATAAATTGATAATTTGCCTCGAGCATATTTTCCAATAAACCAAGGCCTTACCATTAGCATTATTGCTGCTGCTATTGCATAAAAAATAAACACCATACTGTATCTGCAAGACATTAAAAATAAACTATTAACTCTCAGTTTTTTAAATGAACACTATTATCCTCACTTTAAGTTATATACTAACAGAGGATAAACTGCTTCTTGAGTACAATGTAATGTTTCTTCATAATTTGGAGTTGGATTAAATAATAATGTATACCAGTCAGATAAATGTTTTGCTTTGCAAGACCTTATTTCAAAAGTCCCCATTGGGTCAACGATAAGTAATGTTGCTACTGCAGCAGCTGCAGTTTCAATTAACGATGAGAAATAAAGACCATCCTGGCAAATTGAAAGTCTTTCCTTTGATCTAATTATATCTATACAAATCCAATGTAAAACTAACGTGCATAAAACAACAAATAATAAATACAGCCAATCGTAAAATTCTGGGATATCTGAACACGGTAGGCAATGGGACGAATTTGTTCTAAAACCTCTAGGACATGCACCACAATCACTCCAATTGCCAGATTCGAGTAATGTCCTCCCACAATATAAACCAGGACAATGATCCATGATTTCACGATTTTAAATAACAGGTTTTAAATACATCAAAAACATTATGTATCTGTATTTACATTTTTTTCTAAATAAAAATAATCAACCGCCATTTTAGTTTGAAAATAATCCGCTAGAGTTTTTTCCTTTGAAAACGTGGCAATAGAATCGTCCATGGCGCGTTTTCTTAGCTTTTCTGAGTAGCAGGCGACGAGCGACGGAAGGATAGAGTTATGTTTGAAATAGGGGATAATAACTTGATTTTAAAGTGAGGTAGTTAGTGCGGATTGTATATTTGATGTGATAAGTGAGAAATACAAACATTTTAGTCAAGATGTCTTTGAAAAGTGATTGCAGTGAAAATCGCAGGTAAGCAGACATTGGTTAAGCTGTACCATTATAGGTTGATTACACTCGTTTAAATCGTTACGTTCTCTTATATTTAAATGAGTTAAGAAATCAGAGAGACATTAAGTGCCGATTGCTTATTTTATTTTCCATATATCTATGAATAATACTTCATTATTTTTGGTTTAGCTTTTCAGATTCACAAACTACCTACAATGATAGTTCCTCTGTGAAAGCCTCTGCCACTCGTCGTGCGAGTTGGTTTGATATGATGGAAGACGAAGAAGAAGAGAAAAAATTTTCAAGGGGAAAGTGTAAAAATAGTTTAACAAGTGACAATATCATACATGAACCTGATATTGAAGAAGATGATTTGTATGATGAAGTCTTTTCAGCCAAAACAGAAGTGAAACAGTCGAATAATAGTGTGAAAATAGAAATCAAGGAAAGTGTTAAAGAAACAAAAAAGACTGAAAGTAATGAGTCAGTATGTGTAAAGGAAAAAGTTGAAATAAAAAGTGTATCAGAAAATGGTAAAAATAATAAAAATAAGAGTTTGACCGTAATTGCAAAATCAGAGATTTTGACTGTTGAAAAATGTGACGCACAACCAAAGAAAGAAGAACGTAAAATACTCTTTTCTGACATATTAAAAAGGAGGCTGAGAGATGATTCTAAAAAAAGCCCGGTTAAAAGCCCTTTTAAACTGGAAGAGAATTCTAATGATAGCCAAGGGGTGATTTCAGACCTAATGACGAACATTGATTGCTTTCATATGATTACTCCTATTAAACAAGATGAGAAGACTGAAACTGCCTTACCTCAGCCTATTAAACTGAAAGGTTTTGAATCAGATGATGAAGAGGAAACAAAAGATGAAAAGGAAATGGAGGATGAAGATGGTGATTATATCAATGTTGATGAGGTTGATGATGAAAACTGCTCAGATCAGGTTGAAGAAGCTTTAGCTGGTGGTTCACCTAAAATAATAATAAATTCTAACACTTTAAGAAAAAGGATGAGAGATTCTAGCGCAAGCAGTCTTGCTGATTCTGATAAAATGTCTGATTTTAGTCCAAAAAGGAAAAAACCTCATTATGAAAAAGAAACAGATCCAGCTGTTTTAGCTAGAAGGCAAAAACAGATTGATTATGGGAAAAATACAATAGGTTATGATAGATATACTCGTTTAGTGCCAAGGTAAGTGCAGAATTTTTATTTAAAAGTACATTTTGTAAATAATTTCATTCAAATTTTGTCTTTTAGGCATGCTAGGCAAAAGCATCATCCAAAAACACCACCAAAGCATATAAAATACAGCAGAAGAGCATGGGACGGTATGATAAAAGTTTGGAGGCAGCAACTACATTTTTGGGACTCGCCTAATCAGCCTGCTGACTCAGGAAAAGAGTCATGTTCTGATTTGTCAGTCACACTTACAACGTCAGATGGATCTGAACGTAAAGCATCTCTTGTAACAGAGACGTCGGATTCAGAAGATCAATCCTGGGATGATTCTTTATTATTAGACGACGGTTTTTCAGATGTGTGACTTTAAAAATATTAGCTAATCATTTTTTTTTAAATCAATACGAATGTTGTCGAACGGTATAATAGATTTTATGATAGAAGACAAAAAAATAATTTTACTAGGATTTTAGTTACCGTTCTGAATAGTGTAACGCATTTTTTTTTTTTTTTTGTAAATATATAACCAGTGGAACTTTTTAACTCATAAATATGGGGAAAAGTCTAAAAAAATCAGTTGGAAGAACTTTAACCCCTTTTTGATTTTTATAACAAAAAAAAGATTTGGTTTTGTAGTTGTTAATTAAGGAACGATGAGTGTAGGTATATTTCCTTTTTTTTTATTTTATTAAAGACTGCTTTTTACTTTCAAAATATTTATTAAACTCTTTAGAGTTTGGCTAAAACGAATATTTTGGTAGCTATGAGTACTTAAAAAAACCGAAGCAATAAACTGAAATTTATCTGGGTTTAAATAGCAAAGGAAATAAATGTCTTTCAAATAGATTTAACGAAAACTTATATTGTAAATATTTCTGGGTGTTTTTAAAATAATGTTAATGTTAAGATTTATTGCACAGCGTTAAGAAATGAGGAATTCTTAATTTTTTTCTTTCAAAAGTTCAGCGTCATTAATATTTATGGTGATGAAATGTGTGCAAGCATTACGATGTTGCTACGAAATTGATATCCATTTCGAGCTTCTAGATACAAAACCCAGTAAAAAAATTTATGGAGCATCTTAGTGGGGGGTTTTTTTTTTTAAAAAAAAGGCCGAATATTTTCGGGTTAGTATTTTTTAAGATTTTTTAGACTCAGTTTGTTTGAAAACTGATGCCCAGTCTCTACTTGTGAGTTAATCAACAATTTTGATTAACTTTTCTTGTGCATTAACCTTTAAACCAGAAGTAGTATGGTGTTTTTAGTCAATGGCGTTGCTTATCCAAACATTTTTTGTGTTTTTAGATGCTCGTTGACTGAAAAAATAAAAGGAATTCGATGGTGGAAAAGTTAATCCACAAGGAAAGTTAATCAAAGTTGTGGATTAACTCACAAGTGGAGACTCTGCATGACTAATTCTTTCAACATTGGTTCAGCCCTCTACAATTAACTGCTTTTAATCTTCAATTTTCTTTTTTTCAAGCATTTTTTCTTTTTACTGACCTTATAAAAAGCGGACTAAAAGTGTTTTCATATCTTGGATCTACGAATATAATATTTATATTTTAACATTTTTATTTGTTGTAGAATTAAAATACTGACCGAAAAGAACATGCCTTATAAAAATTAAATCTTATTTTCATATTGCTGTTCACAATTTTGAAAACAAAAAAAAAAATGAAATGGGAATTTCAAAGTTTGGTGATTTGGTTTCAGGGATTTTAAAAAAATAGTTTTTTTAAATTTAACAATTTTATTATTTTTTGAAACAATTCTATCAGATTAGTAATTGTTTGATAAGTTTTCGATTACATCATTATAAAGTACTAAGTACTGCTAAATTATTTACTCATTCATATGCTTCTTCTCTTCTAACATTTTAATTATTCTATCTAGCTTTTCATTCTCCTCCTTCCTATACTCTTTCAGTTTAACTTCAATTTCTATTAAGATATCATTTTTCATTTCTACTAATTTTTTATCAATATAATTTTTTAAATAATCAAAAGTACTTAATTGATCTAAGTGACTATCTGCTTCATTTTTACTAACTCTCCTACTTTCATAATTTTGGCTACTCGAAAACTTATCAGGGTATAAATTACTAAAATACTGAGACAGATTTTTCTTGCAGTCTTGTATTTGTGGTGCATATTGCTCTTCTAAAATATTTAACAACAATTGTGGAGGTACTGTTAAGTTTTTTGGATCCATATAATTAGTTGAATTGCTTGAATAGAGCTGGAGAAAATTTTTAAATTTTTCTGCTTTGTCTGATATTTGATGCCCAGATTTTTCTATCAACTTGTTAACATTTTCAAAATTGAATCTTGTTGGTTTAACTGAAACTGATTCAGTATATATGATTCCAATCCCATAAATCCAACATCTATTTGGATCTTTAATCCTTCTTAACTGAAAAAAAATATAGTTTTTAAACCTTAATGTTAAGCCTTAATTTAGTTATGAATGATGTACGATTATTTGACAAAAAAAACGAAATTTTAAGGTTATTATAAATGGATTTCTTTTTCTTTAGTTGGGTAAAAGTGAGTTTATTCTGATCAAATTTGAATACTATTTTCATTAATTTACCCATTAATATTTCTCAAATATAATTTTCTTTTTCAAATTTTTTTTTAAATTTTACCTTTAAGACACATGAGGGTATGCTTGGCAGTGTGATTTTACAGTGGTAAACAGCCATTCCAATCCAATCATCAATAAATTCTCCAGAACAAGTTAATAAGTATTCTTCAGAGTTCCCAAATACTTCTATTATTTGAGCTTCAGAAATGATGTCAATATGTGTTATCAATTTGTCAACACTTATTTTCAGCTCAGGTTTTGCATTTGATTCTTGGTTGTTTTGTACTACACATGCACAGCTTTCAAGTGATACAATGTCATCTAGATCTAGACTGAAAAATAATTGAAAAACAAATTCGACATTATTTTGGTTCAAAAAATGAATTATGTAGAGATCATTTACATTTCATGGGTTATTGCCAAGATAAAAAAAGAATGAGTATTTTGTTTTGAAGGATCAGTTTTGCTTTTTCAAATGGAATCTATAAGAAGGAAAATTTACATCCTTTTAAAATAGCAATTAAATGATTAAATGATCCAAAACATACAGAGATTTAATGAGCTTATAAAAAATCTAGCTCATCCCATCACTTACTCTTTTTTTTCCGACGAACAATAAGTTACGACTTTATTTAATGCAGCTTCGCCAAGAGTATTCCAATTCGAAGATAAAGTTATATTTTCAAAATTTGTCATCTTTTTTTAAAAAATAAATAAAAAATAAATTAAATCAAAAATAATGTTTGTTGTTATTCGTTCACCGCCTTCTTTTCTTAACGTCGACTCGTACCGTGTACATAACCTAACTTCAACAAAGCAGAAGTATTTAAAAAAGTATAAATATTTAGTTTAAAAATTTGAAAATGTTTCCTATTAGATATTTAATGAAAAACTTATACGTTGACTTCAAAAACCCACATTATGAATATATTGTCGTGAGATGGAGGATAGGACGAAAGCCTTTTTGGTGGCCCATCGCTAAAACTAAAAGATTTGTTCCACCAAAAGTGGGAGAGGTGGACCCATATGAAAAACCAGAAATAGATAGATTATTTGAACTGTATCATAGACATGTAACATCTTTGCAGTAAGCTGATCTTTTTTTATTTAACTAGGTCATAGGAGTAAATTAGCTATGTCAATAAATTTTTTTTCCAGAGAATTTATGAAAAAAGATGAAAGTTTTTCAATAGATGAATCAGTAGGAAAGTATGTTTTATCTAAAAAATTAGTTCAAGAATCATATGATAGGAACAATGAGTGGAATATAAAATCTGCAGAGTTAAGGGAAAAGCGGTTACAAAAACAGAGGGAGAAAGCAGAAGAAGATGTTTTATTGGAAATGCAACGGCAGGAAGAGAAAAAAGAAGCTATAAAGGCAAAAATGAGAATTATAGTTCAATTGGAATTGGTAATGTTATTATAAAATTTGAAATGTTTGTTTAGATCTATGTAATGGTGAAACACTATTAATATGGTTTTTACATTTTCAGGAAAAAAGTAAAACCTATGTTAAACCTGAAAACATTGATGGAGTAATCAATCAATGCCTTTCATCTACAGTTAGTCATAATTTTGCAATTGATTTAAAAGGTAATATATACAAAAACAATAAAATAGTGGACAGTTTTAATAAGGATCAGGATGAAAAAATATCACAGGAGAATTAGAAAAACACCAAGGATCTACTTTTTTAATTTTATATGCAGTGAATTTTCAATAGGTAAAACAAATAAAAAATTGTTATGAACTTTTTTTTAAAAAAGCTTTTAGAAAATTTATTCTTTAATTAAATAATTTAAATAGTACATTTTAAGCATCCATTGCTCGTTGTACAAATGCAGCTTGCTGATCATCTAAAATACATTCAGATTTAATTCTTTTGGCCATTTCGATAACATTTAATGAGCCTCTCTCATATCCATACTGTAGACATTCCTAAGAAAGAAACAAAAATGGAATGAGATACAGATAATGAACTCATTGCATTTTTTAAATACTTACTAGTGCCAGTGAGATTTTTTGTTGAGAAATGCATAGTTCTAAAAATTCTGATAGAGGCAAATAACGGATTTCTACAGTTGAATCTTTTTGCCCTTCTCTAAATACTTTTAAAGCCTTTTCAAGTTCTCCAGCTCGTGTGTATAAGGTGAAAAGATTATTTATCAACTCTGAGCTCCACCTGAAACATACAAGATTAAGATTTCAGTAATATCATGTTTCTTGAAAGTATTTTCACATAAAAAAAAATGATTTCGACTAACCTTAAAGACGATCTCTCTTGTTCCTTAGCTTCTTCAACCTCTTGCATTATATGAGTTGCCACCTTGGCGTAAAACTCTTTGAACTCATTTGCGACAGGGGGATTTGCTACTAGTGCTTTTGACATATTTTCAAAAATTTTTATATTTCTAATGTCCATTAAAACTAAAATGTCCCAGATGACAGGAAAGTGTTCAATAGCTCCGTTTTCACTAATAGTAACAATTGCTTTCTCTATTGTTTGAAAGTCCGGCGAGTATATTTTTGGAACCAATGTGGTAAATAGCTCCACTGCCCTTTCTATAGGCTCATCGTTGAATACTAGGCAAAGGAAATTTTTACTAGAAAAAATACATAATCGTTACTACATAAAATACATAATCGTTTTTTTTCTCCCGTCAATTTTAAAAAATAAAATCACACTTACTAATATTTCGATTCGCTTAAATCATCCGCTATAAAATTATAATTCTGACCATTTAAGAGTTCTTCATGCAAAAGTCTTCCCAGGTCTGGCTTGTGCAAATTTTCACACTCTCTCATTGCGAAGGGGAAAAAAAGCACATCTGACTCGTGTTGAATTTCAAATTTTTTCCCTCTGATTTCTTCTAAGACTGTATTTATAACACCAATTAGTGACTTTTTACTTTTTGTTTGAAAACTTTTCAAAATGTAATAATAAGTCCCTAATGATGGAGTAATACCCAGCCGTCGGAATTCAGCTAATAAAGGTAAAAGCGAATTCTCAATTTTTATTGATCGTCCATAAGTGCTAACTGCTTTTAAAGCGGAGTTAAGGGTACCAATATTGACCGGGATTTTTCTGCTATTCATTTCTCTCAAGATATCCTAGAAAAAGATTGATTTATTTTCAAAATTTATTAGATAAAGAAGAAAACCAATTTAAAAAAACTTACTAAAAGAAGTTTCCATCGATCTTCGTCACTCTGTTTGAAAAAGCCAGAGACACCTAAGAGGCAATTATAAACTTCTGTCGTTAACGGAATATCTTCTAAGACGGCTTTCTCATAAAGTTTATAGCCCCCTACAATGTCATTATATTTGATCCTTCCTTGAATCATGGCACAAACTGCTTTTGGGTCATTTTCCATTTCTACAAATAAATTTTCAGCAAAGCCTTCGCTTCTGAAAAAAAAAGTAATTGTGCATCTGCTTTACTTTTTCAATATTATAAAATGTTTTTCAGTTATCTTACTGCCATGTCTTGTATGAATCTTCCTCTTCAACTTTTTTGAACCATTTACTCAGTATCAATCGCTCATCATCATGGTCCAAAGAATTGTAAAAACAGCATAATTCTAATAACTTTTGTTTTGACTCATCTTTGAGCTCTAAAAAAATTTAAAACAATTAATTTAGTTTTTGGCAAGTGCTTTAAAATCTTTTTGGAAATTTCCTTCATTACCTCTTTTATTCTTTTCAATAAGCTTATATATATGAATAGCATCTAAAACCCGAGTTTCCTCAATTGCTATAAGCAAAGCTTTTTCAGTGCCTTTTATCATCCTACGCTTTTCTGGAGGGAAAAATGCCTGCACAAAATTAAATGGTAATCCTTAATGAAATATTCCAAAATAAAAAAATATTAAGAACTCACTTTAATGGGTGGATTAGCTTCTTTATGATTAAAAAGTTTTTGATTTTTCTGAACTACCCACCAGGCAGCTTTTCTTCCAGCCTCTAATGATAAAGCTGCAACTCTTTTTTGTACTTGTGTGTTTATTTCAATATGAGGATCATCAGGAAATTGATAATGATTGGCAGTTGGGTCTCTCTTAACTGTACTTGCTAAAGCCTGGAAAATGAGTTGAGTTTCAGTTTATCGCTGTTTTTTTATTAAACAAAATAAAATATACCTGTAGTATGTCTGTTGGTTCACGTTCTATTCTCTTCGGGATTTCTATCTTAGTTTGAGTGCTAGCATTACATTTTTGAATTGAACAACCACAAACGAAAGGCTGTAATGAATATGCACCCAAATTCCGGTAACGTGCACTGAAATTAAAAGACAATAAGCATTAAATTCAGGCATAATAGGTTGGAAGAGATTTCAATAATTAGTTTTTGTATTTCTTACTGTTTAAAAATAGAAATCATGGTGAATTTCACACAATTATCATGAAAATTCGCAAAATTTTTAACGCATTTCGATTTTTTCAGCAGAACACTATTACACTCAAGAATCAAGATGGCGTAATGTTTATTTTTATTGATGGCATGGCAGGCAGCACTGCTACGGTGTTTTAAGTTTGGGCAGGTGAGTGAATGTTTTTTATTTCATGAATAAACGTTACTTGCTTCAATATTTTTAAAATAAATATTGGCAAGTTTATAGCTAGAGCTATATCCTTTAGAAAAATAAAAGGTCATCCGTTCTATGGATCTAGAGACTTTTAAATAAACGAAATTTAGAAAAAATTTGTTCTTATTTTGGCGCTAAATAATTTTAATTTTGTTTCCGCTTTTAGTCGTTTTATGCGGGTTCGTGCAAGCAAGTTAAGATGGCGATGTCTGCTACGGGCGATGTGGTGTAGTGTGTTTAAGTGTTTATTAATCTCTAAAATCGAATTTCCTCGCTCAACCGCTTTTATGGTGACTTTCTTATGTTAGTTAAGAATTGTTTATTCTATCGATTATGTGAATGAATTTGTGTTATAGTGAACATTGGTTATACCTGAATATTTCAGCATGGCAGATATATTTACCAAAGCTAATGCTCAAGAGCTTTTACGTGGAAAAGTAATCTGGTTCTTAGGAGATTCAAGTAAGTATTTGTAAATTTAACCAACACATTTATAAAGTGAAAGCATTTCAACAATTATTTAATTACTGGTATTGACATTTTAGATGTACGGGCAACATATAAAGATCTGGTTTGGCTCCTTCAAAGGAACAGTCTCATTGAGTTAAACAGCTTAAGAGCAAAGGTACTTAACCCTTTATTCATAAGACTGAATGCTCCCATGGTATATATTTTCTAATGTTTCTTTTATATTAAGCTTGAACGAAGCTACATGAATGATCACTTAATGAAAGGTACGACTCTTGATAGAGGAAGAAACTACCAAGAAGTTCGACGTTACCAAAGTTTTGTAAGCTTCAAACATTTCATTTTTTTCCCTTTCATTTTTAAATAAAATTAAGGAAATTCAATGTTGTAGGAATTGGGAACTGTGATTGAGTTTATGTTTTTGACAAGATGTTTGACTGCTGATTTGGAAAGTACACTGAGAAATTTAAAAAAGCAAGGGAGTTATCCTGATGTTGTTGTCCTGAATTCTTGCGTGTGGGACATATTAAGATGGGGACCTAATGGTGTGACTGAATATAAACGGAATATTGTAAAATTAATGCAGATTTTAAAATCTTGTCTGTCACCTAAAACCTTGGTTATTTGGACGACAACACCTCCAATTGCTGCTGAGCCTTGCGGTGGTTTGATTATAAAACAAGTATGCATCAGCAGTATTTGTAACTTGATATTTACAGCGTGCATTACTATTTTATTATTATTTTTTAGATTGAATTTATGAAACATAGCATTAGGTTTGAAGTCATGGAGGCTAATTTGTTTGTGAGGCAAGAAGTGATATCTCATGGATTTGATGTGCTTGATATTCATTATCATTTACTATTGCAAATTCACAGGTAATTCAATTTTAAAGGCTTTTATATTTTTTGTAAATTTAAATTCTGAATTAGATTTTTATTTTCTTTACTTAGGAGAAGACCAGATGGAATTCATTGGAATTGTGATGCTGTTCGGCATATAACTAATCTAATTTTAACTCACATTGGTGAGTTATTTTTTTATAGGATTGACACTGTTATTGATCAATTTTTCTAACATATTTTGATGTTTACTTTTTAGCCTTATCATGGGGCCATTCGCTTCCGGGAAATTTCGTAAGCCCTATAGTTGACAAAATGAAAAGCTTTATACCAGAGCCCTTGGGAACAGAAAAGGATAAGATTAAAGAATTAGATTCTATTTCAAAAAATATTCAACCGAACAAAAATCAAAATCAGCAAAACCAAAGTAGAAATCAAAAGCGAAATCAAAATAGAAATAATAGGAAGATGAGGCAAATGAGGGATAACGATGATGGTAGTAAGTTTTGGAATGTTTTATTTCTCACAAAAATCATTTTGATTTTACATTAAAAAATTTAACTTTTAACTTAATGCCAGGCTAAAATATAAATTTCGTACAGACAAATTAAGATGTGGATTTACTTTAAAGTGCATGAATTATATATGATGGCTTATTTTTTAATTCTAATCGCGAGGGACACAATCATTTTTTAGTTTTTTAACAACTAAATCTTCTAAGAAATTGTGGTAGTAAGGTCGGTTTTAAGTAGAACTTTATTTGACCTGCAGTTTAACTTTTAAATCAAAATAGTTCGCTTTAGATTTTTTAAAGTAAAAATTTAATACTTTTTTTATATGCGTTAGTGTAATAGTGGTTGCATAGCTTGATCTAAAAAGTTTTTAAACTTATTCAACTTTTTGAAATTGATCGGATGGATGGACTAATTGATCTTTAGGATCGAAGATGCCTAAAAAAACAATTCCCTAATATCATTTAAATATTTTTCTTTTCTTTTCAGCTTTACAAATATGGATAAACAATGACGATTTTGTAGGCAACCTCAACAATAATAATAATAATTTGAATTTTCCCAACGATGGCGGGTTTTTTACTGCTGGCCCATCATTTAGCAACGATAACTGCCTTTTCAACCCCAATAACAGTTTTTGCAACAATATCGGTATTTGGGGCAATAGTAATAACAACAGCTACGGCAACAATAGTAATGGCTACGGCAACAATAACAATAGCTACGGCAGTAATAGCACCGGTTATAACCATTATAACAGCACCAATAATAGCAGCAGTAACCGAAGATACAATTCTGGGCGCGAATCTAACAACAATCGGAGGTGGGACAATAGGAAACGTCGTAATTATCGTCCGTATTAATTAATTTTCTTTAACGAAGCTATTCGCTTATACTCGAGTGAAGAAATAAAATAAAAACAATTTTATTATCTAAACAGTTTCCGCGTTTTTGATAAAATTTCTTTCTTAAGAAATAGTGCTCAGGTATTAATGTAATTATATTATTACTCTTGAATAAGTTAGTAATTTAATCATTTATTTTTATTACCTATGAAAAGACAAATCGTCTATATTGGTCATTTTGGTTTAGATAAGTTGCAAAACACGTGCTCATTGTTTTTTTTTTTCTTATTAAATTTTGAATGAATAATCTGACGAGAGAATGACTAAGGTCCGCGAGCGAAGCGAGCCGCCCTCGCTAGTAAATAAAACCGCGATTGAGTAATAAAAAGAAACAATTATTTCAGTTATTGCTGAAGGTTTGCATTGTGAAAAGTTAAAATGTTTGGTGGGAATAGAGTAAGTACATGTTTAATCTTTAAGAGGAAGAGGGAGAAAAGAAGTTTTTCACTTCAAGAGAGTGCAACAATCACTCGCTACTTTTTATTTTTTATTACCCTTACATTTTTTCAAAAGCCCCTGTTTCCCAATAATGCTGTTATATTGTGGCAGCAACTGACGTCCGAAGACGGACTTTAGCGGAGCTGAAGTTGTCTAGAAGATGTGAATTTTGCATTGTGCTACTTGCGTTTGCGTTATAAAAATTGAAAAATCGTGGAACAAGAAGTCTTCTGTCACGATAAATGGTTTTCACCGCCCTCTAAACTTCACTTCAGTTTACAAACATGGTCGTTAAACAATATAAAGTTTTAACTTTTGGTGAAACAAAAAGATTAATTAATTTAGGTAAGTATGGTTACAAATTTAATGGTTTTTTATTGGTTTCATTAATATTGATCTCTTCATTGATTGTATCTTTTTCAGACGATGTCCTTTGCGACACGCTCCTTTTCAAAGAAAAATTATTCGTGTTTGGTGAAAATGGAAAGAAGGTGGGAAGATTTTCAATCAGCGTTGAACATGAAGATTTCCATAAAGGAAAATTTAAAGTTTTCCTTGTTCATATTACCAATCAAGCAAACTTAAACGGAGTAGAGTCTAGCACATCGGCAACTGGAACAGTATCAAGGAATTTGAAAACAATAGAAGAAATCCGTTGCGAGTTGGTTTTAATTATTTTAAAAAGGGTGGAATTGTGTAGGTTTTGGATATGTCTGAGCGTTTTCCACCCACTTTATCTCATTTCAGTGTTTTTCCATAATATAATAATATAATTTCAATTGGCAGGTTAAGCCATGTAAAGGAGACAGGAAAACAAGAAAGGCGAATGTATCTTCTTCGAGAAATGACGAAATATTATTGTTCTGTAACAAACTCAATATGTAACATTGAGATGAAACAACATCGAACGATCCCGTTCGCCAAATCAATTGTAAGTAGCGGAATTAAATGCAATGACACATTTCCAAGCAAGCAATTTAACGAAAGTTTTAATTTTTAGGGGCTAATAGGAGAAGCGTCGAATGCTATTCTTATGAGAGCAATTGCAGTGAGAGGATTCGAAGGGATTCTATGCTTGAATACGCTTTTATCAAACGGGAAACGCTGCCGTAATTATTACGTAAGTACATTATTAGATATAATTTTTAAATGTTTTATAATTAACAAATTTTTTTTTCTTTTTCAGGTATCAAAATTAAGCAAGCACATCGTTAACGGAAAACGCATGCAAGTTATGATTATTTACAGAAACATAACGAATCATAAAAAATCTAATTTGACTCTATCCGGAGCATTCACAAGATCTGGACAAATGATTTATTTATTTTGGTCGAACAGCAAATATTTTTTGCACGTCGATCCTGAAATTGATATTTATGGAAAAATGGCAATCGAGGGGAGGACACCAGGGTTGCATCGGCACTGGCATAACGATGCTCAATTATATTCGATGTATCTGGATAAAAAGGTAAGTCATTTTTTCTGTAAATATTAAATCGGAATGAAGGAATTAATTTCGAAAAAATTAACAGCTTGAAGAAGTTGCCTATTACCGTAGTTTAAGATATGATCATCTCCAGTTAAAACAAATCGTAAAGGATTTTGTCCAAGAAGTGCTTTTGTTGAGACCTGATGATATTGTCTGTTATTCTATATCATATTTTACGTCTTTTGGTTATAAGACGTTTAAGGAGTGTCCGCCGAAGGAAATTAAAGAAAATGAAGTGGAACAGATATTCGCTGGAGAGGGTAGTGAATTTTATGGAGAATATAATTTTTTTGGGGAGAGTGAAATTTAATATGAATTTATAAAATCTCGATAACTATTTCCCTAATTTACTAATTTAGCCCTAAGCAATTAATAGGTCAGCAAACACTCATCTAAATCATAGTTACCGTTTTCTTTCAAAATGAAAAATTTCTTTTGCCAACAAAATATGTTTTTTATTAGTTTAAAAAATCTACATTTTCAAATATTAATCCTCAGAATTAAGCGATTCATCAAACAACTCCATTATATCATCATCCTCCTTCGGTTTCTCAGTTTTCTTTTTAGTTTTACTAGTGATAGGTCCAGATTCTGTCGAAGAGCTCCTTTCTTTTTTTCTGGCTGGCTTCGGCTGCGATGCGCCTCTTTTCGGAGTTGACGACCCTTCTTCGTGTATACTTCCCGGAGTTTTCGATCTTAGATTATATCTTTTTCTTGCTTCCAGATTCGAATCGCTCTTATCACTCTTATCACTTTTGTCACTTTTATCATCTTTTAAGTCTTTCAGACTGAGAGTCGGTGATTGCAATTTTGAAAGTTTGACAACAGCTTCTTTTAAATCGCCATATTTTTTGTCTGAAGTCTCACTCCCTGAAAAACTTTCATTATCCTTTTCCAAATTTTTATTAATCGGAGATTTTATGTTTCCATCTGCTTCTTCTTCAGGTTTTTCTTTCGGGGAAACATTTTCACCGTCTGAATTTTCAGTAATCTTACTTAGCCTTTTTTTCTTAGGCGAAGGCGAATTACTACCGGAATCGTCGTCGCTTTTATTCAATTCGGATGCCATTTGCGATCTACGAGCGCTTCTTCTGATAGGACTTTCTTGAGAACTATCATTAGGAGAGTCCTCTGTCTGATTTTCTGGGGTTGGAGCCGCAGGCGGAGTAACTTTTGGAGAAGGTTGATTTTTTTCCGGCGATTTTAAGGGACTTATCTTACTAGGGCTTATTTTTGGCGATGACGGACTTGTAGTATTTTCTCCCCCGGAGAAACTATTTTTAGAAGGTGAATTTTTCGCAGGGCTAGGAGTCTTTTTCGGCGAAACATTATTTTCTATACTTTCTAAACTTTCTTCGCCTGGATTTTTTCTTAAAGTTTCTTGTAAAGCGTGAATTTCAGCGACGGAAAATTCCATCAAATCTTTTTCTGCTATTTGACTTTCTGGTTTCTCCAGCGATTTTTTACTTTTAACTGGAGTCGGTTCTTTCGCAGGTGAGGCATCTACCTCCATTACGTCATCTTCCGGCTCTTGTTGATTTCTAGTTTCTCGCCATACTAAATCAACGGATCGCTCGTTTTGTTCAGGAAATTCAACGGCTGTAGTAACTTTCATGGTATCAAAGCTTATAGGGAAAGTAGCAACTTTAAACGACGGATGAATAATATTTGAAATTTCATTAATTGCAGAAAAACAGAAATGAGAAATTTCAGGATCTTTGTCATTTATCCCTTGACTGAATATTCGGAAAGCGTATTGAGTTGGAGGTGGGTAATGCGGATGTGGACTAATAGTAAGAGCTAAAAGTACGGAATAGAGTTCTAATCTGCATAAATTTAATGAGTAGGGTATTGAAATATCTGACGTTGAAGGAGAGCATTGAATTTCCATTAGCTCTCGTGTGATCACATTTTGTAAATCCTGCAAAAAAAGTAAAAAAGGATTAGCCCTCATCAATGCTTGCGATAACTTACTTATAAATCAAACTTACTGCATGTTCTTCTCGTTTTAATAAAAATCCTAGGTACTTAATATAAAGCTGCATTGTTTTCAGCGAGGAAAAGCACAACTTCGCATTAGCTTTTTCATCCACGCGATTGATTCTGGTTTTTTCACTCGTCTTAGCTGCTTTTGCTTTTTCCGTACCTTTAAAGAATAATTGCTAATTCAAAACTAGTTTGAGGAAAAAATGTTTCAGTGATAATTTATTACTACAATACCTTGAAGTAATAATGTTGGTTTTTGAGGAATTATATCCTTTTTAAATGCATAGATCACAGTACTTGATATGGCCTCAGCACAACTGCCAGTTCTTGCTGCTGTTATCCAGTTACTTAATGTGCTATAAGCAGATATCCTTACTGAGGCATAAGGCTTTTCTGATCCATATTTAAAATCAGATTCAGACCATTCCAGTGTTTGCTTTACAAGTTTACATATAAGATGAGCATAAGGAAATAGAGAAGTTCTGCATGTAACTATCAGTGCATTCAATAATGAATATAACATGATATGCACTTGAGGTAAAATATTTTGAAGAGCAATGATATCTGATGTGAGTTGATTTCCTAATGTTTTTGGTGTAATTGCTAAACCCCTGCAGACTAGATTAATAACTGCATTTGGTGTGATTGGTTTGGCCACTACAAACTTATTCCTATAAAAAAATCATAATTTGAAAAAAAAAGAATTTACTAACTCAACAAAGGAAAAATTATAATGCTTACTTTAACATTGTTTCCAAAACACTGGCATAATTATAAAGCAAAACAGATAAGTATTCTTTTGAAGCACCATCAATCCCTTCAATTTCTTCACTACTCTCATATTCTTGCATTTCCCTTATTCCAGAAAATAATTGATTTAAAATACAATGCAGAATATTGATAATTTTTGCATATTGGTTTTTCCAGTTAGTGCGATAATTAGTGCCACCATGTCCACCTCCACCAAGTGAAGGTATTAATGCATAGCACTGAGCAATAGTGGATGAAATTTTAGCATTTTTGTTTAAATGTGAATCTAAATTATGCTTGATGGCACCCTGAATCAAAAAAAAAACTTATTCTAAAATATCCAAGCAAACCAATCTTAAATTAATCTTTTTATTGTACTAACCATATGAGAACCACATGATCCTTTATATAAAGAAAAACAAGCTTCAGCACACAACCATCCATCCTCTAATTCAGACAAGTATTTGAAAAATTGATCAAAAAACTTTGTACTGATAAAATTTGAAACTGTTTTTTTTAGTTCTTGGAATTTACTGGATATCATTAACAACTCTCCTAAAAATTAAGTGTATTTACAAATATTAACTTCTATGCTTTTTAATTTTTACAATAAATTATAAAAGAACTTACTCAGAGTTTGTGAAGAAGCTTTTATAGCTTTTGAATTTCCGTAATCATTTTTGCAGCATTGGGTCATCCAATTTACACAGTTATCAGTAAAAGTTTCATCTGAGCAATGAGGCAGATATTCCTTTAAAGCTATTATGCCTTTATCTCGTGTTTTAGTTGATGATAAATCACTGTTGATTTTTTTGTGTAGTATATTATGATTTACCTGTAATGAAAGTTAACCTCAAACACACGTGCCTAGTGTCGATGGAAGTAAACATATACGTGCAGAAACTTACCTCGGCCATTTGTGAAAAACGATTAAAAGATAATTGCAATAGCAATATTTTGCAATTATTTATTTAAAACATTAATAATTAACATAACATTCTTCTAAAATGCTTTGCGAGTGATCCGTTGATAGATTTTCGGAGTTTTACAGTGGCCTTGAACCGTGATTTTGTGTTGTTCGACTTGTTGCCAGCGCCAAAGTTAAAGTAAAAGAAATTTTTTTTGTTTTAATTTTATCTAGAACTGAGAGTTAAAATAATATTGTATTAGTACCTATATTATGCAGTATTTTATTCGTTTGCAAAAACTTTTTTCCCTAAAAACGATTATAAGGAAAAAATTTCGAAAAATCAAGCGCCGGCGTTTTGAAGTAGCTGTCAGTTGCGGTTGACTTTATTCGATTTGTTGCCTACAGCCGTCATGTGTTTACCATGAAAATACAAATTTTGGAGGCAGTGATTTTTGTACAGTAATCAATAAACACAAATATTTTCAAGTTTTTATTTGCCATAAATTCAGTTATTTAAAATTAATATTATGCCGGCTATTTATCTCTCATGAAGTAAAAGGATAGTCACATCACATCAAAGTAGTGATCATGTTGGCTGTTTTCTCATGTACGGGGAGTGTCACCTAAATTTCACCAGGTAAATACGTTTCATCGTAAATAAGATTGAAAAATCACGAAATGTAATTGTAATCCTTATGATTACTATTCCAAACCGATATAGATAGCCCTAATCTTAAGATAACGTTATAGTAAGCAAGTATGTTTTGGGTCTTATCTTGTGTGAAGTTTTATTTATTTGCTTCTGTTGAAATGGTGAACTAAGAATCTTAAAGCTTTTTTTCTTAAAAATGACTAGATATATTTAAAATTTCTTAACCTTGGCTTACTGAAATTTTTTCATATTTCAGATATTTTATTTGAAATAGGGAAGTAAAAATAATCCACAATGGCTACATCTTTTGAATCTGAAAGCCTTCACTTGCTGAGGCCTGATGATGGAAATATTTCGGAAATGGTCAATGGGACCTCAAAGGATAACTTTTTGCCAGACATTACCATGGATAGCAATTTTGCATGGCTTTTATGCTCATTACTGACAGCCATGATATGGATTATTTATATTACATATTATCATTCACGAGTGTTGGGCTTTGTACTCACTAGAATTTTAAATAGGAATTTATTCCTTAAACAGGGTTATATGCACGTAGGTCAGTAATTGAAGTTGATTTTGCTTAATAGTATTAAAAACTTATTAATAATGTTTGAATAATTTTACTTTTTTTCCAGGTTCATTCACCTGGAGTGTTTTAAGTGGGAAAATTATGTTTAGGGATGTTGTATATATGACTAATGATTATACAATTAGGGTTCAAGATGGGTGGGTGATATTTAGGTGGTGGAGATCGTATGTACCTAAACATGTATCCGAAGATATGTCACATTCTGATACACGTCTTTCAGTTATGTTAAATGGTTTTGAGTTACATATGTATAATAGAACTAGTGTTTATGCTAATTTAGAAAAGGTGTTTGGACTTGAGCCTCATATGAATTTAAAGGATGATCAAGATAATAATAAAGAAGGTACGTAATTTTTTACTTGGTAGTTTTAAAAAAAAATTGCTCTGGATTTTTAAGATTAAATTAAATTTTTTTCAGATGGAGAGACTGGAGCCCTTACATCTTCAAGTCATAACCATAATATTTCAAGTAGTTCTTGGAGAGATTTGTTACCTGTCATTAAAGTTGATGTTTCTTCGGTAAGTTTGATTTTCCATTAAATCATTTTTTCTTTTTATTAAACAGCTTATTAATTCAATATTTTTTTTTCAGGGTCGAATTGTTTTTGGAAATCGATTAGTTCCGACCACATTATCAGTAAATGTAGAAGAAGCTCATTTTGTATATTCAACTAAACCAGCTGCTTCAAGATTAGATCATTTCATGCATATCTTAAAATGTGTAGCTGAAAATTTCAAAGTGATCTTAGCTCCTAGTCCTAAATATACGGGAATGATCGATGACCCTCCTCGATATATGGGAGAAGGTTTCGTAGTTCTTTCTTCTAATAAAGTAGATATGTATCATTATATGGATCAACCTGGTATTGTGCCCGAGGAACCGGAAATGTTGCAGTTAGCTAATGGTGATATCGTTGAATCTGCTCCACCAATATGGGGAATTGATATCAAGGTTAGTTAATTTGAAAGAATTTTTTTTCCCCATACCAGTAATTGTAATCTCTCATTTTGTTTTTTGCAGTGTGGTAAAGGAACTGATTTTAGTTATGGACCCTGGGCAGATAGGCAAAGAGAACATTTATTCAAATTTTTCTTCCCGAATGATTATCAACCAATGCAAGTTACAAAACCCGCCCAGCCAGGTGAAAAACGGCAGGTTCAATCGTTCGATATCCGACTTAGTACTCAAAACGATGCAACTATTGACATTTTATTTTCAAAAAATAAAGTAAGTGCCAGAATAGGAAAAAAGAATATTATCTTTTAAAAAATTAATTTTTATTAATTACTCTTTTTTTGTAGGAAACAAATGCAGTTCATATAAATATCGAACCCGGCTCATATTTAGAAATAACATTGCCATGGATTGTCCAACATGACGGTTACACTACAAAAATAACCGGGCAGCTTCTTCACGTCGAAGCATCGACAAGTCTACAATTTCGCACGTTAATCGAGAGTGAGACTTTAGAATTTAATGTCAAGTGCCATTATCCTTTGAAATGGAACGATCATCAAGACTGGTTAATTAGTTTGACCGGGTGTAAAGCTACGACTCATCTAATTTATTCACACAAGGAATTTTTCCAAGGTTGGGATATGATTTAAGTTATGAGGAATTTAAAGGAGTGTTAATTAGTTAATTATTCTTAAAACTTTCGCATTTTTCCAGATCTCATTAATGATTGGTCATCGAAAGCCCCTCCTGATCTTTTACATTTCGTACCGTATACTTGGAAATTTAGTTTAATTATGAAAGAATTTGAAATAATTACTTTATGCAATAATTATAATTGGATTGATTGTTCTTCACAAAATCAAGAAAATGGTAAGTCTTAAAAAAAATTTATAAATTAAAATATGATAATGATTTTTATTTGATTTTTTACAGCTCACATCGCTTTTTGTGGAGAATTATTCGATTTATCCTTTGATCTCCCGTTTACTGAGTTTCTGCCACAGACAGTTCCTATTAGATTTTGGATACAAGGTGAAAGTGCCGATATGTCTTTATACATGCCTGAAGTATGCACTAGTAGAAGTATTTTACTAGCCCTCGATGAAAACGCTAAAATTGTTGATAGAGATGGAAACGTTAAAACTACGAAAAGAGATAATGTTAAAAAATGGAGGAAAGTTTGCCAGAGAAGGTACATTTTTTTTTCAGCCTCTGGAAATGTATTCAGTGGTAAGACATTCATTAAACTCGATCAATTTTAATTTCATTGCAGTAGTGGGTGGATTGATTGTTGGTCCGTGCCGATCGTGGCCCTAAGCATTACCTACACATATCACCCTCAACCTCCACTGGGACCTCCGCCTCAAGCCGATATTACAACTCCCGAAAAAGAAGAATTATTACTATCACCAATGCGAATACCTCGTAACAGAAAACCACAAGGAATTCAATGGGCTCAAACAAAAGATGGCTCTCAAAAATTCAGCCCTACTTCATTAAACCCCGACAAAGTAGCTTTAGAATTGGAAATCGGTTCCTCAGTATTATTAGTTTACGGATCATGGATCAGAAATTTTATTCATTTAAAAGAAAACATGTTCGGGGACGATCAAATGTTCACAGACATGACTCAAGAAAAAAGTTACACAATTCCAAAAGACACATCAATCAGCTCGGAAGATGAAAAAAAATTAACATTCGACCCAAGACAATATCGACCGTTGGAAGTTGTCGTTTCCATAACAATGCACGATATCCAAGCGCATATAATTAAAAATTGTAATGAAAAGGATCCGCCATGCCCGATGATCCTTTTAGAACGATTCGGTTTCGAAATGAAAAAGGGTTATAAAGAAACGATGCTTCAAGTTTTATTATCGCCTGCTATACTGTTAATGTCGGACACAGTCACGCGACCTAATAAAGAATCTCATGTCAGTCAAGGTCATTTAATGCTATCAGGGATGCAATTAAGAGGCCACGCTATGTTTAGCGATGAGGGAAGAATGTTGGATGAAGAAACTTTAGAATACGCGTGGATGATTGAAATTCAATTAGGAAAATTAAGTGGGAAAATGACAACCCCGCAATTACATCATCTTGTAACTAGTTTGGAAACTTTATTGTTGTTGATACAGGACGATGAAAATGATTTGCGTTCACCCGGTCGGCCTAGAGTTTGTTTACATAATTTAGATCCAGCTCAGTGTACTAATTTTGAATCGGAGAAGAGATTACGATGTCCTTCGACTGAAGATATAAAATATAGAATGACTCGAGTGGCAATCGATGCCATCGACGTTTATTTTATCGAAAGTGGAACTGCTGTTCATTTATGGATGTCACCTGTGCGTGTTTCAACTTGCAATCTACACGGGAGGAGAGTTAAATCAGGCGTTACTGCCGTTTTACCTGTTCTTCAAATCCGGCAATTTATTTGCACTGGGAATAGTCATTTGAATCATAGTAACACGAATACTAATACGAGTAGTAGCGGGCGTTCTCAACATGGTTTTGCCAGCTCACGTGGAAGCTCCGATGATCTTTGGTTGGAAGTCGGTTCCGTTTCCTTTGGCCCGTTAGTTATTGAAGCGGCTCTCTCGTTGCCAGCGCCAGAGCAAGACGTTCACGTGATACAGCATAAATTTTTAAAAATGCACGACGAACAATCGAGAAGATTGTGGTTTTTATGGCCAAATGACGTAACGAATGACAATAATGAAATAACGACTGGGAAATGCGGCTGTATTGGCGGATGCGCTTTTTTTGGTTTTAATAGAAACGGGAAGAAATTTTTTAATCCAAGCCGGCAAGATATTCAAGATGGGATTAATATCGCTGCGTTTAGAATTAACAATCCGTCTATTGATCCTGGGTTCGGTCAAAGTATACTTCACGAAGGACAGTTAGTTTTTCATACAGCACCGTACGATTCGTGCCAGGTTACTGTACAAGAATCATATTTTTACTGGAATACTAGTTCACGTGGGAAAACAAGTGGGAGTAAAGCACATTCTCAAGAACGAGCATCAAATAGTCCTTGCTTAAGAAGATTAGATCAATCTTATTCCGTCTGCGATCCTATTAGCATCACGCCTAGTCCTGTTAGTGATCGTAGACCTGTCCGTAGGAGGTTTTCATGTACTTCAGCGAGTAATACGAAATCTCAAACAAAAGAAGTGCCATATTCTCGTTTAGTTGAAAGTAGTCCGACTAGTTTAAAACCGATTCGAAGAGAACTTAATTTGGATAGATCAATATTAAGAGTGCCGGAATTAGAATCGCAACCTAGAAGCAGTGCGTCGGATTCGAAATTAGCCGTTGATTATTTTCAACAAAATATTGATGCCGCTGCTGATTTGGAAAGGAACGGTTGGAATGAATCGCGGCATTCGTTATCGACCGCCATTGAATTAGAAAATCAAAGAATATACGCAGAAGTTCAAAGAACTGTTTCTGTTGGAAGCGAAAATCAATCTGAAATTTTTTATTCCGCTGATGAGGAGTTAACTGCTTTGTCAGGGAATCAAGTTTCAACTTCGAGACATTCCATTGTTGGTGCTTTAAGCCGACAGGATAGCAATGGGGTTCAACCTTCTAGGTCCGTAAAATTTTATATTTTTTGTGAATTTTTTTTTGTTGGGTTTGATTCCTGTTTTTTTTTCTCCCTGTAGAAATAAATTCAGTAGTGATTCTAGTATAATGCATACTATTGTACATTCGAAACCGATAAATATTATCAACGGTAATTCCGACAGAGCGCGACTGATGAGCCATTCCAGTGACCATGAGATTCATACTCCAGAGCATAGAGGGCAAACTAGAGGGAAGTCTACGGATCTCGGGTTACCGTCTAGTTTTCAAAAATCGTCTAGTCCGAGATATGGAGGGTTTGGATTTAACGATCTCTCAGAAGGACAGGTAAGTGATATTTTTCGTCTAGTTTTGCATGGGCCAGGTAACAGTTCGATGCTTAAGGTCTTTAAAATGAAATTTATTTTCTAAATTCGAGCCTGCTCCCGCTAGTGATCGAACTTAAATGTTATGCCTGATGTTTGCCTTTGCAAACAATTCATTGATCTGAATTTTAATTTTTTTTAGTCCAATGAAAATATACTCATGGATTCAGATACTCATTCTATTTCAAGTACGTCTTTCATATCTGCTATGTCATCTCAGGAGGATAATGGTTTAGTCAATTTACATATGCAGATTAATAGGCCTATTGTTGAAGCTCCTTTGCTCATGTCAAGTTATGTAAATCATTTATCTCAGGTATGCTTAAAATTTATTGAATAATTCATATTAAAGGTTGATTAAATTTGAATTTATAATTTTCGGGTTATAGGTTAATTGCAATAATTGGAATCAATGCACTGTGCCACCTGGATGTGATGCTTATTCGGTTCCAGGAGCTCTTTTCCAAAAAACAGAAGATGGCTATCTTCTTTATGTCGGTACGAGCCATTAAAATTTTATTTCTTGATTTGCTCGATGACACTTACAGCATAAGTTGTACGAATCGTAAAACCTATTTTTATTTTTAGGCGGGAACTACACTCCTCATTTCAACAACATGACTGAAGGTTTTACTTACTTAAAAATGATGAGCAGACTGCACCAAGGCGACGGTCTACCAACACCTCCTACCTCCAGCAAAACTCCTACGCATCCCTACAACTGGGACAACGCAACCTTCAGCGACTTAAAGGATGATACTGATTCCCATTTAGAAGAAGAAATTTTAAACGTTCCTTGTGAAGTTGGAAATCGAACAACAATCATAGTTAAATTTAAAAAAGATTTCGACGTTATGATAACTCCGCTTGTCCTCGAATCACTTCAAAGATTCATAGACGCCTTAACTCCTACTCTAGCCACGCTTCACGTCTTGACAGTCGTTAACCATCTTCATTTCGAGTGCATGGGAAAAGTGAAAGATGCCAACGTTTTGAAAAAAGAAGATTATTTACCAGAGGTCGATCCCCCCGCACCCGTCACCGAAAATCGTGGAAAAGATCGCGCAAATGGATTCGGTTCCCTCGTTCAGTCGAACGTGTATCAAGAATGTATTTCCTTGCAAACGCAGGGAATTATCGTATTGCCAAGAATAAATGTAACCCTCCTTCAAGCATCAGTTGTAGAAGAACTCACACCATTTTCAGCATTGGATAATATTAGAGATTTCGCGTGCGTTTCCATTTTCGCCATTTGCCTTGATAAAGTAACGGCTAAATTTCATTTTGAAAAGCAAACAAGGGAAATCGTGCAAACGTTTCAACGCCCTGTGGTTGCTCCGAGCCAGAAAAAAAGTGGAATACTCGCAAGGGGTGCGAGGCCTTTGTCAATGGGCGGTCAACATACGATAACTCCGATTGAAAATACCTACGCTGATCCCGTTTATATTGAATCATCTGAAAAGCAACAAAGTGAGGTTATCGTGATGCTGAATATTGGGAAAATTCACGCTCAGTTGAGAAGATTGCCGAACGAATGTTCAATTTTGAAAGATGCGGTTGTTACAGCTATACCGTCTCATTACTCGAAAGTTATGTTTATTTGTAAGAAGTTGTCATCACCGAATAGAGGAGTCGAGCATTTTACGAAACCGAAGGATGGTGCGCCTGAACCTGTTGTTGACGATAATGGAGGTGGAGATGATAAATTGGGATTTATTATGTTTGAATCTGGATTGGAGGGAGTGTCCCTTAAGGTAAGAATAATATTTGGTCTTGTTATAACCTTTTATGTGGAACGAAGGTCAGGTGCCTAGAAAATATTGCGTTAGGCTCGCTTGGCAACCGCCAACTGTGTGCACCGTGAATGCACCATTAGCTAAGTCAGCACTAAATACAGTCGAACTCGGTTATAACGAATTTGAAGGGACCGGGAAAATTGGTTCGTTATAACCGATCTTCGTTAAAACCGAGATTGGAAATTTTTTCATATTTTTTAAACTTTAGCTTACCTTACTTTTGGAGGTCAAAATACGTATCCAGAGTTAGTTGCTTAACATGTAAAGTTTGAGTTTTGTTAATTTTTAAGCCTAGCTGGTAAATAAAATATTCGAACTCCGATCTTCGTGGCTTTGGAATGGAACTAAACATCGTGAATGGAACTTCGTGAATGGAACTAAACATGTAGCAGTTAGCCTGGTTTCATTGTTTGTATTTCAGCAAGTTGAAACTTTGATTTAAATGAAATATAAGTAAGCATATTTTCCAACAAGAAGAAAAAGACTTTTTCAAACGGAAAAAATTAATTATTAGTCAATTTTAAGCAAAAAAGAAGCGGTAATTTTGAAATTTGTTCGTTATAAAAGAGTTGTTCCGGTGAAATTTCGTTCGTTATATCCGAATTTTCGTTATAGCCGAATTCGTTATAACCGAATTTTTTTACATTACTAAGATAGCGGGCCAACCAAATGTTTACAATTTGTTCGTTATATCCGGGATTTCGTTATAAGCGTGTTCGTTATAAGTGGGTTCGACTGTAAACCAAAGCCACAAAGTCTAACTTTCTTTTATTATTCGTGCAGGTTGTAAAGCAAGAACACTTTGACAAAGGAAGCAAAGAAATGTCTCTGAATGAAACACTCTCGCCTGGGAAAAAAGTAGAAAAAGACGTTGAAAAAACTCAGCAAGCGGCTGCTGCGAACGTTATCAGCCAAACAGAGCAACTTTTAACCGCTATGAGATTTTCTTCTAAAACTGCAGCTTCATTTAATAACTTCATCGAAGGAAGAAATCTGCGAAGTAAATCTACTAGGTAAATATATTACTAATTCTAAAAGTAAAATAATTAGAGTCCTTAAAAAATACAATTAAAATTTTCTTTTACTTAGCAAACCATCAGAAATTAATATCACCAAACCGCAAACCGAAGAACAAAAAACTGGAAGCCAAACTGGAGCCCCATCAACTAGCATCATTGAAGCCCCTCAAGAAGAATCCAACATTTCATCGTGCGTCATTGAACTATCTACTATTTGGTTTAACTTTGCGGCACCACCAAGAACTCCCATAACTCGTAAAATGGACTACACAAGATTAGATTGGAATCTTTTAAGCACAGCATCACCCGCCATAAACGCGTGGATGAACCCTAGTAGCCGTTTCGCATCTCGCTTGGTTCATTTATTCAGAAGCATGTATAGAAGATCATCTGGAGTCATAGCCTGTCTAATGGCGGAAGCATTAGAAGTTCCAGAAATACATGTCCCCGTCAAAAGCCGCTACGGACGTCTCACCACTTTAGCCAAAACATTACAAGAAGACCCGTCTTGCCAATTATGCAGCGTCCTTCAAAAATACGTCTTGCAAACCGATTTATCGGCGATCGAAGCTAATTTAACCGAAAATCATTTGCCGTTGTTATCAGTTCTCAGGCAGGGAGTTATTGTACTTAGCAGGCAATGGAAAAACGTTTTATACACGCCATTGTTGCTAGATCATAATTATAAAACGAAGCATTTAAAACCGTTAAATGTTACTTTTGCATTGCCGGAATTGCCAGAATCGGATGAAGATGCGGTTTTGACTGATGGAGAAAATTCCGGAGAAGAAAATGAAGTGACGGATGAATGCGCTGTTTTAATTAACACAGAAGCAGGAGCTATTATTAATAATATTAAAGCTCAGGAAAAATTAACGGGGTCGTTGGCGAAAACAGAAGGGCCGGAAGCTGAAACAAGTACGTTTACATCTCCGACGTCACCGTCTACCCATGGTAGTGCTAAGAAAAAACATTTGCCACCGTTAAATCCGCCATCTTCGTCGCGGGCTAGTATTGTGTTCCCGATTCTTAATAATACTCATCCTTTTTTGTATGAACAAGGAAAATACTCAACGGCTGAACATGGATTAGGTAAGAGAGAAAAAAAATTTAACTTGTTATAAAAGTTGTAAGGGAGAGTAAATAAAAATTAATTTTTTTAAAGGATATTATATGCTGAAAGAAGATAAAGCACCTGCGCGGCAGTTTGGTTCTAACGGAAGTACTTATTCGAATGGAGTTCAAGGAAGTCGTCATTCTTTAACTAGTTTAGATTCTCATCCCACTGAAGATTTGTATAGCTGGATGGCAAAGCAACAGGATTTTATTAAAGATGAAGATCCGAAAGCTGATCTTAGTAAAACTAATTGGGTAAGTTTTTTAGATTGTGAAATTTAAAATTTTGTTTTACCCAAATTTAGGATTAGATTTTTGTGTCTTAAAATTTTTATAGAATCTTATTTTGTGGGAAAGGATTTTTTCGCAAGAATTTTTATTCAGTTTTTTCTTTGCAAGGGTCGAAGAAAAAAGTTCGACATAAAGGGCCGGCAAAAGCTCCGAAAAGCCGCCGCCGAACTAAAGAATTTTAGCTCTGTAAAATAAAATAAAAATCATCCGGCTTATTTCTTTTTTTTTTTTTTTCAGGAATCTGCTCCAACTGTTCCCATCGAAGTACGCGATAGAGTTGCGAGTCCAGTCGGTGGCTACAATTTTTACCCAGTGCACGACTCCCTGTGCTTATTAGACGCCCACTTAATATTCGAACCATTACTTTCATCGCTAGGAGTAATGCCTCAACAGATGATAAGCAACGTCAGCGGCTCCTCAGGTTTGTATCTTCCATTAATTTTCAAAAAAAATATTTTCTACCAGTCTAAATAAACATGTAAATTGTTTTTCTAGGAAATAGCGCTGTGTTTGACACTTGGGGCTCTAATCTTTCACTAGTCGCATCAATGGAAACAATGAGAATCGACATTGTCGTCAGTGAATACGGGAAACCTGCCGACAAAAAGAAAGGAAAAAAATCAAAAAATTCAGACGGGAAATTCTTTTTAGAGCTCCCCTCCGAAATGCCTGCTTTCGTATGCGAAAGGATCGGAGTTGAAGTCGATGTGAAAAAATTAGCAGACATGACAGTCGATGACATGATTCAAAAGCAAAACGTTTTGTATATATCCCGCGGGCAGTTGAAAAAACACACAAGCACGCGTTTGAATTTCAGTTTAAACGTTCATTACATCTCTCAACAAGTCAATATGCCGCTACTGAGGCTTCTACATCAAATCAGTAGCATGTATCAAAATGTGAAAGACACGCAAATGGAACTTAAAGAGCAAAATTTAAAAGGTGGCCATCCGGCTAGTTTAACTCTCTCTAAAGATCATAAAAACGGCTCGTCGTCCACTTCTGATTTACAAGAGCATTTGTCTTCGGGAACGGATCACTTACCAAAGACATTTTTACCCGGAGTGCATAATATAGTCAGTAATCAAAAATCGACGCTGTCGCCATCTTCGTCATTATTAGCGAGACCTCAAATGTTCGCGCAGAAATTAAGATCAACAACTAAAAGCGTGAAAGGCTACATGAATTTAAGCGACGCTGTCTTGACTCCGATGTTGGCTGATGTGGTCGAGGTTGATAAATCGTTAAAACCTCGCTGCTGGAAAACAGTTTATTACCTACTAGATTTATATGCAACTATGCCTGAGACGAAAACGATATCCCATAGATTTTCAGTTGCTGCTGACGTCATCGACGGGTACAAAACTCGTAAATTAGAAACAAAACCGAACGATATCGATGTGGAAAGAGGTACTCAAGATCGAACTGGTTCCACGCCTGTTCCACCAGATAAACCTAGAGAGCTAAATGTGGTTACAGGAGAACGGACGAGATTGATCGTTTTTGGCGTGGCTAGAATTCACAGAACTCGATTACTGGCCACGCTAAGCGGGCTAAAATTAGAAGCGGAGATAACGAATCTCCATTCGAGCGTGACTTGCAGGAAAAAACTAAGACCTGAAAGTTTAGAGTGTTCATTAACCGGGCAAATAGGACGAACTATGATTGTTTTATTAGAAGGAGTAGCTCCTAATCAACAAACTGTTGTTAAAGTTACAGTTGGGAAATCTCAAGCGTTATACTCGAGTCTATCCCGGCGTACGAAAGATAAAAACTCAGGTTTATTAACAGTTGGAGCTATAAATATTGATATTCCTCAACATCCGGTTGCACTTCACGGTATGATGACAAGAGGGAGTAAGCAATTATCATCAACGCTGCAAGAGCTAGGCGTGACGAGAGTCAGCCGAATCCCGCGTGGGGCTACAATCGACGAAACTGACACCGTCGGGAATTATTCCCCGAATCATTTAAAAGTCGATGCGACAGCGAAACCATCAGAGACTAAACCTTCTCAGGAAACTAGTTTATTAGAACCGCTTGTCATGCAATTTTCTGTTATTTTACAAAGTTTAAGTATAACAGCTGCTTTATTGCCATCATTACAAGCTCAGTATAAAATGGATCAAGTGAATAGTTCGGGAGTGACCGGCAGTAAAGCGAAATTTACTGTGGATTTGCCGAGGCATTCGTTGAGTTTTACTACGAAGTTACAAGTGACTGAAGCGAATTTACCGTCTGAAGCCAGCATTGAATTGCCGAAGGTTCATGTGTCTGCCGAGTATATTCAAGATGGGAAGAATACGACTGAAGCGAAGTTGGGTGATGGTGTGGTGCTAAGAGAAGGAAGTTATTTAAACGCGACTGCTGATATCGGGAAGTTTGAACATTCTTTAACGACTGATTTGTTGAATCATTTAGTGTTCGTGCAGAAAGTTTTTATGAAGGAAGTTAATGAAGTATTGCAGAAAGTTTACGGTGGAGAGAAAGTGGTTCCGTTGTGGCAGGAAGATGATGAAACTACGACTTCGTCTATGAAGAGGATACTGTTTTCTTTGGTGATCAGGATTAAGGTAATTTTTTAAAAATTTCTTTGTGCAGTAATATTTATCAATAGCCTCCTCCGCTTACAGTCCCAGTGAAAATGAAGGTGACCAAACATCTAATCTGCTAAAAACAATGTCAGCCTAAGTTTCCTCGAGGTACCAGCTTTCCAAAAATCAACTGGACAGGAAGCTATTCTTAAAAAAATTTTTAATCGTGTCCTTCAATCACCAGCATAAAATCCCATCTTTGTTTTTTATATTTCTTTCAGAGGATCCAGTTGACCGCCACAACCCCAACAAACTCAGCAGTTCGCCTTGAAACCGGTGCCGTTGAATTCCAACTATCAAACCGAGTCGAAAACGTTTCCGGTTCAGCTCAACCCAACCCGTACATGAAAATTTTCGGTAACGCACAAGTAGATATTAATTTAAGTCTCGGCCAATTATTAAAAAATGTGATTTTCGAAGAAGCAGAACCAGAATTTCAACAATTTGCTTTTTTCAAAACCCGAATCGCATTACGAAACACTTTCCGCGGGGAAATGGTCCAAGGGGAAGACAAAGAAGTCGTTTTAATCACCCTCAAACGACCATTAATATACATTCAACCCATGGCCGTCGATAAAGCCATTTTAGTTTGGCTAAATTACAAAAACGCATACGAGTACTGGAACGAACAAAGAAGCAATTTAAATAAAGAAGTCTTGACTGCCACGCAACAAGTATTCGATAAAATGGCGTTCGGGCAATTGACAAGCTCTCCGCATCTTGGAACTTTATTCCTGCAGCTAACTGTAGATGACATGGGGATATGCTTACCACTTAATCCACTACCACTAACATCTTGGGGCTTGAACAGAACAATGTACGCGGACTCCGAATCTCGCGGAGCTGTAGTCGTGACATTAGAATCAACAAGCATCTCTGCGTGTAGCTCAGGTTCATTAGTCAGCAAAGGCAGATTCGTGGGGTTGTGTCTTCGCTTTGCAGACGATTTCGAAACAAGCTTAGATGACTGGAAACCTGACATGAATGATTCCACCATAATGAATTTGTGCGTCGTGTCTGAAGGCACGTACGAAGTCTGCAGTCGGACGATTGCTCAAAAACAGGGTAAAGAAAACGCGAAGTGGTTTTTAAGCGTTCAGTGGCAAATGGAAGGAGTCGACATACATTTAGATGTTAATGTTGGTAAGCAGTTATCCGCGCTTGGACACACACTGACAATGTTGACAGGCTCGACCGAAGAAGATGAAACCGTTACGTTGGATTATGATAGCGATGAAGCTGATGGCATGCAAGCTTCACAAGAGAGCATTACATTGAAACGTTATCGAAATACGATTGATAGCTTACCTGCTTTTATGTTTGATTCATCGATAGATTCGAAAAAGCGTTCAAAGTTGATTGAAAAGGAAATGCAGGAACAAGCTAAGATTATTAATGATTTAAAGTCGTTAGGCGCATCTCATGGAACGATAGAACAAGAAATTAAAAGGTTACAGGAGTTGGAAGCGATGGTGTATAAAGATTTCAGAAGGGATATGATTCAGAAATTAAGACGGCAAAGCGTGAAAGCTTCGTCGATTAAAGGGAAGTTTGGTTTAGGGAAAAATGCTAGTTCGTTTAGATCTAAATCCTTCATTATTCCTTCTCCTACTCCCGAACATGCTTTAGAAATGGAAAGTCCAGATGATGCAGGACCGCCTAGTGTTAGATCCGGAGCTATATCTAACAGTTTCGAAAGTTCTCCGAAATCAGGACCGTCTAGATCCGCGTCGCTGAGAGTTCGGGAAATGACAGGCCCTCGAGTAACATTCAACGAAGCTAGAAACATCTGCAGACAGTCATCATTACCAAGCGCTGATTCCGACTTAAGCCTCCCGACTGAAGTCAACTGGAACGATATGGACACGATAATCGTAGACGGAGAAAAAGTTCAACTTAGGAAAAAATTCTCAGAAGGTAGTTACGAAAGACTGAATAGTTTCAATGAACATTTTGGAGACTCGACACCTTGCTCAAGTCCAATGTTGACAGCTCATTCGCCAGGTGTTCAGAAATCTCAGGAACCAAATATCGATTTCGAATTAGATGTTAAAGTATTTATTAATAGCGGCAAATGCGTTTTGCATACTAAGGATTCAGCTAAAGACGAAGAAATAAGAGCTAGCAGGATGAAAAAGGAAAGAAGCTGCTCTGGTGGGATGTTTGAATTCCCACCGGGAAGTCCGAACACCAGCAGAAAAAATAAAGATAACAAACAACCGTCGACGTCATCGAGGTTAAGGATGCTGCACGGTCATGGCGCACAATTAGTTGATCTCACTATATTTCACATTCCTGGATTAGATGTTAAAGTTCATTATGAATCGAAAATTGAGATCGAGGAAAATACGTCTCCTCATTTATCTCTCGATCATAGCTTGTCTAGCATGCAAATTAAAAAACCGGGGACGAAGAAAGCAAGCTTGTTCGCGTGGACCACACTTCAGAGCATCCCCCAAGAAACGATCATCAGCCCTCATATATTAGAATTCTTAGAACAGACATTAGAGCCAATACCATCATCAGTTGTTAATGCTAAGGATGTTTTCCCGTCTGCAGGTCACACAATGTTCGCTATGGATGGCGATACGGGTTGGGGATCAAATACCGCAACTGGAAATTATGTCTATGCTTCATTTCCGGTTGATGTTATGGTTTATTTCCATATGGAACCATCAACGTTCAGATTTTCGTGTTTACCCGTTTCGCGTGTGGAGTGCATGCTCCAACTACCATCACTGGATATTGTTTTTTCGTCTAAAAGAGCAGAGGAGGAGCTAAATAGCGAATTTGGGGAAAGTAGCATCCGAACGGCTTCAAGTGGATATTCTGAAATGGGCCCTCCACCTTCTGCAGTTGGTGGTTTAAGCGTAACAGGTTGCCTATCTAATTTCTCCGTGCATATTTTCCACCCGTACGGAGGCGGCAAAAAATCCGGGATTAAAGAAGCTCAATGGTCTCCATTAGCAGACAGCGAGAGAAAAGATTCATTATCAATAAACGTTGAATTTGTTAAATTTCATTTATCTAGAAGCAGAAAAATAAATTTTCAACCTGAACAACAAACTAAAGGAGCCAAAAGCTCTTCTTTCGACCAAAGCCGGGCGGCTATACGTTTTTCGACCATAGTAGATATCGGCTGCGCTTCTTTCAAATACGACATGAGGCGATTAACTGAAATTTTAGCTTTCCCAAAAGCGTGGTATAGAAGAAGCATCGTAAGACGATTATTTCTGGGTGAGTTGAATATAACTGCAATGTATAGCGAAGGGGGAGATTCCTCGCCATCAAGCGTTGATGAAGAAACAGCATTACTGCAAAGGAGTGATAGTGGTAGACATGTTTTAGACGGTCTAGCACCTTCTAGAAGTAGCAGCTCAGCTAATAAAAGTCCAATGATGACAAGTCGAGATAGAGAACGGCTTAAATTAAATCTATCAGGCGAGCATAGAGCTAGATTTAGAGAAAGCGCGAGAATGGACACGGTCGAAGAGGATACTCCGAGTCCTTCGGATCAAAGCTCGAAGCCATCTTGGGAAACCCTAGTGCTATTCGCTGTTAATTTCACGAAACTAAACGTGCAGATGAATATGGGAAACGTAATGGGGAACGTAATGTGGCTGACGAAAGATTTCCACTCGGAGGGTCGGCTTTCCATTGGAAGTTCTGGTCATAAAAACATAAACATCGGGCTCGGTTTAGGTGCTTGTAATTTAGACGCCAAAGGAGGTATCGTCGGTGGCACGATAGACCTTAGCAAAATTGATACATTCGTCCATATTAGAGAAGATCCAGGCACAGAGCCTGATCATACCGTAGGTCTTCGCCTTTTCGCTTTAGAATTACGATTAGATTACATGGGTACCGGTGTTCTTATGTCACGTGTTAGCTCTTTGAATGTTTCTTTAAGAGATGAATGGAAAATTCATAGCTTTAAAAATACGGATTCGTACATACCAACGAGAAGACCAGCAATGATTTTCGTGCATGGAGATTTAGGTTGGGATCAACTTCAAATCATGATTTCAAAATCTACAACAGCTGATTTGCTAAAAATGTATTCGAAATTAGATGAATTTTTCTCGCAACAATTCCAAAGCAGTAAAAGAGTTTTTTCGAGTTTTCAACCTAGATCCCATCCACGTAACACGAGCTTTAAAAAGAAAGCTGCGAGGAAGAAGCCGAGCAGCATTGATAGCGGGAATGTACCACAGTGGAATATGCAAGACGCTAAACATCATCGTCATTGGCAGAATGTTTTATCACTCGTAGGAGGGTTAAATTTATACACTTTTAAAATCCCATTACCATTAAATGGAACCGTATTAGGAGGAACAATGGAACTTCATGGTTCTCACATTTCCCTAGCTTGTTTTCATGGCATCAACTTCAAATCAAAATCCTGGGCTTTGTTTTCTCTTAAAGAACCTTGTATATCATTCGCTACCGAAGCTCAAGAAATCCCTTCGGCCGATTCGCCGGATCAAGTTGACGTTCACGTTGTGGAAACGTTAACTTTCAGTCTTGGGATGACTGCAGAGCAGCCGCACGCTCAACATCACAGCATGGCTACGATTTGTAGAATGAGCAGAAATGTTTTGTTTCCACCACAGTACAAAACACTTCAAGAATGGTTTAATTACGCTTTTGCAGGAAGTGAAATCGACGCTGTTGATAGATTTCCGAGTTTAGAAAGAGATAGAGCGGAGGCTGTTAGCATGGAAGATCAAAAACGAAGCAGGGGAAGTGCTAAAGCTCAGGATTTTAATCACACTCGAGAGGATATTTTTGCGTTGCCTTCGATGCAATTACACTTAAAGACTGAACATTTACAGGCTACTTTAACGCCTGATGGAACTGGAGAAAAACCTACGGTCGAATGCAGTTTTATAACCGAATTTGAGGATCATATTTTTGTTACGATTGATGCTGAAGCTTTTTTCTTTTTACACGATCTTATTTCGTCTTATGTAAAGGAAAGAGAGAAGACTGTTATGTCTGCTCAAGGAAATATAAGGGCGCATAGTCCTGATCCTGATAAGGTTAAAGATACGGTCGTAACGGAAGATGAAAAGAAAAGTAAGAAATCTTTTGATGGTGGGGAAATGTTTACTAAAGATTGGAGGACGTACCATTGTAAGACGTGGCATTTGGAGCCGACTGTGCGATTATGGTCGTGGGCTGGGAAAAGCATTGAACCGTACGGTATTGATTATATCCTTCAGAAATTAGGGTTTTCTCATGCAAGAACTACCATTCCAAAATGGATGCAGAGAGGGTTTATGGATCCTTTAGATAAGGTATTAGCAGTATTGATGATGCATATGGTAACTATGGTTCGCGAAGGACCACCTGAGTCTAGTAAAAGAAATTAAATTTGTAATGAAAGAATTTTGTAGACTGAAGCGGTATTTAACTTAGTAATAATGGACTAGAAAACTATGATTATCGGGCCTAAATTTAGCTAAAGAATTTTTACATATTTGGTATCTGAAAACAAGTAATTCTTTACAAAATATTTAAGAGTACGCATCAGTGACCTGTCTGCTGCCACGATTTTATTTTTCTGCTTATGTTTAATTTATGAATCGATGATCGCTTAGAGTTCACTGAAGAGCACTCTTAAGAAAGTAAAAAGTAAATATTGAAAAAGAATTTTTTGTTTTATCAAGTAATTGCTATCATTTTCTAAAGTGATTGCAGTTTATTTGAAGTAAGGAAGCCTAATTGGGAGCGATTCATTAATGCCAAATTTCTAGGCTTCACTACTTGATATTATGTTAATTAATCATCTTGGTCCGTTGTAAACTTTGCAATATTTGTGATCGATTTAAATATTTTTTTTTGTAAATCACAGTTTATTTAAAAAAATTTATGTATAACTCATTTGTTTTTATATATTGAAAATTAGACAAAATGAATATAATGTAAACTTGGTAGATTTGTGTACAGATAGCTTCATTCACTTCAAGTGCATTAGACAAATAATTAGTTTTTGTTAATAATGTTGCAAAGGTTACGCTTGAATTCTGGAAATGGACGTTGACTGAAAAGACTGGTGACCATTTTTAGGTTTGAGCACTAGTCTTGGTTAGAGGAAAATGGAAGTGTTGAAAGTGCAAAGTCCAGTAGTTTGTCGGTCAGTATTCAATTTCGGCATTCGAGCTTAACACAAATATCTGTGCAAAGCTTAACTATTTTGAAATAGGAGTTTTTTAATGATATAATGCTGTATCCCTTTATCCAAATGTATTAGATAAGAGGAAAAGTAGAAAAAAAAATTTTTTTCTGTTAAATGTGAAATAATGTAACGAATTTTTACAAGTTGTGAAAAAAAAAATCTTTTATTTATATGAATTATATTGAATTGTTATATTTTATTGTGATATTGTCAATATATAAACATTGTGCTCATTCTAAAAAAAAGTAAGTTTTACTTTAAGTCAGGCCCGTTGCCAGGTCGCAAGGTTAGAAGACGCATAAAATTTACAAGGAGAACTCCTTCAGTGAGTTTGAGGTTAATTTCGTTAAAAGAAGAAATTAAGTTAATTGCAGATTCACAAAGAGTTGTACGATTTGTTTGTTCAAATACGATAGTAGTAATCGCAGTAATATTTGGTCAACAAGCAACCAATATCAGCTTGAGATTTCATGTTGGCTGCTTTTTACTGCAGTATTGATGGTTATCTAAACTGCTAAAATATTAACCGAATGTTCGTATTTTCTCTTTAATTTCAACCTTGGTATCAAGGACGATTTGAGTAAGTCGTTCAATTTGTTGTAAAAATGGGTGGGGAAATGTCATCTTTCAAAGACAGCACCAGGAAACGTTTTATTAACCAAAAAAATACGCCATTTTTTACCCTGCGATAAGGAAGGCTCAAAAAAATAACTAGGAAAATTCCTTTATTCTACTAAAGCAATTTTAATTGGCACCTTTGAAATACTATATTTAAAAGAAAAGGAACATAATAATAACTTACCAACGTAAGTTTTGTATAAGCTTCACAAAAAGTTCTAAAAAATGCTAATGTCAGGTCTTTAGTCTTTGAATATATTTAAATGCAGATCCCTTATACCCTAAGGTCTTCTTTCAGTTAGTCTGGAAAAAAGGTTAAATTTCATTATTAATTCACCATAACCGGTAATTTTTTTTCTTTTTCAATTACCTTTCAAAACACAACCGGCTGACTGATCCATGTAAAAAAAACCAAGCCATTCACTTAAAAGTGTTTTCAAGTTGCTTCATGCAATACGCCATTTATAACTTCTAAAACTTTCTGGTACAAGAATGATTGCCTACAATAAAAAATTAAAATTAGGTGTGAAATTCTTGCTGAATTTTAATTATAAATAAATAAATACTAACTTGCAAGCAGGTTTACAAATACACAAATGATCTAATGGTATTCCGTAAATTTCACCAACGTCTGGATCAGCAGATATTGAATCAACGAATCTTATTTCAAATTTTAACGATGTTATATAAGTCGATTCCCTTTCAGCAAAAGAAACTATTTTAATTGGATGATGATTTAGAGATTCGAGAAATTTTTCGTGAAGCTCCAGTAATTGAGGAGAATCTAAAAAAAAGAACGTAGTTTTTTAAAAAATAAAAAACCAGGATCTTTATATTTTTTCTTACTTTCTCTTAGTTCTTGAACTTCGATTGAAGGCCAAATAATCATTTGACTAGTCGCATTTAAAGCTGCCAATCTAGACCCTTTATGAGGGGTGCTGTAGAATAAGATCGCTTTCGTTTGATCGAAAAGAGATCGTTTTTCGGGATCGGCACTTGACATAGCTGCAAAAAACTTAAAATTTTAATACAGATAATTTAGAAATAGTGAATGTGTAAAAAAATTCTTACATTGCATTAGCATGTCTTTTACTAAAAGTCCTCCCATGGAATGAGCTACCCATACAATAGGTCTTTTACCGACTCCAGCTTTTGTAAGGACTTGTGAAAGGTATAAGCTCCTGTCAGTTAAATTTCTCCTAAAAATACAATAATTTCTCGAATTTTTTTCCTTACAAAAAAATTACAATAATTCTTACCTATCCGGTACTATAGGACACATTGGAGCCCACATAGATATGTTAGTTTCATAATTAACCCCTATCACTCTTACTTCTGGACAGTCAACAGGTAACCAGTCTCTAGGCCAACATTTCGTATATTTGTAAAACTCGCATGGTGCTGGCTCATCCGTGCTAAAAAAAAAATAATTCACCATAAATTTTTTCGTTTCACTTTAATAATTCAATTTCTCATAATTCTTACGCGTAAAATGGCCCAGTGGCTTGCCAATTAGCATCAACAGGTATATCCGACATAACTAATTCGTATCCCTTCTGTAAGTTCTTCCAGTCCGTCAAATCGTTTATATCCACGAAAAAATCTAAATCCAGCTCGTTCGGTTTATTCGTTTGGTATGCAAACAGCTTATCATCATCGGATGAAACGATCCCTGGTTTTAAAAAAGGATAACGAGGTTTTTCTAATGGGATTTAAGGATCAGGCAAAGAAAAGGTAGCAATAGGAAATTTTTTTATTATTATTCTCTTCAATAAATTTTTGGTTTGGATAATGTCATTAAAAAAATACTTACCTAGCAACTCCAAAGGCGATTTATGACTACAATTTCCGGTATCTCTTTGCCTCCAGGTTATAAATACCCCTCCCAACAATCCATGTATAAATACTACGTCAATTTTCGGCTGAGCTTTCATTCTTCTAGTAGGATATAATGGATAAACTCGCCTGTAGAATTTTAATCGTTCCCCGTTTAAAGTGTCGTCCTCATCAAAATTAAGTAAAGCGCGCTCAGCAGGAGCGGAGACTCTAACATCTTTGTGTTGTGATAATAAAGCTAAGATCTTGATCCAACCAGACATGAATAATGCTTCTTTACATTCCTCATAAACCGTTATGTTTGACATTAATCTAGACAGCATTATTAGAGCATCCAAATTGTTAGGATCTTCATGTTGTAAATATTTGTAAACTTCCATGAGCAAGGGGAGACCTCCTAATGTTACAATATCTGCAATGATAATTTTTTTTTTAAAAAAAATTTATGATTATCTATTGTCACTAATTTTTCACTTACATTTTGCATTTGAACCAATCCATGAGTGATGAAGAAGTGCTTCTATGCACATTGGAATTTGTTCAGAATGGCCAACTTTGACTCCTAAATCATCATCAAATGCTTTATCCTAAAATAAAAATTCTCACTTCAGCTAAGTTTTGTTTTAAATATTCACAAAAAAAGTTGGATTTTCTTACTGTTTCTGATATATCACTAAAAACTTTTGAAATAAAATACTGCAAACATGGATGTTTTGCTTCAGCATCAAGTGCCAAAAGAAAATCATGAAGATGCCTTAATATTGCTTGTCTATTTGCTTTTAACTTAAAATAAGGAGGATCTAATAAGAATTTAAGATTGTCTGTTGATCTAGCCAGACCAATTGCAGTTCTTAAATCACATGCTTGTGCTAATTGCTGGTAATCAGAATCTAAAACAAAAAAGCTCATATATATATATATTTTCATTTATTTAAATTTTATCTTAAAATATTCTGCAATACCTGTTAAATTCTTCAAAGATGCCAAAGACCTAACAGCTCGAATTCTACAAATTTGATCATCATCTTTAGCTACAGTTAACAATCGCCATGCTAAATTTTTCCGAAATTTCCAATAATTCCTAAATATAAATGATTCTTCTATTTTATCATAAAGCCATTTATGGAGCCTTGTTAACTTAAGACGCTCTTGTCTAAGTAAATCTCCTTCTTCAATTTTTTCTGCAATGTAATGTTTGTTTAGAAATGTAATGTACTGTAATCTTTAGAATGTCTTTCATTAATAATTAATTATTTAAATTTTCATACCTTGAAAAAAGGGATCTTCAATATAAATATACACTGGTTGGTACCTATCATGTTTTAAAACATCTATAGCTACTGCATCGTTAATTCTTTTATACACACGAATGATCTGATGAACGACAAATAATCCGCTGAAGATGACAAAACAAAAAACAATTAATTTCTTTAATTAAATGTGAAAAAGAATCGGTTAAATCCAACTTACCATCCCGCAGCTAATGCCCCGGATATTTTCAACCAAGGAATAACAATTCGTTTATCATTCGACTTCGTCATTGATTAAAATCCTAGAAATCATCCTAATCTCTCTTAATGATGCATTCTTCATAATTAAAATTAACGGTCTTTAAAAAATATTAAAAAATAATTTTTTTTCGTGTAAACAAAAATACAAAATGCATTTCAGTCTTGCCAACTTTTGAAAAAAATAATAAAAATCAGCTGATGGAAGTTTAGTGAGTTTAAAGGACATGTGTACATAACTTTTTGTTAAAATTTTAATTTTTAAAACGTATTGTTTTACTTTGGTGTTTAAGTGCTCCGTTCCCCGATAAACATGAGTTCAGTAAATGAAAACCACGAAATGTTCCAGTTTCCAGATTGCTGGACAGATGATACAAGGATGAATGTTTTGTTTCAACCGTTTAGATCAAAGTCTATCAATCCTACTGATTGGGAATCAAAAACAAAATTTTGGGAACAGTTAATTGACAGATGGTGTAAGCATTACAAACGTCCAGTAATCACACAAGCTGAGTTAATGAATGAGTTTCAAAGAAATGGTAAAGTTCCGACCTGTCTTGCAAGTGTCATGGAACATTTACATCGGTAAGTTTTAGTTTTTGTATGTAGTTTTTGTATTAGTACCCTTGCTTGCTTAATTAATTAGCTTTTGAATATTTTACAGCAGTGGGATTCTTATGACAAGAGATAGTTTTTACCAAATGACAGAGCAAAGCTGGAAAAATTGGGCTATTCAAGTTATGGTAACAAATCCTTTGAAATGGACCGTTAGCAAAATCAAAAATACAGTAATTTCACCAGTTCAGTCAAGCGATTCTGCTTATATTCATTTACCTACAGTTAAAGTAAGAACAATAGTTTTCAAAACTTCATAGTTGTAATGTTGTCGAAGTGAAAAATAAATTTTTTATTATAGTATTTAGGTGAGCAACTGATAAAATCTGTGCCAGAAGATCAGCAAGGAAAATTAATTGACATTAATTCTGTACAAAGTTTATCTGGTATAAATAATTTGGAGGAATTAATATTAATCTTGCAGTGGTTACAAAGCGAGCAAACAATAGCCATAGTTCGTGATATTCAACCTTTTGAATTAATAAAATTTCCCAAAAATGGAATCAAGCCTGTTAAGGTATCTGAAGTTGACAGTGGAATTTATTTATTAGAAAAACATGAAAGGAATTTAAAGAAAAACATAGAAAAATTGGAGCAAGAAAAAGAAGCAGCTTTAAATGAAGCAAAAAAATATGTTGCAGCTAAAATGAGGCCTATGGTAAGTTAAGTGTGAAATCCTCTTTAGTAGTAATTATAATTCTCAATTTTTTTTAAAATTTCTTTCAAGGCTAAGCATTCTCTTCGAAAAAAGAAAGAGCTTGAAAAGTATATAGAAAAAAGAACGACTGCACTAGACAACATACAAAGTTTATTATACAAGATTCAACAAGCTGAATCAGACAGCTCAGTCTTAGAAAGTTATCGGATAGGAATCAACGCACTTAAACAAACTTTCAAAGAAACAGGATTAACAGAAAACAAAGCAAATAATACAATGGATGAACTTGAAGATGTTTTAGATACTCACAACGAAATAGAAGCCGCACTTTCACGTTCGCTAGAACCATCTTTGGAATCTGATTTAGAAGATGAGTTGGAAAAGTTATTGCTTGATGATGTTTCTAATTCACCTCCAGAAGATGGTTCTTCGGGAGGGGATTTTAAAGATAGTAAAAGCTCAACGGATTTGCCGGATGTGCCTTGTGATGATCCCAGTTTAACTGGTGTCGATCCCGATGAAGCGTTATTGGAAATGAGATTAAAAGCACTTTTAACATAGGATATATTGCAATGGTTTTATAAATGCTGACAAAGTCGTTTTACGTTGCTTTTGGATAGTGCAAGATTGTCATTTTTTTTTCAGTTTTGTACTTTTTTTATAAAATGAAAATTTTCTTCAGTAAATCTGTTTTTTAAAGAACTGTTTTGAGGAACTGCAATTTAATAATTATATCAATCAATATTTTATCTACTGTAAATATTTAATGTGTGATGTGAAAAATAAATTGGTATATTTTTTAAAAATTTTTCGATTATTTAGCTTCCGAACAGAGTTACGATAACTTTATTAAAATTGTAGTAAGAGAAGGGACATGAAGGGAGGAAATTCATAAGATACAAAATAGATTCAAATTTAAATAAATAATCCAATAAATCCAAAATCAATTTCATATATTTATGAAATTATTACCTTAATCGATTACAAAGGAAAGGGAATGTGATTTTCATTTATTAAAAATTTTAAGGCTCCCATCGTTTGCTTTTTTAAAAATCTTTCGATTTCGATATTATTGTGATGTCCCTCTCTTTGTCTCAGGACCTCATCTAAATCAAAGTGAAACTGCAGAAATACAGCAATAAAAAAATAATAACCCATTTAAAAAATGTAACACCGCCTATTTATTACGTCATCATTTTAGGAGAAGGGAAGCCTTCAAAATAATGACCCTCATGCTAAATCTCCGATGCAATTTTCGGTATCGTTTGCCGGAGAAGTTCGAAAATGTCCGAAAAAATGACGACGTAACAAGTGGACCGCCTTATAATAATAATAATAATTTTCCGCTTTACAGACTTAACCCGTTTGTTTAATGCATTTAATAGGACAAGGATTTCGGCCCAAAACATAATATAATAAATAAAAGAAACCATGTACTCCCACAGTTTCATATAATATTGTCACAGGCCCATTTAAAAAAAAAACTTACAATTATCTCTAGAACATTATATTTCTTTAAAAATGATTCTTGTAAAAATTTTTTCATTTTACTATACTCATATATGACTTAACTTCTGAAAAAAAATTAATGCTTCCAACACATTAATGTGAAGAAAAAAGTATAATAAAAGATGATAAATTAACGATGGACTTACACAACGATTTCACACTGGTTTTTAATTTACTTTTCTTTTTTCTTTTTAAAAAAAAATTGTCCTATAAAGAGCAGATGGCCACAGTCATATAGTATCAAATTTTTTTTCTCCTTAATATGAAAATCCGAATTGAGATAGATGCGACTACACATTTACGAAACACAAGTTTTATAAATATTACCTCACTTTGATTTTCTGTACAATACTTTATTATTATAAAATTTTTTTTTCTTAAATTCTTAAACACTGGATTAAGATTTGAGGATTCTCCTTCCCCCGACCATACCCCGGATATTCAATTTTTTTTCTTATTATTGTAATGTTTTGTATCTACACGTCATTTTTTTAATAATCGTCGATGTCGTATTCTTCTGCCAAATCCAGATCGTCGAGCTGCATGCTTTGGAAATCAACTTTGTATCGTAGTAGTCCTGTTAAAAGAACGATAAGTGTAAATAGTTAATCAAAAGCACAAGTGATTCTCAAAAATAAAAATAAAACAAGTAAGCTTCTATCAACAATGAGAAAAAACATTTAAGTGCTGAAAAAAGAACAGATTTGCATTTTTAAAAATAAAATAAAAAACCTTTTGCGTGTAATTTTTATGAGTCATGTTACGCCAGGGAAGTATTAATTTTTTAACGCCAATTTCAATGCAGTGGCGATTGCAATAAAGGTTTAACCAAATGTTCATATTTTTTAACATGGCATCGAGGACGATTCGAGAGTATCGTTCAAAAAAAAATAAAATAAATTGGGCAAAAGATGAAGACTGGGATGCACCCCGAAACATATTTTTCACTTTCGATACATGTGTCCTTATTTCGTCCCAAAAATGTTTTTCCCTAACGATAGGCTACACGAAAAAAATCGATAAACGAAGAAAAAAAAGACGACCGTATCCTATTAAAAAAAAAAAAAAATGAAAAAACCGCATGTTATATAAAAATCGGATGAGCATTTCAACTCGGCGTGCGAGAGTCCGTTCAGTTAAAACCGTTTTTAACAAAGGAAAATGCAAACCTTTGACAACAACGTACCTAACTGAAGGGACGACCGAACATTTGAGCTTTGAGCATGTCTGGTCTGGTCTATCTATACAGATCTTTCGCGAGGACAATAAGATATCAAGGATTCGCAAATTCCGATGACGTCATAGCAACGTAACATTAAAAGACAGGTTGAAAATTATCCCTATCGTATAATGCTTGTACGTCTGCCAAAACCAAAGAATTATTTTAAATCGTAGAATGTCAGCCGCGTTTACGTTGATAAAATAGTTATTTGGGAACGCTAGTGTTGTGATAGTTCATAAAATGGCCGCCCGCAAAGGACCGAATACACGAAATCTGCCTCGTGAATGTACTGGTCATGTAGATCTCGAAAATGTGGGCAAACAACAGACTCAAATAGACACTCCTACTAAATCCATCTGCTTCAAAAACTTTAAGAGGGCTTAACAAATGGGTTTTTTAACGGACTACCCACTTATTTTTCTAGTTAAGCAAACTCTCGAGATCACGGCTGTTAAGCGGATAAGCATCAAATGAAATTATGCTGCTCTGCCAGTATATGAGTGAGGACCGTGAATGCCTTAAAAAAATCTCGTTAGCTGTGAAGCGTGTAAAGCTAGCAAAGTCAGAAAATGTAGCAGACGAATTCAGCTGATTGAACTAGTAATGCTTTTAATTTTGTGAGTTTGTGGATTTGCACTGTTCCATTTAATAAACGGTTGATTATGTTGGGGTTTTTTAGTTAGGTTTAAGTTGGTTTTTGCATTGTAGGGTGATTTAAGTATATAGCTTTTTCTTATATGAACTCCCAATATTTAGAGAATCAATCCTTTGACATATAACTTTCTTTGTGGGTAAGGAAGACGCAAAACTCAACCGCTAGAGTCAGCAATGTCCATTTCGTCACTATTTGTCTGCAAACTTTATTTGTAGATCCAACAAACTGGTCCTTACTACTTATACATAAACTGCTCTTACATGATCCACTACTGGTGCCATAACCCTATTTAAAAACTAAACAGAAAGGCCAAGCCTAAAGTTTTTACTGCAACCCTTTCTTAAAAATGTTGTTCTGCTTTTACATCGTTTTGAATCTTTCAGCCCTTTTTTTCCTTGTGCAGCTATCAAATCTTCCAGTTTCATAGTAGGTAATGTCGGATTTCTTATTGAGGTAGGATGCATTAACTCTTTTTTGCAAGAGCACAAGCGGTACAGTTTTGTGTCTGCGCGCCCTATTTCATTAAAAAACCGTAATCGTACATCACAAAAGGTCTTCTCATTACCACATATCCTCTTTTATCTCTTCACTTAAAACTAAAAATTAGCATGCTTATTAGAGAAGATCAAATCATGCAAAACGAAAAAAAAAACTTTCAAAAAAATAAGAAATCGTCGTCATGCAAAAAATCCAAATTCTCGCTACGCAGAAAAAAAAATTATGCCATTATGATTACGCAAATCATAAATCGTAATCAATTTTTTTTCTACTCCTCTACCTGATATCTACTTATTTTAATACAGCCCATCCCCTTAGTAAGACGAATGATCTTGCTTAATAATCATCAAGATCAACGTCTTCCAGGGGTTCGTCGGCCTGGAGGGATTGAAAGTCCACTTTGTAGCGAAGAATGCCTGCCATCGCAACGTAAGCATTAAACAAACATCAAAGTCAATTTTATCGTGAAACTTTTTTTTAACCTGACTCGGATTATTCGTTATTAAGGAAGTGTTAATTAGTCATTTTTATAATAAGAAAAAAAAAATTTACTGCGCTGACTTATAGCGAATACTAACCTCCAATTCCTCCGAACCCTCTGACAAACTGAGAACCTTCTTGGGATTTATCGGTAATAATTTCAAGAGTCGCACCAAAACTCTTGTAGTTATTCGCTAGCCATTCTAATAGGGGCTGACATTCGACTAACTCCAATTCGACTCCACTCTGAAATATAAAATCAATGCTTAGACCTCTTTCCTCAAAAAATTTGGCACTAGTAAACATATAAAAACTTACATCCTTATCTGTAAAATGAGTTTTATCCTTTTCTTGTTCCGGAGTTAAATGTAGTACTTTTTCCTCCCCCGTAGCATGATTTTTGAGTACGTAGCGTTGAATATCAAGATTCTCCCAACAGATTAACGTTTCCACAGAACCCAATTCTAGCGCTCTAAGGGTATCTTCTACACCGAAACAATATTTCCCCGTGTCTTGACTAATTTCATCGAAGTACCTTCCGATTAATTTTTTCTCTTGGATAAATTTAACGTTTTGTAAAGATTCAGCAGCTAATTCGATGGCTTGATTAAAGCCGTTTTCTCCACCGTACGAAACGTCTACTAATTTAATTATTTTAGCTTGCAATCTTGGGTCGAATAGATCAGACTGGCACAATTCAGTTTTAAAATCTGCACTACCAGCTAAGATAAGGCCAGCAATGTTGGGTTTATCATTAGATATAAATAATTGGGTAGCTACTTCGGCTACTTTTCTAACGTAGTTGTGTCTCTTTTCCATTCTTAAACGTGCGAAACGAAGGGCTGATTGACCTCCTCGACCGTGTTTTTTCGGAAGGTCGACTGTAAATTTGTGAAGAACTTCCCTGGTGTTACCCTGAAATATTAAAAAAAAAATTGACTCAACTTGCAAAATTTCAAGGTGTGGCTTTCTAAAAAAAAATAACTGCCAACTTTTTGAGATTTGTCATAGAGAGTTTTTTTTCTCAAAAATCATTTCTCCTTACCTGAAGAGTTCCAAAGAGAGCACCATTACCATCCATAACAATAAATCCGAATTTGTTATCATCAGCTAAGAGAGCAGTCAATGCTTCAGTGTGGAATTTATTATCGCATAGATATAAAGAGGTATTAATTGGCTTAAATGGTTCAAAGTCTATATTTACTTTCTTTTCCTTTCCTTCTTCAGTAACAATTGTCCCGCAATATATAACCAGTCCATTAGGAGGAACTGCAAACAGCAAATTTAATGTATTATAAAATTAGAGCTAGTGAAACTACTATTTCATTTATTAAATTACATACCCTTGGTATAGAGCTTTAGTCTGTGCTGTACAGATGTAATAGCTCCAAGGACGGAAAGTCTGTTAACACGTGACTTGATATTTGAGGCAGTCCCAAATTCATCAGCCAACATTTTGCTGACTCTAGATATCTGATCTTTGGGTGGTATGATCAAGGAAATCATACTTGTACCATTGCTGTTGATAAAAGCAAAAAAAATGTAATAACCATAATGAATGAACCTGCCATGTCATTAAAATCACATCTGGAAAGACATGACCTTAATATGAAAAAATTTCATGTTTAACTAATATAACTTATCAAATTCTTTGCTCAGATCAGAATTTGCCTTCCAGATGGAACTCAAGATTGAAATTTATGATAAATAAAAAATCAAATTCCTTAATTAGGACCACATCATATGTTTAACCTCAAATGCTTGATCAGTAAACAATTTTATTTCAATGTTTTCATACATTAAATCACTCCCAAATCTTATGAGTGAAGTAGTAAAAATTAAAGGAAACTGGCTGACTCACATAGCGTAAGGCCCACATACAATGTGCACCTAACTAATTACACGAAGCTTACGATTACGTTCCCTTACCCTCTAGCCATTTCCAAGCTCTTTATAAGCTTCTTTATTTTCCATATTTCAACGTTCCTATCAGAAGAGCTTTCTTCGCTACTATAATTAGAGGAAGACATTGTGTGTTTTTAAGAATATCTGAAAATAAAAACCGTGGCAAAATGGCGAATAAATAGGCTGGGAATTTTAGAACAGAAGAAATCCCGAACTGGTTACGCTGAGTAGTCTAGACGAATCCGGAAAATACCAGTTTAAGGTACGGAAAATCACCATCAAAATTTTATAAACGTCTTTATCTTGAGCACTTTAAGTATGCAAACGAGTGAGCCACATTTTTTTCCCGACTTTAACACGTTAAATTATTTTAAAATTCGTGTGTAAGCCACTTACCGACACATGTGTGTTACTTTTAACACAAAAAAGGGGTCATCATGATTAATCAGGGCCAACAACACTTGGATTTTGATACTGCCAACATAATTTTCCTTTTTCAAAAATTAGCAAAACGCTTTTTCGTAAATTTGATCTTTTTTTCTACATTTCATTCAATAAAAATCAGCTCCATTCGTTTCTGTTCGATTTAATAGTGAAGGACTATCTTTTAGAACAAAAAAGAAGGCATTTAATCAAATTTTACTTAAATACTTTACCAATTTCTTTTTCCCGCCATTTCCTCAATTTAAAAGCACAGCCTTGTAATCTTCTTATCATGAAATAGATGTTTACAAAAATATTCAAGTAGGACATCAGATTTTGATTCTTTAGCAACAATTAAATGTGTTCATTTAATGGTTACAAAATTTCGACATAGTTTTATTAGTGATATGTAAAACTGGCTACCGTTTGAAGAGGATAACTCGTTGAGTAACATGGAAAAACGTGAGTTGCTTATAATGTACATAACCTAGATCAACGGAAATTTCAATATGATTCTGTCAAAAAATTATCTATTAATTTAATGTTAACATCGTTAGTCTTTGCATTAACTTTATCATCGGATGTGGGACAATTCATAGCTTGTTCGGTTTCTGTCCCATCTTCTTTCGCTGATATCTAATCTAGCAATTTACACTCATGATGCAATACTTCAATAGGTATAATGTATTTTTAAATCATGCTTTCGAGGAAATTTATTTACAGGTAATGATAACAGAGCAAAGAATTTTATTATGTCCATAGAATAATCTATTTAAAGTGCTGTGAAATTGAACATTCATTCAGAAATTTTATTTCGATGTGGGAATTTGTTTGCCTACATGAAAAGGTTGAAAAGGCAATGAAATGTGCATTTAAGTTGTGCAAAATTGATTCTATTTAAATAGATGCTAATGAGAATTAAAAAATTGATGATCTTTTCTTACACCTTTTTTTATTTGATTTTCTTGATAATAATTATTTTCAAAAGCCTGTATTATTTTAAAAAAACTTTGGAACTTTATGGGAATTATTATTTCCCCATATGGTTGGTTTGATTTTGTTCACTTAAGCAAAGGAAAAAAACCTAATTTTTTAGGATTGAATTTTATTGGTACATGTTAAATGTTTGAATGCAGCAGCCAACCAAATCAAAACTTTTTTTTTCTTTATCTGAATTGGAGAAGTCAGTTTTACCTTAAGATTATAATAAATGTTACTATGAATAATCAGTTCAGATCATTTCCTTACAATAAGGTCAAAAATCGTTGAAAAAAAGTAGTTGGAGTTGCACTTATATTTGTAAACCATGTCGATAATGCACTAAACATGAAAGTCATGCGGACACCATCACTGAAAGTAGTGTGGTTTACGACCACTATTAACATAGGCTTTAAAACAATCAGTTCTTGGTTGAATGTTAAGTAGTTAAAGTTGTGCTATACTGCGTGCCACTTATATACGATTTACGTGTAAGTACGATCAAATTAATTCATTCTTCATATCCATTTTTAAAATTTTGTAACTCAACTTGGAAGTTTCTGAATTTAAAATAAATTAATTGAGTTGAATCTAAAAAGGGTTGGTATCAGATTTTATCATATTTATGCGAAAAACATTGCGTAAAAAACTTTTCAAACTTATCGGCGGATCCGGGTCTTTTTTCTTGGCAGCTTAGAATTCATAAATTTTTATTTTCCTAACCAATTTTATAAAACATTTGGCCAGATAAAAATTTTAGGAAGAGGAGTTAAATGAATGGGAAGCTTATTATGTGTTTATAATACAAAAACCACAATATCATTCATGACCTTTAAACTGACCGGTTGTTTTAAAGTCCTTTTATCTGAAGGCTGAGGCTAAGGGTACAGATGAACAATGCTTAATAATTTGCAGACTTTCTGTTAAATATTGACATAATAAATTTTTTTTTAGGCACTTAAATTTGTGTAAACTTTTGAATAATTATTTTTAGAAATTTTAGTAAGGATTTATTAAAAAGGTGAGATGGAGTTATGCTTAGTCGAGATTTTTATTTTTACATGTATATTTATGTTCATTTTAAAAAGGTTTCCTATTTTAAACCAATAATTATTTTTAACTATTTTAAATTACCTTACAATTTTTTTTTTTGAAAATTTCAAAATTTGGGATTTATTAATTTAATACGATTTTGCTAATTATTATTCGTTCACTAATTTTTCCCCGCTTTTCTTGCTGAATATAATTAAGAAAATCGTCACAGAACAACTTCCGGGTTACCGAATGGGTTACGAGATGACGTTTAGAACTTTCTTTGAGTATTTTCAAAATCATTGTACTTCTAAAAATATCTGTTGTTAAAAAACATTAATGACAGGCTCTCTGATCTTTTGTTATTGTCAATCTGAAAGGTTCAAGATGACGGATTAAAAAAGCCACTTTAATAGTGATAGTGATTAAATCTATAAAATAAATATTACTGTTTTTAATGAAATTAAATCGGGCTTGATCCAAAATGCTGAAAAATTTGTCCACTTGTTCCAAAAAATGGCCGGCTGATTGTTTGTTTTAAGGGTATTTCCTTTGTGAGGCAACAAGACGAGCGTTCCTTTGTTTAGCCCTTGCCAATCTTTTTCACAATCACGAATCTTGACATGTTGTAGGGATGTTAAATACTGGTATATTTTTTGTTTAATATATATATTGGTATATAAATACATATATATATTATATATATATTATTTATATACTCCGAATTTTTTAACTTTTGAACTTTTTTTCGCCTCTTATACCGTAAATCCGTTCGTAATGTAAACAAAATTGGCTGTGACGTCATTAATATACAAGTATACACTTGACGAATGAATATATATATTATTTAAATAATATATATATTGCCAATATATATACGTATATAAATACTTAACATCCCTGATGTTGGAGTTGGATGTTGAATCGTGATGGAAAATCTTGGCAATGTCAGTTAGCGTCATGGATTCATGAATTGCCGGTATTTTCGATAAAGATGCGTGCTTTTATTTTAGGACAAGCCAAAAAAAATTAAGATACAACATTATATAATAAGGAAATCTCTGTATAAGGCCGAGGTCTTAGTTCATAATTAGAACAGTTATTTTCTTGATCGGCGACTGATCCCCACATATAGGTCAAGATTGCTGTAATTAAAATGCAAATCTTAATTGTTTTCCCTATTAAAAAAGCATCCTAATCGACTAGCAGCACTCCTTTTATAATTAAAACTATATTAACCGTTGAACGGAGAAAACGACGCCATTTCTTAGAAAAAATAAAAATTTCCAAGGAGAAAAAGATTGATAAATATAGTCGACATCGACTATGATGACTTAAGAGTAAATTGCTCTATTCATTTCTCAAGACTAGACGGTTACGATTGATTAATCGTCCTACTTGTTAGCAGATACTTGCTACGTAGGATTCTATCCGATTTTCTGTACAGGTAATATTCATTTCCTGTTTACGATGGTTAAATTCTTTCTCGGATTAGGCTTAGTGTTATGTGATCATCGTAAGATTTATGTTCACGACAAGAAAAGTGAAAACGTAGCATTATACTTTCTCGTCTACTATATGTCAGAGAAGAATACATGAATGTCAAGGAACTATGAAAGTCAATCTAGTGCTAATTTAAGTATTATGATATCATTGGAAGTGATGATGCGAGATATTTTTCGGAAAATATCGCCTACGTTTTGTGTATTTCCCCTATTAGTGAGTTTTTTTAAGGCCTGCGTCACAGGCAAGCCCAATTAATTTATTCCTCGTGATTCTTCTGCCATAAAATACCGGAAATTAAGTTTTTCAGATATTGTAGCCATGACATCGAAAAAGACCAGAAGCAAGCTCATTTATAAGCGAGATAATTATTTATTTCAAATAAATTGTATTCGTATTTTTAACCTAGACCTACTTAAATCGTGAAAAAATTGCAATTAAATAAATTTTTGGCTTATGAAATATAGGCTTAACCAGATTTATTAAATTCCATAAAGATCTTTTAATTATAGACTGTGAATATACAATATTTAAAATTTATTTATGACATTTTTTTTACATTTCAGTGGTGATTACACCAATGCTAACAAGGTATGGCTCCTCATAGCTGTAAGGACTGCCTACGTGGTCGTACAATGGCCGAACCGGCCAATTCTGGAAGCTCTATGGCCAACGGGCATGGAGTTGTTAATGGGACATCTTCAACTCCTCCTCCGGACTCTGACCCGCAAGATAGCAGGATCACATGCAAATTAGGTTAGAATTCTTTTTTTTAAATAATTGAAAAAAAAACCGAAGCCCTTTATAAAATGACCAGAAATAAGGTGTAAATAAAAAAAACTTGTTTCAATCACATGACCCGTTTTAATGCAATTTTATCTCAAATCAAATAAGAAATTTAATCTTGTGATAAAAAGTAAATTAATATTAGTGTCTTTCTTTTGAAAGAAGTGAGTTATTATTCCATGAAATATTAAGGAATGTGGGTAGTTTAGAATGTTTTTTCAAAACAAAGTATCATTACACAGCGTGTCTTATGAAGCTCTAATTACTTAAAAGTAAACTAAAAATTTTTTAGGGTAATTTAGTGAAAAATTGACTAGATAGATTTGAACCAGATAAATTCAGTGTGATCATTCGACACCAGATGCTGTTAATTACCTTTCAGTTTGAATGTTGCCCGGCTGGTGTCGCCTATAGTAATGTTTGCACCAGACGTAGCTCTTTTAATTTGTTGATTCCTTGTGGTCGTTGCAAGCAAAACGTTACTACCCTGTTTGTAAGGTTTTATATTTACAAAAATTATTATTGTATTAAAATTTCGCCTAAAATGTTTTTAAGCAATAACGTCAGCATAAATTAAGTGTTTATGATGTCTTCAAGTTTCATAAATTACGCTTGGAAGACTTCATATTGCATATTGCGCATTGAAAATAATTATTTCTGTCCCCCTCCCCTAATAGCGAGGATAATAGCATTTTTTAAGCTATCTGAAAAAATGGAACCTCATTCTGAAAGAAACAAGATGGCGGTGAATTTCTTTATTCATTAACAAGCACAGAAGATGCTAGAAAAATAAATAATTATCCTAAAATTCTGAAATAGAAAGCAGAACCTTTGCTTAAATATTTGAAATGATCAGTAAAGCTTTCTTTGAGAATCTAAGATGGCCGCCAAGGCTTTCAAAAGAATTTAAGTTTGCTCTTCTTGCATAGCTTAAATTAGGGTCCTCCAATAAACCGGTTGTACTCGTCCTACATTACGGCAGCAATTTGGATTTGCTGAGTATTATTTTAAATCAGACACAGGAAGAACTAACATGCATGGCTCATTGTTAGATCTTCAGATTCTTAGACTACGGGGGAGTAAGGGAGCGATCCTGATTAAAAACCTTCAAGAACAATCCTCATTAGGCGCTCCTTAAAAGAATAAAATACGCTTCGTTTATCTTTTTTCTTTTTCATTTATCGATTTTTTTCACTGTATCGTTAAGGAAAAAATATGTTTTCGGATGACCTAAGGCCACATCCCGGTCTTTAGCCCAATATGATTTAGTCACCGCCTCAAATATTTTCGAACTACAATCGATTTTACTGAAAAGATTCAATATTTTTACATGCATTAGAAGTAGGAGTTGCAAATTTTGTTAGATCTTGGTTTTGCATAACCTAATTTGGTTAAACCTACAAATACAAGTGAAATTTCTTTCCAAAATTACTATAGCAAATTCAAATTTAGATTTATTGCAAGTAGCAAGAAACACATTGCTTTTTTCTCTTTCAAAAATGTATCCTTTTTTTTTTTTTTTGGCAGCCATCTTGATTGCCCGACGACTTTCTTCTTATACGTCCATTTTGTTATCAACCTAGGAAAAAGAAACTTAATTCAAACTACTCATTGATTTTTTACTGAGAATAACCCAATATAATCATTTTTAAATATTAATATTTTTTTTTTTAAAGCTTTGCGTGATAAATTTTCATCTTCATTTTTTAAAAAAACGTAATCGAACTGTTGCAATATTAATCCATTTATCGTTATCCAGTTATCGTTAAAACCTTTCGTTTATATTTTAATTATTTTATTTGCATCAATTTTTATATTGTTCTAAGCAAATACTTCTAAAAGGTCTTATCTCGCGAAAACGAAAAGATCCACTGATAATACATTTTTTTTTTTTTTCATAATCACTTGAACTTTTTCAGTACAAGGACGAGCAAGGTCAACCCACGCTACCTGTAATAATTCCAGTAATTTTATCGTACAATGACTGTAGATATTCCTAATTTTTTTGTCATGTTAGACGTCTGTCAATTAAAATGCGATGCCTAGTCATTGCAAGAAAAATAAAGTGAAAAAAAATTCGCTGCCTTGGCAACACAGGCTTATAGAGAAGATGTCCTTCAAAGCACCCAACAATCAAACATTATTTCAGAGTGTAATAATTAATCCAGTAAACGATGACATCTGATATAATGTTATTATTTCGTGCGGATGAGTGAAAATTTTATTAATTTTTTTTCGTATACTGATGCAAGGTTTTGTAGTAACGGTTTTTAACGGGTTTTTAAATGTCGTTGAGTTGGCAGTTCTGGTTCGTTTAGGAATCCGCGCAGTTTCAACACCTACTATTTTCCTGTTTTTTTTATTTTTGATTGTTTTAATTTTTTTTATTTGAAGAATTTTATCATTTTTATTCTTTTACATTATCGTTAAGATAACATTATTTTAGTCGCCTTGTAGGTTTTTTACCGTTTAGCACTTTTTTTTTCACGATTAAATATATAAATGCATTAAAAGTGTCAACTTGTGAACTTTGCTCGTAACACCACTCGAAGCGAGTTTAGTATACTCGAAGCAAAATGTGATAAAACAATTTATAAACGGTTTACGGTTGAAAACATGGCTTTGGCTTTTGATGGTGAGTGCTGTAAAAAATTTTTTGCTTAAAATGATTTTTGATATTTTTGTTGTGATTGTAGCTATGCCTTGGTTTGGAATGGATATTGGCGGTACATTAGCCAAGCTCGTCTATTTCGAACCGAAGGATATTACCCAAGACGAAGCTGACTCGGAGGTTGAATCATTAAAAAACATTCGGAGATATTTAACTAAAAATTCGGCGTATGGGAAAACCGGTCACAGGGACACGCATTTGCAAATGGATAACGTACTTATGAGGAAGAGGAGAGGAACGTTGCATTTTATTAGATTTCCAACATCCGAAATGGGGAATTTCCTGGCTTTGGCTAAATCAAAAGGAATGGCGAATTTAGTCACAACCGTAAGCGCGACTGGTGGAGGAGCTTATAAATTCGAAGAAAGTTTTAGGAAGGTAATTATTAATTAGTTAATCAAGCGTAACCTTGGAAATGTTTTCCTTTTATCTGATAGAATTTTTGCATTTTGATGTTCTGGTAAATGAACATCGTTTTTTTTTTATTCTTTTTAATATTAGAGGTATGACATTTAAAAAATCGTGTTCTGGCTTAAGAAACTTGTCCTTGAAATAAATGTTGTGGTTAAAAGACAAGATTTTTATGACTTTTTTTTTATTTGTAGGAAGTGAATATGGAGCTAGCTAAATTTGACGAGTTGGATTCGTTAATTAAAGGGATTCTTTACATAGAGCAAGCTAATCCGAATGAATGTTATTATTGGTCTAACCCAGCACAGCCAGAAGAAAGTGTGAAGACTCATTATGATTTTAGTAAACCTTATCCATTTTTGGTAGGTAGAAGAAAACATCAGAATCGTAAAAAACTGGAAATTAATATAAATATTTACCTGAAATTTTTAATGGAAAAAAATTATTCAGAATTTTTGCTTTATGGAAAAATTATTTAGTGATAAGGATTTTACAATTTGTTGATAGACAGGAATACATTTTGAAAAAAATTGTTTCCCAGTTTTTTTAAATTCATGATTATTTAATTTCAGCTAGTAAATATAGGTTCGGGAGTGAGCATGCTTGCTGTATACGGCCCATCCGACTACAAAAGAGTTTCCGGCACTAGTTTAGGCGGAGGAACATTCTTGGGTTTATGCTGCCTATTAACCGGATGTAATTCCTTTGAAGAAGCCATAGATCTTGCCACTTTAGGTGACCATACTAGAGTTGATAAACTTGTACGTGATATTTACGGAGGTGATTACGACAGATTCGGATTACCTGGTGATTTAGTCGCTAGCAGGTAAGAAATATATTTTTTTTCTCTCTTTTTTTTCGTTTTCGTTCTTTGGTTTTTTTTTATTTAAACTGCATGACGGGGTCCATAAACGGGTTGTTTAGCTCTGTAGTGTGATATTTTTTGATGATTATATTGAAGTTTCCTTGGTGCGTTCAGTTTTGGCCAGATGAATTCAAAGGAGAAAAGAGTCAACGTTTCCAGAGAGGATCTAGCAAGGGCGACGTTAGTCACGATCACGAATAATATTGGGTCGATCGCTAGAATGTGTGCTGTCAACGAAAATATAGAAAGGGTATGTATTATAATTTAAAGATAGTAGTAATAAGAAATTATTATTAGCTTTTATGAAAATATTTTTTTTTTAAATTCCAGGTTGTTTTTGTCGGGAATTTCCTTAGGGTTAATCCAATCGCAATGAAGCTATTAGCATACGCAATGGATTATTGGTCAAATGGTACGCTGAAAGCATTATTTCTGGAACATGAGGTTAGTAGAAAAAATTGATGATTAGTTTTATCTTTTTAATAAAATGGCAAGTGGCCTTTTTAAAATTAGCTAAAAACGGCCACTGCACTTACTAAGTCGATGTTAGATCATCCTGTCCTTCAGTCAATCTATCATGTTCTAACTTAAAATTTTTTTTTCTCAGGGTTATTTTGGTGCTGTCGGATGCCTTTTGGAATTCATCAGCCAAATCAGCTGAATTGAAAATTCAAGCCTCTGTGATACCAAAGAAAAAAAATTTTTCGATTATATCCATTGTGTGCGCTCTGCGCGAACATTCCTGTACAGTGTATAGTTTTAATTTTTAGTTTTTAGCTCGGAAAATTATATTCCAATGTGAGAGTGATTTGAAATTTGAGTGCGAGACATTTATATAACGATCTCATCTTTTTTTTTATGTAAAAAATGAAGAGAAAAAAAAATTATAAATGAAATCGAATATGATCGATTTTCAACGAATTTCTCAGTTTAAAAAAATAGCCTTTCGATGTTTTTGGTTGTTTTTAAAAAAAAGTGCTTTTGTTAATTAATGGCACATTTAAAATTAATTAAATAATAAATTGTTACATTAAAAATATGTTGTTTCATCTAATTGTAGGGTTATTTGATGAACTATTTCCCCGTCCAAAAACATGAAGGCATGATCCAAATCCGAACAAAAATTTATCACTCCATTTCGTGTCTTGATGTTAACATTTTAGGTTTAGCTGTTTTAATTTAAGTGAACGGTGAAAGACGACAAAATAGTATTGTTACGTTTTTGAAATTTCTTTTTATATTTTTTTGTTATATTGTTGATTTATGGAACCGAACAAGCGCTCAACATGTACCAGTTTTTTAATTTTGTTTCTTTCCTTTTTTATTTTAACTTTTTTAAGAAATAATTTTCATTGTCGCTCCAATTGTTTTAAGAAAATAATAACGTAATCAATTTTTCAATCCAGTTTTTTTTCTAACTCCTTTAAATGCCTATTTGTTTTTGGAATTTCCGGGTTTCCTTATCCTTTTAAGATATGTTGGCTTCTTATTAGTGCAGTATTGACAGTTTTCTAAACTGCTTAAATATTAATTGAATGTTCGTATTTTCTCTTTAATTTTAACATGGCAACGAGGACGCGATTCTAGTATCGTTCAAAAAACCCAAATACGGCAAAAGATGAAGACAGGGATGTGTTCTTAGGTCATCCTTAAAAATATTTTTCCCTTTCAATACATGTCATTAGGCAACTCCAAAAAATGTTTTTCCTCAACGATACACGTGAAAAAAATCGGTAAACGAAGTGTATTTTATTCAGGCCCTTAGCCAGGTCGTAAGGTAAAGAGGGGCACAAAATTTACTAGGAGGGGCTCCCTTATAACAAAGAGGACAGGGAAGATCCACGGGCCAACAATTTTTCCAGCCCCTCCGTCCCCTATTGGCTACGGGCCTGTAAGTCTTAGGAAAAATAGAATTATCAAAATGATGAAAATATTTATGCAATCATGATCACTTTATTTTATATTATTTAGGTAAATTTACAAAACTTTTATGTATTTGTTTCACATTACAATGTAGGGAGTTGAGATGTAGAGCAGGGGTATAAAAAAGAGAATCAACAGAAACAAGCAAGGAGGAGGATGGGGAAATGTGAAGGCAAACAATCTTTAATAAATACTCTATTACTATTATTATAGCCAAATATACGCCATAACTAAATAACGGAGGGAAATTCGTTACGGTTGCTGAACCATAGAAATACCTTTCTGAGGAAATTTTATAGCAATTATTCATAATCCAAAAATAGAATCAAATAAGCGCAATTACGATGGTGTTATAAAAATTAATACGTTTTAACAACCAACAACATGAATAAAATAATATTGCAATAACACTCAGCTAATTATTATAATTCCACTTAATTTGATTCTTTGTATGACGAAGACAACTCGTTTATACTAGATCACATACATGGCCAAAAATTATAAGAGATTGCAATAATTGACAAGCTTTAAACTTTTCTACAGCAATAACAGCATTTTTTGTTAAAAAAAAAAATTACTCTTACAACTCTCATACCATCGAACACCATATAGCAAACAAATAAGAATCTAGCTATAATAATACAAAGCAAATGAAAACTAATCGAGCCCTAAGTAAAGACATTTTAAGATTACAAATTTTAAAAAAATAAAATTTAAAATTTAAACTCTTAACGGTAATTAAATTGAATTAAATAATACAATAACGCATAAATAACCCGAGCAATATGCAGGTAAATTCAGAAATTAAAAACTTGATAACGATCAGCACTAGCATTATTCATATTCTGTATTTAAAAACAAATAACCCGAAAAAATGAAGACAATTATTATTCTAATTTTTTATATAATTAATATGGCATTGGTGCTCTTGTCGTTTTTGATGAAAAGTCTAAAATATGCAAAGAAGAATCCAGTGCTACAAACATGTAAGTTGGGTCAAAGTCAACGCTGTAAACGGGACCTGAATCCTTTGATTTTGACATGAAATACATTTGAACACAGTTGGATAGCCTTTTGTCCCATAAGGTAACGCGACCGTGAACTGCTGTACCAGCCATTATTGTCCAGTAATAATCGGTTGCTAAGCTGTAGATAGCGGCGTCATATGGATCGCTCCACGATCGAACACATTGACCAGACCTTTGAAAAAAGAACTAAACGATAAGAAGAGAATTAATCAAGAGGTTGCGGTTTGCCGCGAGACTTACCGAATGTCCCACATGCGAACATACGTGTCATAGCTTCCTGTTAGCAAAATATGTGGGTTCTCCCATACAATGTCAAAAACTCCAGCTCCAACTTTGTGTCCTTCTGGTAATGTTAAATTATAAACTTCCCTACAGAAAATTAAATTTTTTAGATTTGTTTATGTTATAGCTTTGTGAAATATTAAATTTTTCCTTACCTGTTTAAATCATATATTTTTAAAGGGGAAGCATTATAGCCACAGGAACCAACAGAACATAGTGACCCATCTTCGTTTAATGCAACAGTCCAAACTCTTTCAGTTAATTTAATTTGTTTTTCAAAATTAAATCTGTCTTCTTTTATCGACCAGAATTTAACAATGCCAGAAAATCCAAAACCAGAAACTAATGTTTTATGAGAAAAGTCTACATACAAGCTTTCATTCCAGCCTATTTGATTATTAACAAAAAATAACTGCCTTCCATTTTTGGTGTCCCAGCAGCATATTTTGCCATCACTAAACAAAATTTATTACATTAATATTATATTTACTCACAAAGTTTTTTAGTTTTATGATGTTTTTACTTACTTTCCCCCACTTATCATCATACCATCCTTAACGACAAAGCGACTAACATCCTCAGTATGGCCACTGAAGGTCAGAGATGGCCTTGCAACAATACCTTTTTCATTTCGTTGATACAGAAAAATTTGCTTTCCTTGGCTAATGAACAAATCATTATTTTCTAAACACAACCATGGCCTGTATCTGTAATCAATAAATTACGATTAATTTAAAAACAAATCACGTTATTCACAGTAAATCGTACCTTTCTTTAGTTTTCAAAAATATTCTCTCATTATAATATTTTCTCTTCCAATGGAAATTAGTCCTATATTTGTTGATCGCTGTCAAAATTTGCCATGATCTGAAAACAAAAAAAACAAAAAAAAAAAAAAAATTGAACTAATTTTAAGTAGTAAAGAAGTTCCAAGTGACAAACTTGTTTCTTACCTTTTTTGAACTTCAACTGAAAACTGGTTCGTCACCAGCAAGGAAAAACTTTTAACGTTCAAGTACTCATCGTTAATAATGTTGTAAAACCTTTTGCATACGGAACAGAGGACAGAGAGAGATTGGAGATCCAAGTATTCAAAAATGGTAAAGAGTACGTCGGTAGGCAAATCCTCGAAGTTGATTCTCTGCTGTGGTTCACCATATACAGGTGTACGTTCCATTTAGGAGCGAGAAGGTATATATATGAAAATAACTTGAATTCTTGTATTGTCTTCATATTTTGACGACTTTTTAAACACCAGAATTTATTTGTTGTTCATTCTTCATGAAGATCAATTTTTGCAGGGGCGACAACCTGACAAATAGCCAGCCAACCAACCAGCAAAGGCAAAAATCGGTATTTTTGATTTGTTATATTGGCAATATCAAAGCTTCTTTTTCAAATACAAACTTTGTTTAATGATTTTTTTTCCATTTTCATTTTTCAAAAACCATAGAAAATGCAACTTAAATCATTCAAAGTAGTTTAAAATAAGAGGTGGTATTTTTTTTCATTTCTAAGACATGTATTTTAATTGGCAGAATTGCTTGGGGTCGGTCTTGATTTTTTGATTTTTGACATGTAAAATCCAACGAGCGAAAAGGGCACAAGAGCACAATTTTCGAAGGTACAAACTACATTACTTCATTTATGCATTTCAGTAAGAGAAAAACGGTTGAATTTACATAATTAAGATTTTTTTTTAGATCAACAAACAAAATGTTTCAATCTAACCTCAAACTAGAGTAGTTTTATAGATCCGAGTTGATTTATTCTTCAAGAGAATGATGCATTAACTTTAAAAATCTGATTTAGCTGAGGCAGGAAAATTCAAACTAACAAAAAAAAAAAAACAAGCAGATGAGTGTTTAAAAAATAATATATTATTAAACTGCCCACTTAAATGTAATACTGTAAAGTTTTATTCCACCACCGAAATAGGAATGAGTATATCCAAGAATAACTTGTTTTTTTTTCTAATGTAAAGGGTGTACATTTTTTTAAGTGATAGTTATTCTTTAAAATTGTTAATTGTTAATAATATATAAATGTTTAAAATTTAATTTCTTGAATATTCCAAAGGAAAATATTTACATATGTTACAGGTTAAAAACTAGCCAACTTCCAACACTCACTTCTTTGGTGAAACGGTTACATTCAAAATCTGACATCCAGGGAGTATGCATACAAACACAGACGATCCGTCTTGCTTTAAGAATTTTGACATCTTTGAATTTTACAGTCTGCCATAGAGTTAAGCGGGATAAATAAAAACACCGGGGTAAACAGACCACACAAACAAGCCTTTCCTGACCGCGTGAAGGTCTTTACATTTATCCAACTTGACTCAGTTTTGCAATATATTCTTCGAACCATAAAAAACAACATCCAGAAGCCCTTAACTTTTTTACTCTCTCTTTTACAATTTCAAATACTTTTTTCATGACTTCAACCAAAAAAAAAAAACTAATCCAGCTTTGATAAATTAAACCCTTTTCATTGTTATCAATATTGGAGGCTTTAAGCAATTTACATTTCCAACTAAACGTAACCACAGATTCAACAATTTAACAACAAGACCAGGGTTTTAATTATTTTAAATTTAAAATTAAAATTTTTAAATGTAATTTTTTTTCCAATTTTCTCACCTAATGAATACTAAGAATTTTCACATCTTTAAAAAATGTGAATTAAATATGATCGAGATCTTCAGGTGAATGCTGATTTTTCATTTTTAATATTCTAACATTTTATAAACAAGTAAAAAAAAAAAAATTAACCTGCAAAAATTGAAGTGGAAACAATTCGAAGTGGCTACACCAAATTTTACATTTTTCAAACTTGCCTGCAACAAATTATTTCCACTAAGCAAATCATTTCCGTTTTCTTATTCTAATTAATCAAAGCGAGTGCAAATAAGTAAAAAAAAAACGTGAAATTAAGAGAAGTTGAAAGTTTTAAAAAAAATTTATAGTTACAAGAAGGAAGTTAATAATTTTTTCGTAGTTTCGCGTTTTTCCATCACAAGAATAAAAATTTTCATAGGGTGTGGCTAAATGAAAGAAATCCATTCAACCCTAAATCATTCAGATTGTAAAATAAACAATAGTATTTCTGCCATTAAAAAATAAAAAAATATGCACAGTAAAAACTACAATGTATGTTACAATATAAAAAATATACAAATCTTAAATAGGCTTACAAAAAAAGCAATAATTTTCAATCTTAAAAAAAAAATATTGCTGAGAACGTGATGTTCAAATTAAACTGAATTAAATAATGATAGGAAGGCGGCAACGAGCTGGAGTAAGACGTGCCACTTTGCTTTGGCGTCGAGCACGCGGAAGAGTTTTGGGTGTTTTCATTACTGCAGGCGACCACATTGGGGTCGAAAGCATTCCGGGTGTAGATTTTACTGGAGTAGTTAGACTTCTAAGGTATGGTTGAGGCGTATTGCGCTCGCGAAGAACTCTTGTGCTTGGAGTTGTGGCTTCGGTTACTGTTGTACTGCGAGCTGCTTTTTTTGTTTTATCGGAACTTTCTACTTTAGCCTGAAGTTCATTCTAAGAAAAAAAAGGAAGAAAAATTAATTTATTCAGAAAAATCGGGACTGAAAAAAATCAAGGGCGGTGCTAGAGTTTTCAAGCCGATCAGGTCAAAAAATAATTCCTAAAAATTTCTCAGATTTAATGTGAGTTTTCCAGAATTTTTGCTCATTATCATAAAATGATTTTTTAATTTTTTTAAACTCACCTGAAAATCATCATAAGTTGGCTCTAGAACAAACGTATTCTGTGGCTCCACTAAAATTTTCTTCCTGGTCGTTACATTCCTTCGTGGAGTTTGTGGGGTTTGAAGCTTGGTAGAGCTAACTGCTCCCCTATCATTGACATTAACATTTAGCCTCGAAACCTTTGACGGATGCGGAGCTGTCGCAGGAATATTACGACCTCTTTTCCCTAACGGAGTTTTCCCCTTTTTCTCAGATCCATTTTTCCTGGCTAGTTTTTCAATTGTTCGTTGATCGAAATGAGTTTCCCATTGCTGATCTAATATCCTTTCGGTAGGCACTCCGAAAGTTGTGAAAGGCCTTCCATTTTCGTCTTCAAATTTTCTTAATAAATTTCTTAATTCTTCTTCAACATGTGGCAATTCCTTAGTAATAATTTTCCTTTCCCTTTCCTCTTGAAGCAGCTGCCCTCCTCTATTATAATATCTATTGACATTTTTCCCTTTATTTTCAAGATCTAGTAATCTTTTAAATAATTTTTCATGTTTTGACAAAAGTGAAAATATCTGCTCATTTTTACGGTAAAAATCTTTGAGGCTTTTAATTTCAAATTCATGCAAATCGCATAAGTCTTCAGTGAAGCAATTAATATGAAATGCACGGAACTTGTCTCTTTCTTCTTGAGATATTAAGCACCTGTCCCATTCTTCAACCAAAACTTCTCGAATCCTTCCAACAATTTTTGCAATATTCTCTCTTTTTTTCGCCTCGCACCTACTTAATTCTTCCTTTAGCTCATTAATAACCTGAACACTATGACCTTCATGAGAGGCTAAAAATTCTTCACGATGCTCCACTGGCTCTTCTAAATAATTCCAAAGCATATTTAGTTTTTCCCTGAGCTCAACTACTGTTTGCTTTGCTTCTTCAAGTTGATTTTCTAATCTTTCAAGAAGTTCACTAAGCCTTGTCATGTTATCTTTAGTAAGCTTGAAGTTCTCAACAATTGCTTCTGACACAATTTCTTTTTCAAAGGGAAGTACAGGCTTGGTTCCTAATTCCTCATACAATTTGCATATGGCTTGACGTTTCTCAAGAAATGTGTAGGTTCTATCAATTTTTTCTTGCTCCATAGCAGCCACATGATTTTCAAATTGTTTAAGCTCAGCTTTCTTGGGAACAGAAGAACACATTGATTTAACTGGAAGCACTCCTAATTTTTCACATAAAATTGCTTCCTTGTGAGCAAGCTGATTATATTTATTCACTCGTTCATCCCTAATCAAACGATACTTTTCTGCTTTTTTATTTAAATGATAAGCCATGTTGTGCAACGGTAATTCCTCAACATCTTCATATGGTATTGCAATTTCTAAACTTTTCTGTAAATCATTAATTTCATTTAACAACTGTTCAATCCTTTCAATGTAATTCTCCTTTGCTTTCCTTTCTTTCATCAAGACTTCATTAAGGAATTCCTTTAATTCTTTGTGGCACTCCTCTGCTAACATATCTTTCCTTTTAATCCTTTCATCTTCGTCCCACAGCTCCGACCATGTAATTGCAAGCTCTTCGCATGTCCCTTCTAATTCATCTGTCAATTTACTGACGATTCCTTTGGCTAACGCCGAGCCTAATGAAGATGTATCCATATCTCAATCTGAAATCAATAAAAGTTATGTTAATCACATGTCTATTTTGGAGGCTAAGTGCATCACAAATCTCGAAAATTTGACATATGATTCGAACCATCATGCAGCACTTCTAAACAAAAAATAATATTTTAAAGTTCCCATCAATTCAAGATTTACTAAATTAAAGTCACAAACGATCAGAAAATTTATAAACAATAGTACCATTTGCGAGAAAGCCAAACGATTCGATGAGAAAAAAATGGCTCCTTGTAAAACCGTTTACGATTTGGCATGTAAACGGTCGTGATGTTTGAATACAAATAGTTCTTTAGTCAATAGCTTAATCTCGATAAAATTTTTAACAAATCACTTACCTCTATCATATATTACTAATAAACAATACCAAACAATCGTATATCTCTAAAAACACCATAAAATAACGTAAAATAAATTTATAATATAGCGTCTGTGACCGTTTGTAAAAAATCCGTTAAAAAGAAAATGATCGTTGTTGCCAACTGCACAAACGAAAATCCACTAAAATAAATTCAAAGGAAGGAAATTTTCCTTTGTTGAGTTTGTTGCTTAGCTTCTGCTATCTGCCACTGCCATATCGGTCCGGTCCCCGCTTTGCTTTCGCTGAAATAAATAACATTTATGGAATTCTTTTTATAATATTTTTAACATGTCCGCTAGCCATCTCTTATTAAAAAGCGGTTACCCAGGGGCACCTCTTGCTAACGGGGTCGGCAGATACGTAAAGCAATTACAACGAGTAACTATTAAATTTTGTAAAAGTCATGGGTGCAGTCGTGGTGTACGAGAATTTATAGAACATGATTTAGTTAATTTTGCAAAAGACAACCCAGGAGTAGTTGTATATGCAAAACCGAGGCGGCATCGGAATCCTATTTTATCTGCTGAATATTGTAAGGAAATGTTTACATTATTTTATAAAACTATAATGGCCTCATCAAGGTTTATAATCTCCAAAATATTCGTTTTTGTCACGTTTCAGTAAATGGCGAAAAGAAGTGGATGAACATTCGAAATTACTCAAGGGAAGAAGTGTATAAATGGATCAATTTATTAACTACACAATCAGGGCTGGAAGAAGTTAGACTTTTGAGCTATCAGCGCACTCATCTGCCCTCAACACAAGGAATCTGGACTCCTTTCTTTAGAAAAGACCCAGCTTTAAACATTGCAAAATTCCCAAATAAAGAATTATCACAGCCAGCTAATTTAGCACCTAGCGCAACTGAGTTACTATTAGAATTGTATAAAAAACAGAAAGAGAATGAAAAAACTAAAGAAGCTTTGGATAATACATTAGATCAAAAAGGAAATGAAGGAGCAAGTGAACAGTTGGAAAAAAGTATTCAAAATGAAAAAGTTAAAGCTGCTTTCAGTTCTAAAACTTAATTATATCTCTAATAAGATAGTTTTTTCCTTGTAAATAATATAGACATTTAGTAGATTTTTAAAATGTCTGATTTTTTTATGACATTCCTGATAAGCATGAAAAAATTTCATTGCTCAGAAATTGAATAAATAAAATACAAAATCACATTGCTTTAAGTTATTGATTCTTATATTATTGTTATTACAAAGGTAAATTACTGATTATGTAAATAGCTTCATTATCACATCCACAAATCAATCGAGTCCTGTTGACATCTAATGAATTAATTGGTTTGCAAATTGTTGGCATTAATGAGAAAATTTCCATTCGATGTTTGGTGGCATCACTGCTAAGCCATGAATTTTCTTCACCTATATAATCTGTAATATTGAAAATTAATTAGTTTCTATGAAACTAAAACTATAAATTCTATTAAAATCTTTCCAAGCATTCATGCTCACCTCTAATACTTCGATTTGTATTCCAATGCCACAATTCTCCACTAAAAGAACAACTAAACAAATGGTCAGGTTGTTCTTGATGGAATGCAATCTCACAAACAGAATTTTTATGAGCATTAAGTACATTTACTGGATGAGTGCTTTTTCTCAAATCCCAAACTGATATTGAACCATCTTCACCACCTGCCAGCATAAGGTGATTTTGAGTTGGATGATGAGTGATACATGTGGTCGAAATATGATCCCCTGATATCATGAATGTTGAAAGTGGAACATCTTCATTCACTCTTAAATCCCATATTTTCATTTGCCCTCTAAGATTTCCAGTAAGAAGTTCATTGTGTTTTAAAAAGCAAATGCATCTTAATGGGCAGCTATCTGCACTATCTAAAAAATTATTATTTCATTAAATATCAATAACTTGAAAATTGAAAATATTTATTTTAAAAAAACATTTAATTACCTATTGTTCGAACAGGTTTAGTTTGGCTAACTGTAATTAAAGTAATACGCCCATCTTCCCCAACTGTAGCAATGTCTTCCTCAAAGCATGCTAATCCAGTACATGAGCTTACATCTCCATTTTTGAAATAGTGTAAACCTTCCCATGATGTAAGTTCAGATAAGTCAACAGATCCATTATGTGAGCTTTGTATTAATTTAATGGAACCAAATGATGATGAGACGACTAACTTATCTTTAAGAAGGAATTTAATCTCAGTGATATCCCCATGATGTGCCAGGACCCTTTCTTTTAACGGATAATTTTCCGAATCGGTTTCTTTTAATGGATAATACCAAAGGGTTAAGGAATTTACCTACAAATAAGTAAATTAATAAATATTAGAAGGGCGCCTTTAACCAAGTAAGGTTAAATACTTACAACTTCATCAAAGCTTCCTGTAACAAAATACTCTGCATCTTCCAGTTCTTCAGGTTTCCAACGAATTTTTGAAACTTTGTGAGAAATAAATTCACCATGAACATTTTCACTCATTTTTTGAAATTTTATAAGCTCAAAGACACTAAAATTCAACCGGTATGTTTGAAAACAACAAAGTCCGCCATATTGGATTTCCCTTCCTTGATTCGATAGATCGATTACATTCATAAAATTAAAATAATTGTTTTGTTTTATCATATTTGCGTAAAATTCTTTAATTCTTTCTTAATTACGAGTGAATTACTAATTTACTTTAAGATAGCAACTATTTGATTGATAAAATCGTTAGATAAAGAAAATTTTTATCGATTCGATTGTTGTAACCTCGATTTTACGATTATAAACAGAATGACGTCAAAGCGCTATTAATTTTTATTTTAATATCACGATATTAATCATTCGTTCTATTTGACGCATTAATAATACTTAGAATAAAACATAAGGAAGACAAATAGAGAGTATGGACGTGGTGTCGGTGTAAAATTTTTATTCGCTATTGCGTAAAATTTGCTAATCCTTTATCACGGAAACAACACACCCTTTCCTTGGGAATGATTTGTTTATAGTTTGGTAAAAAAGCACATTGGCTTTAAAGTTACTTTAGCGTTCTCGTGTGTTTTACAAATTTTATTTTTAAAATGTCAAGTTAATTTAGTAAAAAGTATTAGCAGATTTGCATTTAAAATGAATACATTCACTCCAGGGACAGCTGCTCAGCCAACAGCTGAAGTAGAAATTTCAATTTCCTGCAGGTAAGTTAAATCAGCAAAACTCATTTCCTCAATTTTAAATTGATGATTTCATTCATAATTCTCTTTCAGATCGCTTAAAGGAAAAGACATACTTTCAAAATCAGATCCAATGTGTGTTACATACATACAACCATTTGGAGAAAAGCGTTGGCATGAATTTCACAGAACTGAATGTGTCAGTAATTGCCATGACCCTGATTTTGCTGCAAAAGTTAAAATGGCATATCGATTTGAAGAACAACAACATCTATCATTTGAAATTTACGACATTGATAGTCAAAGTACAAGACTGCAGGATCATGATTTTCTAGGAAGAGCTCAATGCACATTGGGGCAGATCATCTCATCAGGAAATGCTAAATTACCTCTTAGTTTGGATGGGAAATCTCAAGGGAATGGAAGTTTAGGTTATATATTACTAACAGCAGAAGAGTTAACGAATCTTAAAGATGACATTATTCTAGAATTTTCTGGTGCAGATCTTGATAAAAAAGATTGGTTCGGGAAATCTGATCCTTTTTTAGTTATTCATAAGTCAACAGAAACTAGTAGTTTTACAGTGGTTCATAAAACTGAGGTGATAAAATGTACATTGAATCCAAGATGGAAAAGATTTCGAATACCAATTTCCTTGTTATGTAATGGAGACGATGATAGAAATCTCAAATTTGTCTGCTGGGATTGGAATGCCAGTGGCAATCATAGTTTAATCGGAGAGTTTTATGCTACATTAAGAGAATTGAGCAAAGGACCATGTGACGTCACAAAATATTTCCTTATAAATCCAAAAAAGAAAGAGAAGTCATCTTACAAAAATTCAGGACAAATCAAACTGGAATATTTTGAAAGACGTCAAGTTTATTCATTTATGGATTACATTAAGGGCGGGACTCAAATTCATTGCACAGTAGCTATTGATTTTACTGGTAATTGATTATTTATATAACTTCCTCTTTCCTATGGGAAAAATGAATAATTGCTTAGAGTATTTATTTAAAAATTTTGTTTCGCTCTCCAGGTTCAAATGGAGATCCAGCTTTGCCACATTCTTTACATTACATAAGCAACCGACCTAATTTATACGAACAAGCCATTATTTCTGTCGGGAAAATTATTCAAGATTACGATTCAGATAAGCAATTTCCAGTGCTTGGATTCGGAGCTAGGTTACCACCTAATGGAAGAGTTTCGCATGAATTCTTTGTTAATATGAGTACTACAAGCCCTTACTGCAATGGTGTTAACGGTCTGTATTTTTTCTTATTCTTTTTATAAATTTTCAGAAATATTTACTTTTTAGGAAATTTATAATACCTAAAATAACTGCGGGTTTTTTAAAATTTTTACAGGGGTCCTTGAAGCTTATAGAACATGTATTAGGCAAGTACAATTATACGGGCCTACGAACTTTGCTCCTGTCATAAATCACGTAGCCAAGTTTGCAGCAGCCTACAGAGACGGTTCCAATTATTTTATTCTACTAATATTAACTGATGGCGTTATTACTGATATGCCTCAGACAGTCGAGGTGACTTATTCTAAATAAAAAATGTCATATGATCGCGAAGAATTTTTATTCTAATATTTCAATTATTTTTAGGCCATTGTTCACGC